>CM035163.1:11348912-12079458 GCA_020205615.1 Panax quinquefolius
AAAGGGGCGTCTTCTTTCCGAAGTGTCCTTCACTGTTGGACCTCGGTTGTTTTTTGGAGTTCTTTTCACTCCTTTGCGGAAAATCAACACCTTCGGGTTGCGATGAGATCTCCTCTCTGGCGGCGTTAGGCCTTTGAATGGATCGACCTCTCCCTGCAGATCCCACCGCCTAATGGGACTCCTTGATCTCACCCTTGGGATGTATAATTTCATCCTCGTGATGAAGCGGTTGTCTTGCGAGTACTCTCCTCTTCGGAGTTTACGGCATGATTTCTCTCGACACCTTCTTCGTCTATCATCTTTGTGATCACGGTGAACCAGCGACCATCGATTGCCTTCTTGAGGCCAAGGTGTTACGCTTTCTTGATCTCCTCTACTGCGAGAAGCGATCCCTGAACACGTCGTAGAATGTTTCGGCTCCTTACCCTTCCGCCAAGGTATCTCCTTATACTACTCAGTCTTCCGGAATGAACATGGCTAGATGCTTCGTCCCTCAACTCATCCACGAAGCATCATTCGGCTATATCTTCCCTTTGTTTTAACGGAACCTCAAAACCTTATCTCTGCTTTATGCTGCCGTCCTCCTTGACTTGGCGACTCTGTCTTCTTGACCACTTGGCGATGAGTCTGGTCGGTGAGCCTTCTGCCGTCACGATCGGGATCACGCCCTTTATCGGCGTTAAAAACCAACTTCCGATGCGGCTCCACCCGTGGATCTTGGACGAAGTTCTCTGAGTTGTGTTTAGAGGCGGGTGCTTTCGTGAGCACTTTTAGAAGGACCCAGAGACGGTCCTTCTTTGAAATCTGGCGATGATGAACTAATGACCGCCGCTTTGCCCTTACTTACCATCTCTCTACTCCTCATCATCTTAGAAATAAGTTAAACAATTGTGATTGAAAAAGACCTCCTTCTAGCGCATGATGTTAATCTTTAAGATCTTACGCCACGTCCCGATCACGTAAGGCATACGATCACCTTACGATAAACACGATAAACACCCACAAGCTTGGTGGCGGTTCCGTCGGGGGATAGCTCGAGGCGTGAGAGTCGATGGCGTGTTCCTGAGGTTAACAAAATGGAAATTTGTAATACCTAGTGTATTGAGAAAGAGATCATAATAATTCTTTTGTGTCTGTCGATTATGAATGAATAAGTGTATGAGAGCGCACCTCTTCGTGATGACTTCCTTGCTAAGCTATATCCTCTCTTCACGGATTCTGATTGCCACCCCTTATTACGACACACCCTCGATCGATGGGTTCCATTTGATTGCATGTAGTTTATCTTTGCTTTTTGGTCACTTTGTTTCCACCATGCCCGTGGGTTATAATCCCATCACATTAATCGTAGTGGTTCTCTAGTCAACCGTCATGCTTTTCATCATTGCATGTCAAAATAATAGATATTAAAATGTCGAATGATCGACCCTTTTCGAATAGATCAGGTCTTATAAGTCAAAATAAAAATAATAAGATAAGCGAGCTCAAAGACTTTTCATGTTTTGATAATAAAAGGCCCGATAGATTAAATAAAAAGTAAGCCCAATCTATCCAGTGATGAAAGAAAATATCGGGGGGATGACACTCTTGTTGGCATCAACACCATTAGGTCATTAATAACCATAAATTTATAAAATGTATTGGCATATTTTTATTAATGTTAACCCATAAATTTATTGATTTTGTATTTAATATGAATGACATGTTGATAAAATTATGACGATAAATTTAAATATACCTGTTAGTTGATATACCAAAAATAATGCTTTATTTGTATTTTTTAAAACATGAAACTTAAAAACAACCCAATAAAAATAGTATATTTAAAAATAAAAACATGTCAAAATGGATAAAAATCATACTACAATAAGGATGAACATTTACCTAATTTACCTAACTTAAAATTTCTTAGAGGTTTACTCAAGGTTTTTAAACCCGGACCGGTCATCGAACTGAAAAAGTTATTGGGTGGATGGGTCACTGATCCAACCAGTGATCGGACCGTTATTGACTCAGTGACATCATTAATATGTAATAAATAATAAATAATTAATTATATTAATTATTATTATATATAATATTTAGTAAATATGTAAAATTAATCAATTTATCTACAAAAAAAAAAACTAAACATCTCTAAGATACATTCAAATTCCGAAATTCAACCACAAGTTCAAGTGTTTAATTAAATGAATGCAAAAATATGTAAAATACCAAACAAAGTCTCAACTAAATTACTAAAATAAAATAAAATCAAGTAATTTTTTTTAATCTTTAAGGAAGGCAAATTGAACCCGTGAAGCCAGGTCCACTTCAGTTTCTTAGGTCAATAGGTTCAATCGTCGGTTCATCCAGTTACGAGCGATTTTTGAAAGCGAAGTAATTTAGTGGTCCAAATCGGATCGTTGAATGAACCGAATTCGGTTTTTTTCGGTTTGATCGGCGGTCCGGTCCGGGTTTGAAAACCTTGGATTTACTTTCATGATAAAATTGCAGAATTGCAAAAGGACTGTATATGCAATTTTGAGAAATGAAGAGGACATGATAATAAAGAAACTGATACGATATTATTTTCCCTCAGTCATCAATCACTTCAGAGAAAGTAAAACAAAGTGCTGCAGTAAGAGGTAAGCGTATTTAATTTTCACAACCTCCAAAGCCTAACCCACCACCACCAAAGTACCCATTTCCCAAGCTTTTTCACCACCGGTTATTTATATGTACTCAAACCCCAGAACAAATATTAAAAATTACTAAATGTGTTCATCACACAAACCCTAGTAGCAAATCCTGAGAACCCTATAATTTTCTGTCTCCTCTTTCTTTGCTTTAGAACCCTAACTGCTGCTCCAAATCTTCATTTTACTTCAAGAATTTCAGTAAAGGATATAGGGTATATATACAGTAAACATAGTTTTTTATTTCTTCTCTCTCTAAATCCACTTTCTCCCTCTTAAATTCCATATTCCCGAGCTTTGTTGGATCATTAATTACTCATATAACAATAACAACAATCTTCTACAAGAACGAAAAAATCAATATCACTCTCATTCATATGCATGTAAGTACTTGTTTTCTGTATCTACGTATAACCTTTTTAGTGCTTAATTTTTTCTCTCTTTTTTTGTTTGATTGATTTATATGAAGTGTAGATCCGTACCTTTTTTCTTTTCTTTTCTTTTTTCTGTTTATTACTTTACCTTTGACAAGCTCCTATTATGGACTCTATTGTTGTTTCTCGGTTTAATCGACTCATTTATTGACATTTCAACTTTTATTGGTACAGGAAATTTCTTGATTCCAAGAAGCAGCTGAGATTTTATTGAGGTTTAAGAAGGATCTATTTGAAATATTACTGTTGTCAAATTAGATTCTTAGTTTAAGCCATTGCTATAAACACAGCCATCAAAGATAATTGAGTTAGTAGTTAGTTTGTTTTCTTTTTCTTCTTTTATTTTTGTTGTTGAGAGAAATTGAGTTCAAAAAAGTGAAAAGAGAGGAGGGAGTTTATAAACAACAGCTTTGAGATTCATAGGTTTGGTTAAACTTATGTGATATAAGAAGAGAGAAGAGGAAAATGTCAATTCTTGGTTTGGTAGTTTAAGTGGAGGGATGGGATCTTTTGTTGGGCATGTTCTACCGGGAACTTTAACTTTAGTTTCTCCGATTGTCAAACTTATGGAACGTAGGTTTCTTTTAAGATTTTTTTAAGGCAAGATGTTTTGAGACGACATATAACATATTTATTTTTTCGGTTTAAGTCGTATTAGCCTTTTCATATGATGTAATACAATGATTTAAGATTGTCTGAAATCTTATACATTCTGAAATCATTTGTATTATTTGTAAAATAGATCTTGCAATGCTTTTATTTTTTGAGTTTTTTTTAACTGTTTAAATCCTCTCCTGTTGGATTAATTGTTGTCAGATTAACAACTATCATTCGAAGTTTATTTCTAGTGGCTACAATTTCATATTTTTTCTATTTACTAGTCTAAGAAAGCTAAAATCGATGGTATAAGATGAGTTGAATTCCAAATTGCGGAACTTGAGACTTTATAACATCGTTAAAAGCCCATCAGTTACCGTCATTTGGTTTTCTAAATGCAATGAAATAAAGATTCTTCATTTTAAATCTTACCTGAAGAAGCCTTTCAACATCGTGTCATCCATAAATTTGAACAAGATCTCAAAATAACTATTAGGTTTATCCTTGAGATACCTGATATGTTCAAACTGACGATATGAACATAATTTCCTGACAATACAAACATTCTCTCTAACTTGTTATATGACTTGCTATCATCTAAAAAATCAAGTTCATCACTATACTCTATAGGATGGTTTGGGTCCTGTCCAACTAAAGGTTGGACTGTCGAACTTGCCTGCCTCGTCGAAGAACTTGCCATCCGTAGGGAAAGAGATAATATAGAAAGGAAATATACATAGGAACATATGAAGTTTTAATGTAGAAAGGGAATATATATAGGAACAGGTGAAGTGTTAATGTAGAAAGGGAATATATATATAGAAACCAGTGAGTCACTTCTGCGGTGTAAAAAGTATGGTAATAAAGGGATAATGGAAAAGAAATATATATAGGATGAACGACCTCTGGGGAGGAGATAGCGGTGGTTGGTAGGCTGTTGTCGGCCATAGATGATCTAATTTTTGGTAATACTTTGGCAAAAAAGGATTTACCGGGAGAGGAGATTTGCAGAGAAGGGAGAGTAAAGTGTTTTTGAAAATTCTAAGATCTGAAAATGTGGTGGTTACTTTTGGAGGAGGATTTTTGAAATGATAGACCTTTTGTTTTCGCATTTCTTCCCAAGTACGGCGCATTAAATGCGCTATAATGATGAGGTTCATGGGGAATGTATGTCGTGAAAACGTTTTTCTGACTTCGGTCTTCGTGCTCTTACATTTAATATTTAATTATCGGGCTTTGAATTCAATACTCTTTTCATTATGTGTCCCATTATGGAAGTGAAGTGTTAAAGTTTAGCCAATTATGACTATTACTGTGTATTTTATAATTTGTGGAATTGATCTTTTTTTGTTGGCTCGACTTTTATAAAATATGCCTATGTATTGGCTAAAGTTCAACACATCACTTGTTCATCTTATATGTATTCCTTTCTCATTATCCCTTTATTACCAAAGTTTTTTCTACATCGCAGAAGTGACTGGCTAAACCTAAACACTGTTGAGAAACTCTTCAAAGTAATTGGGGATTCGATTTCGAGAGGAATTGTTAGAAAACTCCTCGTATCCTATTCGAATATGAAGTTAAGTATTCGGGGATTCAAGTCGAGGGAAGAATTATTGTGTTACTTCTTGAATCCTATTCAAAAAAGAATTGTTATTACGGAATGAAAGGTGCCCTATTTTTAATAAGATATTTATTATATGATGAGTCCAATTATGAGAAAGAATCTTGTTTTTAGGAGTTTTATTTTGGAAGTGTCCTATTTTGAATAGGAATAGGAGAATTGTGGGTACTCTATAAATAGAGTATTATGTTGAGTTGTTGAAGTGTAGCACAATCAAAAGTCATGTAGCATCCTACGAGTTGAGAGTGAGTGGGTTTTGTGTTTGTGTGGGGGGAAATTTTTGCAGTTTTTATATTCCGTGCAAAAAAAGTTGTATTGTGGGTGGGAGAGTTTTATAACTTTTAGTATGTGCAAAAAGTTCGTAAAACTTGAGAGGATTATTGTAAGCCTATTATTTTGACATAGTGAAGATTCGGAGTTTGGCCTGTGGTTTTTTTCCTTGAAGGGTTTTTCACATTAGATCTTGTGTGATTTTATCTCTCTTTATTTTATTGTGTGGTTTGCGTTGACTTAATTCCCAACAAGTGATATCAAGAGCTAGGTTGATTGGATCCAAGGTAGAGGGGAATTAGTCACATTGGTGTGACAAATAAAGAGAGAAAATTGAAGGAGTTGATGTTCATTGTGATGTTAATGAACAAGAAATTTTACTTTTATGGAGAATTGTCATTGCAGTTGCTTGATGATAAAAATGATGGAAATGCCGATGAAGATGAAGGCAACGATGTTGAAGATGATGCTATTGAAGAAGATGATAATGTTTAAAAAGAAGATGGTGATGGTAACTATAATTCAAGTAATATCAATGACGTGGATGATGCAGATTACGAGGATGATGCAGATAGTACGGATGATGCAGATTATATAGAGGATGCAAATGATACAGAGAATACAGATTATGCGGATGACGGTGGAGACTACGACAACGGTGGCAGTTATGAAGCTGAAGTGTTTGTGGATTCGAGTCGAGGGAAGAATTGTTGGGAAACTCCTCAAATCCTATTATGATATGAAGTATTCGGGGATTCGATTCAAGAGATAAATTGCTAGAAAACTCCTCGAATCCTATTCAGATATGAAGTTGAAGTATTCGGGGATTCGAGTCGAGTGAGAAATTGTTGAGTTGTTCCTTGAATTCTATTCAGAAAAGAATTGCTATTATGGAAAAAAAGGTGTCCTATTTTTAATAAGATATTTATTATATGTTGAGTTCGATTATTTTTAGGAGTTTTATTTTGGATGTGTCTTATTTTAAATAGAAAGAGGATAATTGTGGGTACTCTATAAAAGAGTATTATGCTAAGTTGTTAAAGTGTAGCACAATCAAAAGAAAAGTCATGTAACATCCTAAGAGTTGAGAAAGAGTGCGAGTGAATTTTGTGTTTGTGTGAGGGAGAGGGTTTTTGTAGCTTTTATATTCCGTGCCAAAAAGTTGTATTGTGGGTGAGGGTTTTGTAGTTTTTAGTCCGTGCAACAAGTTGTGTTGCGGTATTGTTAAAACCTCAAGTTTTAGGGCGTTTTGTTGTGGTATTGTGGAACCTCAAGTTTTATGGCGTAAAACTTGAGAGGATTTTTGTAAGTCCATTATTTTGATATAGTGGAGATTCAGAGTTTGTCATGTGGGTTTTCCTTTTAAGGGTTTTTCACATTAGATCTTGTGTTATTTTATTTCTCTTTATTTTATTATGTGGTTTGCGTTGACTTAATTCCCAAACACTTCACATATTTTCTTTGTACACCATCCCTTTCCCTATAGTTGGCAAGTCGTTGAGAGAGGCGGTCCAACCTTTAGTTGGACAAGGCCCAATAGCAATTCATATAAATCATTTATAGAACGAGTTTGAGAGAATGTTTGTATTATCGGGAAATTATGTTCATGTCGTCAGTATGAACATATTAGTTATCTCACATATAAACTTAATAATTATTTTGAGATTTTATTCAAATACATAGATGACATCAATGTTAAAAGACTTCTTCAGGTAAGATTTGAAATGAAGAATCTCTATTTCATTGCATTTAGAAGACCAAATGACGGTAACTTGTGGATTTTTAACGATGTTATAAAGTTCTGAGTTTCGTAATTTGGAATTCGACTTGTCTTATGCCACCATTTTAACTTTCTTAGAGTATTAAATTGGAAAAGATGCAAAATTGTAGCCACTAGAAATATATTTCGGATGGTAGTTGTTAATCGGACAATAACTAATCTGGCAAGAGATTATTTAAGCAGTTAAAAAAAACTCAAAAATGAAAGTATTGCGAGATTTATTTTACAAATAATATAAATAATTTCAGAATCTATAAGATTTTAAACAATCTTAAATCACTATATTACATCCTATAAAAAGCTGATACTGCAGCCTTCAGACTTCAACTGGAAAAAATATGTGGTCCGCCGTCTCAGAACATCTTTGACGTAAAAAAACTTTTGTTCTATAAGTTTGACAATCGTTTATACTGTAGTTATCATGGAGGGATGGGATCTTTTGCCGTCTCAAACTTATGTATTGAATCCTAAATCATTTCGGGTTAGAATATGGAACCATGTTACTGGTTTCGATGGGAGGGTTAAGTACTTGGATCTGTACTGGCTATTGGCGCTTTTATTGATGTGTATATAGCTTTTGTATTTAACTCATCTCAAGTTCTTTGTTAATGGAGTCTTGAATCCATCTCACATGAATGATTTTGAGCCATGGCGGAATGCTTCTCATGCTCTTCGTCTACAGTCTTGTCATTTTGCTATCCGAGAAAACTAGGTGAGTCGTCCTTCCCTACTTTCTTTTAGTGTTCTTAGCCTTTTTAAATATAGTAATTTAAATAATGGAATTAGTTTTTGATTCCTTCGTATCAGCTAGAATTTTATAATCTCTAGATATAGCTGGGCCTAAAACAAGCATAGCACTTCTCCTGATGACCTTGACACTTTATAGAAACTAGTGGTGAATGGAATGTAAACTACTTATTTTTGGCCCACTTTCTTAGAAATCTCATACTGGATTAATTACTAATATATATAGTGATAGAAATGGAAATAAATTTGCTGTTCAAAAGAATATATTTGTAATTTATAGAATGGTCAAGTTACTGTCCTTTTTATGCAAAAAGGGAAGACAAATTTGGAGTAGAAAAGGCCAGAAGGAAATTAATTGGGTGTGAGAGCCTTTGGAAGAATTTCGTGTGTAGAACTTTAGAAGACCCGCCAAAGGATATACTTAATATTAGCTAATTTATAAATTATGATGACAATAATTCACATTGAAAAGGAATTGGTCAGTAATATTTGCAGTATATCAACCAGTAGTAATATTGATGAACCAGTAGTACCTATTAGTAACTGTTTGAAAAGGAATTGGTCAGTATTGCTTTAGAACTCTCCCATGAACATGAATGAAGAGTTTACTTTTTCAGCACATTACTTACTTTTTTCCCCCTTGTTCAGCTTTTTTCCCTTTCCAGACGGAGCTTTGTCCTTCATTGCCGCCACAGCATTTTACGCAGAGTATTTGTTATTCTATTTCCACTCTACTACCCATAAAGGCCTTGAAGGGCACTACCATCTCCTCTCCGTCCTCCTAGTAGCATTCTGCATATTATCCACCATCGCAGGAGCACTTATGCAAACCAGCTTCGCTACTGATTTGTCTAGCGGAAAGCTATAGCATTGCAAGGTCTCTGGTTCTCTCAGA
The DNA here is from genome assembly GCA_020205615.1 of Panax quinquefolius. Lineage (NCBI taxonomy): Eukaryota > Viridiplantae > Streptophyta > Magnoliopsida > Apiales > Araliaceae > Panax > Panax quinquefolius. The sequence continues at coordinate 11,357,938 of CM035163.1, forward strand.
CTGCATTCACACTATGGGCCATCAATGGTTGCAGGCTCAAAGATAATGGGATCTCATGTTTTTCTGCTGACCATGAGGTCCGAGGGCAGTTGCTTGCAAATTTCCAGCTATTTACCATTGTTCTTGGTGTCATGGTTGGAGTTTTGGGCTCATATGGTTTTGCAGCTAATAAGAGATATGGGCAGGTTGACATCAGAAGTTCGCAGGATTAACAATAGTGGATGCCATTTTTCTACCTTCAATTTATTCATTGGGATTAATATTCCGGATAGTGCAATTACAAATAGAGGTCAATTTTTGCTCAAACAGAGTATGTTGTTATACCTGTATATGTTTTTTGAAAAAAATTCATTTGTAGTTTTGCCGAGGAACCTTGTGTCTAAATGTGATGCATTTTGGTTATCCATAGATTTGTAGCACCAGTGAAGAAAATAGGCTGCTAATTGATGAAAATCTTATAATTGAATGGCCATGCCTTAAAGTTTGTGAAAATAAGGGCTTGGGGATCCGATAAAGTAATTCAAATATACAATTAATGTTTCTAGCACTATGTGCCACTCCACTATGAAATTTTGATAATACATACAGCTGATCAAGTTTGACTTAAAAAAATTTATTGGAGCAATTTGAGAAAATAAAATTTGAAACAAGAACATAACACCACTAAGGCACTAATCGTATAAAACAATGTCAGTGGGACTTATACAGGGGGGAGTTATACAATTTTATCGTAAAACCTTATTGCGTCCTTGAAATATGTTGGTTTATACAAGTAAATGCAGAGCCTGTTTAATAAGGGACAACAATAGATTCAATAAGCTCTTGGAGTGGAGCTAGTTCCTTCTTGTCGATTAGAGCAAATTCCTGCAAGGAAAGAACACAATGAATATTCCCAACAATGTGATCTGTTAAAGGTATAAAACATTATATCAATGTAGATTGCATTTGAATGAGTTTAGTCTACTTAAATTTTCCCAACTGTTGGAGTCACCCCCCACCCCCCACCCCCCACCAAAAGAAACAAAAAGCAAAAAAAAAAAAAGGATACATACACACCTTGCCCAATGGCCCAATCCATCTCAAAGTTTGCCCACAAATGTCTGATCTCCTTTTTAATTTTTTTTTTCTATTTCCAGTTTTGATAAATCTCTTTTTTGGTAAATACTTTCCTATTCATTGAGATATAAAATGGACTTCTCACATTGTAAATTAGTGGTAAAGATGTATTAACATAATTGTAAATTGAAGTCCATATCTTTTTTAGGAATGGGCCTTATGGTGGCACCAAATTCATAGTCAAAGCAATCCCCTACAATCATGTCCAGTTGAATCAATGTGATGCAATCAAAATAAAAAGGACAAATTAAATAAAGATAGGACTTTGGAGTGCACATGCTTACTTACTAATTTGGCAAGTTCAAAGAAATGGCTACTTTAAAAGACATTAAGAAAATTAATAATGACACTTACACAGGTAAACAGAATGAAATGCTTGAAACAGGTATTTAGATGGGCCTCCTCCTTAAGACTAACAATCTTCTGAAAGTGAGAGTGATATATATGAGCATATACACGGAACAGGCGCTTGAATATCATTTTCACTACATCCCTGAAGTTGGGAGGAAATGGTGCACCTACAAAAAATAAAATTAACACACTATGAACTGAAAAGAATATACTATATGAACTTCACCCCACAGATATATATATATATATATATATATATATATATATATATATATATAATTAAACAATTTCAAGAGGGTCTTCTCCAATTTATTACAAGGAATTATAGATAATGATACAAGTTAAAAAACAGCTATTACCAAGCCTCTGAGGAAATAAAGATTCATCATCCAACTGAGATTCAATCCAGTCCATCAAGTACTCGACATATTTTGGAGCTGAAACTTCAATAGGTTTCTTAATCTGTATACCGTCTGCCCATCTGTACTCATACCTGAAAATTTTCATCTACATAATGTCAGGCACTGACGCATTATAATCTTAAAATGGAAGAACTGTTGGGATAACAACATAATGGGTACAACTCAAATACTAGTAGTAAATTAATGGATTAACTTGTCAGATTCAGCACTGAAAAGCAGGCTAGAAAGATGACAATCAAATCAGGAACATAGTAAACACGGGAACCAAAAAAATATGTGACAGTATCCTGGAGGCCTTTTTGTCCTCCTATCTATTGTAATTCCCCTTTCTCGAGTCTAATAAAGTCTTCTTTTATCTTAAAAAGATATGTGACAATATCCAGGTAGCATACTGGAATTGTGCACATACTCAGAAAATATTAATATTTTCATAAATGTCAAGCCAAGCCAAATGGTAACCGATAAATTAGAGGCTGATGCACTCAATCACATTGAACCAAAGAGATGGCACTCATGTGCATAAAAACCTGTGGAAGTATAAAATTCTAATAAATACATATCGTAATAAAAAGGTAAAAAAAGTTAAATTACGGAGGATAAAGTAGTAATATATCTAAACTTGCAAGGGGAAAAATTGTGAGCCAAAAACTCCAAGCTGACTTCCTGCTCCAATTATTCATTAGAGAAAGTTGCTGGTTAACAATCCAAGTTTTCAGGAACATGTTTCTGACACAACAATACCACTTTTCTGTGAGCTAATTGAGAAAATTCCTCTATAATTCACTTAAACATACTTTGGGCCTGCAGTCATTGTAGGACAGTTTTCTGCTGTACAGAACTCGGTGAGGGTGCCAAAAAGCAGATTCACCTGGTTGAAGAAATCCACAGCTGAAAATTGCAGAGTCAAAAATTCACAGTACTGGTTCTGAAAGAGAAGCTTATTGTAGAAAATGAACAAAAGAAGAAGATATGATACAAAATTACAAATACATTGTCGAGTGGGGATATGGACTTAACACAAAAGTCAACAATAGCTACCTTTAATACTTTGGAAAGACTAACGAATCATAGCCCCCTTAACATTTTTCAAATACACAAGTGAGTTCATGGGAAATTCCATCCACTTGAAAATAGCCATGCTACTCAGAAATATGCTTGCAAACCACCCGTTAATAGCGATTTGCTACTCAAATAGAGAACATAAAGTTGTACCAAATATCAAATACGTCAAGCGAAGGACATGGATTTTCCAAGAAAAAACACTATTAGCTTCGGAACTGACCAAAAGGTATGCATCTAATAGAAAAATAACAGGTTGTTCCTCAAATAAACAAATACAATAAACAATAAAGGCTTCCAGCTTAATAGAATGATCTCAACTTTGTGAAGAATTGGCAATAGCATCCTGCAGGCCAGATGAGCTTGCCATGAATTTTCTATCATGCATAGATTAGTAGTGCATGGAGATTGTACAAGCCCCTTAGTGACCTATTATACAAGAATTCAATACGTAGACATGCCAATATCTTTTACAATTTGTAATCCACATACACATCTCATAACATGGAAATAAAATAACAAGTAGCAGCATCCAGTACTAAATCTCAGAAAAGAAGGAACAAGGCAAAATTTGATATCAAAGAGGGTTAAATATAATTTTGCCCACTAAACTGAAGTCGGTTTTACATTTGCATCATTGAATTGATTTTTTTACCATTCAACTCACTGTACTAATAAATTATTACAAAACATTACAATTTTCGTCCAACCTGTTTGACTTACGGAAAAGTTACATGTACTGCCATGTAAGAGAGAGAATTTAGATGTTATATTATTCTCTGGAAATTTTAATGGAAAATTAATTAAAATTAAAAAAATATAAATTAATGTATAATTAATTAGAATATAAAAATATTATTAATTTTAAAAAATGCTAAAAAGTAATTATTTCCTTTACGGGAAAAAAGTTCTTTTAACTTTACAAGTACAAAGGCAAAAATAAATAAATAAATAACTTGGTTAAACTTATATATTACATACATAATTATTTTGGGTAAAAAAGTTAAAATCCTGAATCAACAACCTATTAATCCAGCAAACTAGTCACATCATTGATATTTAAAGATCCAATCAAATTTGGGGATCCAGTTTCAAACTAATCTGAATCTACAACCTATCACAAACAATATGTTCACCATCTTTTCCAAACTTTGAAATTTCATCTTACAGCATCATTCAAATTAGTGTTATGAAGAATCCAATAATCCATAAGTAATTCAAAAGCAACAACTCCTCTGTTTTAATCAATACCAGATCTAGAACCCAAACATGGATTTAGGGAGCCAACCACAATACAATCAATAGTTCAATACTTATAAACACCAAATGAAGATCTGGGCATGGATGTAATGCAAGGGCAACAAATCCAAATTAGAGAAATTAAGATTTTCAACTTGAGATAAGTTTGGCTGAACTGGATCGGAAGCTCGGAATAGTTAAAAGGAGGAGTCAGGCGGTGGTTGATGATGGTTCTGGTACAATGGTGGCTGCCATGATGATATGTAAGGTGCAGATGAATACATCTAAAGATAGCAAGAAGAGGAAAAGCGTAACAAAAAAAATCATCCTTTCAGCCTTTTAAGTTTTTATCTTCAAAAAATTAAATATCCTTCCAAATTTACTGAATAGTCTATGTAGGCATTTCACGTGGTTCCATGTAAACATTTTGTTAACTTTTAACACTTCTAAACAGAAATTTTATAGTTCAATGAGTTGATTGTAAAAAAAATCAGTTCAGTGATGCATATGTAAATCGGAGTCTAGTACAGTAGGGAAAAAATGATTTAACCCATATCAGAGATCACTAAAATCTTAAGTTTAAATGCATAGGTTGAGAGTATTACTATTGACAGCAAGCCATTCATTCATATCCTCCCCTGGAGGAAGCCTTACAGCTTCTCTCAGGTTTCCACTACCTAAAGTAGCATCAATGTGCTTTCTTAGTTGCGCCCCCTGCATTAGAAAATTAAAACATTATTTTTTCTCTGAACAAAACACACATGAAACCAGAATCAAAGATCCTAGTTCTTATATATCTTCTTATGTTTTCAGAAAAGTCTTTTATATAGTCCGATTATCATAATAGTTTAATTATTTCCACAATTAGAACAACTATACTTAGAGAATAGAGAATCACAAAAAGAAAACCCATGATTTTATTTAAAAGAGGAGAGCGCAATTATTATAACCAAGTTTGGAAACATACATCTTCATTAGATAAAAAAAGAAATTTTATTTGAAAGAGAGCTCCAAGTTCTCCAAAGAGACAAAATTTGGAAGAGAGAAGAAAGCACTTAATAAAAGACATCCCTTCAATCCCTACAAATATCAGAGACAAAAAAAACTCTGAATAAACCCATGGTCAAATCCTATAAAGTAGCAAGAGGAGACAATATATTCATAACAAGTGAAGGTAGAGAAAGTTTAGAAAAAACACTTTGGAAACACAATAAAATAATATTTGTCAAGTACTAATTTCATGTGATGGATAAGCAATCAATTAGCAATAATTTACTTTTCTCAAATCTTAACATTATAAAATCCTAGTTTGAATGCCACCAACATGCATGAATAAGTTATGTCACTGTAATATTCTGAAATACTTACAAGGCTTGTAAATGTAATTTTATATAATTAATAAAAGATGTTTTGGTGATTGAAATTATGTGTGGTGTGTTTGAATGTGTGGTTTCATTATAAGTATAAGTATAGAAATTTTTTGTAAAACTTAACTAAGAAATCACTATTCATAAAAACGCTATTCATAAAAACGTAAAGTCAACTTTGAGAAAGTCAACAATATCGGCTAACCAGATTAGTTATGAAACCTAACTAAAAAGTAAACTAAGTTTGGAATAACTAAACTAAGTGAGATCCGGTTATGGTGTAGAGAAAGGGACGGCTATTTGGTCGATATGAAAGTATGTAATACTTACAAGCTTGTAAGTATTGATACTTGCTTTGTAGAGTAAGTCATCAAAATGATTTTTGCTTGCCTTGTAGTGTTGTCAAGCAATGGGAGGTGAGATGTGGTTTAATGTCATGCTTGAGGTGTGTTGTCTAGCTTTAAAAGGTGAGATGTGGCCTCTTGTATGACAAGTTATTGTTGCAAGACACAAGTGATAGGGCTTGGCCTTGTTGGCCAATTGTAAGTGGTGGAGTTGTTAGGCATTGGTCGCGTTATGTGAACCATGACTTGGTGGCTTTGTTGGCCACTTTCGTTGGTTGTGGTGTAATGATCATTATACCCTAAGTCTTGGATGCCTATAAATAAGACCCACATGTCATGCTAAATAACCTTCATTAAATCCCAAAGCAATTCTAAAAGAGAGCATAATAAGTATATTTATAATTGAGAGGAAGATTAAGTTCTGCTTATTCAAGATAAACGTAAAGCTTACATCTTCAAGAGGTTGATCGAAAGACCAAAAATTAACGTAAACTATAGAAGCAGAGTCAGGCAAGTTTATCGGACTATATGCAAGTTTCTAACTGTTTTTATGTACAACGATGTGCTATAAAGTTGTTTTGAATTTCAGTTGTTGTGTGAAGTTAGTTGTGATATGTGAATTACTTGTATAACTTAAGAATTGTGAACTCTATAACTTGAGGATTGTGAACTCTATAATTTGGGCAATGTGAACCCTGTAACTTGAGTGGTGTGAACTCTATTATTTGTATAAACTTGAGAAGTGTAAAATGTGTTATCTGTTAGACTTGTTGAGCATTTGTGCTCATTCTTACAAATAAAATCTTATTTGCAGTTAAGGAAGAATTACTAGCAAAATCTGACAGTAAAGAGAAAGTGAAAGAAGAGTAGTTAGGTCAAGAAAGATTATTATTGTTGTCTTCTTTTTAATAGAACTTAAAGTTATTAACTTTGGAGATATGATTAAAAGAGTTGAGAATTATTATAAGAATGTATTGTTTGTGTGTTGTACATTTAAGCTAGTAAATGTAGGAGTCATTTAACTATGCTAGATTAATATTATTGGCAATGTTTAGAAAGTTCTCTCGAGAAAAAGGGTTAGATTATCTAAAGAAAAAATTCTTATCGGAAAGAAAGCCCCCTCTTATTAGAAGTCTAGATTAGATAAATAGTGTTGAAGTTAATATTAAAAGTCTAGATTAGATAAATGGTGTTAAGTGTGGAGAGTTTTTAAGAAGGGTTAGTAACAATCTTGATAAATGAGTTATAATTCTATAAGATTTGTTGTTATTTGGAATGTAATAGAAATTAAATTTTGTTAAAGTAATTAATATCGATTTGAACCCTTTGAAATAAACAATTGTGATTGTATAATTATAAGTTTTAAATAAAGTAAACCTAATTTAATTAGAGATTTTTTTTTTTTACCAAGCATATTGTTGGTGAATATTATGGAAGATTTGTGCAAGTCAGCACCAGATCAGGGGTTGAAGGAGACCCGGATTTGGGGGTGTGACAATCACCACTTCCCTCTGTTCTTTTTCACAAGAACATTGTTTGTTATCAATCAACTGATTTCTAAAATACCACTTGTAAAAAAAGTGACTTCTCAAGTACCACACCATATCACATAATGTGTACTAATGAACGAAATTAATGAAAAAATCAGTCGGTGAAACAAATTCTTATTCCATGTAAAAGTAAAATTAAAAAAGTTTAATCCTTCCTATCATATTTACTATTTATGCTGACAGGTAGAAGGTAATAGCATTTCGAAGTACAATCCCCAAGGGTAATATGGAGATGTTAAGCAATCCCGGATAATAAAATCATACCACATTAAATCAACTGGCACAATATAGAGAGATATCATATTAAAATTTTCTAGTACTACAAAAAACACAACCTTACTCCCAGAGGGCGCACTTTTTTTGGGGCGAAATGTCCTTTGATTCCTGTTTGCAAAAAGAGAAAGTTTAGGTATATTACTATATCATTAGATTAGGGGATAAAAAGACATGTCAAGCATCTATCATAAAGAATAGTACTAAAGTATTAAGGATGAGTACAAGTTTGAATGGTAGAGTGTATACATGTAGTAGAAAAAATGATAAATCAAAATAACACATGCTGAGACTTATACACCATTTAAGCAAGTAGACAAATCGTATGTGCTTGACATGCCTTTACATCATCGTAAGCATGGAAGATAAACATAATTAGTAGTGAATTTTAATCAACTATTAGAGGGGGGGACTTCATGATACCTAAACCTTATTCTATTTCCATCTAAAACATCATGCTTAGAAAATTTTCCTATGACTAACCCTACAATATCTTATTGTCGAGCTGATGTGGCAAAATTGTATTGTTTATTATGTGATAGTATAATTACCTTCTCCTAAACTTGTAACTAGTAGTTTCAACTCATCTCCTTGTAGTCCAAAAATAGAAATGTGTCTCTCTTTTATTTTTTCACTGGCTAAAAAGGAAAATGTATCTCTAATTAACTTTAGAACAAAGTGAGTAGTTGGTAAGCTAACCATAGCCTTGTTAACTAGCTTAAGTGAGGTGATGGGAGGAGTGAATTTCCTAAAGGCCCAACTTTTGACAGTATCTAAACAAAATGTTGGCTGAAGATGCTGACTAGCTAAAGAAATGTCTGCTAAAGTTTAACACCTTTGCACTAACACTAATGCTACGTTTGGATTGGAGTAATGAAGGTGAGAATGGAATGACTCATTCCTCTTATAGAATGAAAAAAATTATGCTCGGTTGCGATTGGAATGAAAAAAAAATTGAATTTGATTCTTTGGGGAAGGGAGAGCATATGGAATAACTCATTCCAACTAGAGTGGAATGCACCATTCCGCTCTTTATTCAATTCCTTCAATCCAAACTTAGCATAAACTTATTACAAATTAATCATCTTTCTCACTCCCTTTACAAAACAACCAGTTATCTATCAATTTCAAATCCTACTTCTTAATCAAAATTTCGATTTTAATACAATCATTAGCCCTTTGTCAATAACAAAACTTACTTGAGATTTGGTACCGTCAATTTCAAAGTGATCGAGCTAAGATATTATGAAATGAAAGATAGGCAGACACTAAAAATATATTGAGCTCAGGTCCTTTATATATAACGCATAAAATCCAACAGCTTTTTGATACAGAAATTAGGAAACAAGAGATCTAATACAAAATACATATCACTGATAAAGTAAAATAAGGTCAATTAACGTTCATAACGAAAATTTTTGAGTTTTTTCAGCTTACCTGCCAAGTCCGAACAGGCTCATGGCTAGAGAGAGAGAAAGAGAGTCGTCGATCGTACACGCGGGCAGCAAAGAAGGGATCTGACCAGGTGAGAAGGGCGAAGAATCTGTTCGCGGGCAGCTGTCTTGCACTGACTCCCCATTATACTCCACTGAAAGCAATGGAATCCTTATTTTTAGTTTTTGCTAAATTTACAGGCGTTCACCTATAATCATCAATGCAATATCTCCAACGTGGCCACGACCCATTGATTTATTTATTTTGTGATTGACAATTGGCTAATACTTAGAAAGTAAATTGTTACTACTATCTTGTTTCCATGAAAAAAATTATTTTGATTTTTCTTAAATTGATTTATTAAAAAATTTTGGAATTATAAAGACAGAAAACAATATAATTTAAGAAATTGAAACAAATTATCTTTAAGAAAATAATTATGTGTTGATTAATTTTATGCCGAATATGCACCGTGGCTAACATAAAATTATAAGTCTTACAATAACATACGATATTTTCACTACACTTTCCCATCTAATGTATTCATACATTATTTAATTTTTGACTTTTGAGGAACTTTTATTATAAAAATATGATAAATTTTTGTAATTTATAATTATAAAACATTATCACTAATGATTTTCATAAAAAAAAAAACTTATCTAAATAAAATTAAAATTTAACATATATTATTTAATATCCATATAAATTTATGATAATGTATAATTATACTCGTTTTTTTTATTAATTCAGACACCGGATGATTCTCTCTCAAAATAAATAAAATTTCAGATGGCATTTTATTTCAATAAGATAGTACTACTATGTAGGATAGCAAACAAGATAAGAATTGCAAAAAAAAAAAAAAAAATATCTAGAGAACTTTGAGGTAAGTGTGCATGAAATTAAAGAGGTGTCACATCAATGGGACATGGCTCTGTCCCGAATGAAAGCACAGCCAGCTCTCCTTGTACCCTATGAACCCCACCGCCACCAAATGCTTTGCTTCCTCTCGAATAAAACACATTCATTAATAATACTCCCCTCACTTCTAATATATTGTTGACATTTATTATTATTATTTTTAAAATATATTTAAATAAATATTAATTAAAAATATAAAAATATTTAATCAATTATAAATAAATAAGATGATATATTAAGGACTTGTTATACTTTAGTGTACAAGCTAAAATTATAAACATATTTTCAAATTTGAAATAGGAGAAAGTATTATTACTTCTCTTTTTTATGTGTCTTTTTAGTAGAATAAAATTTATTTATTTATTCTTTATTAATATTAATAATTTAATTTTTATATTATTATTATATTAAATATAAGATAAAAAAGGAGATAGGGCAACCTCATGTTAATGCGTGAGATAATTCTAAAAACGATGCCGTTTTAGATACTTAAATGTACTTTCTTTTACTCATATTATTATAAAATAATATTTTTATAATTTATTAAAATATTATTATTATAAAAGAATATATCATACAAGAACGTGTCCCTAAATATTATTCTATTTGTTTTGTTTTGTCTTGTCTTTATTTTTCTCAATGAAAGGATAATTTTTAAGATTTTATATTCAATTTGATTGGTATTAATTACACTTTTTAATCTACATATTTTCTCTAAAAATATTAATGGCATAGGGAGGACATAAAAAAATTTAATTGGGCATAAAATCTCCTAAAACACAAAATGATATTACTTCATTAAATTTAATTAGACAAAATTGAACTAACTCTGTAGTTAAGTTAAGCTCCCATTTTTTGTCTCAGCTTTTTTCATCTCTCCTGCTTCCCCTCCCCTTCTCTCTCTCTTATGCACCCCATTACCAAGTATGGCCAAACCCTAGATCTGTCCCCCCAAAGGTAACCCATCCTCCCTCCCCTCCCTATTCCCCATTTCTCTCTCTATATATATGTCTCTGTCCATATATATAACTGTATCTATCTCTGATAACTGAGCTGGCGATATATTTGTTTTTGCAGCTTTTTTCTTGAAAGTACAAGGACCATTTAGAGGTTCTAGGTTTGGGGGAAAAGAATATAGAGATAAAGAGAGAAGTGTGAAGTAAGGTGAGATGAGTGGCAGCACGTCGTCAGCGACGGCGGCTGGAGATGGGTTTCGGCCGCCGTTCACGGCGGTGCAGTGGCAGGAGCTGGAGCAGCAAGCTCTGATATATAAGTACTTGATGGCTGGCCTTCCCGTGCCGCCTGATCTTGTTGTCCCCATTCGGAGGAGCTTGGAGGCCTTGTCGGCCAGGTTTTTTCACCATCCCACCTGTAAGACTGAAAAAAAACTAGTCTTTTCTCATTTTGGTTATTTTGTTTACTTCCTCATTTAGTCAGATGCTGTGCTGTTTATATGATTCCAGCTTTATTGTATTCCATGTTGATGACATTTGGAAATTTTTGTAGGTTTTCTTTGGCTTCCATAAATGCATTAGTTTAGCATGGAATATTGATGTATGATATTTTCAAGCTTATACATACCAATATACCATAGACTTTTAAAGTTTCTTTAATGAATTTTGAGAGCTTATGTAGCATTTACGTTTCCTTTTGTCTTGGAGTGAGTACTTTTTTATGGTATTCTAATTTGTAGCATATCTATTATTGGTGCACATGTATGGTTTTAGGAATCCATGAAAGTCTTCTGTTTTCGTTGCCATGAAATCAACTGCATTATAAGTTGATAATTTCAGATTATGCCTGCAACTCTGCATCCCAATGATTTGAGTAATATATATATCTGTTCTGTGAGTACTTGAAAAGCATCCATGTCTTTCGTGGAAAACTGCTAAAAGATAGATCTCAGATGTAAAATTAAACATAGTGGAGACAACAGTTTCATGGGATAAAATTCCCTAATTGATGAATTCAAATTTAGATTAAATCTGTATAAAGTGGAGTTATTGCATATATTTTTTTCTTCAAGGCTTTTTGTGGCATTTTGTTTCACTCTGCCCATATAATCCGTCTTTAGTTGTCAAAATCTATATGTACCTTCTGTTTATATGATGCCTAAAATTTGACCCTTCATGTGCAGTGGGCTATTGTTCCTATTATGGGAAAAAATTCGACCCTGAGCCGGGTAGGTGCCGGAGGACTGATGGGAAAAAGTGGAGGTGCTCCAAAGATGCCTATCCAGACTCCAAATACTGTGAGCGGCACATGCACCGTGGCATAATCGTTCAAGAAAGCCTGTGGAATCTCAATCTACTTCTCCGTCCTTGTCGACTGCAATGTCACACATAGCTACTGGGAGCAGCAGTGGCAGGGGAAGCTTTCAGAGTAGTGGCAGTGGAAGCTTCCAAAACCTGCCCTTGTATTCAGTTGGTAATTCAGAGAGTCTATGTTATGGAAGCAATGTATCAAAGTTGCAGATGGAGCAGCCTTCCCCTTACGGTATCAATAACAAACAGTACAGGTACATCACTTCTTTTTCCGAGAGATTGTATTATTTTCTTGATGGGGCCTTTGTGTCATGATTTCCTCTATCTGTGCATAATTTCTTAATAATTGTAATTGTTAATAATATAATTATTTGTAGCTTTCTGCTGGAGATGAAAGGTCCCTCATTTTTACCCTTGTGTTTGGAGTGCATCATGTAGCATCTGCAAATAGTTTTCTATTAATCTACTGTAATATATACTAGTACTGAGATCAGATATAACTAACATGGAAAGAGAACTATTTCATGCTGTTATAAAGCATGCTACCCATCTTCGGTTTCTGTAATTGTCATGTTTCCCCGTGAATAATGTCCAACAGAGTAAATTGATGATCATTTACTTTGGACACGAGTTTTGTTACAATATAATGAGTCCTATATCAAATTTATCACCTATACATTTAGTTTAATCTGAAACACACACACACACGTTTACCTGATAGCTAGTTACTTATTAAATATCTCTCCAATTTATGTTTAATTTGGAGAGCCTATACATGTTTTACACAAGCCAAACTGTGGTGGATTATGCTCATTTGTGGTAAATTGAGTAGGCAAGTTCATTAGTGGGAACTCCAACTCATCTGCAATATCAGTTCCATCTGCAATGATTGAGTACTAAATCTTAGATACTGGTCCTCCACAGTTAATGCCGTGTACCTTGTGAACAGATCTTGGAGTAGTACTAAGAAGAGGCTGTGTTTGTAACATGTAAAGGAGATGGGAGATGAATCTATTCAAGGACTACAAAAATATGAAAAACCAGAAATAGGGAGATTGATGTGATGAATTTTATATCACAATGATTTTCTTAGATGTCTCATTCCCTATGTTTCATTTCCATGATAGCATTCAACCCCGTTCCTATGATTTAGGAACAGTTGTATTCAAATTGTGCCCGGACACGTGATCCACGCATACAGGGGCATGAATCTTAACCCTTTAACCAAAGTGGTTAGTTATCATTACTTGGTGTACAGTGTACTTAGGAGGCTTCCATTTACTTTTTTAATTGTTTAGGAACATGGAACTTAAAAGAAGTTATTTTCACATATCAAAAGGATTAGTTTTTTATCCTAAAAAAAAGGAGAACATATAGAATATGGTGACATCTTGCCTACTCAAGTATGATATTGTATTTCTTTTTGCTCTGAGGTATGTTCATAAAATTTATATTAAAATATCAAATCACATGGGGTTATAATTTGTGTACGAGTCTCTGAACCTCCTTCAATCAACTGTTACTAAAGTAGCAAGTGGATGGTAATTCCAAAAATGTTGAAAGTAAAGGGAAATAAAATCAAAGTGAACTAGGTTAAAGTGAACTTGAAAGGGAGCAGAAAGTGGTAAATAAATCAAAGCAATATGCCTAAATTTGAGATGTCCTGTGAAGCTTTAGAAACTTATCAATTTGGATTGATTCATTCAGTACAGTCAGAATTTATATGTTTCTCATAACTCATAGTTGTCCCTGAAAGAAGTTATCTTTCCTAAAAAGAAGAAAGACTAGCAAGGAAAAGAAGTAAATGAATTGAAGTGCTACAAGATAGGCACGTTGCTGCTGTCCAAATTTAGGTTATCTAAATGAAGGTATTGGGGAACAAGGAAACAAGGTGGTTTCCTCAAGGATAAAGATGGCTCCGTGCAGTCTCATTCTGTACTGATCATGTTGTCACTGACGAGTAGAGAGAAAAGAGGGAAAAAGGACATAACTGAAAATCTGACAGCAATAGGGGCATTGCACATGATAAGATTTTGGCATTTGTTTCAAAGCCCACTGTGCATGAGGGATTAAGTACTTGGCATCAGGTTGACAATTTCGTCTAAGTAGTATATATCATGTAGCCTATCAGTGTGTAGTGCGATCGAGATTGAGTGTCTTCCAGCACCTGTTCATAACACTAATGCTAACTGTTCAAGAAACAATTCAGTTAACATCCATGTGTGTTACACAATTACATATGCAGGTATTTCCAGGGACTGACCCCTGGTGCAGATGAGCACAATTTCTCAGTAGAAGCTTCAGGCAGCGCAAGGGGTCTTGGAATGGACACTAATACAGATAGCTCATGGCGTCTGATGCCATCCCAAGTTCAGTCAACCTCTTTGTTGAAATCAAGAAATGATTCTCATTTGCAAGGTAACTCCACACAACTGCACTTGCCCCAAGCTTATGAGCTTGATGCTGCAATGTCTAAGCAGCGGCAGCAACACTGCTTCTTCGGCAATGATATTGGCTCACCAGGCCCAGTGAAACAGGAGCAACATTCGATGCGCCCCTTCTTTGATGAGTGGCCAAAAACTAGAGGATCATGGTCTGATCTTGATGATGATAGATGCAACAAGAACACATTCTCCACCACTCAGCTATCAATATCCATTCCAATGGCTCCCTCTGAATATTCTGCAAGGAGTGCTCGCTCCCCAGATGGTGAGTTATAAGTTGTCGTGCGTAACGCTGGCCCATATTTACCTCAATCTTCTCCATGTTTGGTTCTTGGGGGAGTAAAACAAGATTATTATTTATAAGAATCTGAAACATTTCTTTTCTATTGACTTTTTGTTTGGTGCAGATGATTAAGAGAATCTGATGATCAGAATAACACCAAGCTGTCCAAGATGCACTTTACTAATTTAATAGTTTACTTCTAAGATGACATTTGTTTGTAATTCCAGAGTAACGTGTATTCGGCACTTCTTGAAGTTTGAGTTGGTTGGTCCTTGTGGTCATCTTTTAACGTTATCTTGAACTTAACTCTTTGTTTGGACACGAAAACCATGCTCATGTTCTCCATCCAGAATAAATGCACTTGTACCAGATGTATGATTATAGAACTGTGTTCCTGTTTGGCTTCTATATTACTGGGATCTTATTTGGCAAATACTGTGTATATTTGTAGTTTGGGAAGGAACCTGGAGGTTCTATAAAGTCTACAACTCAATCCTTTTGATCATCCTATTCTGTATTTACGTGTATGTTGGTTAAAATGGTTAATCAGTTCTGGGCAAACTTGCAAGCTAGGTTTTCAAATATTACAGGGGAACAGTGTATAGACAATTATCTCCTGTTCGTTGGCTTTTGTTGCGGTTCATGGAATATGATGTCTTTCTTAGCATCAAATGAATGATATAAATATAAAATAATATAGTGAAAGTAAGTATATTACACTACTTGAAGCCTATCGTTGTTTGCATTCCGATGATCAAACCTTAGGCTTTCACGTGTCATCAATAATGGGCGTGTAATTTTTTGTTGTGTAAAATACTCCACTGTATTAATAGCACTATATTTGGAAAGATTCGTTTAGATGATTGGTTCATCAGGTGCCAAGATATCTCTTTCTCCCAGGTCCATGGGGGAACTTTCAGTGTGCAATCAATCTCAAAATTTCTCTGGAAACGGGGTTTCCAGCTCATATGCGATAGGTCTCAAACCCGCTTAATTTTGTATGGGGTATTAAGATTTTTCATTATCCTCTTTTAAGTAAGTTTGTTTTTTCTTTTTAAAATTCTATCCATCATATGATGTTTTCATTTGTATGGGGTATAAGATTTTTCATCATCATTTGCTTAATTCAGCTAGAAAATAAGGAAGATATCATTAAAAATCTGTCATATAATATGTACACACCTCTTGAGAGTGCTTAGAATTCTTAAGCCACCCTTAGAATTGAATTGTAATAGTTTAGATTATCAAAAAAAAAAAAAAAAAACTATACAAATTTTGATCCTCTAGAAATCCTATGTTTAATTCTATATTATTTACTCTGTCATCCACAACAATGAGGTCTCTTCTGTAATTTTTTATATGATATGCAATACCTATCAATTGTATGTTTATTAATTTTGTTTTGGATAATGAATAGATAATTGTATTGCCATCATTGATTTCCTTCAAAGAGTTAAG
This sequence comes from Panax quinquefolius, assembly GCA_020205615.1. NCBI lineage: Eukaryota > Viridiplantae > Streptophyta > Magnoliopsida > Apiales > Araliaceae > Panax > Panax quinquefolius. The sequence continues at coordinate 11,374,466 of CM035163.1, forward strand.
AGTGAGGGCAACATCAAATGTATACAAAAATTCAAAATCTACATGGTCAAAGTCCTTTGTTGCTTCAATCTCTAAAACCTGCATAAAAAAATTATATAAATTAAAAAGAACAGAATTTACAAGGATGTGGGATCACTGGATTTCTTTTTTACAAAAAAAGGGAATGAACAACGTCTACTTGAAAATTGAATGCCAATATAAATAAGTGGTGACAAGGACAAGTAAAATACATGGCATACAGTTGAATGACACGGTCGTATTAAAAAGATACTTAAAATGTAAGTTGCAGTGGTAGCCATTAGCATACCTTTGGGAGGATGAAAGAAGCGGCTTTTAAATTTCTCGAAACAATCTAGAACAGGCATAGAATGGGAAGACATGACGCTCTTCACATTCAACAAATCTACCCGTTTGTCCAAAGATTGTTCATGCTTGAAGTTAGTAGACCTTCCACTTGCTTCCCCTTTCAAGCCAGTTATCTGCAGTCCAATGTTACTCCAACCATCTATTGTAACATTTCTCATGTCAAGTAGACCACTGGAACGAGCAAGTTCCATTGCACCACTTCTTGTAGCCATAAAAGCTAGGAGAAAAAAGCGTTGACAAACTTTAGGAACTCAAAGAAAGAGTTGAGCACTTGAAATTATTTGATATGATCCTATGAACTAAGTCAACTAACCAAGCATTCAAAAACTAAATTCCCCTTGGTTGGAATGATTTGGAGAGAAAAGATGAGAAATAAGAAGATAATGACTAGTTGACTACCATTTTCTCTCCAAAACTTCATATCTAAAAGTGGGATGGTTTGGGATTAAGAGAAAATTACATTTATGAAACTTCCATAATACACATTTTACCCAAATATTTTTTGCCGTGCACTGAAGAAGCTTTCAAGAAGTAAGGCTAGATAGGAATGCACCTTATTTTCATTTTCAACTCCCAAACAAAGGAGAGAACCTAATTTTCTCTCCTCTTCTGTTCTCTCCTGTGCTCCCAAACAAAGTGAATCTTAGAAGAAATTTCACATAATATACTACATATTTGTTAATTTAGTGAATTTACACCCACCCCCAAAACTATGCAAATAAAGAACAAGGTAATAAAAAAATTTCTATAAAACAATAATAAATAACAAGTGTACCGTTATAAGGAACTTCAAAGAGGCAATTTGCAGGAAGACCAACGCCTAAACCAACTAGGGTGATGCCAACACTAAACCCAACACCACAGCCAGCTCCCACATAACCAATCACCTCAGGACCAAAACCAGGTCCCCATCCAACGCCACAACCAACACCTATCCCCATGCCCCAAAAGGCTCCGGATGTTGGATGCACTGGGTTCCATCTTTCATATCTTCTAAACAACCCCTTTATGATCATTAGTACCTGTGATTAAAGTTGATGAATGTATCAACCAGCAATAGAAATTAGTAAACCTAAACCTAAAAATGTGAACTAAGCACTGTCATAGGCAGTTCATCTACCTAATTTAAGCAATACAACGAACAATATACATGTAATTTGAAGTCATGAAGTAATTAAGGTACTTCAAGAATTTATAGTGTCATTAAGTTAATGTGTTATATTGAGAACAGGAATCAGTTCTCAGCTGTCTTGACTTCTAGTAAGAAGCATAGACAATTAGGAATGTGCTGGGGACTTTTAAGATCCACTGAATTGCTAAAATAGGAGCACAAGTCACAACATTGCTTGAAGCGTATTCATGGCATGGTAACAGTTTAAAGAATAAAATTACAAGCAATATGTCTGTTTAAACGGAGGTTTAGAAGACTTAAACCCTCTAGCCTGAATGATATCAGCCAAAGAAGTAGACTTATATATTCATCAGTAGACATCTTAGTTGCTTCAAATAGATAAATGTAAGATCTAAATAGTACTCCCTCCGTTCCTAAAAGATTGTCGTTTTAGAAAAAAAAATTTGTTCCAATTTATTTGTCGTTTACAACTTTCTAGGAGAATAAATTATTTACTTTCCTATATCACCCCTACCTTCTCTCATTGTCCCAAGAAATTCTCTCCCTTGTATTAATAGTTTTCAACTTCCCATAAAGGGGTAGTGATGGAATTTCAAACAAATTTTAATGACTTTCTTAATCTACATGCAAAAACCTTAAACGACAATTTTTTAGGAACAGAGGTAATAGATAAGAACTTCCTAATTTGATTAGGAAGACCACCACAGCATTGTTGGACTAGAATATTTACAGTATATTCTTTTAGTAAATGAGCAAGGGATTAATTCGGAGCAAAGTCATCAAATAATGCGTCAGCTTAGTTTACTTAATGACTAGATATTAACCTGTAACAGGACGAAATTAGGACACAACTTTTTTACTTTTTTCTTAGTACATAAACTAACACATGAGGCATGAGGATCAAGGGTCGGAAAAACTAAACAAAAATAAGGGGAATAAAATGGTCTGAACATCTGCACTACTTAACACTGACTTATTTGCTAAAAGGACCATAACTCGGATCAACCATCAAGGTCATTGATACAGAAAGAATGGTCGTATTAGAAACAGTTGCACTTAAATACTAAAATAGTAGCAGTATTGGGGTATAAATAAGAGGTAACAATAAATGTTTAATAACATGTGACCAAATCAAGACTGCACCTTTTTAAGTGTAATATAATTCATATTGAAGGCACTAGAAGGAGTGCACTAGTAAATTAAAAATGGAATTTAAAGGACAGAAATGAGATATTGCAAATATTTTATTTAGTAAAGTAACTGTCAATATGTCAGCAGAGACTTCAGATAAAGTGAAATGCTCAAACAAAATTCACCCAGTTGGCCCAGTTGACCTACCAGGCACACAATCAATTAAGGTGATAATCATAGGGCGATCAGAATCCATTACTTTTACAACCACTATGTTTCTTGCCTAATTTTCACCTGGTGATTGAGCTGTAAGAATGATTTGAGACAAAGAGAAATCCGTGCAAAGCCCACTGTTTCAGCTTTAAGATATGATACATTAAGTCCTACTAACTGGCTGACTGCATTTAGACTTTTGGGTGTAAATAGTATTTTACCCAAGTCATAGATTCAAGAAAGTGCTTAACAAGCATGAAATATTGTTGACCCATTTGAGGATCCATTGCATAAATGTCTTCAACAAGCCAGATTTCCAAATAATTTACATAAACATTAAACAAAAATCACAAAATACAGGCATTCATAAAAATTCATTTCCTTTACTTTTTCAGCAGCCAAACCCAGTTATCATCGGGAAAATAATCCAACAATCTTGCTCAAAAAATTCTCACATTTCATTATTGAGATAACTGTTCATCAAAATTTAACAATATACGAACATAATGAATCGAACGAACATACTCCACGAAGGATGTATATATATATATATAGAGAGAGAGAGAAGAGAGAGAGGGAATTGGGTAAAATATAAATAGTGATATCTTACATTACCATCAGACAGTGCTTTGAGTTTAAATTTGATCTCTTTCTGCTTGGTTCCTCAATCTGTTCTTCAATGAGTGTATATTTACAGAGTGAACCCAAAATCTTGGAAGTGGATATTATTTGAGAATAATCGCTTTATTAGACAACCCGAGTCCACTGAGTTCGGGTGGGTTAGGTCTGTATTTGTTCACATAGCTGGGCAGCCAGGGTAGTGCACTGATTTTGGTCCTACTTTTCGTTAGCCTGTCCAAGAATATAAGTCTCCATTAAAAAAAAAACATGAATTATTAAAAAGTAGTCAAAAAAGAAAAAAAGGGAAGTCATTTAACCTCTTAGATTAATTTAAATTACAATATCTATAAAATAAATAAAAGCTATGTCTAACCACTTTTAATATAAGAAAATTTGAAAGAAACGTCCATGTCGTTTTTGTAAATTAATTTTCAAAGAGATGGACTTTTATTGAAGACAAAAGGAAAAAAAAAATGAGACGTTTTAATGAGATTACATTTTTTGAAATTGTGTTTATAGGAAAGTCCTTCATTTTTCATTTAACCTACTAAATCAGTTTAAAAAAGAATATTAGTATTAAATAAAAGTTAAGTTTAATTTAGCCAAAAAAAGAAGAAGTTAAGTTTACCAATATTTTAGATTGAAAAATATATATATTACAAATATTTATGTCGATTTTTTGATTAATATTAAGGGATCCTTTTATAATTTAATTCAAATACTACTCCCGTTCCTAAAAGATTGTCGTTTTAGAAGAAAAAAATTATTCTAAAATGTTTGTCGTTTACAACTTTTTAGGAGAATAAATTATTTACTTTTCTATATTATCCCTACCTTCTCTCATTGTTCCAAGAAATTCTCTCCCTTATATTAATAATTTTCAATTTATCATAAAGGAGTTGAGATGAAATTTCAAACAAATTTTAATTGTTAAATAATAGTATTAAATAATTTTTTTAATTTATGTGCAAAAACTTTAAACGATAATCTTTTAAGAAGATAAGATTACGGAGTATATAACATGACTCACTTAAACAAACAGCGGGAATGCTAACCAATTGCTAAAATTACACTTAATGTTCTCTCATCATATTCCTCGAGCTTCTTTAGAGTACTTTCACTTTATTGTGTCTGAGATCATCCGGGCAGGAAAGTGGAAATTGTGAACAAAGATGAATTTCAAATTTCGGAAATTGTTTTCTTAGACTAATAAAAAATAAATTTTCACTAGCTCTAGACTTGCAAGCAAAGTCGAAGAACGAAGTAAAAAATAAGAAAGAAAGACATTTATTATTATGGAAAAATCTAAATTACAAGCTTATAATTAAAAACTTACGAAAGGAAAAACTTAGAACAAACTTGCAATGATAGTTATTGGTGATTTGTGTTTGTGTTGACTTGGTGATTTGGGGTGGTGGGTTCTATTTATAGGAGATGCGGTTATTAAAGTTTAACTTCGTAGTAAGTTGGTCGATTGGCCGTCACAATCTTTGACGTCGCAAATGAAAAGATAACCTGCAACTTTGCGTGTCGACATGTGATTAGTAATTGACTAAAATTAACTTAATGTTAACCACTCCCATTTATAGGTGACTAAAAAATGGTCTAGAGAACTATAACTTGGTGCCAGTGGTGACCATTGGTAGAAAAATGAAGGTTCTAGATGCTGAAGGATACCTAATGCATACAAGTTTTACAAAGTTTAAATATTAAAACTCTCAAATACATTAATCCTCAATATATTCCTCAAAAATAAAATATGTAAATTAATAAATAATTACCAAAAATTTACTTTAAATTCTTAACAGAAATATACAACAAAACAATCTGACCATGAATTCTCTAAAGTAGCAAAAAACAAAAAAGCCACGAAAAAAAGAAGAGGCTCAAGGCACATAATCGGAAGGCAATATATCGATCACAGTTGACAAATTACTGAGGAAAAAAAATGTATAGTAGTTATGAGAAGAAGGATACGTTATCTAGGTTCAATCCTTGAAACTGTTAGGCCATTTACTTACTGAAAAAATTCCCCCACTGCTCGATGCTGCATTTGTTTTCATCACAGTATGAGTATGGTTGGTAGTAAATGCAGGTTCCTTAGGTATTGGCAGTGGCATAAGGTCATTGAGATAATGCTGGACATAGATAGAAGGTCTATCCTCTGGTTTTCCTTGAACACATACAAGTCCTATGTTAATGTATCTCAACAATGTATATACAGAAGAAGGAGAACCGAGTGCCGGATCCATCAACTCCACCGCTCTATCAGCATTCCACAGCTCCCATGCCTGACAATGTTCACTTGTTAATTACATGTCTTCATACATAGTGATGACCAAGTAGTATTTTTCATTGGAAACCACGTAGTCTTACGGTAAAATGGCATAAATACCCTTAACAAAGATTTTGCATGTAAATTGTACCATCACCCACACATACACCAACTATATGAAACTGAAAAGCCAAGAAAATACATGTCAGTTATGTTGGTTGGCTTACATGACCAAGAAGATTAAGCGAGTCAGTGTTATAAAATCCGGTATTCTTCTTCCCACTCACAATCTCAAGCAGCAACACTCCGAAGCTAAACACATCAGTTTTTATCCAAAAATGGCCTTCCAATGCATATTCTGGTGCCATATACCCACTGCATTTAAACACAATCATTAGCCCTTATCTTATGCATTGCTATTAGTAATGTGTGTTAGTGAAGAAATTTGTTTCAACTTACAAGGTTCCAACAATCCGCTTTGTGTTTGCTTGCGAGTCATTGCCATTCCAAAGTCTGAAATCTTGGGGTTCATTTCACCATCTAACAAAATGTTACTGGCCTTTAAATCTCTATGAATAATACGCAGTCTTGAGTACTGGTGTAGATAGAGAATCCCCTGTGCAATCCCTTCAATTATCCGTCTGCGAGTGTTCCAATCTAATAGCTCTTGTTTATTTGGATCTGTGTCATATTTACATGAAAAGGTTTCTCTAGCATATCATAATGAAATCAAGATTCAAGAAGTAACGAAAATCAATCAGACTAACCAAATAGGAAGAAATACAAACTCATATTAGGCATGTACTCGTAGATCGGTATATTTTCATCTTGCTCAATGCAGCAACCCAAGAGTCTTACAAGATTCCGATGCTGCAGTTTGGAAATTAGTACAATTTCATTTCTGAAGTCCTCTAGTCCTTGGCCAGATTACTATTTTGCAGGAATCAGAACACCACTTGATCATATGGTATTAGTTTGATAATTATTGCAATAAGGTCTAATAATATATGCCTTGGTGCGCCTATATATACTTACCTGTTTGTTTGGGCTTACGCATCCAGAAAAGACATAGGAATTAGGAATCCCCCTGAAACAAGTACCACTAGTGAAACCAGCACTGCTGTGACAACCCACCATACCATTCGCTTCCCTGGATATTAAAGATTTTCATTTGCCAGCATTCAAGAAATGTCTGCTATTGATGTGATTTGTTACACCATAGGGAAAATAAAAGAAAAAGGAGAGGGGATACTAAACTAAATTTTTATGAATTGCAGCCACATACCTACAACACCTTGAAACTCGGAACCAGCAAGGTTGAGATAGAGGTCTTCTCTATTTTTGTGATGGCTCTTTTAAATCTAATATAGTATTGTTCCATACAAACAGGCAAACACTCATTGTTTTTATACATATAAGCTAATTTACACTTTCTAATGCTCTGAGCAGGACATGCTTTTGAATTGGCAGGCAGATTCACATATGGAATTTTCTTAAAGACATCCTTTTTCCCCTTGGGAGGAGGAGAAGCGCTATCTTCACATTTCAAAGGTGTTTTCCTCGCACAACCATCTTGCCAATTATTTAATCTCATTTTGAAAACCTGGCAAACACTTGCAAAGGGCCGACGGATTCTCATTAAACATTCCATATGGACCGCAGAAAGCATAAACCTCTGATTGTTTTCTTGGTTGAGACAAAATTATATTCCAATTATGATTACCAGGGAAAATGCCTAACTGTCCTGAAACGTCTATCACAAGTCTTGATATCACATTAGGATTGAGTACAGAATAAGAGAAATAAGTTTCATTCTCATTAAATCTGAATTCATATACATAACTTGCTAAACATTTTATTATTCCATATTCCACTGCTCCAGTAATTTCTTGACATGTTCCACTCCATTATATATTGCTTCAAACCACTCGGATCTGTTCTAAATGAAAACAAACCAGGAGAAGGATCATCGGAGTTTTTCCATGAAGTAAGAATAGTATGATTTCCTAGCTTTGCATCGGGAAGCCAAGTATCTGTCTAATAATCAAATCTTTGCCAAAATTTTGAACTATTTCTTAGTACAAAATTCCCATTATCAAGAAGCAGTACTGCTTCAACATAATTTGACACTGTCAATGCCAAATTTGTCAACCTAATTATCGTAGACTCAGTGATCAGGACTAAATTTGGAATAAGGAAAGTCAAGCAATGGATTGTTTCTATTTGCTATCCAAACAGTGGTACGGCTAGGATAATCTTTGTACCATATGCCAAGGTACATGTTAGGATCAGGCTTACCTGTTGTGAAGAATCCCATCTCAAAAATGTTGTTGTTGGACACTAGGACCTGGCTTGACTTTGAGGATAGAGATTGACCCGGTGAAAGAGTGCTACCTCCATTGGACAAACAGACCTTGCCTGCCATGATTAGAAGAAACCACGCACAAACAAAGAACCATGGGCATGGCCTGGTCGTGGTGCAACTATCCCTTCTAACTTGCCACATTTTGTATGTTTCAACTAATCACAAAATAATAATAATAATAATAATAATAATAATAATAATAATAATAATAATAATAATAATAATAATAATAATAATGAGAAGATCAAACACAACCCCTAAAGGATGGTATATAATTCAGTAGAAAATGTCGTTTTGTTAACTGAAAGATATAATTTGTTCCATGCCTTTGATAGTGGATAAGTTCAATTAAAATTGTGGACATGCAAATTAGACATAAAAATTGGACACGAGTGTTTTTCAATTTCATCTATTTGTATTTTTACCTACCATTGGGGGTCAAAATATAAATAAATAAAATTTAAATACTCATGTCCAATTCATGTTCACATAGAGTTTTTGTTTTTTTTATAAGGATGACTATTCAATACCAATTTTTTGGCAACACTAATGATTTGCACACTATTCTTGGCATGTTTTAGTCATCACACCACTAAAATTTTAATTTTTTAATTATCCCATTAAACTCATTAAAATAATAAAATTGGATCATTCTGTTAAAATAATTTAACTACCGTTAAATTCAGATGGGCAAAACTAATGATTTCCCACTATAATTTGCATATTTTACTTATTACATTACTGAACTTTCAATTTTTGTAATTACCCCATTAAACTAATTAAAATAGTAAAATTCGACCATTAAAAGTTGAAAGAAAGATTTTCATATTTGGTTGAAGTGGATGGAAATTTGACCATTCAATTATGAGTGAGCTAGAGGTAATTACAACCGGGAAAACTATCTTTGAGTACAATACTTACTCAGTCATAAAAAATAAAAAAAAATATAAAAAAAGGCATAATTTTTGGTGGGTTTTTGTAAATCTTGTCTCTTTTTCTTTGTCTGTCTCTAGCGGAGGGCAACCGATTGAATTAATCGTGTGGTATTCAGGGTTGTCCAATCATGAGATTGTGACAGACTTTTTTCTACATCTCTGACTATATTGACGGTGATGTGACTCCTCAAGGATTCAAGCAGTCTTTCTCGGCGTCCGATCGTCAAGTGGGGTCCTCATCAAATATGGGCTGGGCCTTCAATAATCCGGGCTTGATTATTGGGCCTGAGGGGCCCATATCCTAACACTAACAGAGAAGGATAGGCACAAAAATATGTTAAATTCCAGGCTCGAGAAAGATGGCTTGGGTTCAACAGTGGACTTCAACAATAGGCGATTCGCAAAGAAATATGATAGCTCCACAATTGCCCCTTTGCGGCTTTGCCTCACATAGGTACGGGAAACGTTCAGCAGAAGTCCGATATACTTAATTGATAGTGTCTAAAGAAGTCATTGAGGAAATTGAGCTTTACCCGGTCCTCTTCTTTTAATTTACTGATACCAGCACTATTTGGTAAACTTTGGCTTCTTTTAAATTTGAAACACAAAAGAAGCATAATACATGTTATCAAACATTAATTCAAATGTAACGTTGGTACCAGAAAAAAGACTTGGGGATTGAGTACTAGAGAGACATCAGAGATCTACTTTACAGATGATCACCCAATGCCTTTATAATCACCTTTCTAAAGTTCTAATCTTCTATTACTTCCATTCCTATGTTTTAAACTTGAAAAAAAGTCTAGTTCACACAAGTATATATAGTATATATATATGGAATTATCATTTTGTGATACAAAAACTCAAAAGTGACAATCTTTAATTATCGTGACGTGATTCATAATAATAGATTTTCACGTACACTTATGATACAAGTATGTGATTAATTAATAATATAATAGAATTATAGTAGATTTTCACATCATTGTCCATACTTGTGTTTGCCAGATCTGCATAGAGAAGGAAGAGATAAAGTAGCAATGATATGAATTATGAAAAAGTTGGCAAACAAATTAAGAATTGGGTTTTAAACTGAACCCAAGTGAGATGATGAACGATTTTGGACCCTTGACTATGCTTTTCTTGCTTAAGAAGATCTTGCGAGCACTTGTTTAAAGGAAAAGCTTTGCTTGTCATTCCCCGGGCTAACCCCATGTTTTCCATAAAGGGAAGAAAAAATGTCTCTGTCTGTGTGGAAAGACTACAAAAAACCTATTCTGATGAGCTACGTACTTTATGATAATTTAACGGATGTGCGGTGTATAGTACTGTTCTAATACGTAAAAACTTGACACAAGTGGAAGTGGTGGTTCATATCAGATTTTGCTCAAGACTTGTCCAGTGTAACCATCACATAGAGAGACCTGAATAACCCTCAAACACAAATAATTCAACATATATATATAGAAATAGATATTTGCAAGGTCTATATAAGTTGTTTAATATTTATATACTAGCTGTGTCTCGTGCCTCTGACACTATATGAACGGTGGAATTTATCTCAAACTTTAATTTGGACGGCCTAGACGATTTATTAGGGTGAACGGGAAATTCAAAATTAATTGTATTTTGTTATATAGATATATATGGATTAGATAGAGAAAGAGAGATGAGATTGATGTTTTTCAACCATTTTTTCTTTGCTTAAAGAGGGGTTAGGCTACAAGGAATAAAGGGCAAGGTACAGACAAAGAGTGGTTAAAGTTGAAAAAATTCAAAAGCATATATAATTGGCCGTAGTAGTAGTAACTAAATTGAAACAACCAAAATGCTGACAACCGACCATAGCAGGTAACATATCTGCGTAAAACTGAAAAATTGAACTCAATTAGAGAGTACCTGCCCCTTGACATGAAGTTGAAGAGCAAACAATGGTATGAGTGGTCACCGGTCTCAGCCGGTTTTCAGCATGTCCAGTTTGATCAGGCGTCGTACTACTAGTATATACTTATACTCCGGGCTTGATAGGTCATACTCGGTCCCCAAATAGGAGGGTCTCGACAAAGTCAAGTTAGGTTATTGTCGCAACTGAATTCCAAGTCTTGAATTTGGAATTTAGCACCAAATATTTTAAGTATATTTTGATTTTATAAAATTATAAATGTGTTTTCAATTTTAATTCAAAAGCGTGTGTGATATAATGTATACACGTACAGTCTTGTAAACAATTAACCAACTAAAATTATTATTAAGATAACTCATCATATACAACTAAACTAAATGTAAAAAACGAACATGAATCTCTTCCATTCAATAAGTGGAGGTGAACACTTATGTTGATCAGGATTCGAACACAATCATAAAGAGGATATTAGAGTATAAAACAAAATACAAGAATCGAGGGAATTATTTCTTCAGCTTGCTTTCTATACTTTTGGTCATATTGAGGATCTTTAATTAGGATTTTCTGATTTCGTACTTGTTTCCATTACCCTCCCTTGGACTTTAAAATATTCACTCATGCCATCCACTTGGACCTTACAATCTGTATACACAACATGACATTTTTATTGCCTATCAAAATGCTTCTATTTCCATGATGCTAATAAAGAGAATGATTCCCTTTACAAAATGATTCAATGACACTCTACAGTTGTTGCAGGGGCCAGCGTGGGTGGCATGCGTGGAAAATGAGTCCATGGTCTTAATAACTTTGAATACTTTGATTTTCAGGTAATGTTATTTTAGTTGGAGGTTTAAAATACTTTAAAGGTCTGCGTCTGCCCGTAAAAATTTAGGCCATTAGTTGAGTTCTTATTTTTTTCATATTTGCCTGGTGGCCGAACCCAACAACCGAGTCTCTATTTTTCTTATTTAGGACTTGCATTCAATTAGTGGTAGTCGAATCTCTAACCAAAATACCTGATAATGACTTGAAAAAACTCTCTTAACAAGTTATGCTATGTCCTGTAGATATTGAGTTCTCTTTTGATCATACTGAATAAACTACCTGTGAATGAATTAGTTAATATAGACAAAAAAAAAAGAAAAAAAAAGAGTATGTTCTCAATAAATACATAACTATGGAGAGTTACAAAGAAGATGTAGTAATAATATAAGTAAAGTGATTATAGCTGTTAATTAATTCTTTTTCTTCAACTTGAAGTTGGGATTTACTAAATTTTATTAGATCAAAGAAATGATGAATAACACATCTATATAATACTATAACAAGATATAGTAGAGAGAGTTTCTTTTCTTTTCTCTTTTTAAAGGCACCCTTAATTGATGATTTATTTTTTTATCTACTTTGAAATTCATTTCATTTGCTTAAAATTTTCATTCCGTCAAATATCCAATCACTACCTGCCACGTGGTGTGATGTATTTCATCTCGTAGACATGTGGACCCACTATGTCCCTCACTGATGAAGACCGTATTCGTTCATTCACCATAGTAATAAATAATACGTATATATACACGTTTGCCGTTAAATAACGACGAAATATGACGGAATCACATCCCTCTATAAATACCAGAGATGCTCTCTTCTCTTATCTCTATTTCTCATTTGTTTTGTTCCAACCCATATATACGCACTGTATATATTTATCTTAGTCTAGAACCTGGAGCTGAGAATCCAAAAACTTTCCGTTTTTGAATCAGAAATACCGCCGGAGACTAGCCGGCGGTGGTGATTTTCTCGATGATTTTGTACCACACATTTAGTTATCTTATCCTCCAAAATTAGCATAATCGGAGTTCGATTCCTTGAGATTCGAAACTTATTCATATGTCCGGCCGGAAGCTCTAGAAAGTTCATAAAATGAGCTAAAAAGTGATTCAACTACTGCGTTTTATACTTTTATACACGTTTTAAGTAAATTTGAGGTACGGTTTGAACATTAATCCACGAGTGAAGACTGAAGCGTGAGGTAAGAGATTTGATTTGCTTAGAAACTTCACATTGTATTAATCTCTGCTACTATTCGTCTGTGTGTGTAACAGTGTCTGATTTTCTTAGTATGTTTTCTGGATTTTGATTATCTTTTAATTTTCTAACAGAATTTTTGATTATCATAGAATGAGCTTGAACCTGAAATTTGTTTTAATTTCGTGTCTTTTGTTCTATTTTTACTTTCTCAAAATGCATTTCGAATCTTATTTTGTTTCTGTTTCTCTGCGCTGTGTCTATTATATGTTTATGTATTGATATTATATGTAGAGAGAAACTGTAAACATAGAGGGAGTTTATGCATTGAGATGTTTGATTGGGGTCTAACTGCTGAGCCATTAATCGTATAATTTCACGATTTCATTGCCTGTCTAGCTTGAGGAGAGAGAAAGTAAAGGAGTTCTGTCGCTCTTTATTAGTTTAGTTAGGCGAGGTTTCCAAATAGTATTAATTATTTTAATTTAATAATGTGCTTTCTTTTTGTCTCCTCTGTAATGCTAATAGGAATTATATTTGTTTTTCTCCATATATGCGTGTATATATATATATATTTGTGTGTGACTGGCTTTTGGAATTGTTGGAGAGATTGAGTGACTGAAGAACGAAGAAATGATTGTGGGGAGTGGTTAGTATGAAGTTTATTTTGGGATAAGTTGGTCAATTGACCAATAGAATACTGACACGCAAACGAGATAGTATGTGTGTCGGTATTTTATTGATCAATTGACTAACTTATCAAAAAAATAACTTTATACTAACCGGTCGTGATTGTGATAATAACAAAAGAAAAAAAGAAAAGGAGTACTGGTAGTCATTAGTATTATAATGAATCATCCGTCAGAAACTTCGGCTCATTCAAATTCTACTTCTTTTATCCTTTCTTTCTTCCGGTCCCAATTGCACATTAAAGCACGCACATACGAGACCACTTTCGCCTTATTTTGCTTTCAATTGTTAACTCATTTTTCAATCCCCTTTGATAACTTCTCTGATCCCGAACTCTCTTTTCCATTATCCCTTTTCCCAATATCCGATAGCGAAGTAAATCCGTTAATTTTCTTCATTAACTATACAAAAAAAGATTCCTTCATTTAAAGAAGTTATTCATTTAATACTTACTCTTAAAAAATTATCGTTTTAAAAAAAAAATTATTTAAATAAATTTTAGAATTTGTTAATTTATTTTTCTGTTTGTGGGTAACAGAGAAAAGAAAAGGAAAAAGCAAAAGAGGAAACGAGTTGAGAAAGGGAAATATGCTGACTTGTATTACTTGTTCGAAACAAACAGACGAGGGTGAAGATGAAGGCGCGCGTGGGACTCCGAGTTCGAAAGAAGCCGTCAAAAGCCTGACGGCACAGGTTCTAATCCTACACACCTACTCTTCCAATATTTGTTTTTCCATCATCTTTACCTTTTCCCTTCTTTGTGAAAAAGTGAGGGCCTTAAATAGTAACCGAAAAATTCGTATTCGTTCGCATCTGTATTCGAAAAAAAACGAATATATTCGTATTCAGTTTAAAAGTATCCGTAAATAAACGGATACGAATACGGATATAGGTGTATTCGTATTCGATTAACATCGTAAAGTAAATATATCCAAAGTGGATACGGATATCCAGGAATCAATATCAGAAATTCTTATCAAGAATAACTTATATATATATATATATATATATATATATATATATATATATATATATAAACACATATATATTAGTAACTTACATTCATTAATTAATCACTTACATACATTCATTTTCCTCCCTTTATGATTATGATGTTTAATTAATATGTATGGTTTAAATATTAAATTGTGTTTAATTAATATGTATGATTTAAACTTTTTTTTTTCGTAAATATTTTGAATGAATTTTATATTAGGTTCTTGATAAGCGAATTCGGATATTCGGATATCCGAATAATTTATCTATTCGGATAAAATAAACGGTAACGGATATTATCCGTATTCGAATATTTTTCCGAATACCGGATACGGATAATATTTTTAAAATTCGTCGGATACCGAATACGGATACGAATAACGAATTGATTTTCCGGATACGGATACGGATATACCTGTATCCGTATCCGTTTAATACCGTTTACACCCCTGTGAAAAACAAAGCCCACTGCGTTTTCATTCTAAGCTTTGACATGCGCTTTTAGTGGGGTCCACGTATTGATATAAACAGGAAACATGTCTATAAAATTATACCCCTCGCTCGTAGTTTATGTGCACGCTATTTTTTTTAAACATAAAATAAAATATATTATAAATATTTATGTCTATTTTTTTGTTATATGTATAAATATAAATAATTTTTAAAAAATATATATATAATAAGTAAAATTATTTTATAATTTTAATTTAATGTAATAATATATTTCGTAATTATAATTGAATATAAATTTATAACAAAATATAGAATTTTTATTATTTTTTTAATGTTCGAAAATGTATGATCATTTATGTTATTATACACCCTCCCCTCGCTCGAATGATTTGGGACCATTCCGCTTTTTCATACCCGTCCTGTCCAAGTGTTGGTCCTCCATATCTGGACCCGTCTCCAAATTTATTATCCCATACTCGACCCACCTTCACATGCCTCAAAAGTCAAAACTTGTAAAGCAACAGTGAATTTTTATCAATTCACAAACAAGTCAGGCCGGTTCAGGAAAACTTGTAAAACAACAGTGAATTTGGCATATGGGTTTTAGCGATGACTAATGGGTCGTTAAAGACAAATCTGTTAACGGACCAATCCGTTGGACAACGACTTCAACAAACAAGTAAAATATTTATATGTTTGAAGTAAAACATTTATATACATATTTACTTGTTAGTCTTAAAAAAGATTTGCTCCAATACTTATAACAAAATAAAAATTCAACAATATTTATATTTATTTGCACTATCATAAACATATAACAATATTTATATTTATTTTAGTACATTGATATATATATATATATATATATATATATAAAAGCAACGTTATTTTGTATAAAAATTATAATTAAAGTTTTTTTAAAAAAATCAAAAATAAAAACTTAGACAGAGGGTAAAATTATGTTATTTTACTAATGTTTTATTAAATAGTCTTAGTTAAACTTGACTAAGACATGCTTTAGATTATTTTTCCATATATATATATATATATATATATATATATATATATATATATATATATATATATATATATATATATCTGATCCGTTCTCCAAATAATTTGGAAGGAAGGAAATAATTAAACGAGCAATTTATAGCGACGGTTTTTCCGTCGCTATAGCATAGAAAATCGATTTTTATGTTATAGAGAAAAAAAAATAAATCATTTATATCCTAGGTTCATTTCCTCCAGGTTATTTGAAGAAAAAAGCTATATATATATATATAAGAATCATTCATAACCACATTTGTAAAAATTGAATATTTTTATAACACATTTTTGACTCTTCAAAATTTGATCAAATGACCAAATATTTCAATCGTTCACACACTTAAACCTACAGACGAAGGTCCACCACCATGTGATTTGGTAAAAAAAAATTCCAAAATAATGAGCGTCTGCATAACTAAATTACGAAAACTCAATTTGACTTATCATTTCACTTTAATTTGTTACCGATCAACCCCCAAACTTGTTACCGATCAACCCCCAAACTAAAATACGGATGGTGAATGCCTTGTGAGTGTTGTGGGATGACATGGTGTAATCACGTTGAAAATTCTCTTTTGAAAAATACTAGTTTTAAAATATCTTGATTAGTTTTAAGAGTATCTCAAATACTTTTAACTATAAACTTTTTTTTTTACTAGTTTTTTTGGGGGAAACTTCTCTGTCAAGAGGCTAGACATACCATCCGGCCAAAGGCTCGGTGGTAACAATTTTTATTTATTTAGAAAGTTATAAGTTATTCCCACTACATCCGAATAAGTGTATTTCTAACCAAATAAACGATTCAAAGATAGTTAATTCGGTTCATGTACCACAACAAACATGATATAAGTAACATTGCATTGAACTCCACAGAGGAGCAAGTGATAGAAATATATTGGAGATCTGAAGAAAAGGCAAGACCCCATATTTGGAAAAGACACGTCCGACTGTCCTTAACGTGACCCACCATTGAATTCTTGTCTAACCAAAGTATTCAAAAAATTGCTTAAAGAAAAGGCCAAATGCTAGCATGCATGTTTATGGTCAATGAAGTAAATTCCAGACAAAGCAAAAAGATTCATGGGCAGCTGCAAAGTAATCGAAATTGCTATGTCCACCAAAATATCGAAAAAAGTACTAAATGCAACATTTCTTTTCATACTTATATAGCTTATTTTTAAATAAATGACAAATGCAACTTTTTTTTCCCAATAAAAATTGGATTTCCATAAAAAAATGTTGCATTAGGTGCTTTTGGGATTTATTTTGGTGGATATAACAGTAGTCTAAAGTAATTGGTAATATTAAACTGGGTTTAGATCACCAGCCTTGATCCTTGCTGCTGTATGTGTACTACTACCACCTAATGCAGTAGTAGAGCAGGATAGAAGTTCCTTTTAAATGGTTTGTTGCAACAGTATTTTCTTGGTCTATTTAACCAAATAATTTCTTAGTTTTGTAGTGCTCTTTTTTCCCATTCTTTTTTTGTTGCAGAAATAACAAGATATCCCGGAAAAGGAAAAACGGTAAGAAAAAGGATCATAGTAAATTAGTAATTGATTGCCAGCTGATCATGAATAGTGACTAGGGGCATAAGGGTATCCAAGTGCATTAGACAGTTGCCTCTCAAGTCACAGCCCACTATGACCTATGTCATGGTCTTTACTCTAGCTTACATTGCTGTTTCACCCGGTCCTAAGGCATTATTTAAATATGATTTAAGAAAATACAATTTTATTTAAATTATAAAAATATATTTCTGGCTGAAGCAGGATTATTCAATTAGTTATTTGAAACTTTCTTCTTATCCAACTATATCATGCATAATGGTTTGAAGACGAAATTGCAGTTAAGGTATGCAGTTAGTATTGCTACATGTAGATCTGGCTTGTGTTATCTGTAATAAATAATATATAGTATTATTTAAAATATATATATATATGATTAAAATGATGCAAAAACAGAAACATATATATTAATATAAATTCGAGTCCTTTGAATTCACAAAGTCTCCTTAAAGTAAATTTATTCCTTCACTGGTGCTAAGGATTAATTGAATAATTGCTTCCCAAGATAAAATGGATTTCAATTCTTAATTAGTAGCACTACAAAATTAAGAATTCGTTGAACGCAAATTCTATGTTATGTACTCGAACTTTTACTGGCAATAATAATGATGCATGTAAAATGTAAATTACAGTAATGATGCATAAAAATGGTGTATTCATACACTTACTCAGAAATGGGAAAATAGGCAGAACGGAACGGGAAAACAATATGGGAACGGGACGGCAGAACGGAAACGGAAAATTATTGAAGTGCAGAACGGGAACGGGAAAGTCTGCAACGGGAAAATTTTCTGTAGAACGGGACGGGACAGAGGAAAAACTACATACTGTTTTGTGCGCCCATATGGATTAATTTATAGACTAATCCGGCGGTTTATTACCGTTAGGATGCGTCAAAACTATGTAGTATTGATAATTACCGTTAGGATGCGTCAAAACTATGTAGTATTGATAATAATTTAAACAAAATTTGATAATTTATTAAACAAATTTTGTCCAAAAATTATATATCATGACCACCTGCCCGAACCCAATCGGACGACAGTGCGCGTGGGTTTGAAAAGGTTTGACTAAGTCCTCTCCCTTCCACAAAAGTGGGGTACCCCTTGGGATCCTTCCTATTGAGCAAACATCCGTATATATAAAACTTGATTTTAATTTTGCGTCACATATGGAATTTGACGATTAATGACAACATATCAGTAAGTGACTTTGAAGTCAATTTTACCATTCAATTCACAATGGATTTGAACAAATAAATATCTTAGTGTTATCTTTCGCCAGCGGAGGAGAACGTATAGGTGCATAGACCTGAGTGTCGATCCCACATTAAATTGAGCCTCAAAATACTCTAATATTTAATGTTTCAAATACCATTTCCAACAGCTTGAACCCACCAACACATTCATATGCTAGACATGCCATATCACAATTTAATACTCATTAACCATTCCACAATTTGTGCTTGTGATTTTAATTAATACACGTTCAAGCTAGCTGCAGATAATGCTTGTTAATAGAAAGCTGGATAACAGGATAAGTCTATAATTTGTATTCCTTCTTCCATCATTTGCAGATCAAGGATATAGCATTGAAAATCTCGGGTTCTAGTAAGCAAGGCAAGTCTAGCACAGGCACCCCAAGCTACAAGAAAGGACAGAGACCCTACCCTGATTTTGATACCATTTCAGAAGGGGTTCCGTACAGCTCAAGTTCTACTCCTGCTTGGGATTTTACAAGCACCGGGAACCACCCATCCCGTGGATTTGACTCGAGGTTTGCTGGGGGATTCAGGGGTTCTGGCGGGTTAGATTCCGTAACCGCCCAGTCTGGTGAAATGCTTTTGGAGAACGAGAATGAGCCCAAAGAATGGATGGCACAGGTGGAGCCTGGTGTTCAAATCACTTTTGCCACTCTTCCTAGTGGTGGGAATGAACTCAAACGAATTCGCTTCAGGTACTCATTTGTGATTTCTTTTATACATTTGTTGGGTTTTCAGTAAAAAAATTCATTTATATACATAGATGTAACATAACTCAAGTGATACTCAAATAAGCATTTTCCCAGCACTCTAAAAGATACAGTTTTTTTTGTATATTAACAATTCTTAAATTTGTTTAATTTGTATGCCTCTTAATTTTTGCTAAAGAGATTGAAAGAAGGGGGTGGGAGGGTCTAATACTTTAAATATCAACATAGTGCTTGGTTTCCTTTCTGAAGACCCAACCTGGTCTACCTTGGATTAATCTTGGTCCTTGTTTAATTGTTGCATCTGGTCCCAGCTTGAAAGCTGCAATATTCAGGATGTAATTAAGCCATATATTTATGTTTGATTACTTATCTAGAAACCAACTACTGCATTGATCAGTCCCATCTTAATACATACACTGATTTAATGAATGGGGAAGCCTGTCTGACGAAGGGGCCTCCTTGAAATTATGTTTACCAACTAGCTATCTACTTCCAAAAAAGAACAAAACATGGACCAAGAGGATGCCAGACATTTTAAATATCTTTGATTTTTTGTTGGATTCAGTTAGCTTTCTAATCATAGAGTGACATTACTTGAACGTTTGTATAATTTGAAGCCGGGAGATGTTCAACAAATGGCAAGCTCAGAGGTGGTGGGGTGAGAATTATGACCGGATTATGGAGCTCTACAATGTTCAGAGATTCAATCGCCAAGCTCTTAGCACTCCAGCGAGGTCCGAGGATGGGGTAATTTAATTTACCTTCTACTTCATCCATTTTGTTCCCTGCTGACTTGATTTGCTTATGTACTGATCTTGCTGGGAGGCAGTTATAGATTCTATAAATAATTATCTCTAATTCATATCTTTTAAGTAAATGCTTTTCGAGTCTTTAATCTGTTCTAATATAACTTTAAGCAAGCAAATGTGAACTAAACTATGAAGAATGGATTCTGAAGTTAATTCTTCAAGACTATAAATTATGGATTCTGAAGCATATTCTTCAAGACTAAATACCACTTGGTACCACTACAAATTCCAACTACCTCTGGACCAAACTTACAACTAGTACCTGATTCCATTTCTGTATCTAGCAGTATGCCTATAAATTATTCCAACTTCAGATTTACACTTGTATTGCAGAGAGATTCTTCTTACTCAAGACTTGGATCAGCCATGGAAAGTCCTATGAATCCATCAATAAACAAAGATTGGACCCCAAGAAACTATTATAAACCTTCTGGAAGTAGAGGTTATTTCCCACCAGACCCCTCAGATCAAGGAGGCAACCAACAGTACAATGTTGGTTCAAGTATGGAAGCATCAAGGACGACAACCTCCTCCAGAGATGAGGCATCGGTTTCCATTAGCAATGCCAGCGGCGTAGACTCAGAGTGGGTGAGCGAAGATGAACCTGGTGTGTACATCACTATCAGACAATTAGCAGGCGGCACTAGAGAGCTCCGCCGTGTTAGATTCAGGTAATGAAATCCCACACTAGGTAACTGCCTATTTTTATCGATTCTCATTAGCCTAAACACTGTAATGTGGAAAAGGAAATAGAAAGTCAAAACTTAAAAAAGTATATAATCATAAGATTCCAAATTTTGATTTGTTTTTTTTTCTAGCTTGTCAAAATACTAAACAAGAACCAATTCTTTTGACCCTCATGAATTGGGTGTCTCTCTACCAGGTTATGCCAATATTCTCATTATCTGATTACTTTAATTTTGGGCATTCACAAACACCTCGGTTTCGTATTTCCTTCTATTCCATAATCCTTGTTTCACTAGAGAAATATGAAACTGTGATCCGTCTTCAAACCTTATCCCAGTCCATCATTACCCATGTAATTTAACTAGGGAGAATGCAGGATGTGTGATAAGTGAGTGGAATTGGAACCTGAATGCATACAACGTTAATTGGTACAAAGATATTCTAGTCAAATCAAATATTTAACATTTTTAATTTTTTCATCAAATGATGACAATATTTTTGTTGTACACACAGTCGCGAAAAGTTCGGGGAAGTTAATGCAAAGCTGTGGTGGGAACAAAACAGGGACAGAATACAAGCTCAATACTTATGAGCGATATACATACATTTTACAAAAGTAGAGTGTTGCCAGTTGAAATGGAGAATAGGACATGATTGGAAATTTCAGTTATCCTTTACAAATGTGACGGTGGAAACGGCCTACCTGCTAGAATTGAAGTCTTGTCACCGAATGGAATGGGATCAACCACCACACCCAAATGGTATAAATGGTAATATGTGGTGATGATTCTAATCTTTTACCGACTCCGTTCTAGGTGGTGGAATTTTGGATTTAATGTAACCACAAGCAACATATTTCACTTTCTGTATCTCTTTGGTCTTAATTTAATTGATAAAGAATTTACAAAAACTGGCCTTGTTTTCCTCGAGTATCTTTATTTTTTAGAGTGTCGTGGACTTTCTCAGCATTCGAGTCTATTTGTTCATTCTTGGCCGCTGTATTGGAAACACATGCTACTGAAAGTCGAAGAGCTTGTGATCGCAATGGTATTGTGTTCAATTTTAGATCACCAATTCGGTTGAATCTGAGCCAGGCTTGCCATCTATACACCACAAATTTATCTTATTAGATTTAATTTGACTTCTAATTAAAATAGCTTTACGACAATCACAATCCAACAACCAGGTCACAAAAGAACACTATCAGAGCAGCGACACAAAGGCAGAAAATTGAACTCAAACCATTAAACTTTATTTATGAATATGAAGTACGAAAAGAGAGCAGGAAATTGCTATTACTTCCATCACCTTATTCTGTTATCAAAAAAAAAAAAAAGAGGAGAAATTTAGAGCTCTGTCACAAACTTCAAACCGTTCTCTCTTCCACACTTACAAATTTAAGTAGCCAGGACCACAACAATAGCAGTGTTATATATCAGAGAATAAGATGGCATTACATTTCACCCGTTAAAGCCACTTAAAAGAGCTTCTTCATCCTGCCACTTTCCTAGTGTAGGCTCTTCCATGCTGAATCTCTTGAGATCTTCCAAAAAAGAGGTCTGATTGGCCATTCCATCCTCCAGCCTTCATAGGTGGAGGCATCAGTTGCCTTGTTGGCTGTTTGCCAGAACAAATTTTCATGTTTGCCAACTTCTCAGCTGCATCAGAGACTCCAAATGCTTTTCCAGTGTAAGTTGTTGCTGCCACCAAATTGAGTTATCTTATTAGGGAGACAAGACTACATGATACCAGCAAGAAAAACCTTAAAATTTATAAAAGCAGACACTAAAATGTTTGAGGCAAGACACCAAGGAAAAATCAAAAAATGATATAGCAAGTGTCAAGTGTCCAAAATATATACCAAGTGTGTTCAATGTCCAAATTGTCACCTAGATAAACAGCAACACGACCATAAAACAATGGAACTATCTTAATTCACACATTCCAAGAGAATACAACACATGATCCTCGACCAAAAAGAGAGGGGGATAGAATAACAGAAGTTGTGGAAACATAGAACAGTGCACAACATCATCACCATCATAACTCCTTCTCTTAAAGCATGGATTCTAAAAATTTCAGTGCTATGGAGGGATATCATTTGGGAAAGAATGAAGCGGGAAGACAAGTCATTATAGTACTAGGAAAACTTAAATGGCAAGAGAATACAAAGAAAAGCAGCAAGAAAAAAAGAGAAACTAACTTGGGTTATCCCTCGCAGGTGGTCGGTATCTTGGTGGTTGTTTCCAAGCAGTGTTCTTCAATGTTTTATCGTACTTAATTGCATCCTAGAAAACCAAACTAAAAGTATTTAACAGAGGTTCCCAAAAAATCCACGACCGCAACTACAGGGTCATGCTGATGCAAAGCATAGTTTAATTTGAAGAAACCAGTCCAGTACCTGATTACTCATTTCCAACTTCCGTTGCACACCTGTAACAAGTGTTTAGATCAGATTAGAAACTAAAAAGTGCATCGGGATCACACCAACATAAGTTGAGCACAGAAAAAAAAATTGTTTGGTGACAAGGGGGAGGCATCACGGGGAAGTGTCCCCTCTTGGGGGCGGGGTTAACTTTAAATAGCGTTACAAAGGGAAATACATGGCTCATTTTTTATAGTAATTTTACTATTATGACCGTATATGTATCTTTCCATAAAATGTAATAATGAAAGTATTTATTTATATCTAGGTAGATTTGTCAACTGATATTTAATATCACATTGGCTATATCTCCATTATTCTTTTCGCCCACTTTCAGGCCAAAAGAGATTTGTGGCCCTACAGAGCAAAAAACTATTCCCCCACCCAAAAGTAGTGGCAACATTACTCAGACATTATGAAAATTACAACTCCAGACACGTCACCTGCGTTTAAAGATGAATGCACGTTGACTGAAGAAAGAATGCCTGGTGGCCTAGAATTAGGCAAAGTCCCAGAATACCTCCTCACACATTTCTGCTCCAAAGATCCTATAGTTCCAGCTGGAGCAACTTCACAAAATTAGGGTCCACCTTATCTATGTGTGGTAAGAAATTAAATGAGATGTGCGATAGAAACAAACCAAATGGAGGAGTCCTCACAACAGCTGGTTTAGAGCAAAGAGATGGCGGGACATAATAGCAACTCTGCCAGAATAAAGAAACAAAATATGTGTAAGTGACCTCCAAGATATAAATAATCAAAACATCAATGAAGATTCTGCGCACCAATTTCCTGACAAGCAAGAAAATAACGTTTAACCTGGAAGAAAGGATGCTGAAGAGCCTCCAACGCTGTTGGCCTCTTGCAAGGATCCCAGGAACAAAGTGACTGACATTTTTAGAGGGAGGATGAAATGCAATTACATAAGTAGCAAAAACATAAGACTTTCGCTAAATCAAGCTGAGAAAGGGGCCAAAATTGTACCAAAATTCAAACATATGCATAAAAATATTTCAGAAAAGAGAGATGGAGAAGGAGAAATGATAGCTATAGCAGAAGAAAACTTATAAAAAAACTTACTGTAATAAGGCTAATTGCAGCCTTGCTAGCAGATGGTATCAATACAGAAAGAGGAACAGCTGCAAGCTGCCACACCAAATTGGAAGCAGTATACATAGTTAAGTTTTTTTCCAAGTGATACTCATACAACAATTTATGCAAATTAGAACTGTGCTATGACACAAGGAAGGAAAGATCATCTCACCTGTGGAAACTGATAGTTGATTGCACTTGCTAGTTCAAGCCCTTCAACCCATTCAATCTCCGTTGGACTGCCTATTACACTGCATATTTTGTAGATTTCATCTGCTTCGCTGCCGAAGTGAAAGGGAAAAGGGAAAAAAACTCATATAGTCACATTTGCTAAGCAGAAAATAAAAACGTTAGGGAAATGGAATCCACATATCACTACTTATAAACTCTCTGTTACTCTTTGCACACACAAACACAATAATAAAATCAGCCACTAAGTTTTAGCCTGTTCCAGTTTAGTCAAGGAAGAAGGATAGCATCCTTCAAGAACACAAAACTTCATGGGAGACCAAATAATTACTCATTCATGACAGATTCTGAACTAGACAACACGAAATTCCAATGAACATTTAATTACAGGAGTAGCAAGAGAAGAACTGAAATGTAAAGGACATAAGAAATATACCTTGAACCTGGAAAAAGGGGACGTAGAGTTAACAATTCAGCAATGATTGCACCCATCGCCCACATATCTGTTTGTAGTGAGATAAAAACAAAACACAAACTTCAGAATTTTTGTTCATAACAACCTAACAAATAGTACTTGCTTTTTTATCTTGTACTCACCAACTGCAGAACCATATGTTGGTGATAGAAGCAGAACTTCAGGCGCTCGATACCTGTCATCCTTACATCTTAGCAACCAAAAAAAGTAGAACAACATGAACCAAGGTCAACAAGAAACTTTACAAAAAATTACGCACCATCGTGTTGAGACATACTCCGTATAAGGTGGAGAAGAATTGATCTCACGAGCAAGACCGAAATCAGCAATTTTTATTTTGTCTTTTGAAACTAGCAAGTTTTCTGCCAATTAAGTAAAATGAAACTTGTAAATTCCAATAGGCAATAACCAAAGAGGTATATTTTTTCATCTAATTTTTTCAATGCTCTAAAAGGCGCTAGGCGGGAGGCGGGAGGCCGAGGGGGGCCTTAGGGGGCCTAGGCGGAATTTTTTATTTTAAGCCAATTTTAATATTTTATCTTACATTTATCCAAACAAAACAATAATATAAAGCAAAAAAATCTATAATAAAGATAATAAAGACCTTTGCTTAAAGTTCAAACACATATACATATTCCTAATATCAAAGTTCAAACACAAACATGCAATTGTTCAAAATTCAAATATATTTTTAACGTATTAGTTTTATTCATAAACAAGATTGTTATTAAATAATAAAATTTAAAATTTTAAGAATTTAATTCAATATTAAAACTTAAGAAACTAAACAATTTAAGAATTATATTGAATTAAACTAAATATTACAAATGTATCATCATTTATATAATATGAAGTTGGTACAAGTTCAAAAAATTACAACTATAATAAAATTATCCATTTTGACTTGATATTGTTAGTTCTTGTTATAATTTAATATGCTACAACCTGTATTATGAATATGGTAAATCATTAGAAAAATAAATATATCAAGATCTGGTTTGGGTAGTTATTAAAATAAAAAAAAATCTCCCCGCCTAGGCCCCGCTTAATTTTTTAAAAGAATTTTTTTGCCGCCTTGAGCCTAGGTGAGAAGCCAAGGGGGCCTAGTGCCTAGGCGAGACGCCAAAGGGGGCCTAGCACCTAGGCGGGGTGCCAAAGGGGGCCTAAACGGACCTAGGCGGGGATTTTTAGAACACTGAATTTTTTTAAACAAGTGTAATAAACCACTAAGAATATAAATAAGTTAAAACAAAAATCATAAAACAAAAAACCGACATTAAAAAATATTGAAAGGCAAGAGTCAAGACAGCATGCTTATCAAGTTGTCGACTAGTCGTCAAGTCGGTTAACAATTCCAAGGCGGCAGGACGACTTGGTGGGAGATCAGAAAGTCGATCGCTCAGACGCTGACTCGGACGACTTGGACGATTGCCGAGCAACTTGGACGACTATATTGGTAAGCGTCGACTTGTCGGAACTTCAGTCTACGTAACAGCACGATCCTCTGCGTAATCATCTGCATTAGATCGGTTGTAGCGTAATCATCTGCTGTAACAGCACTATCCTCTGCGGCAGGAGCGTCTAAGTGCTTCTTGCAATACTCGATCACCTTCGACAAGATCTTGCTTGTGACATTGGGTAGCGGAATCCCGTTATCAGCGCAATCGTCTTCGATCATGTGCTTTATCGTCTGTGACTCTAAAGCTACGGCCTGGTCGACCTCGAAAACCTCGCCGTCGGAGCTCTTCATCTTCGTGGACGACATGGTTCAGTTGAAGAGATAAGAAACCCTAGGGCCTAGGCTTTAATTGAGGAGAGAGAAAAATTAAGGCAAAGAAGCTAGAAAGGGGTATTGTGGGAATTCAGGGCCTTTTGGGGTTTAAAATGTATCTTTGGGTCAAAATTGTCAACCAATATGACTTGTAAATTTTTATATATTTCCTTATTTTTTGTAGCAATAGATGACGGTGCAGTCATACAATAGAAAGAAGTGTTTAAATTATATATTTTTATGCATTTAAAATTCAAAAAAAACACCTTCATGAAAAATAAAATAAAATAAAAAGCATCAAACCAATACAAATCATATATAAAAATAAGCAAAAAGTAATATTCTTGAACATCTCATATTAGTTTATTCAATTCCCAACAGATATTAAGGCTAAGCAAATTATAAAACAATCCCTAAAAATTGTCTACTCATTTGAACTGCCAATAGTTGTGATATTGTCTTCCATTGATTCATTTTCTACCTCATTCTCTTAATCCTCAAGGTCCAACTATAATGATTACGCTACAACCTAATCTAATGCAGATGCTACAGCCTGCATTATGAATATGGTAAATCATTAGAAATATCAATATATAAATAATTAAATATTCATATAAATGTTAAATATATAGAATTTTATACGTATAAAATTTACACTGTTAACGACTTGTCGACTTGTGGACAACTAGTCCGGCGCTTTGTCGCCTAAGCGCTTAAACTCCCGGCTGTCGCCTCGCCTCGACTTAGCGCCTTGATAACTATGCAAGATAGTTAACTGAAACGCGTAACTAAGCATCAAAACACAATAAGTTCAAACATGCACCATAAATCAAGATGATTATAGATAATTGCTTGCATTCAAAATGAGTACTGGAAGCTGACAATACTGACGCATATCTGAGGAAGCTAAAGCATGTCGAAGAACACTTGCATTCATATGTATACAATAATACCTACATCATAGAGAAAAGACAAGCATATCTAAAGGAGTGATTCGAAACATACCAAGGGTATTTACCTACATATTCATATATAACTAAGCACTCAAATGACCCACAATAAGAAAAATTATTACTTTGTTGTCTCATAGTTTCTCAATTATTATATTATACAAGTATAGTATAATATAAAAGCAGTTACGTGATCATATATTTCACTCCGTACTCTTCCACTCTTTCTCATCCCCTTTGTTCTACCATGTTCTCTCATGCCCTCCCCACTCCGCCCCTCTTCCCCCCACATGTGAGTTTTATCACGCATATCGCATAAAATCACAACTCCCAAACTGGCACATGGTTTCATATCTCAACTCTCAATTTAGTTCATTCAATAAAGTAGAATAGTCACCTGGCTTTAGGTCATGATGAAAATAACCACGCTGTTGCATGTATACAAGACCTTGAAATATTTGGAAGCACCAATTTCTTACTTCCGCTTCTGAAAAAAGCTTTCCCTTGTCTTTCATAAGTTGGTATAGGTTGCACTCCTGTAAAAAGGATAATCACATACAATATGCAAATATGGCAACAAAATGAACATGAAGACAAAGCAAGATGAGCTAACGCCACATACCATGTATTCAAACACAAAATACAAGATGTCATTTTCCCTAATTACTTCCTTGAGCTTCACAATATTAGGATGGTTCATTTTCCGCAATGACTGCCAAGAAACAAGCTAAATTTATACTTTGGCATAAAAGAAAGCCAACGGGAAATAGAAAAATCAAAGAAATTACCTTGACTTCTCTCAAATTTATGCATTCTTCCCAAGAGTAGTATTTCCTCTTCATTTTTTTAATTGCAACCTGTTATAAGTTAACCATCAAGCGAAGGCAGCAAATATACCAGTAACTTTAGCTGAAGAATTTCTTTCAAACTGATTTTTCAGAAGGAAAAAAAAACTTACAACTTCACCGGTCTGCTTACTCAAAGCTCGCCACACACTTTCAAATGTTCCATTACCAACTTCCTTGATTATCTTGTACCTGTATCAGCAGCAGCTGACATAATTAATCTAAAACAAAATGAAAAAAAAATACAAGTAAAAATCACAAAACAAGAGCGCACCTTTCCATTCTTGCAATATCAACTGGCTCTTGACTTCTTATTTAGAAAGAAAGAATGTGGAAATAGATAAAATGTCGTGTTTATCTCTAATACTTGACTATAACGGATCTTATAAACTAAAGACTAACAGCCTGGCTTATATATCTGAATAAGCTATTAATTTTCTCCTGCACCATGCAAGAGCACAAAACCAGAACTCTTCTCATATACAGGCATCACAGCCTTATTCTCGAGATATAGCATATCAATGGCTTCGAGGTAGATTTCATGCAAAAAAGGCAGAGAGATTCTAGAACTGTAGAGCATCTTGACACCAGTTGAGTAAGTGATCAAAGCAAAATATAGTTCTAAGCAAAGGTTGGGACTCCTAGCTCAGAACATACCCACCAATAGCCATGACAGATGTGAAAACAGCATACTCAGCCACAATAAATTCAATCTGATGCCAAATATTCGGTCAAAAATATATTGTCGCTCTAACAGGGAACATGAGGAGAAAAGATAAGTTTCAAAACAGACTCAGTGCAACAGGTCCTTCTAATATTTAACCAAGTATGCAGATTTTATTCATGTACTTGCAGACTTCAGCCCTGTGGCCAAAAGAAGAGACACCACAAATATAAATTAGCACTACCTTCAAAATACCAATAGGCCGAAAAATGAAAGTACAATGAAACAATTGAAATCAAAATAGTACCCAGAAGATGGTTACTGATGGATCTTGAATGAACGTTTTATCGGCAATGCGCTAGAATCCCAATGTTGTTAAAAAAATGACATATCAGTATGATGAAGACAAACACCATCTCCTGCTTTTAAAAGTAGTGGAGAATCAACTTACTTGTAGATGTGAGCTAAATACCAACACCTATCTCAAAAAAAAATTGCATCACGCCTCCCGTACTGATAATTTAAAAGCAGTTCACTAAGTGCAGTTGATGAAGGAAACGAGAGGGAAATCTCCAAGGATGAGAAAACGCCAATCAAGCAGTTCCCAGAAAGAAAAAACCCGATTCTGGAAGTAATCTGACCAGATGCACACTTTCTCCATATCTTAGAGGAGGTTAAAAGTTTCAAATAGAAGTCTGAGTCAACCTGAATTTGAATAATTAAAAAGATATCAAAATTCCATCTTAGTAAAAAGTAAAATCGTGACAAAACTAAAATTCAAAGTTTCAAACCAAATCATTCATCAACCACCATCCCACTATAATACAAGAAATAAGAATATGTCTATGCCACAAACACAAAACTTATTTCAAAATCAACACGATCAGCAGGAAAGACCAGGCGAACGAGGTCCCCAATATCAAGAGTTTCAATTGGTGCCAACGTTGCAACCACAAATGACTTCAATAATCTACTTGCAATCACTAATAGCAACGTAACCCAACCAATTAACCCCGCAATACAAAACATCTTCAGCCCTTCACTTTCTGAATTAATTAAACCCTATGCCTATAAACATCTTCAAATTATACAAAATTAACCACAATATGCATTTTCAAGATGATTGTACCTACAACAAAATGATAAATGGCCAAGTATACTATTCTGCATTAGATACATCTTCAGCCCTTCACTTTCACATTATAAGTATCTTATGCATAGGAATTTACACGAAGCTCGTGTATTAAAAAAAATGTAATATCTCCTTGATCACACATATTTAAAAGGTTGCCCACACCAAGAACAACAGTTTATCCGTATTCTAAGAAACCAACAGCATATAATTATCAAGGAAACTAATCTAAAACTTATATATACAAAACACCAAACAAAAACTTCGAAAACCATCAAACCACCCCTATAAATGTATCACCTGATCTGAAACCATCAATAGACAACAATTCCGAATAACCAGTCACAGACTAAATCATATTAATAGCATACAAAATCCCTAGCCCGACTGAAACCATAGAACGACTGAATCTCTGATGCCAATACAGATCAAAAGTTAGTCCTAACATATATATGTACATCAAAATATAAAACTGGCCGTTGAGTATTCATACAACAGACAAAATTCTTACCCCCCAATATCCGCAGCAATTCAAAACAAACAAAGATCAAAATTCAGATCTGAATTTAAAACACAAATTACTCCACCAATAAACATTAATAAATAAATTTGATACCTCCGGGATACACGGCATAACCTAAAGTCGCCACGGAAAGGCAAAGGCTGACGACTCCAGAGCTCTTATTTTTTCTTCTCTCTCTCTTCAAATGGAAAAAACTACGCCAACCACCACAACTGGCCTCTTATAGATGAGTCCTTCTTAGGTACCGTTTGGGTGCAAATGATTTTGATAATGCGTTATTTGTATTTAAATGAGGGGGCCGTGATCCACAAATAAAATTAATTACTTTTGTCATATTAAAAAAATGTGGATTTTCACCTCCTTTTCCCATAAATTGCAGCAGAATAGTACAGATTTTATTTGTATATTTGTATGGTAGTAAATTACGTAAATTTAAAATTTAAAATATTGTTATGAAATGTTATGAAAGATAACTAAAAACAAAATAATTAAAGAAAAGAGAGTGTTTCCATAATCTTTTGTATCTAACTCCATCACTTTACAATGGTCATATCTATAGAAGTAAGAACATCAGTACTACTAGGAAGTTACAAAACTCAAGAGTCATACATTTTAATACTCAATGCATGGGAGTTACATGTATCTAGACATCCATATAATATTATGAATCTAGACATTTTATAACACTCCCTCTTGGATGTCTATTGAATGGCTATACGCATTGAAAGCTGCCTCATTAAAAACCTTACCAGGAAAAACCCAATGAAAAAAACAAAAACCTTGGTTAAAAAAAAAAAGTGCAACACGTATTAGCTCCCCCTCATGAACGTATCCTTAAGTCCTTCAGCTGTCGCATTTCAATATTGTGACGCAATCCTTCAAACGTCGCAGTTGGTAATGCTTTGGTGAACAAATCTGCTAGATTATCTTATGATCGAATTTGTTGAACAACAATGTCAACCACACTAATCAAGGTCATGTGTGAAAAAGAATTTTGGTGAGATTGTTCTATCTCCTTTGATGTATCCTCCTTTTAATTGAGCTATACATGCAGCATTTGTCTTCATACAGAATGGATGGAGTTCTTTTGTAGCAATTTTTTAAGAATATGTCTCGTTAAAAACCTTACAAAATAAAAATCCAGTGAGAAAAAAATTGGCGAAGGAAAAGAGTACAATATTCTTGTATAACTTCTAGTGCCTTTGGATTATCTCATTAAAACCTTGCAAAGGAAAACCCAGTGGAAAAAAACCTTAGCGAAGGAAAAAGAGTACAATCAGCATATGTCCTTTTTACTCCCCTTCATAAGTACATAGAATTTCTATTGTTCATGGTGAAAATATCATTAAGTCGAAGTATGCCAATATTGTGCACCATCTTCTTCAAAATCATAGTTGGTAATGACTTAATGAATATATCAACCAAATTATCACATGATCAATATTGTCATTTTTCTGGGGCTCATGTGTTTAAAATAATTTTGGTACAATATGTTTGGTTCTATCACCATTTGGATTAAATAATCCCAAATCAATAGTCTCACGAAGATAACGTAAAATGTGTTTAATTTCATTACAATATCTTCGAGTTGAGTGCATAACTATACATTCTTTAGTAAGTTAATCGTAAATGTTATATCGGTCTTGTCAAATTTGCAAGATACATCAAAGTACCAATTACATTAAGATATAGTACTTCAGGACCAAAACACCAATTTCACAAAGATATGGTACTTCAAGACTAAAAGTTTATTAATCATTTTCTTGTGGTCAAACGGATATTTCTTGATATCAAGTGACCAACTCATCATTAGAGTACTCAAAGGATTAACATTATCCATGTAAAGTTACTTCAGGACTTTTTCTGTGTATGTTTATTGATGAACAAGGATTCATAGTTCAATTTGTAGGCCAAGACAAAATTTTGTCTTACCAATATCTTTCATCTCAAATTTGTTATTTTTGTCGACTCTTCTAGAGCAAGATCTTTCATCAATAAATACAATAATAATAGCAAATCCAGATTATGATATTTTGATAAAAATGCATGGACAAATTGGATTATTCTCAAATCCTTCTTTCAAAAGATATCTACTAAGGCGATTATACAACAATATGTATCTGGATTACTTTAACCCATATAAAGATCTTTGTAGCTTAATATAATATATATTTTGAGATGTAGAATTATATGCTTCAGGCATTTTATATCCTTTAGGAATTTTCATATATTATATAATGATCTATACAGATATGATGTAATAACATCCATTAATTTCTCTTTCTACCAAGCTATTTAAAAATCTGAATGTAATTGTGTCCATTACAGGAGCATATGTTTCTTCATAATTAATATCATGTCTCTACGAAGAAACCTTGTTCTACAAGTTGCGCTTTGTACCATATAATTTTATTTTTCTTATTTCGTACAAATACTCATTTGTATTCAACAGGCATTACACCTTCAAGTGTTCGGACTACAGGTCCAAAAACTTCACGTTTACTTTGTGAATTTAGTTCTACTTGAATCGTCTCTTTCCACATTGGCCAAACATTTTTACGTTGAACATTCATCAATAATTTGTGGTTCATATTCATGTTCATTACTTCTGGTAATATTAAGAAGAACTTTATATAAAAATATGTTGTCGACAATAATTTTATTTCTATCCAATATATTTGTCTCCTGTATATACATAATGTATCGAGATCTCGTTATTTTCAAGTACATGATCCTCTTCAGGGGATAACTCATCCTCTTCAGGAGATAACTCTTCAAGAGTTTTATTTAAAGGAGATTTTTGTTCATAAGTTTTGGATAGACCAATAAATTTTGTAGCATGTTTCATGGGTATAGCCTCTTTATAGGCTGCAACTTGTTTTTCTTGTACTTTCTTCATCTGGTAAATTTTATTTTTTAACACCGATCATTCTTCCATATTTTAAGTGTGACTTTGATTCAATTTGCTGATGTATTAACTGATTGTCCTACAGGGACTTCAATCTCTTCTAGAGTATTAGCAGCTAAAATGTGAGATATCACACTTTTCTTATTATCGGTGAATAATTCTGGTAATTGATTTGTAATTCATTGCAAATGAATAATCCTTTGAACTTCTAGTTCATATTGATTTGTATAAGGATCAAGATTAAATAACATTGAAACATTCCAATTAATCTCTCGTCGTGCTTCCACGTCATGCTTCAGGAAACGACTTTCTCCCCCTAACGGTGGGAAAACTATTAAAATAACAATCCTCAAAATATACCTTAAAAATATCAGTCTGAATTTGTGACGCCCCCAAAATTAGGTATACATCACCCATCTTGGGTAGTCAGATACATGGTACAGAATTTAAATACGACTTACTAATATAGCATAGGTACAATACGACATAAGCTGCGAGTTTGAATACAAATATTGTCTACTAGATATTATACAAACTCAAAAGGAGTCCTCATTACAATTATTATCACACTATTTTCACGTATAGTGAGGACTACTAATGTTATCCTCTCGGACCATTACTTGCTCCCCGAGCTGCGTTCCAAATATATTCTCATTTCTCAAGAGAACGGTGAAAGAAAGGGTGAGCTCAACTAGCTCAAGAAGAAATATTATGACTAAGATAATGCGAATAAATTATCATTAGCTTCTACAACAAAGTGTTAAAGCGATAAAATATAATGAACATCAAGTTTAACTACGGTGAAACCAAAGAATCCATTAAAAGAGTCAGTAGAAAATAAAATCTACTATCTTTTATGATTTAAAAGGTTTTTCATCATCATATATTTGAGACTCAAACTTTAATAAATATTCCACATCATCGAATCACCCCTACGCACTACTGACTAAGGATATTCTTTAAGTATCACGACCACAATTATTCATGCGCACTACGGGCCAAGAATATTTGTGTATTCATTAATGGTCATGATCATGCCAACAATTCATCCATCAATGCACTACGCCATCGAGGATTTTTATCACATCATTTGTAACATTACGGTCATGATTACAATGCGAATAGTCTCGTCATAATCATACCAAGTCCATCTACGCACTACAAAGCCACAGATGACTTTCATCACATCATTTGTAACATTACTACGGTGATGATTACACGAATAGTCTCTCAGTCATAATCATACCAAGTCCATCTATGCACTACTGTGCCGGATGACTTTCAACATAATATAAACATGAGGATGATGACAATGATATAAGAATTCAATAAAACAAGTTCAAGAATTAATTTATCTAGGAACCAATAACATCCAAATCTGTCAACATGACATCGCTTTGTAGAGTAAAATTCAATAATATCTTGAGAAGAATATTTCCATGAAAGGATTTGGATGAAGCGCAAATATCAATGATATTCCACTAATTTCATGGAGTATAGAAGTCAAAGTTTTAACCAATTGGGTATAATAAAGAATGGAATAACAAAAGAAATCACCATGCATGCGATGTATCCAGTGCAGTGAGTTATTCCAAACAGAATAATAATAACGGAACCAAAGTCGGTGAAATTCACAACCATGGGATGTTCCAAATGAATAATAAATACGGAATAATAAATGATGGGAACCAGTAAAGGCGTATATCACGAGACGTGATATTCCGGCGTAATAATAAAGACGAAATAATAAAAATGGAACTGTGTCCGTGTAAAACACATGTACGAGGATATTCCAATGTAATAATAATAAAGAGGCGGAACCAGTCCTAGGTGTAACATGCATGAGGATGTTCCAACAGAATAATAGAAGAATGTCACCAAGTATAGGGTGATCATGCGATACAAAGTTATTCCAACAGAATAATAAGAAATGGAATAACAACAGTTCTCTTCATGAATAAGAAAGAATAACACCCTTTACGAATTACAACAACAAATAATATTCCTACCTTAGAAGAACCTGAATATTGGAAAAGTGAAGTAGTTAGAATACTTTTCTTATTTCTCTTTATAGTTTTTCTCTCAGAGTTTCAATGAATTCGTAAGAAATAATGAAGGAATGAGCTTTCTATTTATAGTAAACACCGAGGGTGGCTCTTAGTCTTAACGAATGGTCAAAAAATGACTCTTGGTAATATCAAGAGACAACTACTATTTCATGAAGGGTAATTAACATTTGGAACACAGAAGAGGCGGTTAACTCTTGATAATATCAAGGGACAACTACTATTTCATGGAAGGGGTAACTACTATCGACGAAGGTAAATACTATTGAAGAAGGTAATTACTATCGACGAAGGTAAATACTATCGACGAAGGTAAATACTATCAAGAAGGTAATTACTTACGGTGAAGGTAAATCTACTATCGACGAAGGTAATTACTTATTCACAAAGGTAATTACAATTCACAAAGGTAATTACTATTAACGAAGAGACTCTTAGATGATGACATATGGGCCCCCATAAAATAATCAAACTTACCACAAACGCGTCCTCATAATGCAGACTCTTTATATATATCGAGGATTGAATAAATATTACCACAAATCATTTTATTTTTAATCAACACATTTTTAATCTTTCAACAATTATTAATCATTTATAACTTGTCGTCTCAATTAATAATATAACATATTATACGATAATAATCTTGTGACAATAATTGAATCAATAATATAAGAGATATGATGCAAAGCAATTATTGTAAGAATAATCGAGTATAATAAGTGACTTCTCACGTAAAGATCAATAATCAATACCGTGGTGCTACTACGCAACCACGCCAGACATCGTATTTTTTACCACCGGGTAGTTCAACAGCTTTTAACTGTAACACCTTCACCGTTATTTTTATAGAAAGATAATTTTGTCGCTTTTAACTACGACAATACTTAGATTAATGGGGTCCACTAATGATTGAGTAGTCGCATTTAATATTCCCCGACAAAAAGAATATTCCCCACCAAACTAATATTTTATAACAACTTGCTTACTTTGCAAAATTTATAAATATTACCCACAACTATAACATTATATCAAATTTATTCCATAATATTCAAAAATAATATTTATAGAAAATTCATCTTTATTTATAAAAGTTGGGGTCTTACAACCTCCCCTTCTTATGAAATTTCGCCCTCGAAATTAGGGTACGACACGGTATGTCAAGAGGTAAGGATACCTTGATTTCATTTTTGATTCTAACTCCCAAGTCATTTCTCAACATCGTGGTTCCTCCACAAAACTTTGACTTGAGGTATAACCTTGGAGCGTAGAATATGTTCCTTCTTATCCAAAATTTGAACAGGAACCTCTTCATACGTCAAATCTTCCGCTATTTCGTCCGGTTCTAACTCAATAATATGGTTCGGGTCTTTCACATATTTACGTAACATGGATATGTGAAAAACGTTATGAACACGAGACATATTTGGCGGTAAAGCGAGTCTATAGGCCACAGTTCCTACTCGATCGAGGATTAAAAATGGACCGATGAATCGAGGATTAAGTTTTTCTCTCTTTCTAAATCTTGTAACTCCTTTCCATGGAGCAACTCTTAACAACATATGATCTCCTATATCGAATTCCACGTCCTTTCGATGAAGATCAGCATAACTCTTTTGTCTATTTTGTGAGGTTTTTATACGTTGTCGGATCGTTTGAATCTTTTCCGTAGTCATACGTACCAACTCCGGTCCCAACAACGTTGCTTCACCCACCTCATCCCAGCATACTAGAGAACGACACTTTCTTCCATACAACGCTTCAAATGGAGCCATGCCAATACTTGCTTGATAATCTGTTATCAGAGGAAAACTCCACCAATGGTAAGAACTTATCCCAACTCCCTGAAATCAAGGACACGAGTCTTAATAGATCTTCAAGAGTTTGAATAGTCCTCTCCGATCGTTCGTCTGCTCACGGATGATATGCCGAAGCTAAATCGTAAGTCTGTGCCCATAGCTTTTTGCAAACTAACCCAAAATCGTGAAGTGAATCTTGGGTCTCGATCGAAACTATGGATCTTGGCATACCATGCGATCTTACAATCTCGTTTATGTACATACGAGCAAGACGTTCAAGTGTATAAGTTTCTCGATCAGAAGAAATGAGCAGACTTGGTCAATCTATCAACAATGACCCAAATCGCATCAATGCCTTGAGAAACCTTAGGAAGACCCAGAACGAAATCCATGGTAATGTGCTCCTACTTCCATTCGGAATTTCAAGTGGTTGCAATGGACCTTTTAGTACTTGATGCTCTCGCTTTAACTTGTTGACAAGTTAGACACCTTGAGATAAATAAATGCTTATCTCTCTCTTCATATTGCTCCACCAAAATGTATGATTTAATATCATAATACATTTTGGTACTCCTGAGATGGATTGCAAATGGTGTGTTCATGCGCCTCCATCATGATATTATACTTTAAATTAGGGTCGTTAGGAACACAAAGTCTGGAGTTGACTCAAGTATTCCTTCTTCATCGATTCTTGCTTTGGCGATAGCACCTTCTTGCACTTTCTTCCTCATACGCATCACCTCCGTGTGTCGTAGCTTGAAAGCGACTTTAACTTTATCGATTAAAGTTTCGATTTTCTACTCGTATACTCGCTTATCATCACACGCGTCCTCGAGTCTTTAACTCTATCTCCATCCTTTGCAAGTCACACAAAATGGGCCTTCTGCGACAATAACGCACTCGTATTTTGCATATGATCTTCTACTCAATGCGTTAGCTACCACGTTCGCTTTTCCGGGATGGTATTGGATGGTACGATCATAATCTTTCAACAGTTCAAGCCAACGTCGTTGTCGCATGTTGAGTTCCTTTTGAGTGAAGAAATATTTGAGGCTTTTATGATCCGTAAAGATCTCCACTTTCTCCCCATACAAGTAATGCCTCCAAATTTTAAGTCAAAGACAACAATGCTAACTCTAGATCATGAGTAGGATAATTCCTCTCATATTCTTTGAGTTGTCGCGAGGCATAAAGCTATAACTTTTCCATGTTGCATGAGAACACATCCCAACCCCTTTGCCGAAGCATCATTGTAGATGACAAATCCCCGAGAGCGGATGGTATTGTCGAACAGTCTTTGAAATAAGTCTCCTTTTGAGTTCTTGAAAACTCTTCTCACATTCTTCGCTCCAACCAAACTTTGTATCTTTTCGAGTCACCGAGTCGATGGAGTAGCGATTCGAGAAAATCCTTCCACGAATCTCCGAGAATAACCGGTTTAAACCGAGAAAACTACGTACTTTGATCCATCGATTTAGGTTGTTCCAAAGCTTTGAATAGCTTGATCTTCTTTGGGTCAACAGATATTCCATAACTTGATACCACGTGCCCAAGGAATGCTACTTCTTCTGCCGTAACT
The DNA here is from genome assembly GCA_020205615.1 of Panax quinquefolius. Taxonomy (NCBI): domain Eukaryota; kingdom Viridiplantae; phylum Streptophyta; class Magnoliopsida; order Apiales; family Araliaceae; genus Panax; species Panax quinquefolius. The sequence continues at coordinate 11,414,077 of CM035163.1, forward strand.
CGCATTTCTTCAACTTGGCATAAAGCTTATATTCACGAAGCTTTTGGAGTGTCACCTCAAGTGTTGTTCATGATCTTCACGGCTTTTGGAATAAATAAAGATGTCATCAATAAAGACGACCACAAAGTGATCTAAATATTCCTTGAATACTTTCGGTTCATCATATCCATGAAGGCGGCGAGAGCATTAGTCAATCCAAAGGACATGACTAGGAATTCATAATGCCCGCATCGAAGTTCCAAAGCCGTCTTTGGAATGTCACGGTTCTAATCTTCAATTGGTGATATCCGGAAGCGAAGATCAATCTTTGAAAAGAATTTGGCTCCTTGCTGTTCGTCAAACAGTCATCAATACGTGGCAATGGATACCTATTTTGATGGTGACATGATTCAACTCCCGATAATCAATACAAAGTCGCGATACTCCCATCTTTCTTCTTCACGAATAGAATAGAAGCACCCCAAGGAGAAGTACTACTAGGACGAATAAAGCCAATGTCTAACAATTCCTGCGATTGGGTCTTTAACTCTGAAGTTCAATAGAGCCATTCGATATGGGGCTTTGGAAATAGGTTTTTATCTGGGTTCAAGGTCGATACAAAATTCAATTTCACGCCTGGGGTAGGCGGGGAAGTTCTTCGGGAATACGTCGGGAAATTTATTAACAATAGAAATATCGTTTAAAATCGACGTATTTTTGTTTAAATCGTGACATGAGCTAAGAAAGCTTGACATCCGCTTTTCAATAAACGAATAGCTTTATGGCTTGAGATGACCGTGATTGATTTTAATGGTTTGGTCGTTTGAATTCGCATAATAGGTTGATTAGGAATATGAAAGCTAACAACCTTATTTAAAACAATCAATTTTTGCATGATAAGTAGTTAACCAATCAATCCTAGTAATCATGTCAAATGCAAGTATTTTTAATGAAATAAGATCGACAGTAATGTGAGGGTACCGATTTGAACCAAACAAGACTTATAAACAGTGGATGTAATGAAAGTTTCTCCCAACGGAGTTTCCACAGATAAGTCAAAGTCTAATTTCTCCGAAGTCAAATTTAATCGATGAGCACAAGTAGGAGAAATAAAAGAATGGGTAGAACCGGTATCAAATAAAGTATAGACTTCATTAGAGTTTATGCTAAGCTTACCCGTGATGACCTCATTCGGGTTCCTTGCTCTCTCGGGGAGGTCACAACAAACGCTCTCCTTGCACTACCGGGTTTTAACTTTTTCCGAGCGGCCTTTGGTGCCTCCATCCTAGTTGAATTTGTTATCGATGAACGACAAAATTGAGCTAAGTGACCTTCTCTTCCATAATTATAACACGCTTTGACTGGCATGGCGCAGATTCAGATCGATGTATCCCTCTCCTCCGCATTTGAAGCATATGATAGGTGGTCTTTCTCCTTCCTTAACAACGGTCTTTGGTCTTGACGTCTTTCCATCATTGTTGTTGATCTCCTTTTCTTGAAATGTCCATTCTTATTGTTTTGGCCTCGATTACCACCAAGTGGTTACCATATCCGCCCATTGATTCCCTCCACGCTTGTTGTCACCGCTCGATGATTACTCTCATTTGGTATTATAATTTTGTCATTTTGCTCTCTTTTAGTTGCGTTGACTCGTTATCGCGCTCCACTAATCGAGCCCTATTTACAACATCCGAATACAAACACGGTTTATGAGAAATAAGATATTGACGTATCTCGGCTTCAAACCTCTTAAAACATTCGCGCCATTCTCTCTTCATTATCCACCAAGTGGGACGTAAACCGTGATAACTCGCAAATTTTGCCTCGTATTGCGACATACGGTCATATTGTTTTGTTCCAACTTGATAAACTCCACCTCCTTCATGTATGGCGTAATACTTTCGAGAAAGTATTTGTCGTTGAATGACTCTTGGAACTTCTCCCAAGATATCTTGAAGACAACGAGGTTGAGTACATTTTATCGATTCCCACCAAGAATCTACCTCTCTCGCGCAACAACATAAAGCGGCAAAGGAACCTTTTGCTCTCTCGAGCATCCCAAGACATCAAATATCTTGGTAATCTGCTTTATCCATGCTTCCGCAGAAGTGGTTTTCTTTCTCCTTAAACTCCGGTGGTCCCAGCTCCTTGAAATGTTTAGCGGTGACCGAGAGTTTTCGTGTTTCCACCTACGTTTTGGACGAGGAGTCGCTCTACTTCATCATTGTTGCATAAATTGTATAAAGCCTCGAACATTTGATCATTTATCATTTGGTCGGTGTTGTTATTTCATGAGGATTGTCGCCTTCACGATGCACATTATCCTCGATTATTGATATGTGGTGAATCAACGATCGCCTGTGCTCCATTGTTATTCTCAACATTCTCAAATGTCATTTTCAGATACTACCACAAAACAAAAGGTTAATTGACATGTAACAATTTATCTCTATATTCGAATGAACCAATAAAATAAAGACATAAACTTAGGTAGGTCATACTAGCGAAGGTATTCCCTGTCTCTCCCTCCTAGTACTATTCTCACATCTTAGCTGTGGATCATATCCCTAAGATCTCGATACCAATTGTGACGCCCCAAAATTAGGTATACATCACCCATCTTGGGTAGTCGGGATACATAATGTAATTTAAATACAACTTTACTAATATAAGCTGTGTGGTATGCAATACGACATAAATCGCTATGAGTTTGAATACAAATATTGTCTACTAGATATTATACAAACTCAAAAGGAGTCCTCATTACAATTATTATCACACTATTTCACGAATAGTGAGGACTACTAATGCTATCCTCTCGACCATTACTCTCGCGTTCTCGACTTAGTCCCGTGTGACGCCCCCAAAATTAGGTATACGTCACCCATCTTGGGTCGCCACTATATACATGGTACATAAATTCAAATACAAACTTAATTATACATACGTAGGTATACATACGACAATACATAAACCGAGAGTTCTAATAGGAATATTGTCATTTAGACAATATCCATACTCAAGGAGTCCTCATTATAATTATTATCACACTATTTCACGTAATAGTGAGGACTACTAATGTTATCTTCAGGACCATCACCGCTTTTCCCAACTCGTCCCAGGTCTATATTCTCATTTCAAGAGAACAATGAAAGAAAGGGTGAGCTCAACTAGCCCAATAAAAAATATTATGACTAAGATAATGCAGAATAAATTATAAATAGTCTTCAACAATGTTAAACTGATAAAATACAATAGACAACCAGTTTAACTGCAGCGGAATATGTAATCCATTAAAAGAGTCAAGTAGAAAATAAAGTCTACTATCTTTTAGGTTTTAAAAGGTTTTCATCAATTTTATCACTAAGACTCAGTTTAATGAATAAACCACAATATCTAATCATCCCTATACCACGGTCAAGGATTTTCATCAAATTATCAATGGTCATGACTATACCGAATCACCCCGGTCATAATCATACCAAAAACTATCCATCATCGCATTACTGTGCCATCGAGGACTTTTGTCACATCATTTATATCAAGCCATGATTATACCGAATGATCCTCGTCATAATCATACTAAGTTCATCTATCTATGCACGTAAGCCAAAGATAACATAATATAATATGAGGATGATGACAATGACATAATAATTCAATAAAACAAGTTCAAGAATTATTTAATCCAGAATTATTAACGCCCAAATTGTCAACACGATCTTTGTTTTGTAGTGTAAAATTCAAGAATAATCGGAAGAATATTTCCATGAAAAGATCTTTGGATGAAACGCAAATATCAAAGATATTCTACTAATTTCATGGAGTATATAAGTCAAAGTTTTAACTATTTGGGTATAATAAAGAATGGAATAACAAAAGAAATCACCATGCATACAGATTGCAGACAGTAAAAAGTTATTCCAATAGAATAATAATAACGGAACCAAAGTCGGTGAAATTCACAACCACATGGATGATCCAATGTAATAATAAATGTTGAATAATAAACAATGGAACCAAAAAGTGTGTAAAAAACACACAAACATGATATTCTAATGTAATAATAAATGCGGAATAATAAACAATGGAACCAGTCAGGTGTAAAACACATACGCATGTGATATTCCAAATGTAATAATAAAGAATGGAATAATAGAAGAAGATCACCAAGTATAGGGGATTTTGCAGATACATGTTATTCCAATAGAATAAATAAGAATGGAATAATATAAGGATTTCACCAAGTATAGGTATACCACAGCGTATAAAAGTTATGTATAGGGTATGCCACTTTTTACAAAAGTTATTCCAAATGTAATAATAATGAATGGAATAATGTAAGTTCTCTTCATGAATAAGAAAGAATAACACCCTTTACTAGTACAACAAATAATATCCCTTACCATAGAAAATGAATATTGGAAAAGTGAAGTAATAGAATACTTTTTTCTTTCTCTCTATAGATTTTCTCTATAGCTCTCTCCGTAATTTCTTTCTCAGAGTTTCAAATGAATTAAAGAAGAAAATAATGAAGGAATGAGCTTTATTTATAGGAAAATAGAATGCATAGTAATTAATCCATGAGCGGTCCAGATTGATTTACTTTAACTGACGGTCCATATTTAAAGCAAAATCTTTTAAATAAAATATCATATATTCTATTTATATAAAACATTTTACTATGCAACACTATGCAAAAACACTATGCAACACTATGCATAATAAAATATAATATATTCTATTTATAGAATAACTTTAATAAAGTATTCTATTTTATATAAAAGATGTTTCGCATTTTATTACGTTAATAATACGAATAAAACAAAACGTCATTATCATTATAATAATTCATATTATTAATCGACAATAATGGAATCAAACCGAGTGACTTCTCACATAAGATCAATAATCAATATCGTGTGCGCTATTATGCAACCACACGACATCGTATTTTTTACTACCGAAGTAGTTCAACAAAGATCAACCGTAAAAATTTCCACCGTTTTTTTCAAGAAAATATTTTTGTCGTTTTCTCAATCCGACAATAATTTCCGCTAGGGTCCACCAATGATTGAGTCATTGCATTTAATATTCCCCGCTAAACCGAATATTCCCCAACCAATCGAATATAATATAACCACTGTGATACTTTGCAAAATTTATAAATACTACCCACAACTATAATATTATCTCAAATTCATACCATAATATTAAAAATTATTTCGACAAAATTTAAATCTTTATTGATAAAACGGGATCTCACAATCTCCCTCCTTATAGAATTTCGCCCTCGAAATTGTGGTACGATACTGGTATGATAAAGAGGTGAGGATACCTTGAATACCTTTTATCGTTAAAAATATTAAATTCATCTTTGCAATCCTACCAAAGATATTTATTAACAATTCATCTTTGCACTTTCTGTGCCAAAGATATACAAATCAGAAACCAATAATCTTTGAGACGCCAACTTAATAGTATCACGACACACGAATTATCTATATGCACTAATCGGCAAGGATATTCGTGTTTTCAATTCTATCATGATTATCCGAATAATCCTTGGTCATAATCTTACCAAGTCTATCAATGCACTACTACTAAAGATGACTTTTACTACATCCATGAATTAATATTTCATTCTCACGCACTACGCCAAAGATGAGACTCAAATTTCAATAATTAATCCATATCATCGAATCATCCCCGCACTACGTGCCAAGGATATTCATTAAGATCACGAACACGAATTATCCACGTACCACTACCAAAGATATAATCGTGTATTCATTAAGATCACGACCACAAATTATCCATGACGTGGTATTCATTACTACCAAAGATAATCAAAGATGTCGTATTCATTAAGTATCACGACCACAATTATCCATGCACCACGTACAAAGATAATCGTGTTTTCAATTACAGTTATGATTATCTTTGAACAATCCACGGTCATAATCATACCAAGTCCATCTATGCACACATCTGTGCCATGGATGACTTTCAACATAACATAAACATGAGGATAATGATATAAAGAATCAATCAAATGAGATAAATGATAAATATTAAACATTTATAATATAATTTATCCAGATTCAAGAATATCCCCATGTTATCAATCACTTAATAATCTCATAATCTAATATCATTAATATTATAACAATATTTTAATCACTTCTTAAATTTATAAATAATTTATCTCAATTGTTTACGCTTTACCATATAATGCATTTAATCAATCAAAATGCCATACTCATAAGATATCATCACCAATTATCAAATCCCACATAAAAAAAATATGCATATACTCTATATAGGATTCTCTAGCCATAAAATCCTATTTTCAACTTTGTTACTTCACATAACATATTTAACTCATATGTTCAGAATTAAACTATTTTTATGAAAAATATCAAATCAGCCCAAAAATATTTCTTTTCTGGGATTTAGTATAATATAGTCCCACAATGAAAATATATTTTCTCGAATTTTTAAAATTCATTTACTATTTTTCAAAAATTAATTTCTAATTAATTCCTTAAAAATATGCTACCCCAAGTTTAACTCCAAAATTCCCAAATCTTGGCAGGACCTTACACATGTTAACGTGAGCTTCCGGTTTAAATTTCATGGTCATCTGAGTTATAGAACTCGGTTATAAGCGTTTTATTCGGAAAAACCTTAATATTGAAATAGTCATAACTTGCTCATTTTAAGTCGAATGAGCTCATTTTTGAACAGGAGGTACTTTATACCATATACCTTCATGTCCCAAAAGGCCAGAATTTTTCTCATAATTTAAGTGGCAAAACAGCCCCTCTAAAATCATGGCAAAGAACTTTTTTGGTTTTTTTTGCAGCTTTGCACTCCTTTGCTAAAATCAGTCCACACACAAAAAATCTACAACACCTTTTCCAAGAATTCCACTTGGATTAGTTAGGTAACTCATAGATCTAACTCTAGGACTTAACCACACTCAAAAATTCAAAATATAATAAGAGATTTGGTCAATTGAATTTCATATTACGCTTTTCACCAAAAAATCGATTTTCAACCCTTTGTGATTTCTAAGAAACTTTCATGTTTTCACATAATAACCAACATAACTCATCATAACACTTACTAATACTTCATATACCCATGATTTTCATTAGTCCAATGCTTTTATTATGACTTTCATCATAATCCTCGTAAATGCATCCTTTTAGTTAAAGAAATATTTGAGGGTTTAAGAAATGGGTTTTTTCAGATGGGGTCAATACAAAATTCGATTTCACGCCTAAGTAGGCTAAGAAGTCTTCAAGAATACGCCATGAAATTTATTAATAATAGAAATATCATTCAAAATCTGTGACTCTCATCCAAGACTTGGATAAGACGTCACATTAATACCAATGTGACTTCTATCCCTTAACCCAGAGAAAGATCTCACAATGATACCTATAAACTTGCCATCTTCATTCACGATGTCGCTTACTGTAAAGTCCGGCTTTGCATTCCACACAAGGAAGTCAACAACGAAAGGTTCGGGGCTCTTACTTTATGGCTTGATATAACAATAATTGACTTTAGTAGTTTGGTTACTTGAATTCGCACAACAAGTCAAGTCAAGTTATGAATATAAAAGCTAAAAACCTTACGAAAAGCATGATGAGTAGTTAACCAATTGATTCCTAAAATCACATCAAAGGCAAATATTTTAAAAAGATAAGATCGACAGTAACGTGAAAATGTTTATTTGAATCAAACAAGATTTAAAAATAGAAGCGGTATCGAAGGCTCCTACTAACGAAGTTTCAACCAATAAGTCAAAGTTTAACTTCTTCTGAGTCAAATTTAAACGTTGAACACAACTAGGTGAAATAAAAGAGTGGGTAGAATCGGTATCTAACACTACAGATAGACTTCGCAGAGCTTATGATTAACTTACCCGTGATAATTTTATTCGGGTTCCTCGTCACGAAAAAAAAAACGCTCTCTTAAACCACGGCTTTGGTTTGTGCAGGACAAATTTTTTGGTGCCTCCATCCTAGTTGAATTTGTTTTCTTGATGGCGACAAAATCGAGCTAAGTGACCTTTCTTCCACAATTATAACATATTATGTAAGACCTCAAATTTTTAAATAAAAGGAATTTTCTATTTATTATTTTGAAATAGTAAGGGTTGATTTGATTAATGTGGATAGTTAAGGGTTAAATACGCAAATATTTCAAAATAAGCAAGTGGTTATAATATATTCATTGTTGTTTCGGGGAATATTCGTTTGGTCGTGGAATATTCGATCATTTGTGAATATTTAATATGACCTGGTATGACCATGTGGGCCCCATATGTGAAAGCGAATGGATGAAGAAAACGACAAATATAAGTTGTTTTTAAAAATAACAGCGTAGTTGTTCAAGATTATCATCGTTGGAATACCCGGTGGTTAAAAAACACACTAATCTGGCGTTGTTGAACAAAGAAGACACCAGATTGCACCAATTATTGATTCTTACGTAAGAAGGCACTACTCAATAATGGGTTACAGTAATTATCGCTTGAAGATTTTATCGAGTTAATAATTGTCATTGATATTTTATATCATTGTTGTTTTAATAATTGTCATTACACAAGATTTTTCATTATCGAAGCAATAATTCATATTATCTCGAATAATATTATTAGATAACATTATTGGCAATGTCTAGAAAGTTTCGCTCAAGGAGAGGTTTGGTCACCTAATCAATTGCAAAGAGTAAGAAGAAATTTTATCGAAAGCCCCCTTCCTCTAGAATCGCCGTCGGTTGTCAATATTGTGATTCGTAATATTATTTGTGAATAATTAATTATTGATTTATATGATGAGGAAAATATTGATTTTATGTGGATATAGATGGAGAAAATTTTAAAATGACAATTGTTGAAAATTAATATTTTATCTTTTTCGATAAAATAATTCATTTAAATATATTATTTTAATAATATATTAACGGTGATATTTTTACAACGAATGTGGGATATATGAGTATATCGAGGAGGAAGAGTATTTTTGTTGCAATAAATGTTTAAAACATGTTAAACATGTCATTGGACCTCATTTATCGATCGAAATTTGATTATAAACTGTAAAATCGACTGTTTGTGGATTTCGGTCAATTTCTATTTGGAATTTGGAAAACTTTCTTCTGCAAAGTTGTAGAGAATTGAATTTTCTATAAAAACTCGCGAGATTCGAATTTTTCTGATGAAAGGGCTATTTATTATGAATTATTGAAGTTAGGATTAATTGATTATCATTTTTTTGAGTTTTAAGTAAGTTTTGCATGAAAACGTTTTTGTCACTTATGGGACATGTGTTAGTGGTTGATTTCAGCTGATGGTGTGTGTAGGAAGATGTGGAAAAATAATATTATTAATATATTAAATTTTCGCTTTGGTGTTCAAGAATTTCCTATAAATAGGGTGCTTAGGTTAGAATTGAAAATCACACCGTAAACTCAAGTTTTCTCTCTATATTATCGAGTGTATTCTTGTGAGTATTTTGAGTATACTTTGAGTATTGCTATACTGCAAGTCCAAGTCATAGCCTATATCCTGTGTTTCAAATTTAAAGATCGATCTTCGAGGTAAGGGATGTTATTTTCTTCTCAAATGATATTATTTCTTCAATATCATTATCTTTGAAATGTTGATCTGAAGTTTTTATCAAATTTGAATTTTTTTCACGTGGGTTACTTATTCATTGAGTTCTTATTCATGAGTTACTATTCACGAGTTCTTATTCATGAGTTATTATTCACGAAAGTTACTATTCACGAAAGTACTATTCACGTAAGCGTGAAGATGTTTTTGTGGAATTTCTATCTTTTGGTGTTGAGTTACTATTTACGATACTTGCAGATTATTCACGATACCAAGACTATTCACGATACTGCAGATTATTCAATAGAAAAATAAAATTTCTTCTTTTCGTCCAAAACATCTATTCGGATACTAACTCGAGAGTGTATCCATGTTTTGATCATTCTTGAATTTTACACCACTATGATTATTTTTGAGGTATTTTTGGACGTGGATAAAACCAAGTACGTAATCCTTAATCCTTAATCCTTGTCATTTTGTTTCACCGGATTCGTTTTTTAAAAAATATTTTCATCATCCTCGTCTTAAATGATGATATTATGGAATATCTTTGGCCTGTAGTGCAAAGATGAATGATTTCTGAAGAATATCTTTGGCTCAGTATTGCAAAGATGAGCAGGTGTTTAAATGAACATGACCAATCGATAAATATCTTTGGCCAGAAAGCAAAAGATGAATATTTGATTCAGATGTATATCGATTGATGTTACAGGATAAAAGATAGACGATGAACTTTTAAATTCATACATGTAAGATAGTAGTTTGCATTCTCTACTTAACTCTTCTAATGAATTATTATTTTTCCATGTAATATTGATTTAAAATTTGTTGTCTATCAGATTCTATTAGATTTTTCCTGTTGAAGACTAACGATAATTTGTTGTATATTATCTTAGTCATAATATTCTTTATCGAGCTAGTTGAGCTCACCCTTTTCCTTTTGTTCCATTTTTTTCTCAGAGAGGCGAGAATATAATGCGAGTACGTAGCCTGGGTATGGAATGAAGGTTTAGAAAGGATTGTTTTAGTAGTCCTCACCATTTTTGTAAAATAATGTATCAATAAATGTGATGAGGATTTATTTGAGTATAGATATTGTCTTCAGAAGATAATATTTGTATTCAAACTCAAAGTTTTATTGTTGTAATAATAAAGTTGTAGTTGTTTCGCACTTTCATGTATTGACAACTCGTAATAGGTGATGTATACGACTATTTTGGGGGCGTGCCACAATTATAACACGCTGACGCATCGGATCGATGTGTCCCTCTCCTCCGCATTTGAAGCATATGATAGGTGGTCTTTCTCCTTCCTTAACAACGGTCTTTGGTGCGGTGACGTCTTTCCATCATGTTGAATCTCCTTTTCTTGAAATGTCCATTCTTATTGTTTTGCCTCGATTACCACCAAGTGGTTACCATATTCGCCCGTTGATTCCTTCCACGCTTGTTGTCACCGCTCGATGACTACTCATTTGGTATTATAATTTTACCTACCGCTTCTTTTAGTTCAAGGCTGACTCGTTATCGCGCTTCCACTAATCGAGCCCTATTTACAACATCCGAATACAAAACAGCTTTATGAGAAATAAGATGTCGACGTATCTCCCGCTTCAAACCTCTTAAAAACATTCGCGTCATTCTCTCTTCATTATCCACCGAGTGGGACGAATCGTGATAACTCCGCAAATTTTGCCTCGTATTGCATGTACACGGTTATATTATTTTGTTCCAACTTGATAAACTCCACCTCCTTCATGTGGCTAATACTTTCGTGAAAGTATTTATCGTTGAATGTACTCCCGAACTTCTCCCAAGATATCTTCAAGACAAAGAAAGTTGAGTATGTTTTACCAATTCCCACAAAGAATCCGCCTCTCCAAGAACATAAAGGCTAAAGAAAGGAACCTTTTGCTTCCTCAGAGCATCCCAAGACATCAAATATCTTGGTAATATGCTTTATCCATGCTTCCGCCGTAGAAGTGGTTTTGCTCTCCTTAAACTCTAGTGGTCCCCTCCTTGAATTGTTTAGCAGTTGACCACCGAGAGTTTTCCTTGTTTCCACCTATGTTTTTGGATGAAGTCGCTTTACCGATGTCGTATGAATTCTAAAACCTCTTAAACGCATCGTCGTCATTCGTCAATCGATCGTTGTTGTTGTTTACGGAGGATTATCGCCATCCCGCCAGACATTGTCCCGATTATCGATCTGTGGAGAATCAAGCGGTCTCTCGTGGCTCCATTGCTATTCTCAACATTCTGATGCCATTTTCAAACACCGCCACAAAATAAGGGTTAATTGACACGCAAACATATTATCACTATACTCACCGACCAATCAAATACCAAATAAACTTAAGTAGTCATACTAGCAAGGAATTCCCTATCTCTCCCTCCTAGTTCTAGTCTCACATCTTAGCCAGGATCATATCCCTAAGCTCGATAACAACCGTGACGCCCCAAAATTAGGTATACGCCACCCATCTTGGGTCGCCACTTACATAATACATAAATTCAAATACAAACTTAATTATACATCCGTCGTGTAACATACGACAATACATAAACCGAGAGTTCTAATAGAATATTGTCATTTAGACAATATCCATACTCAAGGAGTCCTCATTACAATTATTATCACACTATTTCGCGTAATAGTGAAGACTACTAATGTTATCTTCAGGACCATCACTCGCTTCCCCAACTCGTCCCGCCTATATTCTTATTTCAAGAGAATAAAGTGAAAGAAAGGGTGAGCTCAACTAGCCCAAGAAAAAATATTATGACTAAGATAATGCGTAATAAATTATCAATAGTCTTCAACAATGTTAAACCGATAAAATACAATAGACAACCGGTTTAATGCAGTGAATACGCAATCCATTAAAAGAGTCAAGAGAAAATAAAGTCTACTATCTTTTAGGTTTTAAAAGGTTTTCATCAATTTTATCACTAAGACTCGGTTTAATGAATAAACCACAATATCTAATCATCCCTATACCACGGCCAAGGATTTTCATCAAATTATCAATGGTCATGACTATACCGAATCACCCCGGTCATAATCATACCAAAAACTATCCATCACCGCATTACAAAGCCAATCGAGGACTTTTTGTCACATCATTTATATCAAACCATGATTATACCGAATGATCCTCGGTCATAATCATACTAAGTTCATCTATGCACGTAAGCCAAAGATAACATAATATAACATGAGGATGATGACAATGACATAATAATTCAATAAAACAAGTTCAAGAATTATTTAATCCAGTGAATTATTAACGCCCAAATTGTCAAATACGATAATTGTTTTGTAGAGTAAAATTCAAGAATAATAAGAAGAATATTTCCATGAAAAGATATCGATGAAACGCAAATATCAAAGATATTCTACTAATTTCATGGAGTATAGAAGTCAAAGTTTTAACCAACTGGGTATAATAAAGAATGGAATAACAAAAGAAATCACCATGCACGCAGGTTCAGATGATATGGAGTTATTCCAATAGAATAATAATAACGGAACCGTGTCGTGAAATTCACACCGATGTGATGATCCAACATAATAATAAATCTTTGAATAATAAACAATGGAACTGTGTGGGGTGTAAAACACATGCATGTGATATTCTAATGTAATAATAAATGTGGAATAATAAACAATGGAACCGTGTCCGGTGTAAAACACACGCATGTGATATTCCAAATGTAATAATAAAGAATGGAATAATGTAGAAGATCACCAAGTATAGGGGATTCCACAGATACAAAGTTATTCCAATAGAATAAATAAGAATGGAATAATATAAGGATTTCACCAAGTATAGGTATGTCTGGCGTATCTGAGTTATGTATAGGTATGCCACTTTTACAAAAGTTATTCCAATGTAATAATAATGAATGGAATAATGTAAGTTCTCTTCATGAATAAGAAAGAATAACACCCCTTACGCATACAACAAATAATATCCCTTACCTTGAAGAACCTGAATATTGGAAAAGTGAAGTAGCGAGAATACTTTTCTTCTTTCTCTCTATAGATTTTCTCTCTATAGCTTTCTCCGTAATTTCTTTCTCTAGAGTTTCAAAGAATTGAATTCGTAAAAAATAATGAAGGAATGAGCTTCTATTTATAGGAAAATAGAATGCATAGTAATTAATCCATGAACGGTCCGTATTGATTTACTTTAATCGATTTCATTCATATTTAAAGCAAAATCTTTTAAATAAAATATCATATATTCTATTTATATAAAAACATTTTTTACTACGCAACACTACGCAAAACACTACGCAACACTACGCATAATAAAATATAATATATTCTATTTATGTAATAACTTTAATAAAGTATTACATTTTATATAAAAGATGTTTTCGCTTTTATTACGTTAATAATAATGAATAAAACAAAACGCCATTATCGCTATAATAATTCATATTATTAATCGACAATAATGGAATCAAACCTGAGTGACTTCTCACATAAAGATCAATAATCAATATCGTGCTACTACGCAACCACACGACATCGTACTTTTTACTACCGAGTAGTTCAACAAAGATCAACGGTAAAACTTCCACCGTTATTTCAATAAAATATTTTTGTCGCTTTCAATCCGACAATAATTTCATTATGGGTCCACCAATGATGGAGCCGTCAGATTTAATATTCCTCGCTAAACCAAATATTCCCCACCAATCGAATATAATATAACCACTGCATACTTTGCAAAATTTATAAATACTACCCACAACTATAATATTATCTCAAATGCACACCAAAATATTAAAAATTATTTCGACAAAATTTAAATCTTTATTGATAAAAACTGGGTCTCACATCCCAAGCTATATATTCTCATTTCTCAAGAGAACGATTGAAAGAAAGGGTGAGCTCAACTAGCTCAAGAAGAAATATTATGACTAAGATAATGCGTAATAAATTATCATTAGCTTTCAACAACGATGTTAAAGCGATAAAATATAATGAACATCAAGTTTAACTACAATGGAACCAAAGAATCCATTAAAAGAGTCAAGTAGAAAATAAAATCTACTATCTTTTATGATTTAAAAGGTTTTTCATCATCTTTATATAATTGAGACTCACTTTAATAAATATTCCACATCATCGAATCACCCCACGCACTACAATTAAGGATATTCTTTTAGTATCACGACCACAATTATTCATGCACTCACGGCCAAGAATATTTGTGTATTCATTAATGGTCATGATCATGCCAACAATCGTCCATCAATGCACTACTGCCTAATCGAGGATTTTTATCACATCATTTGTAACATTACGGCCATGATTACACCGAATAGTCTCTCGTCATAATCATACCAAGTCCATCTATGCACAGTCTACGTGTTACATAGATGACTTTCATCACATCATTTGTAACATTACATCATGATTACACCGAATAGTCTCTCGGTCATAATCATACCAAGTCCATCTACGCACCATGTGCCACGTAGATGACTTTCAACATAATATAAACATGAGGATGATGACAATGATATAAGAATTCAATAAAACAAGTTCAAGAATTAATTTATCTAGAACCAATAACATCCAAACTGTCAACATGACATCGCTTTGTAGAGTAAAATTCAATAATATGAGAAGAATATTTCCATGAAAGGATATTGGATGAAGCCTTATAAATATCAATGATATTCCACTAATTTCATGGAGGATATAAGTCAAAGTTTTAACCAACTGGGTATAATAAAGAATGGAATAACAAAAGAAATCACCATGCACGATGTATCAAGCCATGTGAAAAGTTATTCCAACAGAATAATAATAATGTAACAAAGTCAGTGAAATTGACAAGCGCTGGATGTTTCAAATGTAATAATAAATGCGAATAATAAATGATGGAACCATATCCGGCGATAAGATGATGCAGGATATTAAACGAGAATAATAAAGACGGAATAATAAAATGGAACCAGTGCGGTGTAAAAACACACGCATGTGATATTCCAATGTAATAATAATAAAGACGGAACCAGTCGGGTGTAAAAACACATGATGCAGGATGTTCCAACAGAATAATAGAAGAATGTCACCAAGTAGGGTAGATGGCAGAGTATACAAAGTTATTCCAATGTAATAATAAGAAATGGAATAACAGCAGTTCTCTTCATGAATAAGAAAGAATAACACCCACGGGTACAACAAATAATATTCCCTACCTTAGAAGAATCGAATATTGGAAAAGTGAAGTAGTTAGAATACTTTTCTTCTTTCTCTCTATAGTTTTCTCTCTATAGTTTCAATGAATTCGTAAGAAATAATGAAGGAATGAGCTTTCTATTTATAAAAAACGCGGGGTGGCTCTTGGTCTTAACGAAGGGTCAAAATGACTCTTGGTAATATTGAAGAGACAACTACTATTTGCGAAGGGTAATTAACCTTTGGAACAATCAAGAAAGCGCTTAACTCTTGGTAATATGAAGGGACAACTACTATTTGCGAAGGGGTAACTACTATCGACGGAAGGTAATTACTATTGACGAAGGTAAATACTATTGAAGAAGGTAATTACTATCGACGAAGGTAAATACTATCGTGAAGGTAAATCTTTTATGAAGAAGGTAATTACTATCGACGAAGGTAAATACTTATCGATTGAAGGTAATACTTTATTCACAAAGGTAATTACAATTCACAAAGGTAATTACTATTAACGAAGAGACTCTTAGATGATGACATATGGCCCCCATAAAATAATCAAACTTACCACAAACGCCTCGTAATGCAGACTCTTTATATATATCGAGGATTGAATAAATATTACCACAAATCATTTTATTTTTAATCAACACATTTTTAATCTTTCAACAATTATTAATCATTTATAACTTGTCGTCTCAATTAATAATATAACATATTATATGATAATAATCGTGACAATAATTGAATCAATAATATAAGAGATATGATGCAAAGAATTCAGAAGAATAATTGAGTATAATAAGTGACTTCTCACGTAAGATCAATAATCAATACCGCTACTACTACGCAACTAACGCCAGACATCGCGTACTTTTACCAACGGGTAGTTCAACAGCTTTTAATTCAGTAACACCTCCGTAGTTATTTTTATAGAAAGATAATTTTATCATTTTCTAACTACGACAATACTTCCGTTGTGGGGTCCACTAGTTGATTGAGCCGAAAATCGCATTTAATATTCCCAAACAAAAAGAATATTCCCAGACCAAACGTAATATTTTATAACAACTTGCTTACTTTTAAAATTTATAAATATTACCCACAATTATAACATTATATCAAATTTATTCCATAATATTCAAAAATAATATTTATAGAAAATTCATCTTTATCTATAAAAACCGGGGTCTTACAGAATTCTCTCTTAGAAGATGAACACCAAATAATAATAATTAAATGTGATAATTTGGTAATTAATTTACTTTGATATAATTAATAGGTAAAGGAATCTTTTGGTTCTTTAAAGGATGTTCATGGGAGTTTTCAATAATTCAATGCATCATTATTGATCCTAGATGATCATGCCAAGGCATAAAAATATTTGGATCCGAACACTTCTTGTATATTGCACACTTCTGGTGTATTACAACATTTGTTTCAACTATTCTCATTTTAGTATAATATATCCCAGAAGAGAAAATATACAATTTTTCTAATATGAGCTTCTGGCCCGATACTATTGAAGTAATATAAAGAAATTCTTCACTGCCTTCGTTATTGATTTCAATATAATAACTATTATAATGTATATCCTTAAAGCTGAGCAAATTTCTACTTATCTCAGAAGAATATAAATAGTCATCAATACAAAATTTTGTGCCATTTAAAAACATTATAATTGCTCTTCCAGAGACTTTAATTAAATTTGATGAATAATCACTCTTCAAGAGTCTTTAATTATGTTTGATGAATAATCGCTCTTCTAGAGCGTTTAAAGTTTGATGAGCTTCTGACCCATACAACTTCATATATGCAAAACATAGATTTAACTTTATTACTTGAAACATAAATAAAATATATAATAAAAAAATACTTATTATAATGAAATAAAAATAATTAATTGGTATGAACATTTCTATCAACATATCATTAAGGAAACCATAGATATCAAAATTAGTTATTTCCATTCCATTTGAAAGTCAAAATAATTCATGGGATCTTCAGGATCATTATAATCAATAAAGTTTATTTTAATTTCATTTCCTTTTCTTTTATGGAGTCTTGGTACAAATATACCAAATATTTAGGAGTACGACAGGTACATTCCCTTTTCTATATTGATTGTTCCTTTCACGTCCACTATCACAATCATAATTTTCTCTATGATTATGAAATGAGGTTCCATTCACTTCAGGGAATGTAATAGAATCGATCGAGCGAGATTGTTAATTTTTCAGCAAAAACTCATTATTTTGTACAGCTACTAGAAGACATAATTTCACTTCTGGAAATATAGTTTCCTTTATCGCTTCAGGAAATATTTTATAAACTAACGCTCTCGATATTGCTACTGAAAGAGCATATTCGAGGCATGAAATATAATAAATTTTTTTTTCTAACATGTCTTTATCAATATTTTTTTTCATGGAGATGATAGCGAATAAAGAAAATTAATTTTGCATGATCCTGCAAGGATGCATGATTGCCAATTTTAATTATATCTCCAAGGTTCTTTGCCTTTATATGAATCTCAACATCAAGATTCCATTACAAATAATTCTTGCTCGATATAAATCAAGGGCAACAAATTCAAATTTATAAGATTTGACATCTATATAAATATATAAATACGTAAGAAATTAAATAACTAAGTATAAATTTATAAGAAGACAATAAAAATATTTACCCTTCTCTAGTCACTTTCAAAGTGGGAGAATTAAGAAATAGAATGATTATTTGCTTATACTAATACTACCACATCACAAAAGTATACTACTACATCACAAAAGTAGTGTACTTACGTAATTTGTATTCTCAGAAACTTCAGAGTTGTCCATTATTATTATTGTCTCACGCGTCTTTTGTTAAACTAAATGATTATATGTATATCAAATTTAATTGTAATGAAACAATACGTATACGTATATTATACATATATAATTGGATATCTGTATCATTATTTTCAGCGTTATGTTGATTTGACTAGACACCATATATATGCTGCAAACAAACTAATTAACTCTAGGAGCAGAGACGTAATTTTTCTATCAAAAATATCGTATACGTATGTATATTAGACTTTGACATAAAATAAAAAAGATGAGCAGAAAATTCAAATTATACGTATATCAGTCGACGACAGGACGTACGGTATGTGTTAAACCTCTCTGAACTCAACGCCACATTTTTAAACGGTCCTAAAAAATAAAAATCAACATTTGGGTTCCAAAATTTTCTACCACTTTCTTCTCAATGTAATAGGTATGATAGGGAAGTCAGTCACATATGCCCAATTACTATAACTTTGATCCTCGTCAACTACCAACTAGCATTGATGTTAATATTGTGGTGCACCAATTTTTAAAGTTTAATGAGAAGAGTGGCTACTAGAAACCTGACATTTGTGTTAATCATAATGTAAGACCCCAACTTATTATTAAATGAAATTGAATTTTCTCTATTTATTATAGTAAGGGTTGATTTGATTAATGTGGTTAGTTATGGGTAAAATGCGCAAATATTTTAAATAAGCAAGTGGTTATAAAATATTCATTGTTGCCGGGGAATATTCGTTTGGTCGTGGAATATTCTTACCGCTTGGGAATATTCAGATGACGACTACGGAGCCTCGTCAGCAGCCCCATAATGGAAAAACGATTGAATGAAGAAAACGACAAGTATAAGTTGTTTTTAAATAGCAGGCGTAGTTATTACCAATTATCTTGTTGAAATACTTCGGTGGTTAAAACACAAGAAGAGCATACCGGTATTGCACCAATTATTGATTCTTACGTAAGAAGGCACTACTTAATAATTGTTACATTAGTTACTGTTCAATATTTTATTTTATTGATTCAATAATTGCTACGTTGATATTTTATATTATTGTTGTTTCAATAATTATTACTACTACACAGTATTTTCATTATCAGATCAATAATTCATATTATTTGAATAATATTATTAGATAACATTATTGGCAATGTCTAAAAAGTTCTGTCTAAGTAGAGGTTTGGTCACCTAATTGTGCGCCAGTAAAGAGAAATCCTTGTTGGAAAGCCCTCTTTCCGGGAGCAGTGCAGTTCACAAGATTGTGATTCGTAATATTATTTGTGAATAATTAATTATTGATTTATATGATAAGAAAAATATTCATTTTATGTGGATATAGATGGAGAAATTTTTTAATGTGACAATTGTTGAAAATTGATATTTTATCTTTTTCGATAAAATAATTCATTTAAATATATTATTATATTTTAATAATATAATAATGGTGATATTTTTACAATGAATGTGGGATATATGAATAAATGAAGAGGAAGAGTATTTTTGTTACAATAAATATTTAAAACATGTTTTTCATGTTTGTGGACCCCATTTCTTGACTAAAATTTGATTATAGCCTGTAAATCGTCCGTTTGTGAATTTCGGTCAATTTTTGTTTGGAATTTGGAAAAACTTCCTTCTGTAAAGTTGTGAAAAATGGAATTTCATTGGGAAGGACATGAGGTTCGAATATTTCTGATAAAAGAGTTATTTATTATGAATTATTGAAGTTCCGGAGTTCCAGAATAATTGATTTTTGAAGTTTTAAATATTTTTTTTAATAAAAACGTTTTTTATACTTTTGTGGGCCCCACTTGCACCTGTTAATGGCTGAATTCAGATCTTTAAAAGTGGGCGAGGAAAAATTTAATAAATAATATTATTTTATTAATTTTTTCGCTTTGAATTATAAGCATTTTTCTATAAATAGGTGCTTAGATTAGAATTGAAAATCACACTAGAAATCAAGTTTTTCTCTCTATATTATCGAGATTATTCTTGTGAGTATTTTGATACTTTGAGTGTTGCTATATACTGATGCAAGTTCCTTCAAGCGTTATATTTGATATTCCAAACCGAAAAGTATTATTCTTTTCGAGGTAAGGGATGTTATTTTTTAAAAATGATATTATTTTTCTAATATCATTACGCCGGATTATTTGGTAAGATTTTCTTGTGAAATTCTTGTCTTTTTTAGTGTCGGGGTTCTTATTCACGTATACGACCTTATTATTCATTTAATACGACACTATTCACAGAAAAATTAAAATTTTGTTTTTTTTCTTCTAAAATATCGATTATGGATACTAGCTTTGATTGTATCCATGTTTTGATCTTTCTTGAATTTTATTTCATTATGATTATTTATGAAGTATTTTCGAACTCGGATTGTTTAAAGTACGAATCCTTAATATATGTTCTTTTGTTTCACTGGATTCGTTTTCTTTAAAATATGTTTCATCATCCTCAGTCCTAAATGATGATATTACTAAATATCTTTGGCCAGTAGTAAAAAAGATGAGCAGTGTTGAGATGAACATGATTAATCGATGAATATCTTTGACTGTAGTAAAAGATGAATATTTGATTCAAGATGAATATTGAATGATGTTACTGAGGATAAAATATTGATGATGGACTTTTAAATTCATAGATTATAGTAGATTTCATTCTCTACGTAACTCATCTATAAATTATTATTTTCATTGCGAATATTGATCCGAAACTTATTTATCTATTGTATTTTATCGATTTTTTCCTGTTGAAGACTAACGATAATTTGTTCTATATTATCTTAGTCATAATATTCTTTTCTTGGGCTAGATTGAGCTCACCCTTTTCCTTTTTGTTCCATTTTTCTTCTTAGGAGGCGAGAATGTAGCGAGTTCAATCGAGGTGTGGAATGATGGTTCTAGAGAGTTGTTTTAGTAGTCTTTCACCATTTTGTAAAATAATGTACCAATAATTGTAATGAAAACTTATTTGGGTGTGAATATTGTCTAAATGATAATATTTGTATTTAAACTCACGGTTTTTATGTTGTATTAATAAAGTGAAAGTAGTATGCACACAAGCCAATCATGTTTGATGATAAAGCATATACTTTGTAACAATCTTATTCATTTATTAATAAAAAGTATTTATTTATTAAAGGCTTTTAATTATCTACATGATCTTTGTTTTATAATATGTGATAAACCCATAGTTTTAAGCAATGCTTTTAGAATAATAATGATGATCATTCTAATGAGAACTAAATTCTTAGAAAGCTTAAAACTAAAATAGTTCCCAATCATTGGATTACTAAATTGGTGATTAGTGAATCCAGGATAGATTGGTACATACGTTCTTTGCTTCATTGGATGAGGATGATTGATCTCATGATCATTTGTGTGGAGACACTAAAAAAAGCAAGTGTAGGTGCTTATTAGAGAATAAGTTCATCGAATGTGGCTCGCTAAGGAATACCTAATGGAGTTTTACTTCACTGTCAATAGGAATTCTGTAGTGATAGTAGACAAGTGATCCTTGGACTTGAGATCATCATAGTATCTTGTGTATGATGAGTTATACTTTGACTTATTCTTAAGACCCTTAGGGTATATCAAAGGGTATGCTTGGGTATAATAAGTTATGCATGGAGATAATGTATGATCAATAAAGAATCTACCACTTCTATTAAAAAAGAGAAATGTCCTATGTGATTCGATAAATGACAACCCAAAGAGTCCTTGGTTAAGGCGAATGAAATTAGAAAGGAGTTTCTAATTTGCATTATTTGGAGTCATGCATTTAAGGATCGAAAATACATATAATTAAATAAAATAAGACTTGACGGTAATTTCATGTCTTATATTTAATTGGGACATGTATGGTGGAAGGATTGAATTATGCAGTAACTATCTACTCAAAGGTTCTTTTTATGATTAATGTTGAAATCTATATTATCCGGAAAGTCGTTGATCGTTAGTGAGGCTTATCCCTATTGTAGAATAAATATTATTTATTTAAATAAATTAATTATTTAATTTATTTATTTAAATAAGATTAGAATTGTTCTAATTGATTTATTCACAATAGGTTTAATATGGAGAACCTAAAGGGTCACACCATAAAAGGAAGAATAATTATTTAAGAAGTTAATGGCATAATCGTAATAATATGTTATGTATATTTAATTTAATCTATGGTGATAGAATAAATTAAATAGCTTAATATTTATTATTTAATATTTTAGAAATATTAAATATAAATTAATAAGAGAGTCTTATTAATATTATTACAATTATTATTATTTTAATTTCTAAAGAGTTTAGAAATTAATTTAATATAAGTATCTCATTTATTCCTAATTGGATTAGGAGGAAAATTAATTAAAGGAGTTTAATTAATTATCCCTAATAAGATTAGGGAGCCCATTTAATTAAAAGAGTTTAATTAAAAATACCTTATTTTAATAGGTTACTTGATATCTTTATAAGAGAGTCTTATATCGGATATCGAGGATATACGTAATAATTCCAATAGTTGGGTGAAGACGCTCCTTTCTATGAGATAGAAAACTAGGGTTTAGCCAACCACCCATCTTCTTAAATCCTTCTTCTTCCTTGGTGGATCACCTCAGAGGCCAAACACTTGGGTGGCTAACGTTGATCAAAGGAAGGAACCTAACCTATGAATTCAAGTTGAATGCGAAAGGATTTGGAGGTGAACTTGTACACGAGGAAGCTCGATCTTCAAGGGTATGATTTTATTCTTTATCTTTTCGTTTAATTAATAATTGTGCATAAAGGGTGATCCGGGCATATGGTTTGTAAAATTTTTAAACTCTGATTTTTACACGTTTCCGCTAATTTATGCAATTTGATTGCGTTCATGAATATTACAAACCTAACATAAAGTTGTAGTTGTTTCTGTACCATGTTATTAACGACTCAAAATGGGTGATGTATACCTATTTTGGGGGCGTCCATTAAGTATCGAGCTTAGGGATATGATCTCTGCAGGAGATCGGGGGAATAGAACCAAGAGGGAGAGGCGAGTAAAACCTTCGCTAAGTGTGTCTTACCTAAGCTTATTTGTTGATTGGTCAGTATATAGAGATATTATGTGATATGTTGATTTCTTTAATTAACCCTTGTTTTATGGCAGTATTTGAGAATGTCGACTGAGAATGTTAACAGTGGAGTAAATGAGATCGTGGAGACACCTTTACTCACCAACGAGGAGAACGAAACGTGCAACAGTCGTAATGTTCTCCCGTGAAACAACACCACCGAAAGCGGATAATGAAGCGACGAAATGTTTAAAAGCTTTTTGCGATTCATGCAAAATCGACGATGGAGACTCGTACAAAATACAGGTAGAAATGATAACAACGCACGGTTTTGTCACGGCCAAGCGATTCAAAGAGTTGGGACCACCAGAATTCTGGGGAAAGCTGGATCCGATTAAAGCAGAAACATGGGTTAAACAAATTACCAAGATATTCGATGTCTTGGGATGCACGGAGGAACAGAAGGTTCCATTCACCACCTTTATGTTCCAGAATGAGGCGGACATTCTTGGTGGGAATCGTGAAGCGCACTCCATCCAACCGCATTCAAAGATGTCTTGGGAGACGTTTCAAAAACTGTTCAATGACAAGTACTTTCTTGAAAGTATTCGTCATATGAAGGAAGTAGAGTTTATTAGATTGGAACAAAATAACATGACGGTGTCCCAGTACGAGGCGAAGTTTGCAGAGTTATCCAGGTTTGCACATCATTTGGTGGAGAATGAGGAACGTATGGACGCGGATGTTTCTGAGAGGTTTGAAACCTGACATACGTCAATATCTCATTTCTCATAAATTTTCTCTTAATTCAGATGTTGTCAACAGGGCTCAATTATTAGAGCGAGATAACGAGTACCTTCAACCGAGGGACCACAACCAGGATCATACCGGTGACAACAGTCATCAGAACAACGATAACTAACGGAGAAAGAAAAATTCGGACAAAAGCGGCAACCACTTTGGTGGTAATCATGGCCATGAGAATAAAAGAAGCGAGTCGGGAGGAGATTTTAAAAAGAGGAGATTCAACAACGACCATTGAAGACGTCAGCGCTAGCAGCAACTGGTTCTAAGGGAGGAGAACGACCATCGGTCGTATACTATAAATGTAGAAAAGAGGGACATATCAGCCCAAACTATCCACAACAGTTCAAGGTATGCTATAATTGTGGAAAGGAAGGACATATCGCTCGAGATTGTACAGTAGGGAAACCAAGTCCAACGGGGATGGTGACTCAAAAGGCTGTCCCAGAAAAGTCAAAGTCAACGGTTCCTGTAAGAGCGTTTGTCGTGACTGGTCAAAATGTGAGGAACCCAAACGAGGTGATCACGGGTAAGCTAATCATAAATTCTTGCGAAGTTTATACCTATTCATTTATCTCTCCTGCTTGTGCTCAACGTTTAAACTTAACTCCGGAGAAATTAGACTTGACCTATCTGTGGAGACTCCGTTAGGAGAAACTTTCATCACATCCACTGTTTATAAATCTTGTTTGATCCAAGTTGGCACCATCACATTACCTGTTGACCTTATCTCTTTAAAGATACTTGCTTTTGATGTGATTTTAGGGATTGATTGGTTAACTACTCATCATGCCAAAATTGATTGTTTTCGTAAAGTTGTTAGTTTTCATATTCCTAACCAACCCGTTTGTTATTTAATTCAAACAACTAAACCATTAAAATCAATCACTGTTATATCAAGCCATAAAGCTATTCGTTTATTGAAAAATGGATGTCAAGCTTTGTTAGCCCATGTTATGGATTTGAATAAAGACACGTCAGATTTGAATAATATTCCTATTGTTAGTAAATTTCCTGACGTATTTCCTGAAGAACTTCCCGATCTACCCCCAGAACGTGAAGTTGAATTCTTTATCGATCTTAAAACTGGTATAAAGCCCATTTCTAAAATCCCATATCGAATGGCTCCTATTGAACTTCAGGAGTTAAAGGTCCAACTACAGAAGTTGTTGGACATCGGTTTCATTCGTCCTAGTACATCTCCTTGGGGTGTTCCTGTTTTATTCATAAAGAAGAAAGACGGGAGTATGCGACTTTGTATTGACTACCGGGAATTGAACCATGTCACTATTAAGAATAGGTATCCACTACCTCGCATTGATAACCTGTTTGACCAGTTGCAAGGAGCACAATTTTTTTCAAAGATCGATCTTCGATTCGGATATCATCAATGAGAATATTAGAATCGAGGATATTCCAAAGCCGCCGTAACTCGGTATGGGCATTATGAATTCTTAGTCATGTCTTTTGGATTGACTAATGCTCCTGTGGATTTCATGGATATGATGAACCGAGTATTCAAGGAATATTTAGATCAATTCGTTGTTGTCTTTATTGATGACATCCTTATATATTCCAAAAGCCGTGAAGATCATGAGAACCATTTGAAGCTGGTACTCCAAAGGCTTCGTGAAAACAAGTTATATGCCAAGTTGAAGAAATACGAGTTCTGGCTTGAGAAAGTAGCATTCCTTGGGCACGTGGTGTCAAAACATGGAGTATCTATTGACCCGACAAAGATTGAAGCAATACAAAGTTGGGAGCAAGCAAAGTGTGGATCAAGTACGCAGACTTTTACGGGCTTAGTTGGTTATTATCGGAGATTCGTGGAAGGATTTTCTCGAATCGCTACTCCATTAACTCAGTTGACTCGGAAAGATATAAAATTCTTATGGAGCGAGGAATGCGAGAAGAGTTTCAAGAGCTTAAGAGAGACTCATTTCGGCGACTGCTCGACAATACCATCCGGTTCGGATGGATTTGTTATCTCTGGCGATGCTTCGAGCAAAGGGTTAGGATGTGTTCTCATGCAGCGTGGGAAAATCATAGCTTTATGCCTCGCGACAACTTAAAGAGTATGAGAGGAATTATCCTACCCATGATCTAGAGTTAAGCAGCAGATTGTTTTCGCGCTTAAAGATCCTGGAGGCACTATCTATATGGGGAGAAAGTGGAGATATATTCGCACCATAAAAGCCTCAAATATTTTTTTCACCCAAAAGGAACTCAATACGCGGCAACGGCGTTGGCTCGAAAGTTGTTAAAAGATTATGACCACACCATTCAATACCATCCCGGAAAAGTAAATGTGGTAATGACGCGTTGAGTAGAAGATCATATATCACGAGGAACGAGTGCGATGATGTCAAGTATACGATAGAACCAACTTTAATCGATAAAGTTAAAGTTGCTCAAGCCACCGACCCGAAATGATGCGTATGTATGAAGAAGAAAGTACAAGAAGGTGCTATTCCAGAAGCGAGAATCGATGAAGAAAGAATACTTCGAGTCCACTCCAGACTTTGTGTTCCTAATGACTCTGATTTAAAATATAAGATCATGACGAAGGCACATAATACACCATTTACAATCCATCCTGGAAGTACCAAAATGTATTGTGATCTTCGACATACATTTTGGTGGAATAATATGAAGAGAGAGATTGCAAAGTTTATCTTGAGGTATTTAACTTGTCAACGTGTAAAGGCGGAGCATCAAGTACCTAAGGGTCCGTTGCAACCACTTGAGATTTCGAAATGGAAGTGGGAACACATTACCATGGATTTCGTTACGGGTCTTCCCACGATTTCTCAAGGCATAAATGCTATTTGGGTTATTGTTGATAGATTAACCAAGTCTGCTCATTTCTTTCCGATACGGGAGACTTATTCCCTTGAACGTCTTGCTCATATGTATGTAAATGAGATTATGAGATTGCATAGCATGCCAATATCCATAGTTTCGGATCGTGACCCAAGATTCACTTCACGATTTTGGGTTAGCTTGCAAAAAACTATGGGCACGGATTTACGATTCAGTTCGGCATACCATCCTCAAACAGACGGACAATCAGAGAGGACTATTCAAACTTTTGAAGATCTATTAAGACTTTGTGTCCTAGACTTCAAAGGGAGTTGGGATAAGTATTTATCATTGGTGGAATTCTCCTACAACAACAGTTATCAGGCAAGTATAGGGGTAGCTCCATTCGAAGCATTGTATGGAAGAAAGTGTCGCTCTCCAGTATGTAGGGATGAGGTGGGTGAAGCAACATTATTGGGACCAGAGTTGGTACGTATGACTACGGAAAAGATCCAAATGATTCGACAACGTATACAAATGGCACAGGATCGACAAAAGAGTTATGCGGATCTTCATCGAAAAGACGTAGAATTTAGTATTGGGGACCATGTATTGTTGCGTGTTGCTCCATGGAAGGGAGTTACAAGATTTGGGAAAAGAGGAAAGCTCAATCCACTATTTATTGGTCCATTTTGATTCTCGACCGAGTAAAAATGTGGCCTATAGACTGCGCGTTACCTCCAAGTATATCTTGTGTTCATAATATTTTCACATATATCTGCTTCGTAAATATGTGAAAGACCCAACCACGTTATTCGGCTAGAATCAGACGAGATAATAGAAGACTTAACGTACGAGGAGGTACCTGTCAAGATCTTGGATAGGAAGGAGTATGTCTTACGTATAAAGGTTATACCACAAGTCAAAGTTTTGTGGAGGAACCATGCTATAGAGGAAATGACCTGGGAGTTGGAAACGGAAATGAAAGCGAGGTATCCTCACCTTTTCTAAACACAAGGTACGTACGTCAATTTCGAGGACGAAATTTCATAAGGAGGAGAGGTTGTAAGACCCCAACTTATTATTAAATGAAATTGAATTTCCTCTATTTATTATAGTAAGGGTTAATTTGATTAATGTGGTTAGTTATGAGTAAAATGCGCAAATATTTCAAATAAGCAAGTGGTTATAAAATATTCATTGTTGTCGGGGAA
Organism: Panax quinquefolius; assembly: GCA_020205615.1. Lineage (NCBI taxonomy): Eukaryota > Viridiplantae > Streptophyta > Magnoliopsida > Apiales > Araliaceae > Panax > Panax quinquefolius. Next base: position 11,442,602 of record CM035163.1, read on the forward strand.
TATTCATTTGGTCGTGAAATATTCTTACTGTCGGTGAATATTCGTACGACGGCGCAGCCTTGTGTGGGCCCCATAACGGAAAGCGGTTGAATGAAGAAAACAACAAGTATAAGTTGTTTTTAAATAACGGCGTAGTTGTTATCGTTAATACTGTTGAAATACTCGGTGGTTAAAAACACAGTAGCACACGGTATTGCACCAATTATTGATTCTTACGTAAGAAGGCACTACTTAATAATTGTTACATTAATTACTGTTCAATATTTTATTTTATTGATTCAATAATTGCTACGTTGATATTTTATATTATTGTTGTTTCAATAATTGTCACTACACAGTATTTTCATTTTCAGATCAATAATTCATATTATTTGAATAATATTATTAGATAACATTATTGGTAACGTCTAAAAAGTTCTGTCTAAGGAGAGGTTTGGTCACCTAATCAGGCGCCAAAGAAGGAAAAATCCTTATTCGAAAGCCCCCTCTTTCTCGGGAAATGACTCGGTTGTCGAGATTGTGATTTCGTAATATTATTTGTGAATAATTAATTATTGATTTATATGATAAGAAAAATATTCATTTTATGTGGATATAGATGGAGAAATTTTTTAATGTGACAATTGTTGAAAATTGATATTTTATCTTTTCGATAAAATAATTTATTTAAATATATTATTATATTTTAATAATATAATAATGGTGATATTTTTACAATGAATGTGGGATATATGAATAAATGAGGAGGAAGAGTATTTTTGTTATAATAAATATTTAAAACATGTTTTTCATGTTTGTGGGCTCCATTTCTTGACTGAAATTTGATTATAGCCTGTAAAATCGCCCGTTTGTGAATTTCGGTCAATTTTTGTTTGGAATTTGGAAAAACTTCCTTCTGTAAAGTTGTGAAAAATGGAATTTCATTGGGAAGGACATGAGGTTCGAATTTTTCTGATAAAAGAGTTATTTATTATGAATTATTGAAGTTCCGGAGTTCCAGAATAATTGATTTTTGAAGTTTTAAATATTTTTTTTAATAAAAACGTTTTTTATACTTTTGTGGGCCCCACTTGCACCTGTTAATGGCTGAATTCAGATCTTCAAAAGTGGGCGTAGGAAAAATTTAATAAATAATATTATTTTATTAATTTTTCTGCTTTGGTGTTCTAAGCATTTTTCTATAAATAGGTGCTTAGGTTAGAATTAAAAATCACACCGTAAATCAAGTTTTCTCTCTATATTATCGAGCATATTCTTGTGAGTATTTTGATACTTTGAGTGTTGCTTTATCGATTGCAAGTTCCTTCAACGTTATATCCGATATTCCAACCAAAAAATACTATTCTTTTCGAGGTAAGGGATGTTATTTTTTTTTTTAAATGATATTATTTTTTTTTAATATCATTATGCTTGGGATTATTGGTAAGATTTTTTCTTGTGAAATTCTCGCCTTTTAGTGTCGGGGTTACTATTCACGATATCAAGACTATTCACGAATCGACAATTATTCACGTGAAAAATTAAAATTTTGTTTTTTTTTCTAAAATATCGATTATGGATACTAGCTTTGATTGTATCCATGTTTTGATCATTCTTGAATTTTATTTCATTATGATTATTTATGAAGTATTTTCGAACTCGGATTGTTTAAAGTACGAATCCTTAATATTTGTTCTTTTGTTTCACTGGATTCGTTTTTCTTTAAAATATGTTTCATCATCCTCGGTCTAAATGATGATATTATCGAATATCTTTGGCCGGTAATTGCAAAGATGAACATGTGTTGAGATGAACATGATTAATCGATGAATATCTTTGACCTGTAGTGCAAAGATGAATATTTGATTCAAGATGAATATTGAATGATGTTACAGGGATAAAATATTGATGATGGACTTTTAAATTCATAGATTATAGTAGATTTCATTCTCTACGTAACTCATCTATGAATTATTATTTTCGCTGCGAATATTGATCTGAAACTTGTTGTCTATTGTATTTTATCAGATTTTTTCCTGTTGAAGACTAACGATAATTTGTTCTATATTATTTTAGTCATAATATTCTTTACTGGGCTAGTTGAGCTCATCATTTTCCTTTTTGTTCCATTTTTCTTCTTAGGATGCGAGAATGTAGCGAGTTCTAGTCGGGGTGTGGAATGATGGTTTTAGAGAGTTGTTTTAGTAGTGCTCACCATTTTTGTAAAATAATGTACCAATAATTGTAATGAAAACGTATTTGGGTGTGAATATTGTCTAGATGGCAATATTTGTATTTAAACTCACAGTTTTTATGTTGTATTAATAAAGTTGTAGTTGTTTCTGTACCATGTTATTGACGACTCAAAATGGGCGATGTATACCTATTTTGGGGGCGTCACACATAAGATCAAATAGAAACCTGATAATAAGTATCTCAATAAATGATGTATATATAGATTGAAATAAAGTGATATGGGATAAATTTCAAAAATAAAAATATCATTTCCATACAGAAATTTAAAATCAAATAATAAGACAATTAGTATGAACCATACTTACACCGTTGCTGCTAAATCACCATGAAAACTGAGTCCATTCTCAACTACTCAAGGGAAGCTAAAATTTCATGCTCCATTATTTTTTTCTTCTTCTTATCAACAAACCAAATATGATTATCTACTACAAGACAAAAGTAAAGAGCAATTCGTGCTGATAACGTGTTATGAAATATTATGAAAGATAACTAAAATCAAGATGATTAGAGAAAAGAGAGTGTTTTCATAATCTTTTGTATCTAACTCCATCACTTTACAATTGTCATATTTATAGAAGTAAGAACATCAATACTACTAGGAAGTTACAAAACTCAAGAGTCATACATTTTAATACTCAATGCATGGGAGTTACATGTATCTAGACATCCATATAATATTATAAATCTAGACATTTTATAACAAATATTTGTTTGTAATTTACAGCTATTTGTTGGGAACATTTTTAGTTTTTACTAATATTGATTATCATGAACCTAAATTAAAACAGGTACTGTAATATATTATATAATGATAAATTATTATACTATTATATTATAATTATCCACAAACTTAAGTTATACTAAGCTTGAGCAATTTGAATTAGTATTTATAATATAAACTACGTAATTATTATAATATAGTTATACTAAAATAGATAATCGTAATAATTAAGTAGGATTAACTTATAAATAGATATAATGATAGTGTTTTATGAATGTTTAGTATTTTAGTTTTTTGTAAAGAAGACAAAACACATGTTTATTTTATAAATAATATTATTTTTAATATTATATTTGTTTTATATATGATGTTTATAAAAAATAAAATTTCACAAATTAACTTACAATTGGTATTAGAATGATTACAACATTTATTTAAAAATTAAAATAAATACAAACCATATACAATTATCTATTTTAGATAATATTATATTATTTTATGAACAATTTTATTCTTTATAAAATTATTCCTTTAGCTCATCATTAATCATACATTTTCGAGCAAAGTTTATAAATATTGTCATAGCAACAATAAGTTAATTTGTGAATTTTTTTTAAAAAATCATAGACATTATGTATAAAATGAATAAGAAATTAAAAATTATGCAATTTCATAGCTACTTAGTTAAAGTACTAGAAGCTGGATGGCACCAACAATAGATTCCTTTTTTTTTTATTTTAAATCTTATCCTGCTATTATTGGAGTACTACTTTATTGTCCAAGTGCATTTTTATTTGTCAGTTTCAAAAATAAAAACCAGCAAAGCCAAAAAATGGTGTCAAAATCTGTTCGGCTCAGTGCTCCGGTTCAAGGACAAACTCACAAGGCACAAGTACACAAAGGTTGATAATAAGATCATTTGATTGGGCCAATTTAAAGGATCAAAGCCCCAAAGAATGTTTAAATTGAAAAAGGATATGGACAAAATATTATATAGGTAACAACCTTGAGACTAAGTGACTAACACTTGCCAGAAAATCTCATAAATGTACCAGGCTCATGCGGGAAATACGCCATTAAAATTGTCCTTAGGGAGATTTAGTCCCGGTTGACGCATAAATAGACCTGAGAATACTCTTATCGTTTAACAAAAATAAAAATAAAAAAGAGAGAACAAGGGCCAACACTAAGAAATGGGTTGTAAATATTTAACATATAAAAAGACTAGCTATTAAGGGGAGGGGAGGGGAGGGGAGGGGAGGGGTGGGGTGGGGTGGGGTGCAAATGACTAGCTTTTTAGAGAGAAAAAAATGGAGCAAGGTGATATGATTATGTTGGTAGTCCATATTGTAGAGGAATGTAAATTTTCCTTTTTGGAGTATATTAATGTATGCCTGTAAGGACACAGAAACTGGGCATTCATATTCAAGTTAATGAAAGGCTGAAAATATTAAAAAGAAACTGATATCCAGGTTCTGCAAGAAGAAGTATATATGAAAAGAAGCAGAAAATTTTAATAAATACATTTTAATCACGAGACTTTCGGAACAAATTACATATTTCACATCCAGCTTTAACAACATATATATGGATGGAAAAGGAGAAAAAGAAAAAGGGTACAACAAGAAAATGTGAAGCATTACAAGGAATATATATTATGTGAAATGGCACAAAAATGGAAAATTTTCAATTTCAATATTCTATAAAGTGAACTATTTTCTGTGTGAATGTTATGGAGCTTTCTTATCTCTCCTATGGCTGCTCTTACAATCATTCCATGAAATTTATCACCAGAACTTGTATTTCTTTGTTGTTTGCTATGAGATTTGCTTAGAGTACCACAGCTGCTTCTGGCAAATCAACAATTTCTCCTTTTCAACTCCATACTCGGTGGCTTCGTTTCGACAATTCCATCTCATCCCCTTTGCAAGGGTAGCAACTGCATCTGCATAGTAGCTGGATTCCCGGATTACTGCATACCCATTAGGCCTAAGGATCCGATCCATCTCTAATAGCACATACTTCATATCACATCTGACCAAATAATTAACTTGACATCAGATTTCCACTTCAGATTAGTTGCATAATGTTCATGCTCTATGGTAACTTTTTGAGTTGCTTCATCCATTCCAAAATTAGAGATACATTGTCCTTTTCTTATCCGTTTCAAAATTATTAATACATTTCTTAGACTATAAAGTCGAATGAAATTCCTAACATGCCGTTACTTTTACTCTTGGTAAGTGGGTAGTTGATTGACCACTACTATATTTCTAGCTAATGTTGGGGATAAATTTGGAAAAATAAAAATTTGTTTAAAAATCTTTGTTACAAATATATCTTTAGTTTCAGAATGAAAGGAATATATAATTTGTAGTATCTAGTTGAAGTTAAATCAAAGCACAAGCAAATCCTTATTCAAAGTTTGAATAGTGATTAAAGATATTAAGGAACTTAAACATAATGCCCTTACCTGTGACTTTCAGAAGTAAAGAGGCCATCTGCATGAAGTAGATCATACGTTCGAGGATATGTTGAGAAAGCCTCACACCTGCAATAGAGCAGTAAAATGAATCAATATGTATCATTTAGTCTAGTACAAAACTATAACTTGCATGAAAGGTCAAAATGTGCATAAATGTATGTTAAGACGTCAGTTTGCACATAAATCCATACTTACCAGTCATGGTACGTTCCAATGAGGCCCCTGTCAAAGACTACGGCAAGTGTATTCTCAGCATAGGAGGATACAACATTCATTACCCACAAGGGATCGTCAATCACAGCAGCAGCGAAACCTCCATAAAGCGTATTCATGTCCATGACATTTCTTATCTTATCACTGCCAATTGCAGGGATCAGCTTCTTGTAGTGCTTTGATCGCACTTTCCATTTACTGACATCATGATTGAAGGCGCCATCACTGCCACCACGAACATCGTAAACACGTTCTGGTGCAACATGCAACCTTTCTGGCCATTTGGGAATGGTTGATATTGCTACCCTTTTGAGCTTCTTGTTTGGAACAACAACACAAGGCCGGAGTGGAGTGTACCACGCTGAATCGGGTTCAGTGCCATCATCACACTTTGGTGGGTATGTGTCTGGAGTATCAAGCTGCTTATAGCAGCTATTGTCAGAGGACTTCTGCCACACAGCAATGTCATCTTTTTTGTCAAATAACTTGAAGCACATTGCAGTGAGCAATTCTTGTAACTTCTCGTAATCAGATTTCTGCTCATCAATAGTAGTATTCCAACCTCTCCAACGGCGTTCATAGTTCACTGGCGGCCCAGAGAGGACCCAGAATCCTCCAGGACGAAGTATACGATGAACTTCTAGAAGGTAAATTCCACCTGAAATCAAATCATATTTACATTGGTGAAAAGTTCTTAGAAGTTGCTAAATTATGCAATGCAAGCAAGAATGTTTCTTTATACATGTGTTCAACTATCAGTGTCACATGTGGTACTTTTCACTAGCTAAATTGAACGCAATGTAGTTATATATACCCATTTAAGTGGAGGAAACCTATATAATATTGGTTCCCTACAGAAGTCTAAACCTCAAACTCACTAACAAATTTTTTTATAAAAGGGCACCTGCTAGTAGTAGAGTTCGGTAGTGCACTTAAGGAACTGAATGCATATGGGTACAAGAGAATGTAGACAATGATTTCACAGGCCACTTGATTTTGATCATTTCGAGCTAAAAGAGATTACGTACCAAATTCTGTCCATGGGATAAGGCATCTTGAGCAATGAGCCATATCAAATGAGTTTGAAGGGAAAGGAAGCCGCTGTGTTGAAATAATTCCAAGAATTGCAGGAATTCCCCGTTCCAGAGCAAATTGGACTTGAGCCTCATGATTATCTCTTGGGGCAAGAGAAACTGTTAAAATCCCCCGATCAAGTAAATCACCTCCCCAACTAGCAACCTAAACAACATAATTGTTGAGATTTAGAGAATTATATTTATATATAACTATGAAAGATCATTAATGACTAGACTATTGATCTCATTAAGAATTGTTTGTTCAAGAAAATTTTGTGTTCACCAGCATGTACTTTGTTCAACTGAAAGAAGCACCTATTAAGCAGTGTATCAAATTTACCAAATTAGTTGTTCATGAGCTATAATAAGCATTCCACATTCTGCAATGTTGTGCAGTATAAGAAAAAAGACAGAATTGAAGTAGGCAGTGTGGAAACATTTTCTTGTACTGATTCCAACAATTGAACCGTTCTATGTATCTAGGTACCAAAAATTAAACATCACCAAAAGAGGTTGAAAAGGGATAATTGAATAAACCCATATCATTTAAAATAATCCAGAGCAATTTCAATATGTTTCATATGACCAATCGCAAGTCTCATTTTAGACACAAGACGAGAGCAAATGAGATGGACTTACCCCACACCCAGTATCGATGGCAGTACGAATAGTCCCATCTTTCATTCCAGGGATCAGATCTTGCATCAAATCAACATATGCACCAACACCATTGGGAAACATAGTACCGCCACCAGGGAAGAGAAACTTCTCCCCTTCTTTCTTCAACCAATGCTGATTAGACTTCTGTTTGTTAATCCAATCATATGGCACATTCCTGAAGCCAGGCCAAAAAGTAAGTCCCATGAGAATTATAAAAGAGAAGCCCAATCCGAGCTATAAAAGCTAGCAAAATTCTTCTAGATTAGACCCTTAGAAAAAGCAAAGATCAGAGATATGCATTACCTGTACCAACATTCATTTTTGCTGTTAGGCCATCTAATTGGTAGCTTGTATCCATCAGGTGGGGGAACCAAACATTCCTTTTTCTCAAACACAGCTGGGCAATGACGTTCCATGAATGTAAGCCGGTGAATATCAAACTTCTTCCATCTCTGTATCACTAAAATGTGTCATTATACATGTATAAATAGATATACCATCTAACCAAATACTAGGTCTTAAGAACCTTAAAATCATGAAATTAATCGCTAGAAGTACCTTAGGATCAGTACACGGAGTGTAGTCTTGATAGTTGATGCTGCATTCGGGGAAGGCAATGGATTTTGTTTGCAGAGGGCTAACAACAGTTTCCCTGGATGATTCCACAGCTTTTGTGACATCAGCAGCCTCAAATCTATCCTTCTCAGAACAAAAGATTCTACCAAGATAGAATGAAAACCCACATAGCACAATAAACATTATTGTCAGGGGAACTACCCTGGAATTTTTATCATTTGAATTTATCGGTTTTCCATCTTTGTGCTTCATGGTCCCAGAATTTATTGGCTAGCTGATTGAAAGCAGGAACCAAGTCAAAACCAAATTCCAATAGATCTACATATATATATATATATATATATATATAGAGAGAGAGAGAGAGAGAGAGAGAGAGAGGACACTATCAAGAAAATAATATACTTAGCATGAACATTCAATCCCAATAGTAACAAACTAATGTTCTCTAGAATTAACCCGATCACATAGGAAATTATTTGAGCTGATCAAACTAGTATACAAATATCATTCACTCTGAATTAATCTAACTTATAGTTAAAAGTCATTTAAACGGTGGATCAAACCCTTAACTAAAAAGGGATGAAATGGCTAATAAAAATACTTGAGGATTTATGCAACCATTTTTATACACAGAATCAATAGCTACTTCAATAAGAAAAATTGATGAACCGACACCGACAGAGTTAGAAACTGACATGTTTAATTCCACTAACCAAGTTCAAAGATGATGCAGAGAATACTTCAGTCTTTAAACAAGATTCAGTTCATAAGTAAGCCTTAATTGGTATGAACATAATAGAATGGGAGTGAAAGCTAACAGTAACTAGAAAGAACAAACAGAATAGGGCAGGGGAGTAATGCAGATCTATAGGTCATATCCTACCATTAAAATGACTTGAAACCTGCCAAAAACTGTAAGATCTGATCGGAAATGCCTTTATTTTTTTCACATGATATTGGGCCCAACCCTTTAGAAAATGAAAATCAGTCGTCCTAATAGGGGCCACCTTGCCCACTAGTAGTAGAGTCATGAAGGAAAATCAAACCAATCAATCTCATCACACCTAACCATGCAAAAGCTAAACAAGAAAGGGAAGGCATCAATAATATATATATGTAACTAATTGTTGTATATACAAGTTGAATATGCAGACAAGTCAATAATCCATTCAAACCAAAGAAAAATCACACTTCTTACACTATGTGCAGGTCAGCAGTTTTGGTTTTTGACTAATCAATAGCAATAGAAAAAAAGGCATCATAAAGACAATTCAACAAAAAAAAAGGAAAAGCACATGGCATCAAAACAAACCCACCAAGAAATGGCATTTACATATGAAAATGAAAGAAATAACAATTTCGTTGAATACCCAGTTGTCAATTACCAATTTGATGAGCCACAAATCCTTTAACCAAGAACATGACAAGAAAAAATAAAGGGGTTATGCAATATTGGCCTCAATCATATCCAAATTACACAACTAAACAAAACCCAATTGGAAAGTAAATGAATTTGACATTAATCAATCAAGAGGGGAAATGGGAATGTGATACCACAATGTAAAGGATACCAAAAGATCTTGCAGAAACAAATAGCACAGAGAAAAACAGAGCTTTACCAAACAGATAAAGTGAGATCAGATGAGTACCACTATTTTATGTATAAAACTAAACTCAGCTTCTGAATTCTGATATGTATGAGTGTATCAGAAGGAAATGTGAACACCCAAAATTCCTCCAACTTAGAGGATACAATGCTCCAGAAATAAAACCACAGAGAGAGAATAAGAGGGATATAGGGAGGTAAAGAGTGAGATATCTTGGCCTCACACGCATATGCATATAAATACATACATATATAAATAAAGTTCACTGATTCTTCTCCTTGTGCCTAGCTGTCTTATTATATCTTTCTTTGGTGTTCTTCTCTTTTTCTTTAATTACCATTTACATCATTTCAAGGTTCCTTCCTTGCTTCCTTCTCTCTTTCTCTCTCCTCTGTCAAGAAAGTGAATTTGTTTGGGAAGGAATGTTATGAAGTAAAAGGTGAAAATGGAATGGTTTTATTTCTACCATTTGAACATAATTACGGGAAGTATAAATTTGTCAATTGTGGGTCTTTTCTTTTCTTTTCTAATTACAATGTGAACTTATTTCAAGGCTTTTTCTTACCGAGAATAAATATTGTGACCGGAATTCAAGTTGCTAATAAAAAGCTGACACATTTAATCAGCAAAAGTTCGTCTGATCCCAAAGGCCAAATGGGCTAAGGTCCATGACAAGGATTGGTGACCCTCCTAAATTCTGATTAGGACCTCCCTGCTGGCTTAGTAGTAAATAATTACTACTTAATAGCTTTAGAAAATTATTAAATTCACAATTAAAAATATTATTTTCATAACAAAAGTGTCGCTATACATCTATAACAATATTTTTGTTATAAAAAGTAACAAAAAATGCTATGGATTTAACAATTTCCATAGCTCTATTACCACAACTCTCCTAATATGGAAGTCAAGAGTTTTTTATTTTTTATTTTTTGTGTGCAAAAAAGAATTTTATATAACGCAATGTACAAGAAAATTCTTGATATACATGGTACAAACTCGCAATGCATATATAGCGATAAAAAAAAAGCCATTTGTGATGCGCATAATATCACCATACCTCCTAAAGGATAAAAATATACTTGCATATTATTATATGCAATGAAAATAGCCATTTGTGATGGGCATAATATCACTACAACTCCTAAAAGGATAAAAATATACTTGCATTTTATTTTGGAAGGTGAAAATTTTACTGTCATAACTCATAACGTTTTGAATACATCATTAAATACACGTAATATTTCATAAAAATCATGCAAGTTAGTAGGGAGTGTTGTCTTTGTAAAGTCCAAAGTATCTCCATTCATTACTCTCAGTTATAACTGCATGATACTACTATCTCCGTTACTAAAAAATTATCGTTTAAAATTTTTTCATATAAATTAAGAAAGTATCATTTACTAAGTAAAATTTGTTTGAAATTCCATCACTACCCCTTTATGAGAAGTAGAAAATTATTAATACACGGGAGAGAATTTCTTGGAACAATGAGAGAAGGTATGGATAATATAGGAAAGTAAATAATTTATTCTCCTCAAAAATTATAAATGACAAACATTTTAAAATAAATTTTTTCTTCTAAAACGATAATGTTTTAAGAACGGAGGGAGTAACTCTTTATATTTTCAATCCTTCTTACTAGAGTTTGCCCATTGACATATTAATGCAAGTATTCAACAGTCTTCTAGATTATTTTCATATTTTTTATTACTCCCTCCGACTTCTGATCCCGGATAAAATTTCTTATTATTCCCTCCGTTTACTACAAAAATAAAGGTCATTGTCGATGACCTTCGCCGCTAATGACTCTCTTCTTGCCGTCAAGAATGAGGTCATCAAGATGACGGCATTCATCCATCGCCTCCCGTCGCCCATGAGGTCGTTGTCCCTGGTTCCCGTCGCTCGCCGTCGGGAAGTTTGTCATTGCTCCCGTCGCCTATGATCCAGTTTTTTGTAGTGGTTTCTTAATATAGGTCGTTTTAGAGTTGTGCACAAGTATTAAGAAAATGATTGTATAGCATTAACTATAATATTAATTGTCTATATTACCCTTATATTGGAAGAAGAGATTGTTATTTATTGAACAGAAAATAATGAGAGAACTAAAGTTACATTTATTACTTGGGGTAATATTGAAAACTAAGCAATTAATGCTTACTTGAAATTCTCAAACGACTTATATTAAGGAACAAAAATATTTCTCTAAAACGACTTATATTAAGGAACGGAGGGAGTACTATTTTTAATAGTCTCAATGCAAGTTAAATGTTTACTTACCTTCAATAATCTATTTTTTACAATAATTTCCATATAATATCCTTATGCTACACTTGGATTAAAGGAATGGATTGCATAGTGGAATGATTCATTTCATTTTAGTTGGAATGAGTTATTCCATACTCTTCCTCCCTAAGGAATAAAATTCATAAATTTGGGAGAAATAAGAATGGTTCGATCCATTCCAATCGCAACCAAAAATAATTTTTTTCATTTTATATAAATGAGTTATTTTATTTATATATTTACTACTCCAATCCAAACGTAATATTAGTATTAATTATTATATTTTTATTTGATAAAAGAACCAAAATAGAAAAGAGAAAGGAAAGGGGATATCTAGAGGGTCAAAAGAAGTATATATAATTAGTTACCTACAAAAACTTAACTTCATAAAATTTTCATATACCAAATTTATTATACTTTTTATATATAATTTTCTAATGCAAGAGGTAGCTTGAATATTTATACAACAAGGGTAAAACCATCAAGAGATTGAATTTAGAGCATATCTCCATTTCTCTCAAAAAAAAATTACAAATAAAATATTTTTTTTTGTCAGCAACTCTTGAGCTCACCAACTTTAATTTTAAATAAAAATATTTTTTTTTAATATATTCTTGACGGTGGAAATACTCATTAAGATCAACCAATAAATGAAGTGACATATGACTACCATGGTTGTTAATTTTTTATTATTGGGGACAGTTAATAAGTTTGTTTTATTTATATTAATAAATATAGTAATTTATTCTAAAACGATATATATATATATATATATATATATATATATGTATATATCATTTTTTATGCACCAGAATAATAGTCAAGATGTATTTCCAATCTCCACTTTCCCTCATCATGCCGACATGCCAACACGCAGCCGGCAGATAACTGATCTCTAGTACTTTGGTTTGGCTAGCTTTTCAATTTTTTCTTCTTAATTTATTAAGTTTCGTGGTCTGTTTGGTTCGGTTTAGTGCATTTGGAGCATTGACTTATAATGTTTAAAGTACTTTTATTTATATAGATCACTAGTATAATTGTTCGTGTTTGAAGACATGGCATAACAAAATTTCCCTCTTTCTTTCTCCGTTTTAACAATTTTACTTTTTTTTCCTCTCTCCTCCTTTTCCTACCATTTTTTTCTGAACCGTCCTTGTATTTTTCCGTCTAAATTCAAAATGAGTTCTATAAAAGTGTACTTTTATGAAATAAATAAGATTCTCAAATTCATTTCGCCTTCAAAAACAACAAAGTTACAAACTAAACTTGTTCTAAAAGTAGTAATAATCCTTAGGTCACAGGAGTCATTCCAAGTTCAAAGTAACGATGTAGGCATCATGTGTCGTGTAATATTTGTAACAAATTCTTGTTAGTTAAGTATAAGAAAAATTAGGAGGGTTTTCTACAATATCTATCTATTTGTGGTCAAAATTATCATATTTTTTGTCACATTAATATATTGTAGAGTTTATTACAATTTTCCTATCGAAAAAATAAGAACATAATTTACTAGCTACAATCAAAATATGCATATATCTAATATCAGGAGTTGAAAGATTGTTCGAAAATGAAACAAAAAGTAACATTTACCTGTTCTAAAATTCATGTCAAGAAGAAGATATATATATATATATATATATATATATATATTGAAGTTAAAATTGTATAAAATTTGTTGCTTTAGTAATACTAGAGTGGGACAAGATTTATAATCCAAGAATTAATAATAATTAGTAGAAAAACATTTCATTTTTCTTGTTTTTGCAGCAAATTAAGGTGATCAAGATACTAAGGAAAGAAAAGAAAATTGAGAAACATTGAAGAATTAATGCTGCTGTTCTGTTTTGATAGGATCGGACTGCATTTTGGTTACCAGTTCCAATTGGGGCTCCACTTACCGCTGAGATTTGAAACAATTTTATTATTAATGTGGATGAATTGAAAGTCTAAACGATTTGGTGGTGGTATATTAGTACCTAGCTATGGTGTTTAATATATGCGTGTTAATTCGTTTAGCTTCATCCATTTTGTATTTTCCCAACAGGCCAGGGGGCCTATATATATTAATGACAATGATTATATGCATAAAGTTCTCTTAAAAGTGATCAAATTTGATTGAGAAATTTATGTGGAATTTTTAGATTTGAATTATCCATTCATGAGATATTAATTGAGGCAGATTATATAACCAACTTCCTAATGATATATATATATATATATATATATATATATATATATATATATATATATATATATATATATATATTACCCTTCACAAATATAAGATAATTAAAAGGAAAAAATTAGAGGTATAATACAACTGTGCAAGTTTCAAATTTACACAATGTTACGATCGTAGAATTAAGTCACTATACGATCGTAAAGTAATCACTGATTGATAGTAGAATAATCACTCTACGATACAGTTCTATTAACCTCGCTAATTAAAAACTTACATATATATTATATATATATTAAATTCGTACGTCGTCTCCATTTGTGTCACACCTCGTGATAGATGATAACATCGCAATTAATGAAACAATCATCAACAAAAATACCCATAAAAAATAAAAAATGAGTTGAGTAAATTAGCAGATAACATCACATTAAATCACATCATGGTTAGTTTATTTTGAGAGTTGAGCAAACATATAATTAAGCACCTCTCATCCATTGTTGATTTCATGTTCTAAGTCGCACAATATCACATGGTAATGCCAGCACAACTAAGAAATAAATTAAGAACTGAAAAAGAAACTCATCACTTTGAATATGCGTGTTTAGTATCATGCGTGTGTATATAAAAATATATGTATGTATGCATGCATATATATATATATATATATATATATATATATATGCATGCATGTAATTACCAAGACGTACAGTATGTCGTTTTCTTACTATAATATTCACTCCGTTCTTAAAAGATTATCGTTTTAGAAAAAAAAAATTTGTTTCAATTTATTTGTCGTTTATAACTTTTTAAGAGAATAAATTATTTACTTTCTTATATCATTATCCCAAGAAATTCTCTTTCTTGTATTAATAGTTTTCAACTTTCCATAAAAGGATAGTGATGAAATTTTAAATAAATTTTACTATTGTTAAATAATAATATTAAATAAATTTTTTAATTTATATACAAAAACTTTAAATGATAATTTTTTTAAGAACGATGGTACTAATATTAATAGTCTCATGCAGTTGGATAAAGTAATGAAAAGACTTCATCACCGACACCGTCTCTCATTGTTTTACTTTATTCTTTGCTTGGCCAATTGTCATAAAGCTCTCTCTCTATTTAATTATAGTATGATATGTTGGTATTATTATATATATTCTTTGTTGTGTATAAAAGATCCTGAATCCAAAAAGATAAAATTGGTTGGATCTGATTTTGAAATGCTCTTAACTTACTCTAGATAGATATGGATACCTTTGAGTAAAAGCTAATTCCAATCATATTTAATTAGTCTGCAAATTAAATCCTCACTAATTATTTTCCCAAACAAAAAATAGAATGATTACAATTCTCTTTATTTCGCGTATTTTTTTAGACATGAAAAAAAAAAAAGAAATAAAGAATATTATATAATAATATTGTCAGCACTTACAAGTGAAAACACTAGAAAAATGTAAATATTTATAATTATAATAACACCAAGAATATGATTTGAAGGGAAATTACACCATTATTACAAATGATTATTTTCCCATTCATATATATATATATATATATATATATATATATGTATGATACCAAGACCCTTGCAAATTAATCAATGGCCATGCATTGATTAACTATTAATTCTCACTATTACTTGAAGGAAAATTAGGACAAAAATTAGTAAATTACTATAGCTAGCTAGCACTCAAGAGACTTATTTAAGTAGAGAGACGGCAACAAACAAACAAATGAACTATTTTTTACTCCACTACTTTAGAATTCGGACACTAATATCTATTTACGAAAAGAAAGGGGAGGAGAAGAGAAGTGGCCGGCCGGCCGGCCACGGGTTGAACAATAATGCATAATCTAACTTAATTAACAATTCAGACTTAAATGATTTACATGGCATGCTGTAAGGAAGAAGCTCCTTAACAGTTTAATTCCCAAACTCAGTAATCAGAAATGAAAGGAAGTTCAGACAGAAATGAGAAGAAGAAGAAGATAGATAGGGAGAATTAGGAGAGAAATAGATAAGGAATAGAGTTAATTGGGGAAGAAGAAAGTATATTCATTTCATTCATAACTCTTTACATCACAAATCTCAGCTAAATACTCTTACCTCAGCTACGAATCCAACAGAAAATGAATAACAGATGAGCATGTGAATGGCACAAGCTACATCATGCTGAAAACATGACCCTAAATCAGAAATTAAAGACATTTCCTACTCTACCCTTGCTTTATTCTGGCAAATTACTAAGACACCCAACAACTGATAGCTAATGCAGAATAAATGCAGCTCCCCTTTCTTACAATCCTCCCCTTGAGATAAACCTTGTCCTCAAGGTTTGAAATTAGGAAATTTCTTGACCAATTCATCCCGGTCTTCCCAAGAAGCTTCACTGGGTAAAGTGTTAAATCCATTGTACCAATATCTCCACCCCACGCATTTTTTTTTCTTCACCATTCTTACATTAAGAAATGTACCATCGGTTCCACCGTAAATTGTCCAAGTGAGTCCAAATGTGGTAAAGAAGGAGAAGTAGTACAAGTCTTTGCCCACCTTCTTCTTAAGTAAGGAAACATGAAAAACTCGGATGAACTTTGGCATAAGTTCAAGTAAATCGCAATTTGTAAGCTATCGCTTCCTACTTTGCTTTCCACCGAAAAAAGACCATAGTATTGGGCAAGAATTTCCCTTGATTCAATCCCGATAAGGAAAGTCGCTTGATGGTACAACCTTAAGATAAAACATATCCCTGTGCACAAAGACTCTTTCTGCTCAGGCTTATCTCAGATAGTGTTCTATCCTTGCTTGGGCTTCGATCAAATGTTGCTTCATCGGCCTCAAAGAATTGGGCTCTATCTTCGATGAGAATCGCTTGGTAATAGGGTCATGACTTTCCCAAACCGATGGAAATTTAGGTGTGGGGTTTATATCCCATATAGCATCTCAAAGGTGTGGCCTTCAATCCAAAGTGTAAAATGGGTATTGTACCAAAGCTCAGCCAGAGGAAGCCAAGAGACCCAATTGTGTGGATTTTGTGCAACCATGCACCTGAGATAACATTCTAATACTTGATTCACCCTCTCAGTTTGGCCATCGGACTGAGGGTGATAGGATGTACTCATCTGTAACTTAGTCCCCACTATCCTGAAAAGTGACTGCCAAAACAAACTAACAAACACCCTATCTCTATCAGATACTATGGTAGCAGGTAAACCATGTAGTTTGTAAATGTGTGAGATAAAAACTTGGGCCAACTGAGAAGCAGAAAAAGGGTGTTTGAGTGCCACAAAATGCCCATATTTAGTTAATCTGTCCACCACTACCCATATCACCGTATTGCCTTCTGATTTGGGGAGTGCCTCAATGAAATTCATAAATATATCAGCCCATGGTGTCTCAGGTACGGGTAGGGGCTGCAACAGACCGGGGGAAGCTAATGTTTTATGTTTCTGTTGTTGACACACATCACACTCCCTAACAAATGTAGTAACATCATGTCTGAGTGTTGGCCACCAAAGGAAGCTGCGAATCCTCTCAAAAGTCCCCCTTATTCCAGAGTGTCCTCCAATAGGAGAAGTGTGGAATTCTGTCAGAAATTTCCTTCTTAGATCATCATCTGGACCCACTACTATTTTGGCTTGAAATTTAAGCCTGCCATGTTGGAAAGTATATCCTGGAAGAGCATCATCCTTGAGTTGTAATTGAAGGATGATCTCCCTTAAACCATCATCTTTTTCCCAAGTTTGAGCTATTTCAGCTATCCATGATGGAATTGCTGTAGTTAACATATAGCAGCCTTCTGAGGATGTAGTAGAAACTCTTTGCAAACCAGCAAATTCTGGAATGAACCCTTCAGCAGATTCCATCTTTCTAGATAAACTATCTGCAACAACATTTTTCTTCCCCTTCTTGTAAGAAATTTTATAATCTAATCCCATAAGTTTTGTGATCCATTTCTGCTGGTTAGTGGTTGTTATCCTTTGATCCAGAAGATACCTTAAGTTGTGATGATCTGTTCTGATTAGGACTTTATTTTCTAACAGGTAATGTCTCCATTTATTGGCTGCAAACACCACTGCCATGAGTTCTTTTTCATAAGTAGAATACCCTAGATGTTTAGAGGGAATGGCCTTACTGAGAAAGGCTATTGGTCTGTTCTGTTGCATAAGGACTGCCCCAATTCCCCCATACGATGCATCTGTTTCTAGCACAAAAGGTTCTTCAAAATTAGGCATAGCTAATATCTGAGAGCTCGTGATATAGCTTGCTTGAGTTCTTTGAAAAGCATGTATTGACTTGATCATTCCATCCAAAATTCCCTTTCTTCAAGAGATCCGTAAGTGGTCCGCTCACGACCCCATAATTTCGATGAATCTCTATAATACCCAAGAAGTCCCGTAAATCCTCTCGATCCCTTTAATGGTTGTAGGAGTAGGCCATTTTAACATACATTCGATCTTATCTTGGTTCATAGACACCCCATCAGGATTAATGACATGGCCCAAGTAATGAATCTCGGGTACCAAACTCACACTTCATCAGTAAGACCCCAAATTATTAATAAATAAAATTTATTTTCTCTATTTATTATTTTGAAATAGTAAGGGTTGATTTGATTAATGTGGATAGTTATGGGTAAAATACGCAAATATTTTGAATAAGCAAGTGGTTATAAAATATTCATTATTGTTGGGAATATTCGTTTGGTCGTGGAATATTAAATTTACTGCAGTATGATCTTTATGGGCCCTATAACTGAAAGCGATTGGATGAAGAAAACGACAAATATAAGTTGTTTATAAATAACGGCGTAGTTATTCAAGTATTAATCTTTTGTTGGAACCCGGTGGTTAAAACACACTAATACGCTGGCGTTGTTGAGCAAGAAGACACGGTGATTGCACCAATTATTGATTCTTACGTAAGAAGGCACTACTCAATAATTGTTACGGTAATTACTATTCAATATTTTATTTTATTGATTCAATAATTCTTTGCATTGATATTTTATATTCTTGTTGTTTCAATAAATTGTCATTACACAAGATTTTCCATTATCGAAGCTAATAATTCATATTATCTCGTGGCGCCCCAAAATAGGTATACATCACCCATTACGAAGTTGTCAATACATGGTACGAAACAACTACAACTTTATTATTACAAAAAGAAAAGCGTGAGTTTGAATACAAATATTATCTTCAGACAAGATCTATACTCAAATAAATCCTCATCACATTTATTGATACATTATTTTACAAAAATGGTGAGGACTACTAAACAATTCTTTCTAAAACCTTCATTCCATACCCCAGACTCGTACTGCTTATATTCTCGCCTCACGAGAAGAAAAATGAAACAAAAAGGAAAAGGGTGAGCTCAACTAGCCAAATAAAGAATATTATGACTAAGATAATATACAACAAATTACAGTTAGTCTTCAACAGGAAAAATCTAATAGAATACAATAGACAACAAATTTTAAATCAATATTCATTGCGGAAATAATAATTCATTAGAAGAGTTAAGTAGAGAATGCAAACTACTATATTCTATGTATGAATTTAAAAGTTCATAAATCATCTTTTATCCTGTAACATCAATCAATATACATCTGGAATCAAATATTCATCTTTGTACTACAGGCTAAAGATATTCATCAGTTGGTCATGTTCATCTAAACACCTATTCATCTTTGCACTACGGCCAAAGATATTCTTCAGAAATCATTCATCTTTGCACTACAGGCCAAAGATATTCAATAATATCATCATTTAAGATGAGGATGATGAAAATATTTTAAAGAAACGAATCCAGTGAAACAAAATGACAAGGATTAAGGATTAAGGATTCGTACTTTGTTTTATCCATGTTCAAAAATACCTCAAAAATAATCATAGTGGTGTAAAATTCAAGAATGATGAAAACATGGATACAATCAAAGCTAGTATCCAGAATAGATATTTTGGACAAAAAGAAGAAATTTTATTTTTCGGTGAATAGTGTCGTATACGTGAATAGTGCCGTATACGTGAATAGTAACTCCGACACCAAAAGATAGAAATTCCACAAAAACATCTTCACGTTTCATGAATAGTACTCGTGAATAGTAACTCATGAATAGTAACTCATGAATAGTAACTCGTGAATAGTAACTCATGAATAGTAACCCCGACATGAAAAAAATTCCAAATTTGATAAAGGCCTTACTGAGAAAGGCTATTGGTCTGTTCTGTTGCATAAGGACTGCCCCAATACCCCCATACGATGCATCTGTTTCTAGCACAAAAGGTTCTTCAAAATTAGGCATAGCTAATACAGAGAGCTGTGACATAGCTTGCTTGAGTTCTTTGAAAAGCATATGCAACTTTGATCATTCCATCCAAAATTCCCTTTCTTCAAGAGATCGTAAAGTGGTCCGCTCACGACCCCATAATTTCGATGAATCTCCTATAATACCCAGTAAGTCCCAGAAATCCTCTCAGTCCTTTAATGGTTGTAGGAGTAGGCCATTTTAACATACATTCGATCTTATCTTGGTTCATAGACACCCCATCAGGATTAATGACATGGCCCAAGTAATGAATCATTGGGTACCAAACTCACACTCATCTTGTAAGACCCCAAATTATTAATAAATAAAATTTATTTTCCTCTATTTATTATTTTGAAATAGTAAGGGTTGATTTGATTAATGTGGATAGTTATGGGTAAAATATGCAAATATTTGAATAAGCAGTGGTTATAAAATATTCATTATTGTCGGGGGAATATTCGTTTGGTCGTGGAATATTAAATTACTGACGCATGATCTTTGTGGGCCCTATAACGGAAAGCGATTGGATGAAGAAAACGACAAATATAAGTTGTTTATAAATAAGCGGCGTAGGTTATTCAGATTATATCTTGTTGGAATACGGTATCGCTTTAAAAACACACTAATACGCGTTGTTGAACAAGAAGACACGATATTGCACCAATTATTGATTCTTACGTGAAGAAGGCACTACTCAATAATTGTTACGAAGAATTACTATTCAAGATTTTATTTTATTGATTCAATAATTCTTTGCATTGATATTTTTTATATTACCGTTGTTTTGATAAATTGTCATTACACAAAGTATTTTCCATTATAAAGCTAATAATTCATATTATCTGAATAATATTATTAGAAAACATTATTGGCAATGTCTAGAAAGTTACATCAAGGAGAGGTTTGGTCACCTAATTGTGCGCCAAGTAAGAGAGATCCTTATTGGAAAGCCCCTCTTTCCCAGAGCGAATCTGGTTGCAAAGATCTTTGTGATTCTGTAATATTATTTGTGAATAATTAATTATTGATTTATATGATGAGGAAAATATTGATTTTATGTGGATATAGATGGAAAAATTTTAAAGTGACAATTGTTGAAAATTGAAATTTTATCTTTTTACGATAAAATAATTCATTTAAATATATTATTATATTTTAATAATATAATAATGGTGATATTTTTACAATGAATGTGGGATATATGAGTATACGAGGAGGAAGAGTATTTTTGTTACAATAAATGTTTAAAACATGTTAAACATGTCGGTGGATCCCATTTATTGATTGAAATTTGATTATAGCATAAAATCGTCTGTTTATGGATTTTGATCAATTTACATTTGGAATTTGGAAAAACTTTCTTCCGCAAAGTTGTAGAGAATTGAATTTCCTATAAAAACACACGTGATTGAATTTTACGCAAAAGGGCTATTTATTGTGAATTATTGAAGTTCAAGCTCAAAATAATTGATTTTGGAAGTTTAAAATAATTTAAATAAGAAAAACGTTTTTAAATGTTTGTGGGCATCTTTAACATGTGTTGATGGTTGAGATCAGATTGTCTAGATGGGCGTAGAGAATTTATTAAATATATATTAATATTATATTAAATTTTTCGCTTTGGTGTTCTAAGCATTTTCCTATAAATAGGGTCTTAGGTTAGAATTGAAAATCACACGTAAGCTCAAGTTTTCTCTCTATATTATCGAGCGTATTCTTGTGAGTATTTTGAGTATACTTTGAGTATTGCTATACTGCAAGTTCAAATCATAGCTTTATATCAGGTGTTTCAACTAGAAATCTTTGTCTTTTCGAGGTAAGGGATGTTATTTTATTCGAAAATGATATTATTTCTTCAATATCATTATGTCGAAATATTGGTTGAATTTTTTTATCAAATTTGGAACTTTTTCATATCGGGGGTTACTATTCATGAGTTCTTATTCACGAGTTACTATTCACGAGTTATTATTCACGATTCTTATTCAAAGTACTATTCACTAAGCGTGAAGATGTTTTTTTGTGAAATTTCTATCTTTTGGTGTCGAGTTCTTATTCACGATATATCTTGACACTATTCACGAATCTGACACTATTCATAGAAAAAATGAAATTTCTTCTTTTTGTCAAAATATCTATTATGAATACTAGCTTTGATTGTATCAATGTTTTGATCATTCTTGAATTTTACTCCACTCTGATTACTTAAGAAGTATTTTTGAACTTGGATTGTTTAAAATACGAATCCTTAATATTTATTCTTTTGTTTCAATCTTTGGATTCGTTTCCTTTAAAATATTTTTCATCATCCTCGATCCTAAATGATGATATTCTTGAATATCTTTGGCTTTGTAGTGCAAAGATGAATGATTTCTTGATGAATATCTTTGGCCCGTAGTGCAAAAGATGAGCAGTGTTGAGATGAACATGACCCGGTGATTAATATCTTTGGCCCGTAGTGTAAAGATGAGCAGTGTTTAGATGAACATGACGGTCGATGAATATCTTTGGCACAGTAGTGCAAAAGATGAATATTTGATTCGATATATATTGATTGATGTTACGAGGATAAAATATCGACGATGAACTTTTAAATTCATACATAGAAGATAGTAGTTTGCATTCTCTACTTAACTCTTCTAATGAATTGTTGTTTCATTGCTTGATTGTTGATTTAAAAGCGGTTGTCTATTGTATTCTATTAGATTTTTCCTGTTGAAGACTAACGATAATTTGTTGTATATTATCTTAGTCATAATATTCTTTTCTTGGGCTAGTTGAGCTCACCCTTTTCCTTTTTGTTCCATTTTTCTTCTCGGGAGGCGAGAATGTAGCGAAGTCTTAGTCGGGGTATGGAATGAAGGTTCTAGAGAGAGTTGTTTAGTAGTCCTCACCATTTTATAAAATAATGTATCAATAATTATGATGAGGATTTATTTGGGTATGTATATTGTCAGAAGACAATAATTGTATTTAAACTCACAAGTATATATGTTGTCGTATTTTGCACGACAAATGTATTAATAAAGTTGTAGTTATTTACGTACCATGTATTTGGCGACTCGAGAATGGGTTGGATGGAATGGACCTATTTTGGGGGCGTCGCGGTTGGTATCGAGCTTAGGGATATGATCTCCATGAGATCGGGGAATAGAACTAGGAGGAGAGGCGAGTAAATCCTTCGTTAGTGTGTCTACCTAAGCTTATTTGTTAGTTGGTTAGTATATAGGGATATTATGTGATATATTGATTTCTTAATTAGTTGTTTTATGATAGTATTTGAGAATGTCATTTGAGAATATTAACGATTGGAGTAAATGAGACCGTGGAGATGCTGTCTTTACCAACGAGGAGAGCGTGCAACAGTGGCAATGTACCTCCATGAACAACACCACCGGCGAGATGATGAGCGAGGGATGTTTAGAAACTTTTGCGATTCATGCAAAATTAGGCGAGGAGACTTCGTGTTCAAAATCTGAGGAGAAATGATAGCAATTCACGGGTGGTCACAAACCAAGCAGTTCAAAGAGTTGGGACCACGAGTGCTGGGAAAGCGGATCCGATCATGGCGGAAACATGGGTCAAACAAATTACCAAGATATTCGATGTCTTGGGGACGCGGAGGAACAGAAAGTTCCATTCGCTACTTTATGATTCCGTAACGAGGCAGATTACTGGTGGGAATCTGTGAAGCGTACTCATCCATCCGTACTTTCGGCGTATCGTGGGAGAGCGTTTGAAGCGGTTCAACGACAAGTACTTCCACGAAAGTATTCGTCATATGAAGGAAGTGGAGTTTATTAGACTGGAGCAGAATAACATGACGGTGTCTGTAAGACCCCGAAATTTTTTAAATAAAAAGGAATTTCCTTTATTTATTATTTTGAAATAGTAAGGGTTGATTTGATTAATGTGGATAGTTAGGTGTAAAATACGTAAATATTTCAAAATAAGCAAGTGGTTGTAAAATATTCATTGTTGTCGGAGAATATTCGTTTGGTCGTGGAATATTCGTACTTATCGGGAATATTAAATGCGACGGTATGACCGTGTGTGGAGCCCATGTGAAAGCGATTGGATGAAGAAAGCGACAAATATAAGTTGTTTAAAAATAGCGGCGTAGTTGTTACACGAATTAACACTTATTGAAATACCGAATTGGTTAAAACACACGATGTACACGGTATTGCACCAATTATTGATTCTTACGTAAGAAGGCACTACTCGATAATGGTTACGATAATTTCTTATTCGATTATTTTATTGAGTTAATAATTGTTGCGTTGATATTTTATATTCTTTGTTATTTGATAATTGTCATTACACAATATTTTTCATTATCGAAGCAATAATTCATATTATCTGAATAATATTATTAGATAACATTATTGGCAATGTCTAGAAAGTTACATCTACAGGAGAGGTTTGGTCACCTAATTGCTTGCGCAAGATAAGGAGAAATCTTTATTGGAAAGCCCCTCTTTCACAGGAGCGGCACGGTTGCCCGATCTTGTGATTCTGTAATATTATTTGTGAATAATTAATTATTGATTTATATGATGAGGAAAATATTGATTTTATGTGGATATAGATGGAGAAAATTTTTAATGTGACAATTGTTGAAAATTAATATTTTATCTTTTTCTGATAAAATAATTCATTTAAATATATTATTTTAATAATATATTAACGGTGATATTTTTACAACGAATGTGGGATATATGAGTATACGAGGAGGAAGAGTATTTTTATTGCAATAAATATTTAAAACATGTTAAACATGTCGGTGGACCCCATTTATTGACTGAAATTTGATTATAGCCTGTAAAATCGACCGTTTGTGGATTCCAGTCAATTTCTATTTGGAATTTGGAAAAACTTTCTTACGCAAAGTTGTAGAGAATTGAATTTCCTATAAAAACTCATGAGATTTGAATTTTCTGATAAAAGGCTATTTATTATGAATTATTGAAGTTACGAAGCTCCAAAATAATTAATTTTGAAGTTTTAAATATTTTTTTTAAAAAACGTTTTTTGCATGTGTGAGGCATGTGTTCAATTCTTTGAATTTTGATTCAAAGGTGTGCGTGAAGATTATATATATATATATATATATATATATATATATATATTAATATTATATTAAATTTTACGCTTTTTGGTGTTACTAAGCAATTTCTATAAATAGGGTCTTAGGTTAGAATTGAAAATCACACTTTAAATCTGAAGTTTTCTCTCTCTATATTATCGGCGTATTCTTGTGAGTATTTTGAGTATACTTTGAGTATTGCTAGGCAGTGTGAAGTTTCTTCTTGACCTTTATACCCGGTATTCAAATTTAGAAGTCTTAATTTTTCGAGGTAAGGGATGTTATTTTCTTCTCAAATGATATTATTTCTTCAATATCATTATCTTTGAAATATTAGTTGGAACTTTTTATCAAATTTGGAACTTTTTCATGTCGGGGGTTACTATTCATGAGTTCTTATTCACGAGTTCTTATTCATGAGTTCTTATTCACGATTCTTATTCACGAGTACTATTAAATGAAGCGTGAAGATGTTTTTTGTGGAATTTCTATCTTTTGGTGTGAGAGTTCTTATTCACGTATCTGGCTTTATTCACATATCTGACTTATTCATAGAAAAATAAAATTTCTTCTTTTTGTTCAAAATATCTATTACGGATACTAGCTTTGATTGTATCCATGTTTTGATCATTCTTGAATTTTACACCACTATGATTATTTTTGAGGTATTTTTGAACATGGATAAAACAAAGTACGAATCCTTAATCCTTAATCCTTGTCATTTTGTTTCCTTTGGATACGTTTCTTTAAAAGATTTTTCATCATCCTCGGTCTTAAATGATGATATTATTGAATATCTTTGGCTGTAGTGCAAAGATGAATGATTCTGAAGAATATCTTTGGTCGTAGTGCAAAGATGAGCAGTGTTTAGATGAACATGACCAAGTGATGAATATCTTTGGCACGTAGTGCAAAAGATGAATATTTGATTCGGATATATATTGATTGATGTTACGAGGGATAAAAGATAGAGGATGAACTTTTAAATTCATACATAGAAGATAGTAGTTTGCATTCTCTCTTAACTCTTCAATGAATTATTATTTCAGCTGCGAATATTGATTTAAAATTTGTTGTCTATTGTATTCTATTAAATTTTCCTGTTGAAGACTAATGATAATTTGTTGTATATTATCTTAGTCATAATATTCTTTCTTTGAGCTAGTTGAGCTCACCCTTTTCCTTTTTGTTCCATTTTTCTCGGGAGGCGAGAATATAGCGAGATGCAAGTGGGGTATGGAATGAAGGTTCTAGAGAGTTGTTTAGTAGTCCTCACCATTTTTGTAAAATAATGTATCAATAAATGTGATGAGGATTTATTTGAGTATAGATATTTATACAGAAGATAATATTTGTATTTAAACTCACAGTTTCTTGTTGTAATAATAAAGTTGTAGTTGTTTTACACCATGTATTGACAACTCGGAATGGGTGATGTATACCTATTTTGGGGGCATCACGGTGTCCCGATCTGGCGAAGTTCGCGGAGTTATCGAGTTTGCACCTCGTTTGGTGGAGAATGAGGAGCGATACGCGGATGTTTACGAGAGGTTTGAAACCCGCATACGTCGATATCTCATTCTCATAAATTTTCTCTATTCAGGATGTTGTCAATGAGGCTCGGTTGTAGAAGCGAGATAACAAATACGTTCAACCGAGGGACCATAACGAGGATCATCTAGAAGATAGCGGTCATCGAATAACGCGATAACCACGGAGAAAGAAGAATACGGACAAAGGCGGTAACCACTCTGGTGGTAATCGTGGCCATGAAAATAGAAGAAGCGAGTCGGGAGGAGATTTTTAAAAGGAGATTCAACAATGACCATGTGAAGGCGTCGGCGCCGATGTAATTGGTTCCAGGGGGAGAGAAACCACCGGTCAGAGTATGTTACAAATCTTGAGAAGAGGGACATATCATTGAAAATGCCCACAACGGTTTAAGGTATACTATAATTGTGGAAAAGAAGGACATATCGCCGAGATTATGCGGTATCGAAACCCGATCCAAGCGAGAATGGTGACTCAAAAGGATGTCCCAAAAAAGTCAAAGTCAGCGGTTCACGGAAGAAGCGTTTGTCGTGAATGGGGTCAAAATGCGAGGAACCCGAGCGAAGTTAGCAGGTTAGTTAATTATAAATTCTTGCGAAGTTTATACCTTACTAGAATCTGGGTTCTACCCATTCTTTTATCTCTCTTTGCTTTGCTTATTTCAACGTTTGAACTTGACTACGGAGAAATTAGACTTTGACCTATTTATGGAGACTCAGTTAGGAGAAACTTTCATTACATTCGTTGTTTAGAAATCTTGCTTGATTCAGGTTGGCTTTATCACATTACCCGTTAACCTTATTTCTATAGAGATATTTGCTTTTGATGTGATTTTAAGGTTAACTACTCATCATGCCGAAATTGATTACTTTCGTAAGGTTATTAGTTTTCATATTCTAAGCAACTTTGTTATTGAATTCAAGCAATCAAACCATTGTAGTCAAACATTTTTATATCAAGCCATGAAGTCATTCATTTATTACGGATGTCAAGTTTTCTTAGTCCATGTTATGGATTTGAATAAAGACACGTCGATTTGAATAATATTCTGTTGTTATTGATTTTTCTGACGTATTTCTGAAGAATTTCTTGGCTTACTCAAAGCACGATATTAAATTTTGTATCGACTTTGAACCCGAAGACAAAACTCATTTCTAAAATCTCATATCGAATGGCTCTATTGAACTTGAGGTTAAAATTTCAACTATAAATTTGGTACTGAGCCTTTATCTGGTGACTTCCTTTTGTGGAATGCTAGAAGCCGAGACTCTCGTAGGGACACTATATTCGATGTGATAGTAAAGCGATAGGTGTCATTGTAACGTCTTTATCAAGGTTGGGATATGAGTCACGATTGAGAACAACCTAAGTCGTGTAATCGAAATATGTAGCTTCTAGGCTTAGTTGGTTATTATCGGAGATTCGTTGAAGGATATTTTCGAATCATTTATTCCATTAACGCTTGGTGACTTGTAGAGATACAAAATTGAATGGAGCGAGGAATGTGGGAAGAGCTTGAAGAACTCAAGAGGAGACTCATTTCAATACGTATTACGACCATACCATCACGGAAGCGAGCGTGGTAGGCGGCGTGTTGAGTAGAAGATCATTATATACAAGTCTGAGTACGATATTGTCAAAGACTCATTTTCTATAATTTACAAATAATAGAGATGGAGATGAAAACTCTAAGGTACCTTGCGTGATGATATCTGAGTATAATCGACTTTAATCGATAAAGTTAAAGTCATTCAAGCTTTTGCGGGAGGTGATGAATTTGAAGAAGGAGGCGAAGAAGTTGTTATTTCAAAAGCAAGAATCGGTGAGGTGAGGAAAGCTCGAACCTTCGATTTATTAATCCATTTGAAATTCTCGATCGAATAGGAGGCGTGGCCTATAGACTCGTTTTACATAAAAATATGATGCGTGTTCATAACGCGTTTTCACGTATCAACGTTACGTAAATATGTGGACGACCCGAACCACGTCATTGAGTTAGAAGCCGGACGAGATAGTAGAAGACTTAACGTCACGAGGAGGTACGTGTCAAGATCTTGGATAGGAAAGAACATGTCCTATGTCTCGGGGTTATACCACAAGTTAAGGTTTTGTGGAAAAACCATGCTATTG
Organism: Panax quinquefolius; assembly: GCA_020205615.1. Taxonomy (NCBI): domain Eukaryota; kingdom Viridiplantae; phylum Streptophyta; class Magnoliopsida; order Apiales; family Araliaceae; genus Panax; species Panax quinquefolius. The sequence goes on from CM035163.1 coordinate 11,471,733, forward strand.
AGGAAATGACACAGGAGTTGGAAGCGGAAATGAAAGCGAGGTATTCTCATCTTTTGAAAACACAGGATCGTCACGTCGATTTCGAGGACGAAATTTCATAAGGAGGGAGGTGTAAGACCCCAAATTATTAATAAATAAAATTTATTTTTCTCTATTTATTATTTTGAAATAGTAAGGGTTGATTTGATTAATGTGGATAGTTATGGGTAAAATCGCAAATATTTGAATAAGCAAGTGGTTATAAAATATTCATTATTATTAGGGAATATTCGTTTGGTCGTGGAATATTAAATCTTGTCGGGAATATTAAATGCTGAATGGTATGATCTTTTATGGGCCCCATGTGAAAGCGATTGGATGAAGAAAAGCGACAAATATAAGTTATTTATAAATAATGGCGTAGTTATTCACAATTATCTTGTTGGAATACCCGGTGGATTTAAAACACACTAATACGTACTGCGTTGTTGAGCAAGAAGATTGCGGTATTGCACCAATTATTGATTCTTAAGTAAGAAGGCACTACTCGATAATTATTACGATAATTACTATTCGATATTTTATTTTATTGATTCAATAATTCTTTGCATTGATATTTTATATTCTTGTTGTTTGATAAATTGTCATTACACAAGTATTTTCCATTATCGAAGCAATAATTCATATTATCTGAATAATATTATTAGAAAACATTATTGACAATGTCTAAAAGTTACGTCTACAGGAGAGATTTGGTCACCTAATTGCGCCACATGATGAGAGATCCTTATTTGAAAGCCCCTCTTTCTTGAGGAGCGGCACGGTTGCAAGATCTTTGTGATTCTGTAATATTATTTGTGAATAATTAATTATTGATTTATATGATGAGGAAAATATTGATTTTATGTGGATATAGATAGAGAAAATTTTTAAAGTGACAATTGTTGAAAATTGAAATTTTATCTTTTTACGATAAAATAATTCATTTAAATATATTATTATATTTTAATAATATAATAATGGTGATATTTTACAATGAATGTGGGATATATGAGTATATGAGGAGGAAGAGTATTTTTGTTACAATAAATGTTTAAAACATGTTAAACATGTAAATTGGACCCCATTTATTATTTGAAATTTGATTATAGCTTGTAAAATCGTCTAGTTTATGGATTTCGGTCAATTTACATTTGAAATTTGGAAAAACTTTCTTTCTGCAAAGTTGTAGAGAATTGAATTTCCTATAAAAACACGTGATTTGAATTTTACGCAAAAGGGCTATTTATTGTGAATTATTGAAGTTAGAAGCTCAGAAATAATTGATTTTTGGAAGTTTAAAATAGTTTAAATAAGAAAAACGTTTTTTAAATGTTTGTGGGCATCTTTAACATGTGTTGATGCATTTGAGATCAGATTGTCTAGATGGGCGTGAGAATTTATTAAATATATATTAATATTATATTAAATTTTTACGCTTTGGTGTTCTAAGCATTTTCCTATAAATAGGGTCTTGGGTTAGAATTGAAAATCACACGAAGCTGAAGTTTTCTCTCTCTATATTATCGAAGCGTATTCTTGTGAGTATTTTGAGTATACTTTGAGTATTGCTATCTGGTGCAAATTCAAGTCATAGCTTTATATCCAGGTGTTTCAACTAGAAAGTCTTTGTCTTTCGAGGTAAGGGATGTTATTTTATTAGAAAATGATATTATTTATTCAATATCATTATGTGTGAAATATTGGTTGGAAATTTTTATCAAATTTGGAACTTTTTCATGTCGGAGTTACTATTCATGAGTTCTTATTCACGAGTTACTATTCATGAGTTCTTATTCAAAGTCTTATTCACGAAGCGTGAAGATAGATTTTTTTTGAAATTTCTATCTTTTGGTGTCAGATTCTTATTCACGTATACGGCCTTTATTCACGAATCTGACCTTTATTCATAGAAAAATGAAATTTCTTCTTTTTGTCCAAAATATCTATTATGGATACTAGCTTTGATTGTATCCATGTTTTGATCATTCTTGAATTTTACTCCACTCGATTACTTATGAAGTATTTTTGAACTTGGATTGTTTAAAAATACGAATCCTTAATATTTATTCTTTTGTTTCCTTTGGATTCGTTTCCTTTAAAATATTTTCATCATCCTCGGTCCTAAATGATGATATTCTTTGAATATCTTTGGCACGTAGTGCAAAGATGAATGATTTCTTGATGAATATCTTTGGCCCGTAGTGCAAAGATGAGCAGTGTTGAGATGAACATGACCGGTGATTAATATCTTTGGGCGTAGTGCAAAGATGAATAGGTGTTTAGATGAACATGACCCGGTGATGAATATCTTTGGCTGTAGTGCAAAGATGAATATTTGATTCGGATATATATTGTAAGACCCGAAATTTTTTAAATAAAAGGAATTTCCTTTATTTATTATTTTGAAATAGTAAGGGTGGATTTGATTAATGTGGATAGTTAAGGGTTAAATACGCAAATATTTCAAAATAAGCAAGTGGTTATAAAATATTCATTGTTATTGGGGAATATTCGTTTGGTCGTGGAATATTAAATCTTTGTCGGGGAATATTAAATGCGACGGTAGCGAAATATATATGGGCCCCATAATGGAAAGCGATTGGATGAAGAAAAACGACAAATATAAGTTGGTTAAAAATAGCGGCGTAGTTATTCACAGATTATCTTGTTAAAATACTAAATTGGTTAAAAACACAAGTAGCACGGTATTGCACCAATTATTGATTCTTACGTAAAGAAGGCACTACTCGATAATTATTCGAGTAATTCTTATTCGATATTTTATTTTATTGATTCAATAATTGTTGCGTTGATATTTTATATTCTTTGTTGTTTGATAATTGTCATTACGGTATTTTTTATTATCGAAGCAATAATTCATAGTATCTGAATATATTATTAGATAACATTATTGGCAATGTCTAGAAAGTTACATCTAAGGAGAGGTTTGGTCACCTAAATTGCATGATGAAGAAGAAATTCTTATTGGAAAGCCCCTCTTTCTGAGGAGCGCTGGTTGTCGATATTGTGATTCTATAATATTATTTGTGAATAATTAATTATTGATTCATATGATGAGGAAAATATTGATTTTATGTGGATATAGATAGAGAAAATTTTAATGTGACAATTTTTGAAAATTAATATTTTATCTTTTACGATAAAATAATTCATTTAAATATATTATTATATTTTAATAATATAATAATTTTTGATATTTTTACAACGAATGTGGGATATATGAGTATACTGAGGAGGAAGAGTATTTTTGTTGTAATAAATGTTTAAAACATGTTAAACATGTAAATTGGACCCCATTTATTGGTGAAATTTGATTATAGCTTGTAAAATCGTAGTTTATGGATTTCGGTCAATTTCTATTTGGAATTTGGAAAAACTTTCTTCTGCAAAGTTGTAGAGAATTGAATTTCCTATAAAAACTCATGAGATTCAAATTTTCTGATGAAAGGGATATTTATTATGAATTATTGAAGTTAGAAGCTCAAAATAATTGATTTTGGAAGTTTAAAATATTTAAAATTAGAAAAACGTTTTTTCTTACTTTTTCTAGAAGGTGGCATGTGTTTGATGGTTGAAATCAGATTCTAGGCATGTGTAAGAAATTTATATAATTATATTATTATTTTATTAAATTTTTAACTTTTGGTGTTCTAAAGCGATTTCCTATAAATAGGGTCTTGGGTTAGAATTGAAAATCACACCGAAGCTGAAGTTTTTCTCTCTATATTATTGAGCGTATTCTTGTGAGTATTTTGAGTACTTTTGAGTATTGTTAGGCGGTCTGCAAGTTTCCTTGACCTTATATCCAGGTATTCAAATTTAAAATCTTAATCTTTCGAGGTAAGGAATGTTATTTTTCTTCTCAAATGATATTATTTCTTCAATATCATTATCTTTGAAATATTGGTTGGAACTTTTTATCAAATTTGGAACTTTTTTTCATTCTGGGGTTACTATTCATGATTCTTATTCACGAGTTCTTATTCATGAGTTCTTATTCACGAGTTCTTATTCACGAGTACTATTAATAAGGCGTGAAGATGTTTTTGTGGAATTTCTATCTTTTGGTGTTGAGTTCTTATTCACGTATCTGGCCTTATTCACGTATCTGAGACTATTCATAGAAAAATAAAATTTCTTCTTTTTTGTCAAAATATTTATTACGGATACTAGCTTTGATTGTATCCGTGTTTTGATCATTCTTGAATTTTACACCACTTTGTGATTATTTTTGAGGTATTTTTTGGACTTGGATAAAAAAAAATACGAATCCTTAATCCTTAATCCTTGTCATTTTGTTTCACTTTGGATTCGTTTCTTTAAAAATATTTTTCATCATCCTCGGTCTTAAATGATGATATTATTGAATATCTTTGGCTTTGTAGTGCAAAGATGAATGATTTTGAAGAATATCTTTGGCTTTCAGTAGTGCAAAGATGAGCAGTGTTGAGATGAACATGATTAGGTGATTAATATCTTTGGCGTAGTGCAAAGATGAAGCAGTGTTTAAATGAACATTGATTAATGATGAATATCTTTGGATTTGTAGTGCAAAGATGAATATTTGATTCGGATGTATAGTAGTTTGCATTCTCTACTTACTCTCTACAATGAATTATTATTTCATTGCGAATATTAATTTAAAATTTGTTGTCTATTGTATTCTATTAAATTTTTCCTATTGAAGACTATGATAATTTGTTGTATATTATCTTAGTCATAATATTCTTTCTTGAGCTAGTTGAGCTCACCCTTTTCCTTTTTGTTCCATTTTTTTTCTCGGGAGGCGAGAATATAAGCGAGTGCGAGTCGGGGTATGGAATGAAGGTTCTAGAGAGAGTTGTTTAGTAGTCCTCACCATTTTGTAAAATAATGTATCGATAAATGTGATGAGAATTTATTTGAGTATAGATATTGTTTAGAAGATAATATTTGTATTTAAACTCACGGTTTCTTTGTTGTAATAATAAAGTTGTAGTTGTTTACGTACCATGTATTGACAACTCGAGAATGAGTGATGTATACCTATTTTGGGGCGTCGCGGTTGGTATCGAGCTTAGGGATATGATCTCTGGCGGAGATCGGGGAATAGAACTAGGAGGGAGAGGCAGAGTAAATCCTTATTTAGTGTGTCTACTAAGCTTATTTGTTAGTTGGTCAAGTATATAGGGATATTATGTGATATATTGATTTCCTTAATTAAACCTTGTTTTATAGCAGATTTGAGAATGTCATTGAGAATATTAACAATGGAAATGAGGCCAGTAGAGCGCCTTTGTACTCACCAGCGAGGAGAAGCGTGCTGTGGTGGTAATGTTCCTCTCTATGAACAACCTTGGCGAGATGATGAGCGAGGGATGTTTAGAAGTTTTTGCAGTTCATGCAAAATCGAGACGAGGAGACTTCGTGTTCAAAATCTGAGGAAGAAATGATAGCAATTCACGGGTTGTCACTGACCAAGCGATTCAAAAAGTTGGGACCACTAGAATTTAAGGGAAAGCGGATCCGATCATGGCGGAAACATGGGTCAAGCAAATTACCAAGATATTCGATGTCTTGGGATGCGGAGGAACGAAGGTTCCATTCACCACCTTTATGTTGTTCCATGGCGAGGCGAGACTCTTTGGTGGGAGTACGTGAAGCGTACCCATCGATCGCTTTTCGGCATGTCTTGGGGAGGCGTTTGAGAGACTATTTAATGACAAATACTTTCACGAAAGTGTTCGTCGTATGAAAGAAGTGGAGTTCATCGAGTTAGAGCAAAACAACATGGCGGTGTCTCGATGCGAGGCAAAGTTTGCGAGTTATCGAGTTTGCACCTCATTTGGTGGAGAGTGAGGAGCATTATGGCGGATGTTTACGAGAGGTTTGAAACCCGTACGACAATATCTCATTTCTCATAAATTTTCTCTTTATTGAGATGTTGTAGCAGGGCTCAATTATTAGAGCGAGATAAAGTACGATAATGTTGAGGACCCAACCGAGGATCGTACGAGAGATAGCGATCAAGCAAGAATAATGATAACCGGCGGAGAAAAAAGCAGACGGACAAAATGGTAACTACTCTGGTGGTAATCATGGCGTGAAAAAGAGAAGAAGCGAGTCGGGAGGAGATTTAAAAAAGGAGATTTAACAACGACCATGTGAAGGCAGCGGTCTGCGCGAAGCCCGGGTTTCTAAGGAGGAAACGACCACCGGTCATATATCTTTATAAATCACGGGAAAAGAGGACATATCGGTCAAACCATCCACAACAGTTCAAGGTATGCTATAATTGTGGAAAGGAAGGACATATAAACGAGATTATGCGATGGCGAAACCTAGTTATTGGGGACGGTGACTCAAAAAAACATATCGAGAAAAGTCAAAGTCAGCGATTAGGGAAAAGCGTTTGTTGTATTTGGTCATAATGCGAGGAACCCAAGCGAGGTGATCACGGGTAAGCTATTTATAAATTCTTGCGAAGTTTATACCTTACTTGATCTGGGTCTTACCCATTCATTTATCTCTCTGCGTGTGTGCTCAGCGTTTAAACTTGACTCAGGAGAAATTAGACTTTGACTATCTGTGGAAACTCGTTAGGAGAAACTTTCATCACATCCTTTGTTTATAAATCTTGTTTGATTCAAGTTGGCACCATTACCTTACACATTGACCTTATCTCTTTAAAGATACTTGCTTTTGATGTGATTTTAGGGATTGATTGGTTAACTACTCATCATCGTACCAAAATTGATTGTTTTCGTAAGGTTGTTTGTTAGTTTTCATATTCTAACTTGACTTTGTTATGCAATTCAAGCAACTAAACCATTAAAATCAATCTTGTCATATCTAATCATAAAGCTATTCGTTTATTGAAAAGCGGATGTCAAGCTTTCTTAGCCCATGTTATGGATTTGAATAAAGACACGTCAAATTTGAATAATATTCTGTTGTTATTGACTTTCTGGCGTATTTCACGAAGAACTTCGGTCTACCCCAAGAGCGTGAAGTTGAATTCTTTATTGATCTTGAACACTGGTACAAAGCCCATTTCTAAAACCCCATATCGAATGGCTCTATTGAACTTGGGAGTTAAAGGTCCAACTATAGGAATTGTTGGACATCGGGTTTCATTCGATCTAGTACATCTCCTTGGGGTGCTCTGTTTTATTCGTAAAAGAAGAAAGGCGGGAGTATGCGACTTTTGTATTGACTATCGGGAATTGAACCATGTCACCATCAAGAATAGGTATCCTCTACCTCGTATTGATGACTTGTTTGACCGATTCTGCAAGGGCACAATTCTTTTCAAAAATCGATCTTAGATTACGGATATCATCAATTTGAAGATTAGGCGAGGATATTCAAAGGCGCCTTGAGAACTCGATATGGGCATTATGAATTCTTAGTCATGTCTTTCGGACTAACTAATGCTCTGCTGACTTTCATGGATATGATGAGCCAAAGTATTCGAGGAATATTTGGATCGATTCGTTGTTGTCTTTATTGATGACATCCTCATATATTCCAAAAGTCGTGAAGATCATGAGCACCATTTGAAATTTGGTACTCAAAGGCCGTGAAAACCAACTATATGCCAAATTGAAGAAATCACGAGTTTCGACTTGAGGAAGTAGCATTTCTTGAGCACGTCAGTGTCAAAACATGGAGTATCTGTTGATCCCGTGAAGATTGAAGCAATCTGAAGTTGGGATCAGCAAAAGTCGGTAATGAAATACGTAGCTTTTTGGGCTTATTTGGTTATTATCGGAGATTAGTGGAAGGGTTTTCTCGAATCGCTACTCCATTAACTCGGCTAACTTTCGAAAGGATCTGAAATTCGTTTGGAGTGAAGAATCGAGAAGAGTTTCAAGAGCTTAAAGGAGACTTATTTGACAGCTTTTTAACAATACCATCGGTTCGGATGGATTTGTTATCTCTGATGATGCTTGTGCAAAGGGTTAGGATGTGTTCTCATGCAGCGTGGGAAAGTTATAGCTTATGCCTCGTGACAACTTAAAGAGTATGAGAGGAATTATCCTACTCATGATCTAGAGTTAGCGTGATGATCTTTTCTTATTTAAAGATATGGAGGCACTATCTATATGGGGAGAAAGTGGAGATATATTTAGACCATAAAAGCCTTAAATATTTCTTCACTCAAAAAGAACTCAACACGTGGCGGCGTGACGTTGGCTCGAAATATTGAAGACTACGACCACACTATTGATACCATCACGAAAAGCGAGCGTGGTGGTGACGCGTTGAGTAGAAGATCATATGCAGAGGAGCGAGTGCGATGATGTCAAGTATGCATGATAGAGCCGACTTTAATAGAAAAAGTTAAGGTTGCTTCGAGCCACCCAGGCAGGGTGATGACGTATGAAGAAGAAAGTCAAGAAGGAGCTATTAGGGCGAGAATTGATGAAGAAGGAATACTTGAGTCCACTCTAGACTTTGTGTTCTAACGACTACGATTTGAAGTACAAGATTATGATGGAGGCACACAATACACCATTTGCAATCCATCACGGAAGTCTTAAAATGTATCGTGATCTTGACATACATTTTGGTGGAACAATATGAAGAGAGAGATTGCAAAGTTTATCTCGATGTGTTTAACTTGCCAGCGTGTAAAGGCGGAGCATCTAGTACCTAAGGGTCCGTTGCAACCACTTGAGATTCGAAATGGAAGTGGGAACATATTACCATGGATTTTCGTTACGGGTCTTCTACGGTTTCTCGAGGCATCAATCTTTATTTGGGTTATTGTTGATAGATTAACCAAGTACGCTCATTTCTTGCCGAAATCACGGAGACTTATTCACTTGAACTTCTTGCTTTAGTATGTGCGTGAATGAGATTGTGAGGTTGCATGGCATGCTGTATCCATAGTTTTGGATCGTGACCCAAGATTCACTTCAAGATTTTGGGTTAGCTTGCAAAAAGCTATGGAGCGCAGATTTGCGATTTAGTTGGCATACCATCCTCAAGCAGACGGATAATCGGAAAGGACTATTCAAACTCTTGAAGATTTATTAAGACTACGTGTCCTAGACTTCAAAGGCGGTTGGGATAAGTATTTACCATTGGTGGAATTCTCCTACAACAACAGTTATCGAGCAAGTATAGGTGTGGCTCCATTGAAGCATTATATGGGCCGAAAATGTGGTTCTCGATATGTTGGGATGAGGTTGGTGAAGCAACATTGTTGGGACCAGAGTTAATACGTATGACTACTAGAAAAGATTCAAATGATTCGACAGCGTATACAAAGCGGCACAAGATCGACAAAAGAGTTATGCGAATCTTCATCGAAAGGGCGTGGAATTTAGTGTAGGGGATCGTGTATTGTTGCGAGTTGCTCCGTGGAAGGAGTTACAAGATTTGGGAAGAGAGGAAAGCTCGATCCACGATTTATTGGTCCATTTCAAATTCTTGACCCGAAAGTAGGAAATGTAGCCTATAGACTCGTGTTACCTCGAGTATGTCTCGTGTTCATAATGTGTTTCACATATCGTGCTTCGTAAATATGTGAAAGACCCAAACCACGTTATTGAATTAGAAACCAGGACGAGATAGCCAAGAAGACTTAGCGTATGAGGAGGTACTGTCAAGATCTTAGATAGGAAGAAGCATGTCCTACTGTATGAAAGGTCATACCACAAGTTAAAGTTTTGTGGAGGAATCATCTTTATAGAGAAATGACACAGGAATTGGAAAGCGGAAATGAAAGCGAGGTATCCTCACCTTTTGAAACACACAGTGCGCGTCGTCGATTTCGAGGGACGAAATTTCATAAGGAGGGAGGTTGTAAGACCGAAATTTTTTAAATAAAAAGGAATTTCCTTTATTTATTATTTTGAAATAGTAAGGGTGGATTTGATTAATATGGATAGTTAAGGGTTAAATACGCAAATATTTCAAAATAAGCAAGTGGTTATAAAATATTCATTGTTGTGGGGAATATTCGTTTGGTCGTGGAATATTAAATCTTTGTCGGGGAATATTAAATGCGGACAGTAATGACCATGTGTGGGCCCATGTGAAAGCGATTGGATGAAGAAAGCGACAAATATAAGTTGGTTAAAAATAGCAGGCGTAGTTATTACAGATTATTAATTGTTAAAATACTCGATTGGTTAAAACACACGGTAGCACAGCGGTATTGCACCAATTATTGATTCTTACGTGAAGGCCTACTCGATAATTATTACGATAATTCTTATTCGATTATTTTATTTTATTGATTGATAATTGTTGCGTTGATATTTTATATTCTTTGTTGTTTTGATAATTGTCATTACTGAGTATTTTTTATTATCGAAGCAATAATTCATAGTATCTCGAATAATATTATTAGATAACATTATTGGCAATGTCTAGAAAGTTACGTCTCAAGGAGAGGTTTGGTCACCTAATTAATTGCGGCCAAGAAGAAGAAATTCTTATTGGAAGCCCCTCTTTCTTAAGGAGGCGCACGGTTGTCAATATTGTGATTCTTTAATATTATTTGTGAATAATTAATTATTGATTCATGTAAGACCCGAAATTTTTAAATAAAAGGAATTTCCTTTATTTTGAAATAGTAAGGGTTGATTTGATTAATGTGGATAGTTATGGGTAAAATCATGCAAATATTTTGAATAAGCAAGTGGTTATAAAATATTCATTGTTGTCGGGGAATATTCGTTTGGTAAAGTGGAATATTAAATCTTGTCGGGGAATATTAAATGCAATGTAGTATGACCATTATGTGGGCCCATGCTTGAAAGCGATTGGATGAAAAAAGCGACAAATATAAGTTGTTTTTAAATAGCTTGGCGTAGTTATTCTTAATTATCTTGTTGGAATACCCGTTGGTTAAAACACACTAATCTGGCGTTGTTGAGCAGTAGCACACAGTATTGCACCAATTATTGATTCTTACGTGAAGGCCTTTACTCGATAATGGTTACGATAATCAACATTCGATATTTTATTGAGTTAATAATTCTTTGCGTTGATATTTTATATTCTTTGTTGTTTTTGATAATTGTCATTTACATTATCTTTCATTATCGAAGCAATAATTCATATTATCTGAATAATATTATTAGATAACATTATTGGCAATGTCTAGAAAGTTACATACAAGGAGAGGTTTGGTCATCTACAATTCTTGCAGTAGTAAGAAGAAATTCTTATTGGAAAGCCCTTTCTCAGGAAGCGCACTGGTTGTCAATATTGTGATTACATGTAATATTATTTGTGAATAATTAATTATTGATTTATATGATATTGATTTTATGTGGATATAGATGGAGAAAATTTTTAAAATGACAATTGTTGAAAATTAATATTTTATCTTTTTACGATAAAATAATTCATTTAAATATATTATTTTAATAATATATTAGCGGTGATATTTTACAATGAATGTGGGATATATGAGTATATGAGGAGGAAAAGTATTTTGTGGCATTAAATGTTTAACACATGTTTTGTGTGTTGGTGGACACAATTATTGGTAGAAATTTGATTATAGCTTTGTAAAATCGCCCATTTGTGGATTTGATTCGATTTTGTTTGGAATTTGGAAAAACTTTCTTCTGCAAAGTTGTAGAGAATTGAATTTCCTATAAAAACTAGCGAGATTCGAATTTTCTGATGAAAGGGCTATTTATTATGAATTATTGAAGTTCGAAGCTCAAAATAATTGATTTTGGGAGTTTAAATTATTTTTGTTAAGAAAAACGTTTTTTGTATTTTTTTTGGACATCATTAACATGTGTAAATGGCTGGTGTTTTTGACCAAAAGGTGGGCTAAGGAAAATTTGTATAATTATATTAATATTATATTAAATTTTACGCTTTGGTGTTCTAAGCATTTTCTATAAATAGGGTCTTGGGTTAGAATTGAAAATCACACGTAAGCTGAAGTTTTCTCTCTATTTCTCTCTCGATATTTTGAGCGTATTCTTGTGAGTATTTTGAGTATACTTTGAGTATTGCTAGGCGGTGCAAGTTCCTTGAAAGACTATACGGTATTACATTAGAAATCTTGATCTTTTCGAGGTAAGGGATATTATTTTTTTGTAATGATATTATTTCTTCAATATCATTATCTTTGAAATATTGATCTGAAGTTTTATCAAATTTGGAACTTTTTCATGTCTGATTTACTATTCACGAGTTCTTATTCATGAGTTTCTTATTGAGTTCTTATTCATGAGATTCTTATTCACGGATTCTTATTCATGGGTTCTTATTCATGAGTTCTTATTCACGAGTTTCTTATTCATGAGTTCTTATTCATGAGTTCTTTATTCACAGTACTATTCATGAAGCGTGAAGATGTTTTTGTGGAATTTCTATCTTTTGGTGTCGAGTTCTTATTTACGATATCTGGCCTTTATTCACGATATCTGACCTTATTCATAGAAAATAAAAATTTCTTCTTTTTGTCCAAAATATCTATACGGATACTAACTTCGATTGTATCCATGTTTTGATCATTCTTGAATTTTACACCACTATGATTATTTTTGAGGTATTTTTGGGCGTGGATAAAACCAAATACGAATCCTTAATCCATAATCCTTGTCATTTTGTTTTCTTTGGATTCGTTTCTTTAAAAAAATATTTTCATCATCCTCGGTCTTAAATGATGATATTATTGAATATCTTTGGCTGTAGTGCAAAGATGAATGATTTCTGAAGAATATCTTTGGCTTTGGTAGTGCAAAGAAGATGACCGGTGTTTAAATGAACACGACCGGTGATGAATATCTTTGGCCTTTAGTGCAAAGATGAGCAGTGTTGAGATGAACATGACCGATTGATGAATATCTTTGGCACTGTAGTGCAAAGATGAATATTTGATTTGAGATGAATATTGATTGATGTTACTGAGGATAAAATATTGATGATGGATTTGTTAAATTCATAGATTATAGTAGATTTCATTCTCTACGTAACTCTTACATGAATTATTATTTCATTGCGAATATTGATCGAAACTTGTTGTCTATTGTATTCATCGATTTTTCCTGTTGAAGACTAACGATAATTTGTTGTATATTATCTTAGTCATAATATTCTTTCTTGGGCTAGTTGAGCTCACCCTTTTCCTTGTTGTTCCATTTTTCTTCTCGGGAGGCGAGAATGTGGCGAGTACTTAGTCGGGGTATGGAATGAAGATTCTAGAGAGAGTTGTTTAGTAGTCCTCACCATTTTGTAAAATAATGAATCAATAATGTGATGAGGATTTATTTGAGTATAGATATTATACAGAAGATAATATTTGTATTCAAACTCATGATTTCTTGTTGTAATAATAAAGTTGTAGTTGTTTACGTACCATGTATTTGGCGACTCGAGAATGGGTGTTGTGTATACCTATTTTGGGGGCGTCACGGTTAATATCGAGCTTAGGGATATGATCTCTGGCGGAGATCGGGAATAGAACTAGGAGGAGAGGCGAGTAAATCCTTATTTAGTGTGTCCTACTAAGCTTATTTGTTAGTTAGTCAAGATATATAGGGATATTATGTGATATATTGATTTCCTTAATTAACCCTTATTTTATGGCAGTATTTGAGAATGTCGATTGAGAATATTAATGATGGAGTAAATGAGGCTAGTGGAGATGCTTGTCTTTCACCAACGAGGAGAGCGTGCACAACAGTGGCAATGTTCCTCTGTGAACAACACCACCGAAAGCGAGATGATGAGCGAGGGGATGTTTAGAAGCTTTTGCAGTTCATGCAAAATCAGACGAGGAGACTTCGTGTTCAAAATCTGAGGAGGAAATGATAGCAATTCACGAGTGGTCACGTGCCCAAGCGATTCGAAGTTGGGACCACCGAGTGCTGGGAAGCGGATCCGATTAAAGGCGGAGGCGTGGGTCAAACAAATTACCAAGATATTCGATGTCTTGGGATGCGGAGAGAACAGAAAGTTCCATTCGCCACCTTTATGTTAAAGTGGCGGTGATTCATTGGTGGGAATCGTGAAGCGTACCCATCCAAATTGCTTTCGGCATGTCGTGGGAGGCGTTTGAGAAGCAGTTCAATGACAAGTACTTCCACGAAAGTATTCGTATATGAAGGAAGTGGAGTTTATTAGACTAAGCGAGAATAACATGGCGGTGTCCCAAAGACGGCGAAGTTAGCGGAGTTATCGAGTTGCACCTCATTTGGTGGAGAATGAGGAGCGTATGTACGCGGATGTTTCGAGAGGTTTGAAACCCGACATCGTCGATATCTCATTTCTCATAAATTTTCTCTCTATTAGGATGTTGTCAGCGAGGCTCGGTTGTTAGAAGCGAGATAACGATACGTTCAACCGAGGGACCATAACCAGGATGGATCATCTAGAAGATAGCGATCATCGAATAACGATAACCCGGCGGAGAAAGAAGAATATAGACAAAGGCGGTAACCACTCTGGTGGTAATCGTGGCCATGAAAATAGAAGAAGAAGCGAGTCGGGAGGAGATTTAAAAAAGGAGATTCAACAACGACCGTGTGAAGGCGTCGGTACCTATAGCAACTAGTTTTAAGGGAGGAAGCGAACCACCGGTCGTATGTTACAAATCTGCGGGAAAGAGGACATATCGGCCCAAAGCGCCACAACAGTTTAAGGTATGCTATAGTTGTGGAAAGGAAGGACATATCGCTCGAGATTATGCAGTAGCGAAACCTAGTTCGATTGGGACGGTGACTCAAAAGAACGTCCCGAGAAAAGTCAAAGTCAACGATTAGGGAAGGCGTTTGTCGTGGCCTAGGTCAAAATTCAAGGAAACGAACGAAGTTAGCACGGGTTAGTTAATTATAAATTCTTCTTGAAGTATATACCTTACTAGATATCTGGTTCTACCCATTCTTTTATCTCTCTTACTACTTGCGCTCAGCGTTTGAACTTGACTACGGAGAAATTAGACTTTGACCTATTTATGGAGAATCAGTTAGGAGAAACTTTCATTACATCCATTGTTTATAAATCTTGCTTGATTCAAGTTGGCTTTATCACATTACACGTTAACCTTATTTCTATAGAGATATTTGCTTTTGATGTGATTTTAAGGTTAACTACTCATCATGCCAAAATTGATTGTTTTTCGTAAGGTTGTTAGTTTTCATATTCTAAGCAACTTTGTTATTCGAATTCAAGCAATCAAACCATTGTAGTCAAACATTTTCATATCAAGCCATGAAGTCATTCGTTTATTACGGATGTCAAATTTTCTTAGTCCATGTTATGGATTTGAATAAAGACACGTCGATTTGAATAATATTCTGTTGTTATTGATTTTCTGACGTATATTTTACGAAGAATTTCTTAGCTTACTCCCAAAGCCTCGATATTAAATTTTGTATCGACTTTGAACCCTAAGACAAAACTCATTTCTAAAATCTCATATCGAATGGCTCTATTGAACTTGAGGAGTTAAAAATTCAACTATAAATTTGGTACTGAGCCTTTATCTTGTGACTTCCTTTGTGGAATTCACCTAAGCGAACTCTCTGTAGGGGCGTCATATTCGATGCGATAGTAAAGCGATAGGTGTCATTGTGACGTCTTATCCAAGATTGGGATATGAGTCACGGTTGAGAGCAACCTAAGTCGATGAATCGAAATCGTAGCTTTACAGGCTTAGTTGGTTATTATCGGAGATTCGTTGAAGGATATTCTCGAATCGCTATTCCATTAACGCAAATTGACTCGTAGAGATACAAAATTCGAATGGAGAAAGGAATGTGGGAAGAGCTTGAAGAACTCAAGAGGAGACTCATTTCAAAGACACGTGTTACGATTATGCCATCTTGGAAAAGCGAGCGTGGTAGGCGACGCGATGAGTAGAAGATTATATCTTGAGGAGCGAGTGCGATGATGTCAAGTATCGCATAGAGCCAACTTTAATAGAAAAAGTTAAGATTGCTCAAGCCAGGCTTGGGATGATGCGTATGAAGAAGAAAGTACAAGAAGGAGCTATTAGGGCGAGAATTGATGAAGAAGGAATACTTGAGTCCACTCTAGACTTTGTGTTCTAACGACTACGATTTGAAGTACAAGATTATGATGGAGGCACACAATCGCCATTTGCAATCCATCGTGGGAGTACCAAAATGTATTATGATCTTCAACATACATTTTGGTGGAGCAATATGAGGAGAGAGATCGCGTAGTTTATCTCGATGTGTTTAACTTACTTAGCGTGTAAAGGCGGAGCATCTTGTACCTAAGGGTCCGTTGCAACCACTTGAGATTTTGAAATGGAAGTGGGAACACATTACCACGAATTTCATTACTAATCTTCCCGAGGGTTTCTCAAGGCATAGATGCGATTTGGGTTATTGTTGATAGATTAACCAAGTCGCTCATTTCTTACCGATCGAGAGACTTATTCCCTTGAGCGTCTTTTCTCGTATGTACGTAAATGAGATTGTGAGATTGCATGGCATGCCGGTATCCATAGTTTTAGATCGTGACCCAAGATTCACTTCATGATTTTGGGTTAGTTTGTAGAAAAGCTATGAGCGCGAATTTCTGATTGATTTGGCATACCATCCTCAAGCGGATGGGCAATCGAAAGGACTACTCAAACTCTTGAAGATATATTAAAACTCGTGTCCTAGATTTCAAAGGAAGTTGGGATAAGTACTTGCCATTGGTGGAATTCTCATACAACAATAGTTATTAAACAAATATAGGCATGGTTCCATTGAAGCATTATATGGACAAAATGTCGATTCTCAATATGTTGGGATGAGGTGGGTGAAGCAACATTGTTGGGACCGAGTTAGTCGCGTATGACTAATGATTGATTCGACAAGCGTATACAAAGCGGCACAAGATCGACAAAAGAGTTATGCGGATCTTCATCGAAAGGACGTGGAATTTAATGTGGGGATCATGTATTGTTGCGAGTTGCTCCGTGGAAGGGAGTTACAAGATTTGGGAAAGAGGAAAGCTCAATCCACGATTTATTAGTCCATTTCAAATTCTTGACCAAGTAGGAAATGTAGCTATAGACTTGCGTTACTCTCAAGTATGTCTCGTGTTCATAATGTGTTTCACATATCGTATCTCGTAAATATGTGAAAGACCGAACCACGTTATTGAGTTAGAACCAGGGACGAGATAATAGAAGACTTAACGTATGAGGAGGTACTGTCAAGATGTTGGATTGGAAGGAGCATGTCCTACGCATGAAAGGTTATACCACAAGTTAAAGTTTTGTGGAGGAATCATGCTATAGAGGAAATGACACGGGAATTGGAAGCGAAAATGAAAGCGAGGTATCCTCACCTTTCAAAAAACACCAGTACGTACGTCAATTTCGAGGGACGAAATTTCATAAGGAGGAGGTTGTAAGACCCCAAAAATTTTAAATAAAAGGAATTTCCTTTATTTTGAAATAATAAGGGTTGATTTGATTAATGTGGATAGTTATGGGTAAAATACGCAAATATTTTGAATAAGCAAGTGGTTATAAAATATTCATTGTTGTCGGGGAATATTCGTTTGGTCGTGGAATATTAAATGCTTTGTCGGGGAATATTAAATGCGGCAAAGTAGCGACCGTGTATGGGCCCCATGTGAAAGCGATTGGATGAAAAAAGCGACAAATATAAGTTGTTTTTAAATAACTGGCGTAGTTAGTTGCATTATTATCTTTGTTGGAATACGATATTGGTTAAAACACACTATCTGGCGCGTTGTTGAAGAAGCTTACATTGCGGTATTGCACCAATTATTGATTCTTACGTAAGAAGGCCTACTTTCGATAATGGTTACGGTAATCACCGCTCAAAGATATTTTATTGAGTTAATAATTCTTATGCGTTGATATTTTATATTCTTTGTTGTTTCAATATATGAGTATACGAGGAGGAAGAGTATTTTTGTTGCAATAAATATTTAAAACATGTTAAACATGTTTTAACATTGGACCCCATTTATTATTGAAATTTGATTATAGCTTGTAATATCGATCGTTTGTGGATTTCGGTCAATTTCTATTTGGAATTTGGAAAAACTTTCTTCCGCAAAGTTGTAGAGAATTGAATTTCCTATAAAAACTCATGAGATTCGAATTTTTCTGATAAAAGGCTATTTATTATGAATTATTGAAGTTCGAAGCTCCAAAATAATTAATTTTGAAGTTTTAAATATTTTTTTTACAAAAACGTTTTTTTTTGCATGTGTGAGGCATGTGTTCAATTGCTGAATTTCAGATTCAAAGGTGTGCGTGAAGATTATATATATATATATATATATATATATTAATATTATATTAAATTTTAACTTTGGTGTTCAAGCAATTTCTATAAATAGGGTCTTAGGTTAGAATTGAAAATCACACCGTAAACTGAAGTTTTTCTCTCTATATTATCGAGCGTATTCTTGTGAGTATTTTGAGTATACTTTGAGTATTGCTAGGCGGTGCAAGTTTCCTTGAGACTATACCCTATTCAAATAGAAGTACTAATTTTTCGAGGTAAGGATGTTATTTTCTTCTCAAATGATATTATTTCTTCAATATCATTATCTTTGAAATATTGGTTGGAACTTTTATCAAATTTGGAACTTTTCATATGGGGTATGGGGTTACTATTCATGAGTTCTTATTCACGAGTTACTATTCATGAGTTTCTATATTCACGATTCTTATTCACGAGTACTATTCAGTAAGCGTGAAGATGTTTTTGTGGAATTTCTATCTTTTGGTGTTTGAGTTCTTATTCACGTATCAAGACTTTATTCACGATATCTGACTTATTCATCGAAAAATAAAATTTCTTCTTTTTGTCCAAAATATTTATTACGGATACTAGCTTTGATTGTATCCATGTTTTGATCATTCTTGAATTTTACACCACCTGTGATTATTTTTGAGGTATTTTTGGACGTGGATAAAACAAAGTACGAATCCTTAATCCTTAATCCTTGTCATTTTGTTTCTTTGGATTCGTTTCTTTAAAAAATATTTTCATCATCCTCGGTCTTAAATGATGATATTATTGAATATCTTTGGCACGTAGTAAAAGATGAATGATTTCGAAGAATATCTTTGGCACGTAGTGCAAAGATGAGCAGTGTTGAGATGAACATGACCGATCGATTAATATCTTTGGCCGTAGTGCAAAAGATGAGCAGTGTTTAAATGAACATGAATTAATGATGAATATCTTTGGCTCTGTAGTGCAAAGATGAATATTTGATTCGAGATGTATATTGATTGATGTTACTGAGGATAAAAGATGAGCGATGAACTTTTAAATTCATACATAGAAGATAGTTGTTTGCATTCTCTACTTAACTCTTCTAATGAATTATTATTTCGGCTGCGAATATTGATTTAAAATTTGTTGTCTATTCAGATTCTATTAAAATTTTCCTGTTGAAGACTAACGGTAATTTGTTGTATATTATCTTAGTCATAATATTCTTTCTTGAAGCTAGTTGAGCTTTCACCCTTTTCCTTTTTGTTCCATTTTTCTCGGGAGAGGCAAGAATATAGCGAGTGCTTAGTCGAGGGTATGGAATGAAGGTTCTAGAGAGAGTTGTTTAGTAGTCCTCACACATTTTTGTAAAATAATGTATCAATAAATGTGATGAGGATTTATTTGAGTATAGATATTGTCAGAAGATAATATTTGTATTTAAACTCACGCTTTTTCTTGTTGTAATAATAAAGTTGTAGTTGTTTCTGTACCATGTATTGACAACTCAGAATGGGTGATGTATACCTATTTTGGGGGCGTCACATATATTGATTGATGTTACAGGGATAAAATATCGACGATGAACTTTTAAATTCATACATAGAAGATAGTAATTTGCATTCTCTACTTAACTCTTCTAATGAATTGTTGTTTCATTTTGCAGTTGTTGATTTAAAACCTGGTTGTCTATTGTATTCTATTAGATTTTTTCCCTGTTGAAGACTAACGATAATTTGTTGTATATTATCTTAGTCATAATTTTCTTTACTGGGCTAGTTGAGCTCACCCTTTTCCTTTTTGTTCCATTTTTCTTCTCAGGAGGCGAGAATGTAGCGAGTACTAGTCGGAGTATGGAATGAAGGTTCTAGAGAGATTTGTTTAGTAGTCCTCACCATTTTTATAAAATAATGTATCAATAATTACAATGAGGATTTATTTGGGTATGTATATTGTCTAGAAGACAATAATTGTATTTAAACTCACAGTATATATGTTGTCGTATTTTGCACGACAAATGTATTAATAAAGTTGTAGTTATTTCTGTACCATGTATTTGGCGACTCAGAATGGGTTGGATGGAATGGACCTATTTTGGGGGCGTCACACTTACTTTTTTTGTCAAACAAACAATGGTTTTGTAACAACTGGAGTACCATTTTTAACTGCTTCAAATGTTCCTTATAGGTCTTGCTATAGATTAGGATATCATCAAAAAAAAACAACACAAATTTCCTTAAGTAAGGCTGGAATACATCATTCATTAGGGACTGGAATGTGGCAGGTGCATTGTGTTAGGTTTTCGTGAAAATCAAAGTAGCAATCAAATTGCAAAAATAGCGGAAGCGAGATAAAATCAGATTTTAAAATTTTTCACAAACAATTACCCGGATCATCCTTTATGCATATTATTAATTAAACGAAGAATAAGAAATTATGAAATCATACCCTTGTAGAAACGAGCTTCCTCAGGTACGAGTTCACCTCCTACTTCTTCGCGATCTCCTTGAATCTCCGGGTAGATTCCTTCCTTTGATCAATGTAAGCCACCCAAGTGTATGGCCTCTATAGGTGATCCACCAAGGAAGAGGAATTTTTCAAGAAGAAGGGATTTGGCTCAAACCCTAGTTTTTCCTATCTGAATAAGAAAAGGGGTGTACTCTCCAAATCTTGGAATTACATTATATTTTATATCTAATATAAGACCTCTTATAAAGATATTATGTAACCTATTTTAATTAAAATAAGGTATTATTTATTTAATTAAACTCTTTTAATTAAATGGGCTCCCTAATCCTATTAGGGGTAATTAATTAAACTCCTTTAACTAATTTTCTTTCCTAATCCAATTAGGAATAAATGAGAGTACTAATATTAAATTAATTCCTAAACCTTTTAGAAATTAAAATAATAATAATTATAATAATATTAATAAGACTCCTCTTATTAATTTATATTTAATATTTCTAAAATATTAAATAATAAATATTAAGCTATTTAATTTATTTTATCACCATAGATTAAATTAAATATACTCAACATATTATTACAATTATGCCATTAACTTCTTAAATAATTATTCTTCCTTTTATGGTGTGACCCTTTAGGTTCTCCATATTAATAGGTTGTGAATAAATCAATTGTAACAATTCTAATCTCATTTAAATAAATAAATTAAACAAATAATTTATTTAAATAAATAATATTTATTCTACAATAGGGATAAGTTCTCCTAGCGATCGGCGACTTTCCGGATAATATAGATTTCAACATTAATCATAAAAGAACCTTTGAGTAAATAGTTACAAAACAATTCAATCCTTCCACCATACTATGTCCCAATTAAATATAAGACATGGAATTCTTTATCAAGTCTTATTTTATTTAATTATATGTATTTCGATTCCTAAATGAACAACTCCTAATGAATGCAAATTAGAAACTACTTTCTAATTTCATTCCACCTTAACAAAGATTCACGGGTTGTCATTTATCGAATCACATAGGACATCTCTCCTTTTTACTAGAAGTGGTAGATTCTTTATTGATCATTCATTATCTTCATATATAACTTATTACACCCAAGCATACCCTTTTATATACTCTAAGAGTCTTAAGGAATAAGTCAAAGTGTAATTCATTATATATAAGATACTATGATGATCTCAAGTCTAAGGATCATTTCATCTTACTATCACTACAGAATTCTATTGACGAAGTAAGTAAAACTCCATTAGGTATTCCTTAGCGAGTCGCGTTCGGTGAACTTATTCTCTAATAAGCACCTACATACTTGCTTTAGTGTCTCCACACAAATGATCATGAGACCAATCATCCTCATCCAATGAAGCAAGCAACGTATGTACCAATCTATCCGGATTCACTAATCCCTATTTAGTAATCCAATGATTGGGAACTATTTTAGTTTTAAGCTTTCTAAGAATTTAGATCTCATTAGAATGATCATCATCATTATTCTAAAAGCGTTGCTTAAAACTATGGGTTTATCACATATTATTATTAAACAAAGACCATGTAGATAATAAATGCCTTTAATAAATAATTCTTTTATTAATAAATAAATAAGATTGATTACACAAGATATGCTTTATCATCATACATGATTGGCTTGTATGCATAATA
Source organism: Panax quinquefolius (assembly GCA_020205615.1). NCBI lineage: Eukaryota > Viridiplantae > Streptophyta > Magnoliopsida > Apiales > Araliaceae > Panax > Panax quinquefolius. The sequence continues at coordinate 11,494,112 of CM035163.1, forward strand.
CTTTCAATCTCCCACACTGCACTAAAGCCAATCGTAGTGGTATCTCATACCCATCTTCTCTAAGTGACGATCAAGCTATTTGTTGTGTTAACGCTTTAGTAAATGGATTCGCAATATTGTCTTGAGAGTTCACACGCCTCGGTGACGTCTCCTCTTTCAATGATCTCTCGATCAAATGAAATCGCCATGCAACACGTGTTTGGATTTACGATGAGACTGGGTTCTTAACTTACTTAACAATGACTCCAAAGTGTTGTCGCGAGAATAAAACCTTTGGTCCTTTAATTCTAGGAACCACACCAAGTTCGGTAATGAACTTCTTCATCCAAAACGACTTCCTTTGCGCCTTCACTTGCGCCTATGTACTTCTGCCTCTCTGTCTTTGAATCGAATCAAGAATCATTTTATTGCTTGGAACTTTTCCAACTCAACTGCGCCACCGATTTAAGGTAAACACATACCCCAAACGGAGTTCTTGTCATCTTGGTGCGTTTGAAAACTTGAGTCTATGAAGCCTTCTAGTTTTAATTCGGACACACCGTAGAACCGTAAATACATCCTTAGTTCTTCTTAAGTACTTTTAGGATATTTTTCACGCTTTGCCAAAGGTGTCTTCCTCTCCGGATTCGACCGATATCTCGCTTGTTACACTAAGTGCATGGCGACATCTGGTCTAGTACATATCATACCGTATATGATAGATCCTATTCTTCAAGCATAAGGAATCTTACTCATACAGCTTTCTCTCTCAGTGTCTTTGGGGCTTGTTTCTTGGAGAGATGTATTCCATGGCTCATCGGCATGAGACCTCTTTTGGAATCTTCCATGCTAAACCTTTTAGCATCATGTCGATGTCGTTCCTTGGGATAAGCCAAGCATCCTATTAGATCTATCTCTATAGATCTTTATCCCCAAAATATAGGATGCTTCTCCCAAGTCCTTCATGGAGAAGTGTTTAGATAACTTGATTTTAATTGTTTGCATAAGATAGGAATATCATTCCCTATCGGTAATATATCATCAACATATAATACAAAGAATGAAACAAATGGCTCCCACTAACCTTCTTGTACACACATGGTTCATCCTCATTTTTGATAAAATCAAACTTTTGATTGTCTCATCAAACGAATGTTCCACCCACGAGAAGCTTGCTTTAATCCATAAATGGATCGTTTGTAGCTTATGAGACTTGATTTGTTCCAACCTTTGAAACAAATCCCTCCGGGTCATGTCATATACACATCCTCCTCAAGTTTCCCATTGAGGAAGGCCGTTTTCACGTCCATCCGCCAGATTTCGTAGTCGTGGTAAGTTCTGCAATCGCAAAGCAAAATCCGAATGGACTTGAGCATTGCTCTTTGGTGAGAAGGTTTCGTCATAGTCAACTCCTTGTCTTTGTTTGAAACCTTTTGCAACCGGCCGGGCCTTATAGGTCTCTACCTTGCATCTGCTCAGCTCTTTCTTTTAAAGACCCATTTACACCCAATAAAGCTTAATGCCTTGGTGGTGAGACCAAAGTCCATACTTGGTTCTCATACATGGAGTCCATCTCGGATTTCATGGCTTCTTGCCATTTCTCTGAGTCTTTACTACTCATAGCTTTGTTAAGTAATTCAATCGATCATCATCATCTATGATCGTACCTCATTGTCATCTTCTATGACAAGTCCATTTTGTCTGGTATCTTTGGTACTCTTCCATTTACTGAATAGGGTGTGGTATGAATGAATCTCTACTTGGTTAGGTACCTCACTTTGATCCGTAGTATTTTGTGGTTCTTGAACTTCTTCAAGATATATCTTACTCCCCATTGACCCCCTTCAAGGATAAACTCCTTTTCCAAGAAGGCGCATGGTTTCGCAACAAACACCTTTTGATCAGTTGGATGATAGAAATAATACCCCGATGTTTCTTTAGGGTATCCCACAAATCTACATTTGTCAGATCTAGTCTGCAGCTTATCGTTTTCAAACTTTTTGACATAAGCTGGACAACCCCAAGTCTTAACATGCTTAAGATTTGGTTTCCCCCTGTCCATAACTCATATGGGGTCTTGGGGACTAATTTTTGTAGGTACCTTGTTAAGTAGGTATGCAGCTGATTCTAGGGCATATCCCCAGAAGGAAACTGGAAGGTCGGTAAAGCTCATCATAGATCGAACCATGTCCAACAATGTTCGATTTCTCCTTTCAGATACACCATTCATCTGTGGCGTCCCTGGTGGAGTCCATTGTGAGATTATACCATTTTCTTTGAGACAATTGAGAAACTCACCACTTAAGTATTCTCCTCCTCGATCAGATCGAAGAATCTTAATACTCTTACCAGTTTGCTTCTCAACTTCACTTCTGAACTCTTTGAACTTTTCAAATGATTCAGATTTGTATTTCATTAAATACACATATCCAAATCTTGAGTGGTCGTCAGTGAATGTAATAAAATAAGAATACCCTCCTCGTGCGGTCGTTGTCATAGGTCCACATACATCTGTGTACCAACGCTAACAACTCTGTAACTCTTTCTCCTTTTCCACTAAAAGGAGATTTAGTCATTTTACCCATGAGACAAGATTCACAAGTTGGATATGATTCATAATCAAGATAGCTCTAGAGCCCATCTTTATGCAACTTGGATAATCTTGTTTCATTAATATGACCAAGTCTACAGTGCCACATGAAGGTATAATTAACATCATCTCTTTTCCTTTTATTAGTTTGTTCAATTTGAAATATATTTTCATGCAAGTCAAGTATATAAAGTCCATTTCGCAAATTACCAACACCATATAAAACATTATCATTATAAATGGAACAACTGTTTGTTCTTTATTATAATATTAAAACCATCCATATCCAATCTGAGAGATAGAAATAATGTTTCTAATGATATTTGGAACAAAATAACAATTATTTAAATTAATGAACTTGCCAGTAGAGGCGGTCTTTAAACAATAAGTCCCTACATTACTAATGCAAAACAACCTTTGCTCCATTTCCCACTTGTAGAACGACCTCATCCTTGCTCGCCTTTCTCTACTTCGACCGGTCCTGCGATATTATTACATATGTGAGAACCACATCCGGTATCCAATACCCAAGTAGAAGATTGACTTTCGGAAAAATTAATTTCAATCATAAACAAACCTTGATTAGGATTGAAGCTTCTCCAAGCTTCTTCGCTTTTGTTACGCAAGATAATCCTTGCAGTTCCTCTTCCAAATGACCGGCTTGTTGCAATGGAAGCAAATTCCTTCTTGCTATTGGATCAGTTTCTTTTGATCCTTCACTTTCGCCTTTCCCTTAGCCTTCTTGGATTTCTTCCTTTCGTGAAGATACCTTGGGCCTCTTCCTTTTCTTGGAAGAATCATCCACCCGAAGAAGACATGGTTCTTCTTAGATGGGAAGTGACCTTGAGCAGATTTTCAACATGTTAAGTAATTGAGCAAGTCGACATCCAACTTGTTTCATGTGAAAATTCACAACAAATTGTGAGAAGGTGTCCTGGGAGTCGACCGCAAGACTAAATCTTGACTCAACTCCCCATCCACGACGAACCCAAGTTTGTCCAAGACGTTCAATTAGATTGATCATCTTTAGGACATGAGTCTCAATCTGGCGGTGCCTCATCATCCGAGATCGGAAGAGCTCCTTAGATATTTCATATCTAGCAGGATCTACTTTGCTCACCATACAACTCTCCAAGGTGTAGTAGCATAGAGGAGCATCCCATTTTTTCATCTTTGGCAAGCTCGTTACTCATGGATGCGAGCATGATGCATTGAGCCACAGATGCATCATCTTGCCCTTATTTTAAAAGTAGCAATCTCTTCCTCGAGGTCGTCTCTCGCAACTTTTGCAGTGCTGGTAATTTAGGACATAAGAAATCTTTTCAAAGAAGTGAGAACAATTCTCAGATTCCTTAACCAAATTGTGTAGTTCGGTTCTGGCCGGTTTGTTAGCATCAAGTATGCTCATGCAGTTGAAATTAGTGAATGTGACATTTTCAAAATTTCGCATGTAAAAAGACAATATTTTAGCAAACATTCATTTATTAATTACCAAAATAAATTAGGTCTTATTTTATATTGGTATCTCTCACTATTTTCTTCAAACTATATTACCTCATGTATATAGTTCTAACAAAATCTAATTAAAGTTTTTTTAGTGAGAATAAGGATCCCATTTCAAATATATATAGCCTTGTGGTGACACAACAAACTATATATAAATAAATAGGTAGACAACTCCTTGTCAATTACATCAACATGTAACTCCTTATGTTTTGCCTCTTGGATTATTTTGATCAAGTGGTGGCACATCCGAATCAAAATTATCTAAGTTAAGTCCAACCTAGCACTTCCATATATTCAAAAAAGAAATAAGTCAAAGTGTAATTCATTATATATAAGATACTATGATGATCTCAAGTCTAAGGATCATTTGTACTACTATCACTACAGGAATTCCTATCGACGGTAAGTAAAACTCCATTAGGTATTCCTTAGCGAGTCAACGCGTTCAAAGTGAACTTATTCTCTAAATAAGCACCTACATACTTGCTTTAGTGTCTCCACACAAATGATCATGAGACCAATCATCCTCATCCAATGAAAAAGAACGTATGTACTCAATCTATCCGGATTCACTAATCCCCTATTTAGTAATCCAATGATTGGGAACTATTTTAGTTTTAAGCTTTCTAAGAATTTAGATCTCATTAGAATGATCATCATCATTATTCTAAAAGCGTTGCTTAAAACTATGGGATTATCACATATTATTAAAACAAACACCATGTAGATAATAAATGCCTTTAATAAATAATTCTTTTATTAATAAATAAATAAGATTGATTTACAAGATATACTTTATCATCATACATGATTGGCTTGTATGCATAATACTTTCACATTGGTGAGCCCAAAATGCATCACCAAAAATTCAAAATGGCCAAAGTGGGTTCTAAAGGCTGTTTTAGGAATGTCGCCAGGATTAACCCTTATTTGGTGATATATCGACCTTAAGTCCATCTTAGAAAACCAGTTAGACACATGAAGTTCATCTAGAAATTTCATCTATAGCAGAATTGGGAACTTATCTTTAATAAACAGACCGTTTAAAGCCTTACCCCCAAAATAGGTATACATCACCCATTCCGAGTTGTCAATACATGGTACGTAAACAACTACAACTTTATTATTACAACAAGAAACTGTGAGTTTGAATACAAATATTATCTTCTGCATAATATCTATACTCAAATAAATCCTCATCACATTTATCGATACATTATTTTACAAAATGGTGAGGACTACTAAACAATCCTTTCTAAAACCTTCATTCCATACCCGACTGCATTTCGCTTATATTCTCGCCTCCCCGAGAAAAATGGAACAAAAAGGAAAAGGGTGAGCTCAACTAGCTCAAGAAAAGAATATTATGACTAAGATAATATACAACAAATTATCGTTAGTCTTCAACAGGAAAAATCTAATAGAATACAATAGACAAACAAATTTTAAATCAATATTCGCAATGAAATAATAATTCATTAGAAGAGTTAAGTAGAGAATGCAAACTACTATCTTCTATGTATGAATTTAAAAGTTCATCGCTCATCTTTTATCCCTATAACATCAATCAATATACATCCCGAATCAAATATTCATCTTTGCACTACAGCCAAAGATATTCATCATTGGTCATGTTCATTTAAACACTGCTCATCTTTTGCACTACGGCCAAAGATATTCTTCAATCAAATCATTCATCTTTGCACTACAGCCAAAGATATTCTTAAGAAATCATTCATCTTTGCAGACTATAAAAGCCAAAGATATTCCATAATATCATCATTTAAGACCGAGGATGATGAAAATATTTTTTTTAAAGAAACGAATCCAAAGGAAACAAAATGACAAGGATTAAGGATTAAGGATTCGTACTTTGTTTTATCCACGTTCAAAAATACCTCAAAAATAATCATAGTGGTGTAAAATTCAAGAATGATCAAAACATGGATACAATCAAAGTTAGTATCCGTAATAGATGTTTTTGGACAAAAAGAAGAAATTTTATTTTTATGAATGAATAAGTATCAGATACGTGAATAAAGGCCAGATACGTGAATAAGAACTCGACACCAAAAGATAAAATTCCACAAAAACATCTTCACGCTTCACTTAATAGTATTTCGTGAATAAGAACTCGTGAATAAGAACTCATGAATAAGAACTCGTGAATAAGAACTCATGAATAAGAACTCATGAATAAGAACCCGACATGAAAAAGTTCCAAATTTGATAAAACTTCCAACTCAATATTTCAAAGATAATGATATCAAGAAATAATATCATTCGAGAAGAAAATAACATCCCTTACCTCGAAAGATCAATACTTCTAAATAGAATACCTGCATAAGGTCAAGGAACTTGCACCGCCTAGCAATACTCAAAGTATACTCAAAATACTCACAAGAATACGCCGATAATATATAGAGAGAAAACTTCAGCTTTTGGTGTGATTTTCAATTCTAACCCAAGACCCTATTTATGTAGAAATCGCTTAGTAACACACCAAAGTTAGTAAAATTTAATAAAATATTAATATATAATTATTAAATTCTACGCACCCAAAATCTGATTCAAACCATCAGCCACCAAGAGTGACTCACCTTGCCTAACTCAAAAAAAACGTTTTTCTTATTAAAAATATTTAAAACTTCAAAATTAATTATTTTGAGCTTCTAACTTCAATAATTCATAATAAATAGCCCTTTCATCAGAAAATTGAATCTCATGAGTTTTTATAGGAATTTCAATTTCTACAACTTTGCAGTAAGAAAGTGTTTCCAAATTCCAAATAGAAATTGACCAAATCCACAAACGGGTGATTTTATTGTGCTATAATCAAATTTCAACCAATAAATGGGGTCCACCGACATGTTTAACATGTTTTAAACATTTATTACAACAAAAATACTCTTCCTCCTCAGATACTCATATATCCCACATTCGTTGTAAAATATCACCATTATTATATTATTAAAATATAATAATATATTTAAATGAATTATTTTATCGTAAAAAGATAAAATTTCAATTTTCAACAATTGTCACATTAAACTTTTTCTCCATCTATATCCACATAAAATCAATATTTTCCTCATCATATAAATCAATAATTAATTATTCACAAATAATATTATGTAATCACAATATCGACAACCGTGCAGCTCCTGTGAAAGAGGGCTTTCCAATAAGAATTTCTCTCATCGGGCGCCGCAATTAGGTGACCAAACCTCTCCTTAGATGTAACTTTCTAGACATTGCCAATAATGTTATCTAATAATATTATTCAGATAATATGAATTATTGCTTCGATAATGAAAAAATATCGCGTAATGACAATTATCAAACAACAACAATATAAAATATCAACGCAAAGAATTATTAACTCAATAAAATAAAATATCGAATAAAGAATTATCGTAACCATTATCGAGTAGGCCTTTAATAATTGGTGCAATAACCGCAGTACATCTTGCAACAACGCGCATTACATTATGTTTTAACCAACCGGGTATTCCAATAAAGATAATTCAGAATAACTACGTACGTTATTTAAAAACAACTTATATTTGTCGCTTTCTTCATCCAATCGCTCGTTATGGGGCTAACACACGGTCAAGGCCATGTGCATTTAATATTCCCGACAAAGCATTTAATATTCCACCACCAAACTAATATTCCCCGATAATAATGAATATTTTATAACCACTGCTTATTTTAAAATATTCGTGATTTAACCCCTTAACTATCCACATTAATCAAATCAACCCTTACTATTTCAAAATAATAAATAAAGGAAATTCCTTTTATTTAAAAATTTGGGGTCTTACAACCTCCCTCCTTATGAAATTTCGTCCTCTAAATCGACGACGACTCTGTGTGTTTCAAAAGGTGAGGATACCTCGCTTTCATTTCCGCTTTCCAATTCCTGTGTCATTTCTATATAGCATGATTCCTCCACAAAACTTTAACTTGTGGTATGACCTTTCATGCTGTAGGGACATGCTCCTTCCTATCCAAGATCTTCGATGTGTACCTCCTCATACGCTAAGTCTTTGGCTATCTCGTCCTGGTTCTAACTCAATAACGTGGTTCGGTCTTTCACATATTTTTAAGTATGATATGTGAAACACATTATGAACACACGAGACATACTTTGAGGTAACGCAAGTCTATAGCTACATTTCCTACTACTCGGCCAAGAATTTGAAATGGACCAATAAATCGTGGATCGAGCTTTTCTCTCTTCCCAAATCTTGTAACTCCCTTCCATGGAGCAACTCGCAACAATACACACGATCCCCTACATTAAATTCCACGCCCTTTCATGAAGATCCGTGATAACTCTTTTGTCGATCTTGTGCCGCTTTTGTATACGTTGTTTAATCATTTCGATCTTTTAGAGTCATATACGTATTAACTCGGGTCCCAACATAATGTTGCTTCACCCACCTCATCCCAACATATATCGAGAGAACGACATTTTCGCCCATATAATGCTTCAATGGAGCCACACCTATACTTTGCTCGATAATCGTTGTTGTAGGAGAATTCCACCAATGGTAAATACTTATCCCAACTACCCTTGAAGTCTAGGACATGTAGTCTTAATAGATCTTCAAGAGTTTGAATAGTCCTCTCTCGATTGTTCGTCTGCTTGGGGATGGTATGTCAACTAAATCGCAAACTGCGTGCCATAGCTTTTTGCAAGCTAACCCAAAATCTTGAAGTGAATCTTGGGTCACGATCCCAAACTATGGGATACAGCATGCCATGCAACCTCACAATCTCATTCACGTATATACTAGCAAGACGCTCAAGGAATAAGTCTCCCCAGACGGCAAGAAATGAGCAGACTTGGTTAATCTATCAACAATAACCCAAATAAGATTGATGCCTTGAGAAACCGTAGGGAAGACCCCAGAACTAAATCCATGGTAATGTGTTCCCACTTCCATTTCTAATCTCAAGTGGTTGCAACGGAATCTTTAGGTACAAGATGCTCCACCTTTACACGCCGACAAGTTAAACACATCGAGATAAACTTTGCAATCTCTCTCTTCATATTGTTCCACCAAAATGTATGTCAAGATCACGATACATTTTATACTTCCAGGATGGATTGCAAATGGTGTATCGTGTGTGCCTCCATCATAATCTTGTACTTCAAATCGAGTCGATAGAACACAAAGTCTAGAGTGGACTCAAGTATTCCTTCTTCATCAATTCTCGCCCTAATAGCTCCTTCTTGTACTTTCTTCTTCATACGATCACCCCGGCCTGGGTTTCGAGCAACCTTAACTTTTTCTATTAAAGTCGGCTCTACGCGATACTTGACATCATCGCACTCGCTCCTCAAGATATGATCTTCTACTCAACGCGCCAACTACCACGCTCGCTTTACCGTGATGGTATCAATAGTGTGGTCGTAGTCTTTCAATAGCTCGAGCCAACGTCGCCGCCAGATGTTGAGTTCTTTTTGAGTGAAGAAATATTTAAGGCTTTTTATGGTCTAAATATATCTCCACTTTCTCCCCATATAGATAAGGCTCCATATTTTTAAGCGAAAACGATCGGGCCGCTAACTCTAGATCATGAAAGTAGGATAATTCCTCTCATACTCTTTTAAGTTGTCATGAGGCATAGGCTATGACCTTCCCACGCTGCATGAGAACACATCCTAACCCTTTGCCTCAAGCATCATCAGAGATAACAAATCCATCCGAACCAGATGGTATTGTTAGAACAAAAGCCAAATAAGTCTCCTCTTAAGCTCTTGGAAACTTTTCTCGATTCTTCGCTCCAAACGAATTTTGTATCCTTCCAAGTTAATGAAGTTAATGGAGTAGCGATTCGAGAAAACCCTTCCACTAATCTCCGATAATAACCAAATTAAGCCCAAAAAGCTACGTGATTTTCACCCACCGACTTCTATTGTTCCTAACTTTCAGATTGCTTCAATCTTCACGGATCAACAGATACTCCATGTTTCGACACCACGCGCCCAAGGAATGCTACTTCCTCAAGCCGTAACTCGATTTCTTCAATTTGGCATATAGTTGATTTTCACGAAGCTTTCGAGTACCAAATTTTAAATGGTGCTCATGATCTTCACGACTTTTGGAATATATGAGGATGTCATCAATAAAGACAACAACGAATCGATCCAAATATTCCTTGAATACTCGGCTCATCATATCCATGAAAGTCCGCAGAGCATTAGTTAGTCCGAAAAGACACGACTAAGAATTCATAATGCCCATACCGAAGTTCTAAAGGCGCTTTGAATATCCTCGCCTAATCTTCAAATTGATGATATCCGTAATCTAAGATCGATTTTTGAAAAGAATTGTGCCCCTCAGAATCGGGTCAAACAAGTCATCAATACGAGGTAGAGGATACCTATTCTTGATGGTGACATGGTTCAATTCCCCGATAGTCAATACAAAGTCGATACTCCCGCCTTTTCTTCTTTACAAATAAAAAAAAGAGCACCCCAAGGAGATGTACTAGATTTAATGAAACCGATGTCCAACAATTCTCGTAGTTGGACCTTTAACTCCCCAAGTTCAATAGAGCCATTCGATATGGGTTTTAGAAATGGGCTTTGTACTGTGTTCAAGATCAATAAAGAATTCAACTTCACGCTCGGGGTAGACCGGAAGTTCTTTAGAAATACATCAGAAAGTCAATAACAACAGAATATTATTCAAATTTGACGTGTCTTTATTCAAATCCATAACATGGGCTAAGAAAGCTTCGACATCCGCTTTTTCAATAAACGAATATTTTTATGATTAGATATGATGTTGATTGATTTTAATGGTTTAGTTGCTTGAATTGCATAACAACAGTCAAGTTAGAATATGAAAACTAACAACCTTATTTAAAACAATCAATTTTGGCATGATGAGTAGTTAACCAATCAATCCCTAAAATCACATCAAAAGCAAGTATCTTTAAAGAGATAAGGTCAATGTGTAAGGTAATGGTGCCAACTTGAATCAAACAAGATTTATAAACAATGGATGTGATGAAAGTTTCTCCTAACTGAGTTTCCACAGATAGTCAAAGTCTAATTTTTCTGAGTCAAGTTTAAACGCTGAGCACACGCGAGAGATAAATGAATGGGTAGCACCCCATCAAGTAAGGTATAAACTTCGCAAGAATTTATAAATAGCTTACCCGTGATCACCTCGCTTTGGGTTCTCGATTATGACCAACCACAACAAACGCTTCTTCCTAATCGCTGACTTTGACTTTTTCTCGATGATTTTTGAGTCACCGTCCTCAACGAACTAGGGTTTCGCCATGCATAATCTCGAGCGATATGTCCTTCCTTTCCACAATTATAGCATACCTTGAATTGCTAGGGCGCTTGACCGATATGTCCTCTTTTCCAGATTTTAGAAAGATACGACCGGTGGTCGTTTCTCCTCCCTTAAACCGCCTTTCACCCAAGACCGCTGCCTTCACATGGTCGTTGTTAAATCTCCTCTTTTAAAATCTCCTCCCCGACTCGCTTCTTCTATTTTCATGGCTATGATTACCACCAGAGTGGTTACCATTTTTTCCGTCCGCTCTGCTTTTCTCCGCCGGGTTATCATTATTCGCTGATCGCTATCTCTCTGTACGATCCCGGTTATGGTCCCTCAGCCGACTGCATTTCAAGTATCTCGCTTCTAATAATTGAGCCCCTGTTTACAACATCCGAATAAAGAGAAAATTTATGAGAAATGAGATATCGACGACGCCGGGTTTCAAACCTCTAAGAAACATCCGCCATAACGCTCCTCATTCTCCACCAAATGAGGTGCAAACTCGATAACTCGCAAACTTTGCCTCGCATCGAGACACCGCCATGTTGTTTTTGTTCTAATCGATGAACTCCACTTCCTTCATACGATTTAACACTTTTCGTGAAAGTATTTGTCATTAAATAGCTCTCAAACGCTCTCCCAAGACACGCCGAAAAGTACCGGACGGGTACGCTTTTACGCACTCCCACCAAAAGAGTCCGCTTTCGCCATTTTAACATAAAGGTGGCGAATGGAACCTTTCGTTCTTTCTCCGCATCCCAAGACATCGAATATCTTGTAATTTGTTTGACCCATGTTTCCGCCCATGACGGATCTCGGCTTTCCCTTAAATTCGTGGTCCCAACTTCGAATCGCTTGGGTCGTGATAAACCCGTGAATTGCTATCATTTCTCCTCAGATTTTGAACACGAAGTCTCCTCGTCTCGATTTTGCATGAATCGCAAAAAACTTCTAAACATCCCTCGCTCATCATCTCGCTTCAATGGTGTTGTTCACGGGAGGAACATTGCCAAATTGCTGACGCTCTCCTCGCTGGTGAGTACAAAGCATCTCCACGGCCTCATTTCCATTGTTAATATTCTCAACGACATTCTCAAATATCGCCATAAAACAAGGGTTAATTAAGGAAATCAATATATCACATAATATCCCTATATATCGACCAACTAACAAATAAGCTTTAGTAGGACACACTAGCGGAAGGATTTACTCGCCTCCCTCCTAGTTCTATTCCCCGATCTCCGCCAGAGATCATATCCCTAAGCTCGATACCTAACCGTGACGCCCCAAAATAGGTATACATCACCCATTCGAGTGTCAATACATGGTACGTAAACAACTACAACTTTATTATTACAACAAGAAAACTGTGAGTTTGAATACAAATATTATCTTCTGCATAATATCTATACTCAAATAAATCCTCATCACATTTATCGATACATTATTTTACAAAATGGTGAGGACTACTAAACAATCCTTTCTAAAACCTTCATTCCATATTCCCGACTGCACTCGCTTATATTCTCGCCTCCCGAGAAAAATGGAACAAAAGGAAAAGGGTGAGCTCAACTAGCTCAAGAAGAATATTATGACTAAGATAATATACAACAAATTATCGTTAGTCTTCAACAGGAAAAATCTAATAGTAATACAATAGACAACAAATTTTAAATCAATATTCGCAATGAAATAATAATTCATTAGAAGAGTTAAGTAGAGAATGCAAACTACTATCTTCTATGTATGAATTTAAAAGTTCATCGCTCATCTTTTATCCCCGTAACATCAATCAATATATACATCCGAATCAAATATTCATCTTTGCACCACAGCCAAAGATATTCATCACTTGGTCATGTTCATTTAAACACTGCTCATCTTTGCACTACTACGCCAAAGATATTCTTCGAAATCATTCATCTTTGCACAAAGCCAAAGATATTCTTAAGAAAATTCATATTCTGTGCCAAAGATATTCCATAATATCATCATTTAAGACCGAGGATGATGAAAAAATATTTTTTAAAGAAACGAATCCAAAGGAAACAAAATGACAAGGATTAAGGATTAAGGATCAGATTGGTTTTATCCACGTTCAAAAATACCTCAAAAATAATCATAGTGGTGTAAAATTCAAGAATGATCAAAACATGGATACAATCAAAGTTAGTATCCGAATAGATATTTTGGAGGAAAAGAAGAAATTTTATTTTTCTATGAATAAGTCATCAGATACGTGAATAAGGCCAGATACGTGAATAAGAACTCGACACCAAAAGATAGAAATTCCACAAAACATCTTCACGCTTTCAGTACTTAATAAGACTCGTGAATAAGAATCGTGAATAAGAATCGTGAATAAGAACTCATGAATAAGAATCATGAATAAGAACCCCGATATGAAAAAGTTCCAAATTTGATAAAAACTTCAGATCAATATTTCAAAGATAATGATATCAAGAAATAATATCATTCGAGAAGAAAATAACATCCCTTACCTCGAAAGATCAATACTTTCTACTAGAATACCGTGTATATAGGTGAAGGAACTTGCACCGCCTAGCAATACTCAAAGTATACTCAAAATACTCACAAGAATACGCCGATAATATAGAGAGAGAAAACTTCAGCTTTTTGGTGTGATTTTCAATTCTAACCCAAGACCCTATTTATGTGAAATCGCTAGAACACCAAAAGTTAGTAAAATTTAATAAAATATTAATATATAATTATTAAATTCCTACGCACCCAAAATCTGATTCAAACCATCAGCCACACAAGAGTGACTCACCTTGCCTAACTCAAAAAAACGTTTTTCTTATTAAAAATATTTAAAACTTTCAAAAATTAATTATTTTGAGCTTCGTAACTTCAATAATTCATAATAAATAGCCCTTTCATCAGAAAATTGAATCTCATGAGTTTTTATAGGAATTTCAATTCTCTACAACTTTTGCGTAAGAAAGTTTTTCCAAATTCCAAATAGAAATTGACCAAATCCACAAACGGGTGATTTTACAAAGTTATAATCAAATTTCACCAATAAATGGGGTCCACCGATTACATGTTTAACATGTTTTAAACATTTATTGAAACAAAATACTCTTCCTCCTCAGATACTCATATATCCCACATTCGTTGTAAAAATATCACCATTATTATATTATTAAAATATAATAATATATTTAAATAAATTATTTTATCGTAAAAGATAAAATTTCAATTTTCAACAATTGTCACATTAAACTTTTTCTCCATCTATATCCACATAAAATCAATATTTTCCTCATCATATAAATCAATAATTAATTATTCACAAATAATATTACGTAATCACAATATCGACAACCGTGCAGCTCCTGTGAAAGAGGGCTTTCCAATAAGAATTTCTCCTCATCTGGCGCGCAATTAGGTGACCAAACCTCCTCCTTAGATGTAACTTTCTAGACATTGCCAATAATGTTATCTAATAATATTATTCAGATAATATGAATTATCGCTTTCGATAATGAAAAATATCGTGTAATGACAATTATCAAACAACAAAGAATATAAAATATCAACGCAAGAATTATTAACTCAATAAAATAAAATATCGAATAAAGAATTATCATGTAACCATTATCGAGTAGTAGGCTTTAATAATTGGTAATAATCAATGCCATCGTGCAACAACGCCAGACATTACTATGTTTTAACCACCGGTATTCCAATAAGATTAATCTGTGAATAACTACGCCAAGTTATTTAAAAACAACTTATATTTGTCGCTTTCTTTCATCCAATCGCTTCACATGGGCCCACACATGGCAAGCGCTACTTGTCGCATTTAATATTCCCGACAAAGATTTAATATTCCACGCACCAAACTAATATTCCCCGACAATAATGAATATTTTATAACCACTGCTTATTTTGAAATATTTGCAGATTTAACCCTTAACTATCCACATTAATCAAATCAACCCTTACTATTTCAAAATAATAAATAAAGGAAATTCCTTTTATTTAAAATTTTTGGTCTTAATCTTCTTAAGAGCTTGAGGATCCATGAAATTGTTGGTACTCCCCACTATCCACCAAAGATCCTTAAGAATTCTCCATGAGCCATACCCAACAATCTAATGGTATTATTAGATCTTGTGACCCGACAAAGACATGCGGTGTTATTTGGGCTTCTTGCTCTTCACATTCACCATTTAAATCCTCCTCATTATTCTCATCCCCATAATCAGGGTGATCCTTCTACATACCTTCTGATGGCAGCATTATGAACAACTTGGGTTTTTTACAGACATGCCCTAGAGTAAAGGGCTCATCACATGAAAAACACAACCTCAATCTCCTTTTTTCATTGATTTGTTCTCTGGTAAGGCCTCTGATAGGTAGAGCCCTGATAGCTTCCTCACTGTTCCTTTCCATTGGCTTGCTTGAGAAAGTAGGTATCACCTTATTTTGAACAGCACTTCCCCCAGGTTTACTGACCATCCTACTCCTCTTAAGCCATGCTTCTAACTTGGCCTCCTCCATCCTAGCCAATCTTATCATTTCCTTTAAATTTCCAGGTTTAAGTTCCTGCACCCCCAGTTGGATTTCCAATTTCAAGCCACCCATAAAACAATCCATAAAAAACTCCTCATTGAAGGATGGATTTCTAGCTAGGACCCACCCTTTTAGCTCCTCAAATCTCCTTCTCAGATTCATCCACAAATTCCCCATTTGTTGCATAGCCTTCTTCAATTCTCCAATAGATTTTCATTAGCCTCGTAACCGAATCAAGCAAAGTGATTTCTCTGTCAATTTTTCCCAACTCAACTCCCGGTCCTCCCGACAAAACCCAAAGATACCACAACTCAAATTTCACCCTTCATATTTATGGTTGCCAAGTACTCCTTCCGAGCTTCAGAACCATATGGTGAGAATGTTTTATTACACCTTCTAATCCAAGCCCAGGATTTTGACCATCGAATTTTGGGAATTCAAATTTTATGGTCTTAAAAATACTTTCAGAACCATCAGATTTGAATTTTCCATCATAAGGCCCTAAGATAGATCCAATGTTGACATTAGAAGTACCTTCTTTGTGATGAATATTGGATTCCTTTTGTGCAGCTAAGAGTGATTCGAACCTTTTCATTAGCAGCTCCAGCTTCACATCTATCCCTTGATCTATGGTAGTAGCGATTCTCTGAATCGAATCCTCATTTCGTTGTATGTTATTGCTATGCTCTCAAACCGGGTCTCAAGTTACTTAGTCTCTCGATTATTGGTGGCCATAAGCTGCAGAATCCAGAGCTCGATACCAATTGAAAGGAAGAAGCTCCTTAATGCTTTAATTTCCAAACTCGATGAATCGTAAATGAAAGGAAGTTCGTATGTAAAATGAGAAGAAGAAGATAGATAGATAGGGAGAATTAGAGAGAAATAGACAAGGAATAGAGTTAATTGGGGAAGAAGAAAGTATATTCATTTCATTCATAACTCTTTACATCACAAATCTCAATTTAAATACTCTTACCTCAAATTCTTAATCCAACAGAAAATGAATAATGAGATGAGCATGTGAATGGCACAAGCTACATCATCTGTCGAAAACATGACCCTAAATCGGAAATTAAAGACATTTCCTACTCTACCCTTGCTTTATTCTGGCAAGTTACTAAGACACCCAACAACTGATAGCTAATGCAGAATAAATGCAGCTCTCCTTTCTTACACATGCATACACACAAAGCACTGTTTTATATAGTAGCAATAATTAATACCCTAACTATATGATTGCACTAATTAATTATAAACCTATATATCTTGATTAACACCAGAATATATTAATTAAATCAGCCGTCACGCTAATTAATTTCAAAGAGTATGTTAAGGGTTTAGTCAATTATTAGCGTTTGCAATGGTATTATTTCGACCTAGAAAGCACTGCGTCATTTTTTCTGCTTTAAATAAATTACGTTTAAAATAAATTATAAAAATTTATAATAATTATATTTTCAAATACGTTTAAATTTCTAAACGCACTAGATTACTATAGATAAACCTATAGGATTATATGTGTGTGTGTGTGTTTATGTTTGACGACATTGTTTTTTGAAATGGATGAGACTGTGTTTATATAGTTGATGAGATCAACGCGCTAATTGAACAGTTGTTAGTGTATAATTAATTAAGAGCTTTATTTATGTTATGTTATGTTGAGTCGAGACATGTATCAATTACGTGAAAGAGATGCATAGTAATACTACTACGACTACCTAAATAATTCCATATGCCAGCATGTGTTATGCCATGTGAGGATGTAACTGTCTGTTGACTATGGTGTTTTTTGTTTGAAAAATAATATATATTGTGATTTTAAATATTATTTTTTTTATTATGAGTTAAGTAGATAAATTTATTTAATAATATTTTTATTATATATTTATGACATATTTAATACAATTGATCAATTTTATATATTAATATATATCACAATTATAAGTCGATTAAAATCATTTGTAATATATATCGGGAATATTTTTATTTTTAAGGCAATATATATGTGTACCAACTAGTACTATAAAATTCTCAAATTCGTCTTATATGGTTGCCGACAAATTGTAGCTTCCATCAGCTTCATTAATGCCAAGGCCTACTGTTTCACAATTCAGGCTAGTTTTTATTTTATTATTACTTCCTTCGTTCTTATAAGATTGTCGTTTTAGAAAAAAAAATTTATTTTAAAATATTTGTTGTTTACAATTTTCGAGAAGAATAAATTATTTACTTTTTTATATTATTCCTACCTTCTCTTATTGTCCCAATAAATTCTCTCATGGTATTAATAATTTTCAACTTCCCATAAAGGGTAGTGATAAAATTTCAAACAAATTTTTCTTAATTCATGTGCCAAAACCTTAAACGACAATCTTTAGGAACGGAAGTAGTACTATTTTTTCCCCTCCTCTATTATTTCAACAAGTCTAGCCCGACATGTTTTTCGAATCGCAAAATTGGATCGATCCAAGTCTTTTTTTATGATTTCTAAAAAATATATAATATTTATTTTAATTTAATTATAGAATATAATATTTTATGTGACGCTCCCAAAATTAGGTATACATCACCCATCTAGTAGTCGATATCGTGCATGTAATTTAAATACAACTTACTAATGTAATCGTCGCAGACAATACGACATAAACGCGTGAGTTTGAATACAAATATTGTTTCACTTGGATATTATACAAACTCAAAAGGAGTCCTCATTATAATTATTATCACACTATTTCACGTAATAAAGTGAGGACTACTAATGCTATCCTCGGACCATTACTCCGCTCCCCGACTCGTCCCAAATTTATATTCTCATTTTCAAGAGAAGAAGCGAAATGAAAGAAAGGGTGAATTTCAACTATTTCAAGAAGAAATATTATGACCAAGATAATGCGTAATAAATTATCATTAGCTTACAAACAAAAATGTTAAACCGATAAAATATAATGAACATCAAGTTTAACTACAATGAACCAAAGAATCCATTAAAAGAGTCAAGTAAAAATAAAATCTACTATCTTTTATGATTTAAAAGGTTTTTCATCATCGTTATAAATTTGAGACTCGCTTTTAATAAATATTCCACCACATCTAATCATCCCTCGCACTACTGGCCAAAAAATTTTCATTAAATCATCAATGGTCATGACTATACGTATAAAACCCTGGTCATAATCATACCAAAAACTATTCATAAATTCTTTACAGGCCACTGAGGACTTTTATCACATCGTTTATAACAGGTCATGATTATACCGAATGATCTCTGGTCATAATCATACTAAGTCCATCTATGCACGTAAGCCAAAGATGACTTTCAACAAAAATCTAACATGAGGATGATGTTAATGACATAATAATTCAATAAACAAGTTCAAGAATTAATTTATCCAAGAACTAATAATGTCCAAATTGATAACATGATACTGCTTTGTAGAGTAAAATTCAAGAATGCTCGAGGAAGAATATTTCCATGAAAAATATCTTTGGATGAAGCGCCGCAAATATCAAGGATATTTCACTAATTTCATGGAGTATAAGTCAAAATTTCAACCAACCGAGTATAATAACGAATGGAATAACACAAAAAATCACCACGCACAGTGCAGATTGCATTGATCGATGAAAAGTTATTCCAATGTAATAATAATAACGAACCAAAGTCGTGAAATTCACAATCGGCTGTGATGTTCCAACAGTAATAATAAAGAATGGAATAACAATGTAAATCACCACGCATGCAAAGATTGTGATGTATTAAAGTTATTCCAATGTAATAATAAATACGTAATAATAAAGATGGAACCAGTCCTGTAAAACACGAGCATGTGATATTCCAAATGTAATAATAAAGATGTAATAATAAAGACGGAACCTGTGTTCTTGTAAAGCATGTATGGATGTTCCAACTTAATAATAAAGATGTAATAATGAAGAATGTCACCAAGTATAGGTATTCTCAGGTATACAAAAGTTATTCCAATGTAATAATGAAGAAATGGAATAATGTAAGTTCTCTTTTGAATACAAAAGAATAATATCCCTTACCGTGAAAAAGACACGGATATCAAAGTAGTGAAGTACCGTAATACTCTTCTTCTTTTCTCTATAGATTTTCTCTATAGCTTCTCTCTATAATTTCTCTCTAGAGTTTGGTGAATTGTAAGAAAATAATGAAGGAATGAGCTTCTATTATAGGAAAATAGAATGCATAGTAATTAATCCATTAATCTATCGAGATTGATTTATTTTAATCTGACTCATCCATATTTAAAGCAAAATCTTTTAAATAAAATATCATATATTCTATTTATATAAAAACATTTTTACTACGCAAAACACTACGCAACACTACGCAAAATACTACGCAAAACACTACGCAACACTACGCATAATAAAATATAATATATTCTATTTATGTAATAACTTTAATAAAGATTTCGCTTTATATAAAAGATGTTTCGCTTTTAATATCGTTAATAATACTTAATAAAATAAAACGTCATTATCGCTTATAATAATTCATATTATTAATCGATAATAATGGAATCAAACCGAGTGACTTCTCACATAAAGATCGATAATCAATACCGTGCTACAATGCAACCACACGACATCGTACTTTTACTACTACTTAAAGTAGTTCAACAAAGATCAACGGTAAAACTTCCGCCGTTATTTCAATAAAATATTTTTGTCGTTTTTTCAATCCGATAATAATTCACATTGTGGGGTCCACCAATGATTGAGCCATTATACTAATATTCCCCGCTAAACCAAATATTCCCCACCAATCGAATATAATATAACCACTTGTGATACTTTGTAAAATTTATAAATACTACCCACAACTATAATATTATCTCAAATTCACACCATAATATTAAAAATTATTTCGACAAAATTTAAATCTTTATCGATAAAATTTGGGGTCTCACAATCTCCCTCCTTATGGAATTTCTCCTCGAAATTAGGTAGTACGCACACGGTATGATAAAGAGGTGAGGATACCTTGAATACCTTTAAAGTTAAAACATTAAATTCATCTTTGCAATCCGACCAAAGATATTCATTAACAATTCATCTTTGCACTACAGCCAAAGATATACAAATCAGAAACCAATAATGCCGAGACTCAAATTTTAATAAGTATCACGACCACTAATTATCCATGCACCTTCGCCGCCGGGGATATTCGTGTTTTTAATTACTACCATGATTATACCGAATAATCCCTCGGTCATAATCATACCAAGTCCATCAATGTACTACTACTACTAAAGATGACTTTTACCACATCCATGAATTAATATTTCATCACGAGACTCATTTCAATAATTAATCCACATCATCGAATCATCCCCGCACTACGTGCCAAGGATATTCTTTATTATCACGACCACGAATGACTATCCATGCACTACGTACAAAGATAATCGTGTATCATTAAGATTATGACCACAAATTATCCATGCACTACTACCAAAGATAATCGTATTATTCATTAGTATCACCGTGACGCCCCCAAAATAGGTATACATCACCCATTCCGAAAGTTGTCAATACATGGTACGTAAACAACTACAACTTTATTATTACAACAAGAAAGCGTGAGTTTAAATACAAATATTATCTTCTAGACAATATTTATACTCACATAAATCCTCATCACATTTATTGATACATTATTTTACAAAATGGTGAGGACTACTAAACAATCCTTTCTAAAACCTTCATTCCATACCCCGACTGCACTCGCTTATATTCTCGCCTCCCGAGAAGAATGGAACAAAAAGGAAAAGGGTGAGCTCAACTAGCTCAAGAAAGAATATTATGACTAAGATAATATACAACAAATTATCGTTAGTCTTCAACAGAGAAAAATTTAATAGAATACAATAGACAACAAATTTTCAATCAACATTCGCAATGAAATAATAATTCATTAGAAGAGTTAAGTAGAGAATGCAACTACTATCTTCTATGTATGAATTTAAAAGTTCATCGCTCATCTTTTATCCCTCGTAATAACAATCAATATACATCTCGAATCAAATATTCATCTTTGCACTACAAAAGCCAAAGATATTCATCATTGGTCATGTTCATTTAAACACTGCTCATCTTTGCACTACAAAGCCAAAGATATTCTTCAGAAATCATTCATCTTTTTGCACTACTGAGCCAAAGATATTCAATAATATCATCATTTAAGACCGAGGATGATGAAAAATATTTTTAAAGAACGAATCCGGTGAAACAAAATGACAAGGATTAAGGATTAAGGATTCAGATTTTGTTTTATCCATGTCCAACAATACCCCAAAAATAATCAAAGTGGTGTAAAATTCAAGAATGATCAAAACATGGATACAATCAAAGCTAGTATCCAAAATAGATGTTTTGGACAAAAAGAAGAAATTTTATTTTTTGGTGAATAGTGTCAGATACGTGAATAAAGGTCAGATATCGTGAATAAAGGTCAGATACGTGAATAAGACCAGTATACATGAATAGTAAATCCGACACCAAAAGATAGAAATTCCACAAAAACATCTTCACGCTTCATTTAATAGTACTTTCGTGAATAAGTAACTCGTGAATAAGAACTCATGAATAGTAACCCGACATGAAAAAGTTCCAAATTTGATAAAACTTCAGATCAACATTTCAACATAATGATATTCAAGAAATAATATCATTACGAAAAAAAAAAATATCCCTTACCTCAAAGAATCAAGATTTCTAAGGAAAGGTCGAAAGTGATCTTTGAATGAAACTTGTATTGAATAAAGAACTCTCAAAGTATCTAAATACTCACAAAATACGCTCAATAATATAGAGAGAGAAAGAGAGAAAACTTTGTTTCGGTGTGATTTTCAATTCTAACTTAAAGCCCTCTATTTATAGAAAATGTTAGCCTACCAAGCAGACTTGACTTGACTACCACCGATGGCTTTTACTCGCTACTATTGCCACCACCACATTTGAAATAAAATTCAGCACATTTCTTCACCAACCACAAGTGGGGCCCACTCAATTCTAGAATTTTCCACCAAAATCAATTATAACCCTAATTTCAATCGACACCTCTTAAAATTCATAACAAATCATTCGTGCATTTTTAACGGTTCAAAATTTGTGGACATATACTCAACTTATGTATGTATAACATACCCAAAAATTACCACAATCCAATCTATTCGGATTAAAAATTATAATCCCCATAATATATCTCAAAACCCTTGATTTAATTTTTAATACCTCCAACTGTAAAATATCGATAAAACACCTCAACAATAATTTCTTCATTTATAACCACATAAATAAATCCATCATTTATATCCAGATAAAATAAATATTTCTTTATCATATGAATCAATAATTAATTATTCACAAATAATATTACGTAATCACAATTATGACAAACCAGCCGCTCCTGTGAAAGAGGGGCTTTCCGATAAGGATTTCTCCTCATTGGCGCCGCAATTAGGTGACCAAACCTCTCCTCGATGTAACTTTCTAGACATCGCTAATAATGCTATCTAATAATATTATTTAAATAATATGAATTATTGATCCGATAATGGAGATAATGTGCGTTGACAATTATTGAACAACAATAATATAAAATATCAACGCAAAGAATTATTGGATCAATAAAATAAAATATTGAATAAGAATTCATCGTAAAAATTATTGAGAAAGGCCTTCACGTAAGGATCAATAATTCAACAATACTGTGCAATACACCGCTTCTTGTCGCGCAACCACGCCAGACATCGTATTTTAACCAATTCGGTATTCCAATGTCTTAATTCAGAATAACTACGCCGTTATTTTTAACCAACTTATATTTGTCGTTTTCTTCATCCAATCGCTTCAGTTATGGGGCCCACACATGGTCGCTACCGTCGCATTTAATAATATTCCCGACAAGCATTTAATATTCCACCACCAAACTAATATTCCCCGACAAAATGAATATTTTATAACCACTTGCTTATTTTGAAATATTTGCATATTTAACCCTTAACTATCCACATTAATCAAATCAACCCTTACTATTTCAAAATAATAAATAAAGGAAATTCCTTTTATTTAAAAAATTTTAGGTCTTACAATCACGACCATAATTATCCATGACTACGTACAAAGATAATCGTGTTTTCAATTACGGTTATGATTATACCCCAACAATCCCCTGGTCATAATCATACCAAGTCCATCTATGCACGTAAAGCCATGTATGACTTTCAACACAATATAAGCATGAGGATAATGATATAAAGAATCAATCAAATGAGATAAAGGATAAATATTAAACATTTATAATATAATTTATCCAGATTCAAGAATATCCCCATATTATCAATCACTTAATAATCTCATAATCTAATATCATTAATATTATAACAATATTTTAATCACTTCTTAAATTTATAAACAATTTATTTCAATTGTTTACGCTTTACCATATAATGCATTTAATCATTCAAAAATGTCATACTCATAAGATATCATCACCAATGATCAAATCCCTCATCAAAAAAATATGCATATACTCTATATAGGATTCTCTAGCCATAAAATCCAATTTTCAACTTTGTTACTTCACATAACATATTTAACTCATATGTTCGTAACTAAACTATTTTCATAGAAAATATCAAATCAGTCCCAAATATATTTCTTTTCTGGGATTTAGCATAATATAGTCCCATAATGAACATACATTTTTCTCGGAATTTTTAAAATTCATTTACTATTTTTCAAAAATCAATTTCTAATTAATTCCTTAAAAAATTAGCTACCTCAAGGTTAACTCCAGAAATTCCCAAATTTTGGCAGGACCTTACACATGTTAATGTGAGCCTCCAGTTTAAATTTCATGGTCATCGGAGTTGTAGAACTCCGGTTATATCGTTTTCATTTGATGGAAAACCTAAATATTGAAATGGTCATAACTTGCTCATTTTAAGTCAGAATAAGCTCATTTTTGGACAGGAGTTACCTTATACCATATACTTTTATTTCCCAAAAGGCTAGAATTTTTCTCATAATTTAAGTGGCCGAAAATGCCCTTTTAAAAATAAAATCAGTAGCTTTTTGAAATTTCCAAATTTTTTTCATTCTTTATTAAAATCACCCACACGTAAATCTGCAACACCTTTTCCAAAGGATTCCACTTGGAGATGCTACAAAACTCATAGATCTAACTCTAGAACTTGATCACACTAAAAATTCAAAATATATTAGGAGATATGGTCAATTGAATTTCATGTTACGCTTTTTCACAAAATCGATTTTCAACTCTTTGTGATTTCTAAGAAACTTTCATGTTTTCTCATAATAACCAACATAACTCATTATAACACTTACTAATACCACGTATACCCATGATTTTCATTACTCCAATGCTTTTATTATGACTTTCATCATAATCCACGTAAACAGATCCTTTTAGTTGAAAAAATATTTGAGGGTTTAAGAAATGGGTTTTTGTACTGGGGTAAATACAAAATTCGATTTCACGCTCTAGGGTAGGCTAGAAAGTCTATAAAAATACGTCAAGAAATTTATTAATGATAGAAATATCATTCAAAACTGTGACTCTCATCCAAAACTTGGATAATACGTCACATTGATACCAACTGTGATTTCTATTCTTTAACCTAGATAGCACCTCATAATGATGCCTATCAACTCGCCATCTTCTTTCATGATGTCGCCTAGAGAAAGTCTGGCCTCGGTGCATTCCACACAAGGAAGTCAACAACGAAAGGTTCAGGGATCTTTATTTATGGCTTGATATGACAATGATTGACTTTAATGGTTTGGTTACTTGAATTCGCACAACAGGTTGGTTATGAATATAAAAGCTAACAACCTTACGAAAAGCATGATGATTAGTTAACCAATTGATTCCTAAAATCACATCAAAGGCCAGATTTTAAAAAATAAGATCGACAAGTAACGTGAAAGTGTTTATTTGAATCAAACAAGATTTAAAAACAAGAGAGGTAACAAAGGCTCCTACTAACTAAGTTTCAACTAATAAGTCAAAGTCTAACTTCTCCTGAGTCAAATTTAAACGCTGAACGCAAAGCAAGAGAGATAAAATAATGGGTAGAACCCAGATCTTATAAGGTATAGACTTCAGTAATTTATAATTAACTAACTCGTGCTAACTTCGTTCGGGTTACTCGCTTTTTGAGAAGTCACGAAAAAACGCCTCCTTACACTACCGATTTTGACTTTTTCCGAACGGTCTTTGGTGCCTCCATCCTAGCTGAACTTGTCTTCGGTGAACGACAAAATTGGGCTAAGTGACCTTCTTTTCCACAATTATAACATGCTTTATATGACATCGTGTAGTTTGGACTGATATGTCCCTCCCCTCCGCATTTGAAACATATGATAGGTGGTCGTTCTCCTTCCTTAACAACGTGGTCTTTGGTCGACGTCTTTCCATCATTGTTGAATTTCCTCTTCTTGAAATTTCCATTCCTATTATCTTCGCCATGGTTACCACCGAAATGATAATTTCTCCCACGATGGTTATCGTTGTTCATGGCCGTTGCCACCTAAGACGATTATTATTGTGTTGTTGGTCGTTACCTTTTGGTTGTGCTGACTCATTATCGCGCTCCAATAACTAAGCCCTATTCACAATATCTGAATACAAACAAAGTTTATGAGAAATTAGGTATTGACGTATATCGAGTTTCAAACCTCTTAAAAACATTCGCGTCATTCGCTCCTCATTATCGACCAAATGGGATGCAAACCGAGATAACTCGGCAAACTTAGCCTCATACTGTGACACGGTCATATTTGTGACGCCCCCAAATTTAGGTATACGTCACCCATCTTGGGTCGCCACTTACATGGTACATAAATTCAAATACAAACTTAATTATACATCTCGCTGTAACATTCGACAATACATAAACCGAGAGTTCTAATAGAATATTGTCATTTAGATAATATCCATACTCAAGGAGTCCTCATTACATTTATTGTCACACTATTTAATGTAATAGTGAGGACTACTAATGCTATCTTCGGGACCATCACTCTTTTTCCCGACTCGTCCCACTATATTCTCATTTCTCAAGAGAATAAAGTGAAAAAAGGGTGAGCTCAACTAGCCCAAAGAAGAAATATTATAACTAAGATAATGCGTAATAAATTATCAATAGTCTTCAACAATGTTAAACCGATAAAATACAATAGACAACCGCTTTAATCAGCAATGAATACGCAATCCATTAAAAGAGTCAAATAGAAAATAAAGTCTACTATCTTTTAGGTTTTAAAAGGTTTTCATCAATTTTATCACTAAGACTCGCTTTTAATGAATAAACCACAATATCTAATCATCCCTCGCACTACTGGCCAAGGATTTTCATCAAATTATCAATGGTCATGACTATACCGAATCACCCCCGGTCATAATCATACCAAAAACTATCCATCATCGCATTATGTGCCACCGAGGACTTTTGTCACATTATTTATATCAATTCATGATTATACCGAATGATCCTCGGTCATAATCATACTAAGTTCATCTACGCACGTAAGTCAAAGATAACATAATATAATATGAGGATGATGACAATGACATAATAATTCAATAAAACAAGTTCACGAATTAATTTATTCAGAACTAATAACGCCCAAATTGTCAACATGATATCGCTTTGTAGAGTAAAATTCAAGAATGCTCGTAAAAATATTTTCATTAAAAAATATCGGATGAAGCGCTAAATATCAAGGATATTCCACTAAATTCATGGAGTATAAGTCAAAATTTTAACCAACCGAGTATAATAAATAATGAAATAACAAAAGAAATCACCATGCATGCAGATTTGATGTACAAAGTTATTCCAATGTAATAATAAATACGTAATAATAAAATCTTAACCAGTCCTGTAAAACACACGCATGTGATATTCCAATAGAATAATAAAGATGTAATAATAAAGATTTTAACTGTGTCCTGTAAAACACATGCATGTGATATTCCAATAGTAATAATAAAATAATAATAAAGATTTTAACCAGTCCCATGTAGAAAGCATGTATGTGATGTTCCAAAACTAATAATAAAATAATATAAGAATGTCACCAAGTATAGAGGATTCAGATATACAAAAGTTATTCCAATGTAATAAATAAGAATGGAATAATATAAGGATTTCACCAAGTATAGGTATTCCGTATATACAAAGTCATGTATAGGTACGCCACTTTTTACAAAAGTTATTCCAATGTAATAATAAAGAATGGAATAATGTAAGTTCTTCTTCATGAATAAGAAAGAATAACACCCTTTATTTAGTACAACAAATAATATTCCCTACCTGTAAGAGTCAATATTGGAAAAGTGAAGAAGAAAATACTTTTCTTCTTTCTCTCTATAGTTTTTCTCTCTGTAGTTTCAATGAATTCGTAAGAAATAATGAAGGAATGAGCTTTCTATTTATAGAAAACCGAGGGTGGTTTTTGGTCTTAACGAAGGGTCAAAATGACTTTCGTAATATCAAGAGACAACTACTATTCATGAAGGGGTAATTAACCTCGAACAATCAAGAGGCGCTTAACTCTCGTAATATCAAGGACAACTACTATTCATATCTAAGGGTAATTACTATCGACGAAGGTAATTACTATCGAAAGGTAATTACTATCAGAAGGTAATTACTATCGAACGTAAGGTAAATACTATCGATTTAAGGTAATTACTATTCACAAAGGTAATTACTATTCACAAAGGTAATTACTATCGATTTAATGTAAATACTATCGACGGAAGGTAATTACTATTCACAAAGGTAATTACTATTCGAGGTAAGGGACTCTTACGAAGGGATGATGATTTACATATGCGGCCCCCATAAAATAATCAAACTTACCACAAACGCCTCATAATGTATTTTTATATACATCAAGGATTGAATAAATATTACCACAAATCATTTTATTTTTAATCAACACATTTTTAATCTTTCAACAATTATTAATCATTTATAACTTGTCGCCTCAATTAATAATTTAATACTATAACATATTATATGTGATGATACGCGTGACAATAATTGAATCAATAATATAAGAGATATGATGCAAAGAATTATCAGAAGTAATAATCGAGCATAAAAAGTGAATTTCTCACGTAAAGATCAATAATCAATATCGTGTGCTACTATACAACTACGCCAGACATCGCATTACTTTTACTACGGTAGTTCAACAGCTTTTGACAGAATACTTCTATGCCGTTATTTTTATAGAAAATAATTTTGTCGCTTTTTAACTACGACAATACTTCCGCCAGGGGGTCCATTAATGATCGAGTCAGTCATTTAATATTCCCCACAAAAAGAATATTCCCCACCAAACGTAATATTTTATAACAACTTCGCTTACTTTTGCAAAATTTATAAATATTACCCACAACTATAACATTATATCAAATTTATTCCATAATATTCAAAAATAATATTTATAAAAAATTCATCTTTATTTATAAAAGTCGGGTCTTACAACCTCCCCTTCTTATGAAATTTCGCCTCGAAAATTAGGGTACGACTCGATATGATAAAGAGGTGAGGATACCTCAATACCTTTTATCGTTAAAAATATTAAATTCATCTTCTAATCCTACCAAAGATATTCATTAACAATTCATCTTTGCACCACAGCCAAAGATATACAATCAGAAACCAATAATGCCGAGACGCAGCCTTTAATAAGATCACGACCACTAATTATCCACGCACCATCGCCAAGGATATTCGTGTTTTCAATTACTACCATGATTATACCAAATAACTTTGGTCATAATCATACCAAGTCTATCAATGCACTACTACCAAAGACGACTTTTTACCACATCCATGAATTAATATTTCATCACGAGACTCAACTCAATAATTAATCCATATCATCGAATCATCCCCGCACTACGTGCCAAGGATATTCATTAGTATCACGACCATTAATTATCCATGCACTACTACCAAAGATAATCGTGGTATTCATTAAGATCATGCACCATAAATTATCCATGACTACTACCAAAGATAATCGTGGTATTCATTAATATCACGACCACAAATTATCCATGCACTACTACCAAAGATAATCGTGGTATTCATTAAGATCACGACCACAAATTATCCATGCACTACTACCAAAGATAATCGTATTCATTAAGATCACGACCATAAATTATCCATGACTACTACCAAAGATAATCGCAGTATTCATTAAGATAACGCACCACAAATTATCCATACTACTACCAAAGATAATCGTGTTTTCATGCTATGATTATACCCAACAATCTCTAGTCATAATCATACCAAGTCCATCTATTCACGTAGCCATGTATTTACTTTCAACACAATATAAGTAATGAGGATAATGATATAAAGAATCAATCAAATGAGATAAAGGATAAATATTAAACATTTATAATATAATTTATCCAGATTCAAGAATATCCCCATGTTATCAATCACTTAATAATCTCATAATCTAATATCATTAATATTATAACAATATTTTAATCAATTCTTAAATTTATAAACAATTTATCTCAATTGTTTACGCTTTTACCATATAATGCATTTAATCATTCAAAAATGCCATACTCATAAGATATCATCACCAATTATCAATCCCTCAAAAAAAAAAAAAATATGATATATACTCTATATAGGATTCTCTAGCCATAAAATCCTATTTTCAACTTTCATATTTCACATAACATATTTAACTCATATGTTCATAATTAAACTATTTTCATGAAAAATACCAAATCAGTCCCAAAAATATTTCTTTTCTGGGATTTAGTATAATATAGTCCCATGATGAAAATATATTTTTCTTAATTTTTAAAATTCATTTACTATTTTTCAAAAATCAATTTCTAATTAATTTCTTAAGAAATTAGCTACCTCAAGTTTAACTCCAAAAATTCCCAAATCTTGGCAGGACCTTACTCATGTTAATGTGAGCCTCCAGTTTAAATTTCATGGTCATCGGAGTTATAGAACTCCGCTTATAGCATTTTTCGTCAAAAAAACCTAAATATCAAAAATGGTCATAACTTATTCATTTTAAGTCGTAATGAGCTCATTTTTGGACAGGAGGTACTTTATAACATATATTTTTATGTCCCAAAAGGCCAGAATTTTTCACATAAATTTAGTGGCCGAAACAGCCCCTTAAAGTTTCTAGGCAAGAGCATTTTTGTAATTTGCAGCTTTGGACTCTTTTGCTAAATTCACCCATTTAAAATCTACAAAGACCTTTTCCAAAGGATTCCACTTGGATAAGCTACAAAACTCATAGATCTAACTCTAGGACTTGACCACACTCAAAAATTCAAAATATAATAGAGATATGGTCAATTGAATTTCATGTTACGCTTTTTACCAAAATCGATTTTTCAACCCTTTGTGATTTCTAAGAAACTTTCATGTTTTCACATAATAACCACATAACTCATCATAACACTTACTAATACTTCATATACCCATGATTTTCATTAGTCCAATGCTTTTATTATGACTTTCATCATAATCCTCGTAAATGCATCCTTTTAGTCAAGAAATATTCGAGGGTTTAAGAAATGGATTTTCAGATCTGGGGTCAATACAAAATTCGATTTCACGCCTAGGTAGGCTAGCTAGAAATCTTCAAGAATACGTCAAGAAATTTATTAATGATATAAATATCATTCAAAATCGCTACTCTTATCCAAGACTGGATAAGACGTTACATCGATACCAACTCGTGACTTCTATCCTTTAACCTAGATAACACCTCACAATGATACCTATCAACTTGTCATCGTCATTCACGACGCCGCCTACGTAAAGTCCGCTTTTGCAGCATTCCACACAAGGAAGTCAACAACGAAAAGATCGGGGCTCTTTACTTATGGCTTGATATAACAAGTTGATTAACTTTAGGTTTGGTTACTTTGAATTTCAGATAACAAAGTTGGTTTAGAATATGAAAGCTAACAACCTTACAAAAAGAATAATAAGTAGTTAATCAATCGCTTTCAAAAATTACCTCAAAGGCAAGTATTTTCAAAGAGATAAGATCGTGAAAGTGTTTATTTGAAACAACAAGATTAATAAACAAATGGAGGTAACGAAGGTTTCTCCCAACGAAGTTTCAATAGATAAATCAAAGTCTAATTTTTCCGAGTCAAATTTAAACATCGAACACAACTAGGTAGAATAAAAGAGTGGGTAGAACTTGTATTGAATAAAGTATAGACTTCACAATAATTTATAATTAATTTACCCGTAATAACTTCGCTCGTTTTCGACAATAAACGCCTCGCTTAAATTACCGAAGTTTGACTTTTACTATAGGTACATTCCACCCTTAAGTGCTTCTTCACATTCCCGATCCATGATTTGAATTATTATTCTCCGATCCATATCGAATTCAGTCGACCGCTATGCATGTGGTAATTCAATTCGATGTTGGGTTCTCCCAATTGTCATTCAAAAAGCAAAGTCCATTTCATCTATTTCGCTTTATCGATCGGACGCCTTTTTCTACACTATCAACGCTACAGTGCCTTTTACCCATGCATCGCCTATTCTCCTTCGCTCATTGTTTCTTCTTTCAACCGATATTTGATTTTTAAATTCTCGATTCCAACTTTAATATCTTTACACCGCCAAAGCGTGATTTTGTTCGAGCATCACATATCGGGTAAACCCAATTTTGAATTGTCAGATCCCTTTGTTCCACGCATCGCTTGTCGCTTCTTCAACTCGTTTCTTCTAGCTCACTTAACACGATTTTGTAATTCTAAGTTTTGATCATAAATTTCTTCTAACCAATTCCTCCTCAAAGTTCCTCTTCTTCCTCTTCTTCCTCACTCTCACCGCTACCTCCGCAACTAGCTCTCAAAGTGCAACAATTAGTTCTTCATTCACTACGTGGATATCTCTAATTTGTTCCTCGTCCCGATAATCGCATTAACTCGATTAGTGATTAAAGGTGTCACAACTGGCCACATTCACTCCATCAGTGAATATTTTCACCGCCATTTCCAAACACCGCCACAACACAAGGGTTAATTAATATATCAAATATTATCCCTATAC
This sequence comes from Panax quinquefolius, assembly GCA_020205615.1. Lineage (NCBI taxonomy): Eukaryota > Viridiplantae > Streptophyta > Magnoliopsida > Apiales > Araliaceae > Panax > Panax quinquefolius. The sequence goes on from CM035163.1 coordinate 11,527,204, forward strand.
TCCGACCGACCAATTAAATAACAAATAAACTTAGGTAGGTCATACTAACAAGGAATTTCCCTGCCTCCCTCCTAGTTCTTATCTCAAGATCTTAGCTGTGGATCATATCCCTAAGCTCGATACCAACCGCGACGCCTCCAAAATTAGGTATACGCCACCCATCTTGGGTCGCCACTTACATGGTACATAAATTCAAATACAAACTTAATTATACATCCGTCGGGTAACATACGACAATACATAAACCGAGAGTTCTAATAGAATATTGTCATTTAGATAATATCCATACTCAAGGAGTCCTCATTACATTTATTGTCACACTATTTAATGTAATAAATGAGGACTACTAATGCTATCTTCGGACCATCACTCTTTTTCCCGACTCGTCCCAAATTTATATTCTCATTTCCTCAAGAGAATAAAAAAGAAAGAAAGGGTGAGCTCAACTAGCCCAAGAAGAAATATTATAACTAAGATAATGCGTAATAAATTATCAATAGTCTTCAACAATGTTAAACCGATAAAATACAATTGACAACCAGTTTTAATCGCAAAATAAATACGTAATCCATTAAAAGAGTCAAATAGAAAATAAAGTCTACTATCTTTTAGGTTTTAAAAGGTTTTCATCAATTTTATCACTAAGACTCAGCTTTAATGAATAAACCACAATATCTAATCATCCCTCGCACTACTGGCCAAGGATTTTCATCAAATTATCAATGGTCACGACTATACCGAATCACCCCCGGTCATAATCATACCAAAAACTATCCATCATCGCATTACATGTGCCATCGAGGACTTTTGTCACATCATTTATATCAATTCATGATTATACCGAATGATCCTCGGTCATAATCATACTAAGTTCATCTACGCACGTAAGCCAAAGATAACATAATATAATACGAGGATGATGACAATGACATAATAATTCAATAAAACAAGTTCATTTAATTAATTTATTTAGAACTAATAACGCCCAAATTGTCAACATGATATCGCTTTGTAGAGTAAAATTCAAGAATGCTCAAAAAAAATATTTTCATTAAAAAATCGGATGGATGAAGTTTAAATATCAAGGATATTCCACTAAATTCATGGAGTATAAGTCAAAATTTTAACCAACCGAGTATAATAAATAATGAAATAACAAAAAGAAATCACCACGCACGCCAGATTTCAGACATAAAAGTTATTCCAAATGTAATGATAAATACGTAATAATAATAAAATCGGAACTGTGTCCTGTAAAACACATGCATGTGATATTCCAATGTAATAATAAAGATGTAATAATAAAGACGGAAACCAGTCCTGTAAAACACATGCAGATAGGATATTCCAATAGTAATAATAAAGACAGAATAATAAAGACGGAACCAGTCCCACAGAAAAGCATGTATGATGTGATGTTCCAAACTAATAATAAAATAATAAGTAAGAATGTCACCAAGTATAGAGGATTCCACAGATATAAAAGTTATTCCAATGTAATAAATAAGAATGGAATAATATAAGGATTTCACCAAGTATATAGGTATTCCATATACGTGTCATGTATAGGGTATGCCACTTTTTTACAAAAGTTATTCCAATGTAATAATAAAGAATGGAATAACAACAGTTCTTCTTCATGAATAAGAAAGAATAACACCCTTTATACGAGTACAACAAATAATATTCCCTACCTGTAAGAAATTTAATATTGGAAAAGTGAAGAAGAAAAATACTTTTCTTCTTTCTCTCTATAGTTTCTCTCTGTAGTTTCAAATGAATTCGTAAGAAATAATGAATGAACGAGCTTTCTATTTATATAAAAACCGAGGGTGGCTCTTGGTCTTAACGAAGGGTCAAAATGACTTCGTAATATCAAGAGACAACTACTATTCATGAAGGGGTAATTAACCCTTGAACAATCAAGAGGCGCTTAACTCTCGTAATATCAAGGGACAACTACTATTTCATGAAGGGGTAATTACTATCGATTTAAGGTAATTACTATCGACGAAGGTAATTTACTATCGAATTAAGGTAAATACTATCGACGAAGGTAATTACTATTCACAAAGGTAATTACTATTCACAAAGGTAATTACTATCGATTTAAGGTAAATACTATCGACGAAGGTAATTACTATTCACAAAGGTAATTACTATTCACAAAGGTAATTACTATCGATTTAAGGACTCTTAGATGATTTACATACGGGCCCCCCATAAAATAATCAAACTTACCACAAACGCCTCATAATGTACTCTTTATATACATCAAGGATCGAATAAATATTACCACAAATTATTTTATTTTTAATCAACACATTTTTAATCTTTCAACAATTATTAATCATTTATAACTTGTCGCCTCAATTAATAATTTAATACTATAACATATTATACAGATGATAATCGTGACAATAATTGAATCAATAATATAAGAGATATGATGCAAAGAATTATCAGAAGTAATAATCGAAAGTATACCGAGTGACTTCTCACGTAAAGATCAATAATCAATATCATGCGCTACTATACAACTACGCCAGACATCGCATTTTTTACTAATGGGTAGTTCAACAGCTTGATTTCAGAATAACACCTCTCCGCCGTTATTTTTATAGAAAAATAATTTTGTCGCTTTTTAACTACTTATAATACTTCCGCCAGGGGTCCACTAATGATCGAGTTGCCGCATTTAATATTCTCCCACAAAAAGAATATTTCCACCAAACTAATATTTTATAACAACTTCTGCTTATTTTTACAAAATTTATAAATATTACCCACAACTATAACATTATATCAAATTTATTCCATAATATTCAAAAAAATAATATTTATAAAAAATTCATCTTTATTTATAAAAGTCGGGTCTTATAATATTATTTTGCTCAAATTGATAAACTCCACCTCCTTCATGTGATTTAATACTTTTGTGAAAGTACTTGTTGCTCAATGACTCTTGGAACTTCTCCCAAGACATCTCGAGTATGTCACTCAGGTACATTTTACTGATTCTCACCAAGAATCCGCTTTCTTTACGCAACATAAAGGTGGCAAATGGAACCTTTTGCTTCCTTCCGAGCATCCCAAGACATCAAATATCTTGGTGATCTCGCTTTAACCACGTCTCCGCCTTTTAAGTGGTTCTCGCTTTTCCAAAAACTCCGGTGGTCCCAGCCTGAATCGCTAAATGCGGTGACCAATCGTGGGTTGCCATTATTTTACGCTTTATGAACAGGAGCCGCCTTCATTCGATGTTGCATGAATTCTAAAAACTCCTAAACGTCATCGGTCGATTCGTCATTTGATCAAGTCGTTGTTGTTTACATACGGAGGATTATCGCCATCCCGTCGCACATTATCCCGATTATTGATCCGTGGAGACTCAACGGTCTCGTGCTCCATTGCTTATCTCAACATTTTGGATGCCATTTTCAAACATCGCCACAAAACAAGGGTTAATTAACATGTCACATATTATCCTTATATACTCGACCGACCAACTAAATACCAAATAAACTTAGGTAGGTCATACTAAAGCGAAGAATTTCCGCTTTCTCCCTCCTAATTCTTATCTCACATCTTAGCCAGGATCATATCCTAAGCTCGATACTAATTGTGACGCCCCCCAAAATTAGGTATACATCACCCATCTTGGGTAGTCGATATATGGTACAAAATTTAAATACAACTTACTAATGTAACTATCGCATATATAATCTTACATAAACCGTGAGTTTGAATACAAATATTGTCTACTAGATATTATACAAACTCAAAAGGAGTCCTCATTACAATTATTAATCACACTATTTCATTGAATAGTGAGAACTACTAATGCTATCCTCTCGACCATTACTCCGCTCCCCGACTCCGTCAAATTTATATTCTCATTTCAAGAGAACGGTGAAAGAAAGGGTGAGCTTCAACTATTTCAAGAAGAAATATTATGACTAAGATAACGCAGTAATAAATTATCATTAGCCTACAACAATGTTAAACCGATAAAATATAATGAACATCAAGTTTAACTACAAATGGAACCAACAATCCATTAAAAGAGTCAAATAGAAAATAAAATCTACTATCTTTTATGATTTAAAAGGTTTTTCATCTTCGTTATAGTTTTAGACTCAAACTTTTAATAAATATTCCACCACATCTAATCATCCCCTGCATCACTGGCCAAGAATTTTATTAAATCATCAATGGTCACGACTATACCGAATAAACCCCGGGCCATAATCATACCAAAAACTATTCATCAACGCTTTATGTGCCAATCGGAGGACTTTTTATCACATCGTTTATAACAGTCATGATTATACCGAATGATCCCCTCATCATAATCATACTAAGTTCATCTACGCATCGTAAGCCAAAGATTTACTTTCAACATAATATAACATGGGGATGATGTCAATGACATAATAATTCAATAAACAAGTTCAAGAATTAATTTATCCAAGAACTAATAATGTCCAAATCGACAAACACGACATCGCTTTAGAAAGTAAAATTCAAGAACGCTCGTAAGAATATTTCCATAAAAATATTGGATGAAGCCGCAAATATCGAGGATATTTCACTAATTTCATGGAGTATATAAGTCAAAATTTCAACTAACTCGAGTTTAATAACGAATGGAATAACAAAAAAAAAATTACCACGCACGCAGATTCTTGTATGCAGGTTATTCCAATGTAATAATAATAACTAACCGGTGTCGTGTGAAATTCACAATCGATAGGATGTTCCAATGTAATAATAAAGAATGGAATAACAACGTAAATCACTACGCATGCAGATTGAGATGTATGTTATTCCAATGTAATAATAAATACTGTAATTATAAAGATGGAACCAGAATCCGCCAGAAACACATGCATGCGAGGATATTCCAAATGTAATAATAAAACATGTAATAATAAAGACGGAACCAGCGTCCAGGTAAAGAAAGATGCATGAGGATGTTCCAAACTAATAATAAAGACAAAATAATGTAAGAATGTCACCAAGATATAGGGTATTAAGCATGATACAAGTTATTCCAATGTAACAATGAAGAAATGGAATAATGTAAGTTCTCTTTTGAATACAAAAGAATAATATCCCTCACCGTAAAAAAGACACCTGGATATCAAAGTAGTGAAGTCTGTAATACTCTTTCTTCTTTCTCTATATGTATTTTTCTCTATATATACTCTCTCTATAATTTCTCTCTGTAATTTGGTGAATTCGTAAGAAAAAAAAATGAACGAATTTCATTTATAGGAAAATGTAACGATAAGTAATTAATCCATTTAACCATCCAGATTGATTTACTTTAATCGACTATCCATATATTTAAAGAAAATCTTTTAAATAAAATATCATATATTCTATTTATATAAAAACATTTTACTACACAAACACTACGCAAAAAACACTACGCAACACTACGATAATAAAATATAATATATTCTATTTATGTAATAACTTTAATAAAGATTCATTTTATATAAAAGATGTTTTCGCTTTTATTACGCTAATAATACATAATTAAAACAAAACGTCATTATCGCTATATAATAATTCATATTATTAATCGACAATAATGGAATCAAACTGAGTGACTTTCACATAAAGATCAATAATCAATACCGTGCGCTACTACGCAACCACACGACATGTCTTTCTTTTACTACCGAAAGTAGTTCAACAAAGATCAACAAGATAAAACTTCCGCCGTTATTTCAATAAAATATTTTTGTCGTTTTTTCAATCCGATAATAATTTCATGCATGGTCCACCAACGATTGGTAGTTATTGAATATTAATATTCCCTCGCTAAACCAAATATTCTCGAAACCAATAATAATATAATATAACCACTGTGATACTTTGCAAAATTTATAAATACTACCCATAACTATAATATTATCTCAAATTCACACCATAATATTAAAAATTATTTAATAAAATTTAAATTTTATCGATAAAATCCGGGTCTCACATTTTATGTATAATTTTATAATTTGACATATTATTAATCGACAATAATGGAATCAAACCGAGTGACTTCTCACATAAAGATCAATAATCAATATGGTGCTAGCTTACGCAACTAACACGACATCAGATTTTTTACTACCGTAGTAGTTAGTTCAACAAAGATCACCAGAAAACTTCCGCCGTTATTTCAATAAAATATTTTTTACGCTTTCAATCCGATAATAATTTGAATTACATGTGTTCCACCAACGATGATTTAGCCAGACGAATATTCCCTCGCTAAACCAAATATTCCCCACCAATCGAATATAATATAACCACTGAATACTTTGCAAAATTTATAAATACTATCCACAACTATAATATTATCTCAAATTCACACCATAATATTAAAAATTATTTCGACAAAATTTAAATTTTTATTGATAAAATCTGGGGTCTCACATTTTATGTATAATTTCATAATTTGGACATATTTAAAAAAAATAAGGTTGTACGAATATTTTAGGTGTAATTCATAGTGTTTTTTTTCTTTGAATGCTGCTGAGGTGCATGTACCAGTTAGACAACCCAACAAGAACAAGATATTTCTTCTCTCTTCAATTATTTTTATTTTTTTCAAACTTGTAACGCAAAATTCGGATGCTTATAGATTTCGAGAAATATATTTTCTTGCATAAATATCTGAAACTTGAAAATTCATATTGATTTTAAACTTTCATAAATTAATTTAAAAAGGATTTATTTATTTTATTTTTTTGTAAAAGGATTTATTTATATAGGTCGCTTTTAGAAAAATATTTTTATCTTTTAATATAAATTATTTTAGAATTTCAAGAAGATTAATCGCTAGCTTTTTTAATATTATCCCAAATATTAATTTCACTACTTTTTTTATCAATAAATAACACCATCTTTTTCTATTACAACGATAATATAAATAATTAATATTATATTTAATACTATATAATTATTTTCTTAATATTTATACAAACTTCTAAAAGTACTTATATTAAAATACTGAGGAATTATTACAACGGCAATGATTCCTTAAACAGATCGTAAGACCTTATTACAAGTCGCAACAAACCAAGAATGATTTTATACATAAAATTAACATTTTAAACTCGTATTATCGTATTATCAAAAAACTCGTATTATCGTGATAAATGATTGCTTTGAAGTTTGACCACATTCCTTACTCCCGTACAACAATCTTAATTAAACTATCCACCACAAAATTCCAAGCAAGAATTCTATACCTTCCTTAATACTCACTCCGAACGCATTAAATATAATACTCAATTATCAATAATACATTGATATCCTTAAATTTTTTATTGGGATAAAGAAAATTTTATTAGGATAAGGAGAAAAAAAAGAGTTTAAAATATCAAAAAAAAAAAAAGGTAGAGTACTGAGGAGTAATTTTAAAAAAATTGACATTAATTCTCTTAGATTTGAACAAACATCAAATAATTAAGGACAAAAAAAAAACTCTAAAACGTCAAATAATTAGGAACGGATGGAGTATATAAGTAGTTTTAAAATTATACATAATTATTAAAAAATAATTATATAACATAAAATATAATATTAATTGTCTATATCGTACTTATATTGAAAAAAAAAAATATCATTTATTGAATAAAAAATAATGAAAGAACCAAGTTACAAAAGGTAACTAACATACCAAGGGTATTGTTTATTGAAATTTAATCCATTGTTTGTGTTTTTCTTACAAAGTTTTTATACGAATACAAAACCAAATTCAATTTACAATACACACAAAATGCACTGCCATGTCTTATGTTTGCTTATCAAGTCAATTTTGATGCTTGTGGCATGTTGCAGTACATGCTGCAGTGCCCTTCATGGCCATGCTTATCAAGTCTGTCCAGGTTTGCAGAAACACACGAAATATGTTGAAACTTAATACTTTCCTTCAAGGTATTTATGCCACAATAAGTCTAGGGGACATTCTTATACCGACCAGTCCAAAAATTTTTATTTTTTATTTTTTGACTCCCAAAAAATATATAATATTTATTTTAATTGAAATTTTTACAAAATTCAATGATTTAAGTATAATTTAAATACATATAAAAAACAGTATTCCACAAACTATACAACAATGTTATATATATATAAATATCCAAATTACACTTAAACCAGTTGGAATAAATACTATACATTTTTTAAGAGTCAAAGCAATAAAAATAAAAATAAATAAATTTTGGACCGATCACTAGAAAATGTCCCCCTAAAAGGACCTTTTATGCCAAGTTGGAGGGACCAAGATATTAAATTTAATATATCCAGGGACCAGGGAAATTAATATACCCCATGTTTGTGAAGCTGTTAAATGGTAAAATCATCAAAAATGTGCTAATGTGAATCACCACTAATTTTCACCGAAGTGATCTAAGCAATAATTATAATTGTTTCCAAAACTTTGTTTCTTATGATGTAGCACTTCAAACATGAGACTATCCGATATTACTACTAAACATTCATGCATGTTAAAATGCCTTCCATAATAAATTTCCTAAATAACCATTAAAACTCAATTCCATAATATACACACTACATGAGTAGAAAATGAACACAAGTACCAGCAATATCAGATGTTATAAACAAAGAAAACCAACAAGAAAAGACAAAATAAACCAACCACAAGCTGGGCTAACTAGGTTCACACTTCGAAAGCTCCTTCAGCCACGGTTAATGGTACAATGGGTGTAGATGGTGCAAGAATCACCAGGATCAAAAAGTAGGCCACTCTGATAAGTATTTCATGATTATCTGCCCGCTGAGACAGCAAAGAGAAAGAAATAGAGCATAAGTGACATGATAAATACGATAAACTAAAGTCTAAATATTAGGCTGCTGCGAAAGCCTAGAACTGCCAGTGTGTTTTTCAAGCAAAAGAGAAAACTGTATATTTAATATTTGTCCGAGAAGTTACTCTCAAACAAGTAATTTTTTCTTTGCCTAATTTATTTGTCCTAAATACGGATTCTCTTAGGTAAATTCTATGTTGTTATTTTACTTTAATAGATTTCTTTCGACAATTTTCTTTAAATTGTAAGAGTTGATACCAAAAAGAATCAAATTTACTATGATCCTCCCCTTCAGCAAAATATCACTTGATGACTATGTATGGAATTAAATAAATAACTAATGCAGCTAAATGGCAATGATCTGCAAATTGTTCTTGAAGAAGTTTTTTCTTTGGTGTACAAGTATTTATGTTTTTTTCTTTGGTGTACAAGTATTTATTAATTTTGCAACTTCAATTATCTAAAATCTGAAAGCTGATATGTACTTCAACATTTCAACCCATATATGGTGTTCCAGCCCAACTTATTTAGGTCACTTAATAACTCTTCACTTGCTGTAAATGGAGAAGTACCAAAAATAATTGAATGTCTACTTATTATATACACCTTCAAAAAGTACCAAGAGAAAGCAAGTTCACAACCGATATTTTTAGAATCTCATAACATATCTGATTCCTTGCCGTAAAAGATAACCTCAGCATAATGAGTTATTTGAAGATAATTATTCATGCATTTAAAAAGGCATAATATAAACTACAAAGGTTAACTTCAATAGAGAACTTTATAATCAAGATAAATATTCAGATTAGTCTGTTACCTGTGAACTCAAAAGCCACCTACATGCTGCTTTGAAGCACTTCCATATCTTCCAGGTGTAACATTGCCACTTCCATAACCCGAATGGGCACCCGTATTGGGACAATCCCTTGCCCAATGCCCAGGTTGATGGCATTTAAAACACTCATCTGCAGCTCCACCACCACCAGCAGCAGAAATTGTCCGATTACCAAAGCCCCCGGCATAAGTATGTCCTTGACCACTTGTAACACTTGGGCAATTAGTAGAGCTGTGGCCATTACCACCACAGCTGCTACAGCTCATATACATACCAGTGGGACCAGTTGATGCAAGCCTAGAACTAGCATTTAGGTTCCCATACGGACCAACTTGACTTGGTGGTACCCCAATTCCATGACCAACAGTACTAGTATTTCCAATAAAATTGACAATAGGTGGCTCTCTAGTTCCAACATACCCAAACCCAGTATTATTTAGTCCAGCGTTTGAAATGACATTTTCAGCCTTCACAGCTACAGAACTTGAGTCCTCGCCTCTAGGCTTACCTACTAAATCCAAAAGAAACCTAGTCTCTGATATATAATTTAATTTCTCTGCTTTAACCACAGTGGATTTCACTCGCTGTTCATCACTAAATGTCTCCTCCTTCACTTTCAACTTAAATATGTATTTGTTAAAAAGAGCCTTGCGTATGATTTCTGCAAATCTCTCGTCATCTTGCTCCTCGTATTTCATGTAAAATAATTCTTTTGCAGATATACCCATGATCTCCTCACCACATTCCTGGAATGCGGTCACCCATGTCAAACCAGTATGATCCTGTATCTGGAACTGAATAATATATCTATAATCGCAATCATCAACAGATTGATCGCACCTTTCACATCTCCATTTTCCATCACCATTATTTGTAACTTTTTTGCTACATTTTGATCCCCAATCATTATGGGACATGCAGTATAGCAAAATTGTCTGCTTTTATGTATGAGAGAGTAGCGCTTAATGTGATCCAATCTGGCTTCTCGAAGTCCCTAGCTTTTCATCTTTGATTTGAGATACAGCCTTATTTAACATCTGTCCTTCCTATAGTTGTTGTTTCCCTAGAAATAGAAACAATTGGGGCGTTCTTCCTTCATTCTCAACCCATCTCTTTAGGTTGAAAGCCTCAGGAAAATCTGGATCTATAAACAATTGACTTGTAGATATGGTCCCTACTGTCTTCCCATTAAAATCATTGACTCTGCCAGATTTCACGGCCAAAACAGGAAATACCCCCGAATCACATATGTTCTGTAGTGTTTGTCCTTCTGCATTGCAAAAATTTCCCCACAAAGTTACTTCAACACTTCTTCCAGACATGTCCTTCAACTGAAGGACTCTTTTATGCGTTTCAGTACCATTTTTCCTCATTATTAAAGATGAGGGATTGATAGAGCAAACTACACCAATCACATCAATAACACTGTTGCTCTCCAAACCTTCAATCTCACTTATGGACCTGAAATGAAATTGCTGCTGTGGGATTGAACGATCCTCCTCAGAACAAAGCTGCACAGTTGAGGTGCTCTCCAAAAAAATTTCATGGTCATTACGAAGATGATTGAAATTCTTCTGAGCTGGTTTCAGGCTACCCTTTGAGATTAGATAAACTTTACCAACCTCAATCTGGTGGTAGAACTGATCAGCTACAGCATTAAAACATGTTACACGTATCTCCCCGCCATCAGAATCAAGAAGATCAAACGAGAATACTTTTCCATCACCCCGCTGATTGTTGTAGTGTCTAAGTTCCCCCTTTGCTGTCACCCTAGCCTTAATAGTCCACCTACCTTGATATGGATTCAGAGCTGCTATTGGAATAATCCTTGGAGGAGCTTCATTCTTTGCTATTGGTCCTCTATTTGTGTACAGTGGAGGTGGTTGAGGATATACTGGCTGAAGTGGACGCACATTACTGTTCAAAGGAGCCCGTGAAATTCCAGCACCAGATTCTGTTCTGGAGTACGCTCGGGGTACATTTGTAGGATTAAATCTCCCCGACTCAGGTTTGATGGAGAAAGAGCTACTATAAGAACGTGGACCTGAGCTACGATCCAGTTCAGGAGCCTGTGTATGAGTTCCCCCACCTACATTTGCTTTAGGAACTGAGCCTCCACTGAGTGAACTTCCAGTGAAAGATTGAGGATTAACAGAAACGGTCGCTGGCTGGTTCATCGTGGGATGCACTGGTGCAGAAGGTCTTGTCATCGTAGGGGTCTCACTGTCAGCCTTTGGTGGGCATTGCTTTGGTTCACCAATAGGATCACACTTGTCAAGTATCACGTCCAGATCGATAATGATAATTATCCTGCTCAAAGTTAATTGAAATAGCCATCAACAACACTGCAGCATCAGAACTGAATACAAAACAATGAAATATAATTTTCACTTCAGCAGTTGTCCAGAGGAACATGTGTATAGCACAACTGCAAATTACAAATATAATTTCCACTTCAGAAAGTTTTTAAGAACTACAACCCAAAAAGATGCCTATTAGGTTATTACTTTCTAGTGCCAGAATTGGAAATATTCAATTTACTAAACAAAAAGGAAAAACAAAAAAGAACATAAATAATTTTTAACAATGGATTGGAGAAACTTGCAATAAAAAGACAAATACTTATTTTAAAAAATGTGGTATTGAACAGCAGACACTTCTCAAAATTCAGCAAAAAGAAAATGCAGCACCAAACTGTAAAAATGATTATAAGTAACCTAATTAAGATACCTACATAATTTTCTGATCCATGTTCAGCATCTATTTTCTGCAATCAACATTCAACTGCAATTAGATGCTGAGTTTGTTTTTTTTTTTTTTTTTGCAATTGCAACATTGGATTACCGTTTCAGCCTATTTCTTTGCCATGAAGGTCAGCATCCAAGTATCTCACCAGGAAAAAGGTAAAATTTTCAACCAGAAACTATTCTAAAAATTACTCGGATCAATCACAACACATAATGAAAACATGTCAAGACAGTTTCAACAGCTGGAACTCTACACTTATAAAAGACAAAATAAATTAAACTGGGAAAAACAATTCAAACATGTAATTAAGTCTTCGGGGTATCATGAATTGTCACCAAACAATTTAGATATATGAAGATATGGACTCGAGCCATAAAAAACCCAAAGCAAATGCACGTCATTCAATAAATAAAACACTCGTAAACTACAGAAAAACACACATGAAAAAGTAAAAGATGGATTGATAGGGAAATACATGCGATTTTGGATGACATTACAAACGAACTCAGTCAACTGAACAATTGAACCTTTTTGCAACCGTCCAGACCGGACCAAGTCATTCCGTTGAGTGGCGAGCATCCCTTGCTGATAATACGAACCGTCCGATAACAATATCCGGTATCTCTCAGTACTGTTGTTGCTCGAGTTTTGTGTGTTAACAATCCTAATATCCGCCACTTGAAGCACCGGCTTAACGCCGGTCCCCTGAGCTTCGCCGCTCGTCATCGTCGCTATTGCCCCTTCCGTCAAATTGATCGCCATATTCGTGAAAATTTACCTATAAAGCTAGGGGCTTTGATTGGGAGGAGAGAAAAAGATGAATCGAGCACTGGTTAGAGAGAGGGGGGGAGTGAAAGTGAAGGGTTTTGAAACCCTAGGGAAAAGGAATAGAGAGCGCGAGGAATTTCGATAGTTGAGCGCGAAAGATATGTATACACGGGGTTCAATTTATTTTCTGGGTAATTTTAGCCATTTTTGGAGTGGAAAGATTGTGAAATGTCCATGCTACCCTTTCATATTAAAATGTTTTGGACTCAAACTTATAGGGGACGCCTGCTGTTAGCTTTAGGCTTCTGATATAAAAATGAAATAGCCCATTTCCTAACTAGGGCCCATTTTGAGACTGGTTAGGACTTACGAGTTATAGTAATATCACATTTTAACAGGAAGCCGGGATAAAAATGAATTTCCAAATATTAAGAAAGTATAGAGGACTCACTAATATGAAATATAAAATTTTCAAATACTAATATTGAATTAGTACTCATAATTCTATTTATTTATTAAAGTCAATTGCATTTCCTTTTAGATAGTTGTTGGGTCATGATATTTTTTCTCATTGGCCAAGATTAGATTGGCCTACTCTTTAATTAATCTATCGGGCTTTATTAGTGAAACTACCAAGTTTTTGTTCAGTTATCTTATTATTTTCTTTTTAACTTATAAGACCGGTCGATCCAAGTGGTATTCGATCCTTTCGACATTTTAATATCTATCATTTTGACTTCACAATGATGAAAAAGCATGACTGATTGATTAGAGAACTCCGCCACGATTAATGTGGATGGGATCATAACCTACGGCCATGGAAATAAATGACCAAAAAGCAAAGTGGATAAACTACATGCAATCGGCAGAACCCATCGATAAAAAGGGGTGTGTCAGGTAGTAGAGGGTAAGGTACAAAGAATCCCAGCAAAGAGAGTATAACTTAAAGCGAAGTCTTCACAAAGAGTGACGTTCTCATACACTTCTTCATTCATAATCACAGAGACATAGAGAATTATTATTATCTTTCTCTCAATACACTAGGCGATATAGCCTCCATTTCGATAAACCTTGTGAACACACTTCATCGACTCTCACGCCGAAAGCTATCCCCGACGAAACCGCCAAGCTTCAGGGTGTTTATCAGGTTTACGCTGCAGGATCGTGGACGTTTTATGTGATCGGGACGGCAAAAGATCTTGGCGTTAACATTGGCGCTAGAAGGAGGGCCTTTTTTCAATCACAATTGTTTAATTTACTTTTAAGATGATGAGAGTAGAGATGGTACACCGAAGGGCAAAGCGATGGTCGTTAGTTCATCATCGCCTCAGATTTCAAAGAAAGAACCGTGGGTCCTTCTAAAAGTGCTCACGAAAGTACACGGCTTCTAAGCATTAACTCAGAGAACTTCGTCCAAGATCCATGGTGGAGCCATTTTAAGTTGGTTTTCAACGCCGATAAGGGCGTGATCCTCGATCAGAACGGGTAGAAGGTTCGCCACCGTGACTCATCGCCAAGTGGTCAAGAAGATGAGCCGCCAAGTTGGCGAGGATGGCGAGACGAAGCGAGATAAGGCTTTGGAGGTTCTGTTAAAACAAAGGAAAGATATAGCAAGAACAAATGCTTGGTGGATGAGTTGAGGGACGAGGCATCGGTACATGTTTCATTCAGAGAGACGGAGTAGTATAAGGAGATACCCCGGCTTAAGGGTAAGGAGCCTAACATTCCACGATGTGTCCGTGGATCGTTCTCACAGTAGAGGAGATCAAGAGCAGAACGCCTCGCCTCAAGAAGGCAATCGATAGTCGTTGGATCAATTCATCGCGACGATGAAAGGCGAAGAAGGTGTCGAGAGAAATCGCGCTGTAAACCCGGCAAGGAGAGTACCGACACAACCGTTCTCATCATGAGGATGAGATTATACGCTAAAGTAAATCAAGAAGTCCCACGAGGGCAAAGTGGAATCGACAGGAAAGGTCGATCCATTCCAAGGCCTAACGTCAGCCAAGAGAAGGAGATCTCATCACAACTCAAGGTGTTGATTTTCCGGTAAAGGAGTTGAAAGAACTCGAAAAACAAATGGGCCGAGGTCCAACAGTGAAGGATACCCCGAAAGAAGCGCCCCTTTTTCTTCCGATATTCTCAAAGAGAAGCGCGATATTACCAAAAAGTTGCCTCTCAGATGGAAAGCTATGATGGGTCCGGAGATCCTTATGACCATAGTCAGCCTTTCGACCGGGCTAATGGATTACTACGACTTCACCGATGTCGCCAAGTGTCACACTTTTGTCACGACATCGAGAAAAAGACGCAAGACAGTGGATGGGGACTTTACCATCGGATTCGATTTCTTCGTGGATCGAACTTTGTGATAAGTTCCACGACGCGTTTTGAAGCAAATCAAGAAGGGGAAAGCCTACATGTTTCTTTAAAGACAGTCCGGATAGCTCACTAATGAAGTCTTTAGCCAATATGTAAAGAGGTTTTAGGAAGCGGTTTCATTCAGTATCCGATCTTAATGATCTCCAAGTCGTTGGTTTGTTCCAGAATGGGCTAGACCGTTAAATCTGAGAAATTAGTAAAGAAGTTGATGTTTCACCATCCGAAAAGTTTGAAGAAGTTTTCGACAAGGCAAAGGGCTATATTACAGAAGAGGCTATGAATAGTCTCAAGAATCCTTCTTTGAGCCGCTTAAAGGAGGTAGAGGTTCCCAAGACCGATGTTGATCGTAGAAGAGTGGGAGGGTACAACCAAGGGGTCAAGGTAGTTCAAGAAGACAAGAACTCGTGGCGACAAGCGCAAAAGTCAGACACTGCTTTCAACCTCAAGGTTAATAAGGTTTACACCCAATTGAATACGGAAAGGTCGATAATTTTAGATCGATCGTAAACCGGCCTTTCTTTTGAGCCACCTCGTGATAATTACTGAATCGGGCACGGCAACCTTCGCAAATAATCGTGGTTATCATCGTCACCGGTCACATTACACTAATGAAAGTGTTGTAATCTAAAGGATTTTGTGGAGAGCAAGATTAAAAGCGGCCATTCGATTCAAGATATGTGGTCGAGAAGGACCGCCAGGTCGTTGAGTTATCAATCGCACTGCTCAAACGGTTCAAGTACCACCCATTCAAAATGCTCCAATACCACCGCCAAGGCAAGTCGTTGATGTAATAACCGGTGGGTCCGCTGGGAAGTTAGTAGGGAAGAAGAGGAGGTCTTATCTTGATTCTGGCCATGTCGTGGATGATGATGCTACCTCAAGATCGACAGCCTTTTCCAGAACCGTTTTATCATTTACGGATGCGGATTATCCTTCTGAGCCCATCGAATCGCATCGAAGGGCATTGGTAATCACAAATACAGTAGTTCTGGTGGATGTGAAACGCATGATGATAGATAATGGATCTTCTATGGACATTCTTTATGCCCATGCTTTTCAGAGGATGCATCTCGATGGGCATAAAATGGAGGTTGGATAAGAGGCTCCTCTATATGGTTTTTAAGAATGCGACCAACAAAAAGTGTCGCACTATTGAACTCCTTGCTATCTTCTAAGACGGCCCGCCAGTAGAGATAACTCAGTAAATTTTATGTTGTGCATGTGGATTCTACTACAACGCCATTCGGGAAGATTTACGTTGACAAATTTCTTCGTTCGTGATTTCCATCCCACATTTCAAAATCAAATTTCTACGCCGCATGGAGTAGAGAGGTGATGGGTGATTTAGACTTGGCCCGGCGATGTTATCTAATGTTGTTATTTCATCCGAATGGGGTTAGTAAATGTAAAAAGACGATGGCAATTGAGATCGAACCCTTCACCGGAGAGCACTCGTAACCCTTGGTAATCCTCATTGGAGGGATCGGAGGAGATTGAGTTGGTCATCTAAAGCGGACAAAACAAAGTGAGGATTGGTTCAGTCTACCGTAACCTCTTCTGGACAAATCTTATGGAACTCTTACGATGTTATGTTGATATTTTTGCGTGGGAGCCACAAGATATGCCTGGAGTTAGTCGAAAGGTTGCTGAGCACAAACTGGAGATAGATCCTTCGAAGAAGCCGCCACCACGTAAGAGGCGGATATTTGCTCCAGAAGCGTCGAAGATCATCGATGAAGAGGTTGCGAAATTGCTAGTGCCGACTTCATCTACTTAGATTGATTACCCGTAATGAATAAAGAAATGTAGTGTTAGTGCGAAGCATAATGGAAAGTGGCTGGGTTTGCATCGACTACACCGACCTCAACAAAGCTTGTCCAAGGACTTTATCCTCTACCCCATATCGATCAAATTTCATCGATGCCACTTCGGTATGCATTACTAAGTTTTATGGATGCTTTTTCAGTTATCATCAAATATCCATGCAAAGAAGACATTCCAAAGACAATCATTTCATTACACACCGCTCTATGCGTACGACACAAAAAATGACTTTTGGCCTCATTATCGCCGGAGCTACCTACCAAAGGATGATGAACTTCATCTTCGATAAAATTTGGGAAGGAACATGGAGGTTTATGTAGACGATATGATCGTGAAGAGTATGCAAATTCGTAAGCATTTGACGATTCGGAGGAGTGCTTTCAAACTATTCGTTATCGTCAATCGAGACTTAACCCCTATTAAATGTACTTTCTACTTTGGTGCGGAAAGTTTTTGGGTTATCCGTCACCGAGGGCATCGAGGCCAATCCAAAAAAGATCCAGCCATTCTTCGACATGAAGACTCCTCACCATTCAAGGACGTTCAACAAGTTCGACCGGTAGGATTCATTGCTTTGAGGAGGTTGGTCGCCAAATCATGGAGAGATGCCTTCCTTTCTTCGACACATCAAGGGACCAAGAATGCTAAGACGCTCCAGTTGGACTTTTGAGTGTGAAGACGCTTTCCAAGGTATAAAGACGATCTATCTTGGCTCCTTTATTGGTAAAAGCCCGTCCCCAAAGAGAGAATTTATATTTGTAGACTGCGGTAAGTTCCTTAGCTTGAGCTGGAGCAAGTGTTGGTTCGGGAGATCGTGGGAAGCAAAGATCCTGGCCTATTATGTCACCACGCCCCACGAGATGTCAAACCGTATCCAAACATCGAGAAATTTGCCTTTTGCTTTAATAATTGCCAAGAGAAAGCTTCTAAAAGATTTTCAAGGTCGACTCGGTCGCTCACACGGATCACCATCAAGAAGGTGACGGGCAAGCCTGAGGAGGTTTCGGCCGATTAAATAGCGGCGTGGACTATGGAGTTATCCCAATTTTTATCGAGTATCATCCTCGAATCGCCATCAAAGGCCAAGCCTCGGCCGATTTTATGGTAGAATGCTCTGCCATCAAGCAGACGCGAGTTACCTAAGTCGAATCTTCGATCGAAAGCAAAGGGCCGCTTCTTTAGCAGGTCAAGGCATGGACATCAGATGCAGATGGATCCTCTACAACGATCATTAGTGGAGCAGAATTATTTTAATAAGTCCGGAAGGATTCAAAGTCCAAAGAAAGCTATCGATTCGGGTTCAAAGCAACGAATAATGAAGCCGAAATAAAAGCGGTAAAGAGTGTCCGATTGGCAAAAGTCTCAAGTCCAACAATTGATTATCTATAGTGATTCTCATTGGTCGTTAAAAGCTTATCGGGTGATTATGAAGCTCGTGGAACCCGAATGATCAAATATCCGCGGAATTAAGAGACCAACTTCAATTTTTCGCTTCAGATGAAGTTTCAGAGTATAGAGCGAATGACAATTCAACCGCCGATGCATTGTCAAAGCCGCCACCACAGATGCGTATGTTTTTCACGGATCGGCAGATATTTGGAAATTTTAAAGAACCAAGTGTTCAAAGACGAAGCGTTGATGTGTATCGAACTAACTAATCATTGGATGACCCCTCACATCGAGTATTTGGCGATGGCGTTCTTCCTTCTGGATCAAATGTCGGCAAAGAAGATTAAATACAAGAGTACTAATTTTAGTCTTATCGATGGGGATCTCTATCGATTGGCGCTTTTCCTCGCCATTGTTGAAATGTTTGGTTCCGTCATCGGCCGAGTATGCTCTTCTGGAGGTTCATGAAGGAATTTTGCGGTGATCATACGGGTCGCCAAGTCTTTCGCTCATAAAATACTTCGACAAGGATACTATCGCCTACAATTTTCAAAGAAGCTACAGAGTATGTCAAGAAATGCGAAAAATGTCACTCAATAATAAGACGGTTCATTATCACCACCGGAAGAGTTATACTCGATTTTATCTCCTATACCCTTCACCGTCTGGGGTGGATATATTGGGACCGATTACCTAAAGCTAAAGGTCAAAGTTAGCTTCGGTCATAGTTCTTTATTGATTATACGACTAAGTTGGCAGAGGCAAAACCACTTTGGCCAATAACGAACAGAGTGCCTAAAGTTTATAAAGGAGTCTGTGGTGTTTCGCCGGGATCCCTAAGGTATTGATATCTGACAACTGGACGCTATTTCGTGGTTCAAAATTTGAAGAATTTTTGAATGATTTGGGATTCAAGACAAAAAGACTTATGTGGCTCATCCACAATGAATGGGCAAGTCGAGGTGACCAATGGGACGCCGTTAAACGGAATCAAGCGTAGTTGGATGAAGCTAAGGGAAGATGGCCGTAAGAATCATTGAGCGTCGTGGGCATACCGAACTACATCAAGGACTACTACGGATTCGCCTTCCGATTGGCCTACGGTAATCGATGTCTTAGTCCCCAACGAAATCGGATCTCCAAGTCTTGTAACTCAATTTAAAGAAATTTACAACGCACGAAGGACCGAAAGTTAACTCGACTCGCTAGACGAAGTCGAGAGGAAGCTTTAATCAAATTGGTCGCTTATCAAAGAAGGTGGCCAAGCATTACAACAAAGGGGTCAAACTTCGTAGATTCAAGTGGGGAGACTTTGTTCTTAGAGAAGTCAAGCTTCTACGCCTCAAAACATGGAAAGCTAACGCTTAATGGGAAGGGCTATATGAAGTGATCAAGTACCAAAGCGTGTACTTATCGATTAAAGGCACTCGATGGTTCTCGAGATCAAGAATACTTGGCACGTCTTTGGCAAAGCTTCTAAATATTTTCAATAAATATTAAGTCAGTTTATCGGAAGTCTGTATCCGATTGTTTGATATTAATAAAAGGTCACTTTTCCATAATTAGTCACTAGTCCTATTGGTCCGAAGGTCACTATGGTGTAAGGAGGTATGGTAGGACTCGCTGGCAATTCGATGGCAGCCCAAGGTCCTTTTGATCCTATATTGATCTTATCAGGGTGGTAAGTCAATGGTCACTATTGGTCCGAAGGTCACTATGGTGTAAGGAGGTATGGTAGGACTCGCTGGCCATTCGATGGTAGCCCAAGGTCCTTTTGATCCTATATTGATCTTATCAGGGTGGTAAGTCAATGGTCACTATTGGTCCGAAGGTCACTATGGTGTAAGGAGGTATGGTAGACTCACCGCCATTCGATGGTAGCCCAAGGTCCTTTTGATCCTATATTGATCTTATCAGGATGGTAAGTCAATGGTCACTATTGGTCCGAAGGTCACTATGGTGTAAAGAGGCATGGTAGGACTCGCTGGCCATTCGATGGTAGCCCAAGGTCCTTTTGATCCTATATTGATCTTATCAGGGTGGTAAGTCAATGGTCACTATTGGTCCTATTTGTCCGATGGTCACTATGGTGTAAGGAGGTATGGTAGGACTCGCTGGCCATTCGATGGTAGCCCAAGGTCCTTTTGATCCTATATTGATCTTATCAGGGTGGTAAGTCAATAGTCACTATTGATCCTTATATCTTGGTCCCTATATATTTGTCAGCCAAATTTACGTCACACATGACTGATCTCACTCTTTGGTACCGATGAGTATACATTACTTCATTTTGTTTAAGTGTTGAGTTCGAGTCATTCATTCGCGATTAAGTCAATCGTCTCAGTAAATTTAATTCATTTCATTTCATAAGTTAACTGTTATATGCCATGTCTAATTTACTAGTTGGGTTCAAATTTTATCGATACTAAATTATCGACAAGAAATCGATCAAAAACAAGTCATAATCAAGACAGCTTAAAGATTTATCAATAATATAAAACGCTCATTCATTCAAGTCAATCATGTAAGACTTTAAATTTTTAAATAAAAAGGAATTTCCTTTATTTATTATTTTGAAATAGTAAGGGTTGATTTGATTAATGTGGATAGTTAATGGTTAAATACGCAAATATTTCAAAATAAGCAAGTGGTTATAAAATATTCATTATCGCTTGGGAATATTCGTTTGGTCGTGGAATATTCGCATCGCTTGGGAATATTAATGACGACAGTGCAACCATGTGTGGGCCCCATAACTGAAAGCGATTGGATGAAGAAAACGACAAATATAAGTTGTTTTTAAATAACTACAGTAGTTATTACAATTATCATTGTTAGAATACCCCGGTGGTTAAAACACACTAATACGCTGCGTTGTTGAACAAGAAGACACCAGATTGCACCAATTATTGATTCTTACGTAAGAAGGCACTACTCAATAATGGTTACGAGAATTATCGCTCAAGATTTTATCGAGTTAATAATTCTTTGCGTTGATATTTTATATTATCATTGTTTCAATAATTGTCATTATACAAGATTTTTCATTATCGAAGCAATAATTTATATTATCTGAATAATATTATTAGATAACATTATTGGCAATGTCTAGAAAGTTCGCATCTAAGGAGAGGTTTGGTCACCTAATTCAGGCCAAGAAGAAGAAATTCTTATCGGAAAGCCCTCTTCTCTGGAACCGCACGGTTGTCAATATTGTGATTCTCGTAATATTATTTGTGAATAATTAATTATTGATTTATATGATGAGGAAAATATTGATTTTATGTGGATATAGATGGAGAAAATTTTTAAAATGACAATTGTTGAAAATTAATATTTTATCTTTTTCCGATAAAATAATTTATTTAAATATATTATTTTAATAATATATTAACTGGTGATATTTTTACAACGAATGTGGGATATATGAGTATACGAGGAGGAAGAGTATTTTTGTTGCAATAAATGTTTAAAACATGTTAAACATGTCGGTGGACCCCATTTATCGATGAAATTTGATTATACCGTAAAATCGCCCGTTTGTGGATTTGATTACGATTTCATTTGGAATTTGGAAAAACTTTCTTTCCGCAGTGTAGAGAATTGAATTTCCTATAAAAACACGTCAAATTTGAATAAAGACAAGTCAAATTTGAATAAAGACACGTCAAATTTGAATAATATTCTGTTGTTATCGACTTTCCGACGATTTCAAGAACTTCCGGTCTACCCCCGTAACGTGAAGTTGAATTCTTTATTGATCTTGAACCCGTACAAAGCCCATTTCTAAAACCCCATATCGAATGGCTCCTATTGAACTTCAGAGTTAAAGGTCCAACTACGAGGAATTGTTGGACATCGGTTTCATTAAATCCCTAAGACATCTCCTTGGGGTGCTCTCTGTTTTATTTGTAAAGAAGAAAGACGGAGTATGCGACTTTGTATTGACTATCGGGAATTGAACCATGTCACCATCAAGAATAGGTATCCTCTACCTCGTATTGATGACTTGTTTGACCGACCAATGTAAGGGGCACAATTCTTTTCAAAAATCGATCTTCGATTCGGATATCATCACCAAGATTTAACCGAGGATATTCCAAAGACCGCCTTAACTTCGGTATGGGCATTATGAATTCTTAGTCATGTCTTTCGGATTGACTAATGCTCCTGCTGGCTTTCATGGATATGATGAACCGAGTATTCAAGGAATATTTGGATCAATTCGTTGTTGTCTTTATTGATGACATCCTCATATATTCCAAAAGCCGTGAAGATCATGAGCACCATTTGTTTGGTACTCCAAAGGCTTCGTGAAAACCAACTATATGTCAAATTGAAGAAATGCAAGTTATGGCTCGAGGAAGTAGCATTCCTTGGGCACGTGGTGTCAAAACATGGAGTATCTGTTGATCCGCCAAGATTGAAGCAATACAAAGTTGGGAGCAACCAAGTCGGTGATCAAGACGTAGCTTTTTGGGCTTAAATTGGTTATTATCGGAGATTCGTGGAAGGGTTTTCTAATCGCTACTCCATTAACTCATTTAACTCGGAAGGATACAAAATTCGTTTGGAGCGAAGAACGCGAGAAAAGTTTCCAAGAGCTTAAGAGGAGACTTATTTTAAGACTGTTTCTAACAATACCATCCTGGTTCGGATGGATTTGTTATCTACAATGATGCTTCGTGCAAAGGGTTAGGATGTGTTCTCATGCAACGTGGGAAAGTCATAGCCTATGCCTCGCGACAACTTAAAAAGTATGAGAGGAATTATCCTACTCATGATCTAGAGTTAGCGTTAAATCGTTTTGCTGCTTAAAATATGGAGGCACTATCTATATGGGGAGAAAGTGGAGATATATTCGCACCATAAAAGCCTTAAATATTTCTTCACTCAAAAAGAACTCAACACGCAAAGCAATGACGTTGGCTCGAGCTATTGAAAGACTACGATCACACTATTCAATACCATCCCGGTAAAGTTAACGCGGTAATGGTGACGATCGATCGAGTAGAAGATCATACGCGGAACGAAAAGTGCGATGATGTCAAGTATAATGACAGAGCCAACTTTAATAGAAAAAGTTAAGGTTGCTCAAGCCACCTAAGGCCGGAAATGATGCATATGAAGAAGAAAGTACAAGAAGGAGCTATTCCTAAGCGAGAATTGATGAAGAAGGAATACTTGAGTCCACTCTAGACTTTGTGTTCCTAACGACTCGATTTGAAGTACAAGATTATGATGGAGGCACATAATACGCCATTTGCAATCCATCCGGAAGTACTAAATGTATCGTGATCTTGACATACATTTTGGTGGAACAATATGAAGAGAGAGATTGCAAAGTTTATCTCAATGTGTTTAACTTGCCAACGTGTAAAGGCGGAGCATCTTGTACCTAAGGGTCCGTTGCAACCACTTGAGATTCCGGAATGGAAATGGGAACACATTACTATGGATTTCGTTTACGGGTCTTCCTACGGCTTCTCAAGGCATCAATGCTATTTGGGTTATTGTTGATAGATTAACCAAGTCCGCTTCATTTCTTGCAGACACGGAGACTTATTCCCTCGAACGACTTGCTAGTAGATGACGTGAATGAGATTGTGAGGTCGCATGGAATGCCCTGTATCCATAGTTTGGATCGTGACCCAAGATTCACTTCAAGATTTTGGGTTAGCTTGTAAAAAGCTATGGGCACTGATTTGCGATTTAGTTTTATACCATCCCCAAAACGGACGGACAATCGAGAGGACTATTCAAACTCTTGAAGATCTATTAAGACTCGTGGTCCTGAGACTTCAAGGGTAGTTGGGATAAGTATTTACCATTGGTGGAATTCTCCTACAACAACAAAGCTTATCGTGCAAGTATAGGTGTGGCTCCATTCAAGCATTATATGGACGAAAATGTCGTTCTCCAATATGTTGGGATGAGGTGGGTGAAGCAACATTGTTGGGACCCGAAGTTAAGACGTATGACTCACCGAAAAGATCCAAATGATTCGACAACGATATAAACAAGCACAAGATCGATAAAAGAGTTATGCGGATCTTCATCAAAAGGACGTGGAATTTAATGTAGGGATCATGTATTGTTGCGAGTTGCTCCAATGAAAGAGAGTTACAAGATTTGGGAAGAGAGGAAAGCTCAATCCACGATTTATGGTCCATTTCAAATTCTTGACCAGCAGTAGGAAATGTAGCCTATAGACTTGCGTTACCTCGAAAGTATGTCTCGTGTTCATAATGTGTTTCACATATCGTACTTCGTAAATATGTGAAAGACCGAACCACGTTATTGAGTTAGAACCGGACGAGATAGCCAAGACTTAACGATGTGAGGAGGTAATTGTCAAGATCTTGGATAGGAAGGAGCATGTCCCCACGCAACTCGTTATTCGAACTCAAGCGGTCAAACCATTGTAGTCAAACATTTTCATATCAAGCCATGAAGTCATTCGTTTATTACGGATGTCAAGTTTTCTTAGTCCATGTTATGGATTTGAATAAAGACACGTCGATTTGAATAATATTCTTGTTGTTATTGATTTTTCCCGACGATTTCACGAAGAATTTATTGGCTTTACTCCCAAAGTTCGATATTAAATTTGTATCGACTTTGAACCCGTAAGACAAAACTTCATTTCTAAAATCTCATATCGAATGGCTCTATTGAACTTCGTGGAGTTAAAATTCAACTATAGAATTTGGTACTGAGCCTTTATCTTATGACTTCCTTTGTGGAATTCACTAAGCCGGACTCTCCGTAGGGACGTCATATTCGATGCGATAGTAAACCGATAGGTGTCAATGTGACGTCTTATCCAAGATTGGGATATGAGTCACAGTTGAGAGCAACCTAAGTCAAGAATCGAAATACGTAGCTTTTCAGGCTTAGTTGGTTATTATCGAGATTCGTTGAAGGATATTCTCGAATCGCTATTCCATTAACGAGTCGACTCGTAGAGATACAAAATTCGAATGGAGCAAGGAATGTGGGAAGAGCTTCAAGAACTCAAGAGGAGACTCATTTCAAAGACATGTTCACCATGCCATCCTCGAAAAGCGAACGTGGTAGGTGGCGTGTTGAGTAGAAGATCGATACAAGCACGAAAATACGATATTGTCAAAAACTAATTTCAGTATAATATACAAATAATAGAGATGGAGATGAAAACTCTAGGTACCCACGTGATGATATACTGATGCACGTGATGATATACGAAAGCACGTGATGATATCTGAGTATAATCGACTTTAATCGATAAAGTTAAAAGCTATTCAAGCTACACAACCGGGTGATGAATTTGAAGAAGGAGGTGCAAGAAGTTGTTATTTTAAAAGAGAGAATCGGTGAGGTGAGGAAAGCTCAAACCTTCGATTTATTAATCCATTTGAAATTCTCGATCGAATAGAACCGTGGCCTATAGACTCGTTTTACCACAAAGTACGACGCGTGTTCATAACGCTTTTCACGATCGATGTTACGTAAATATGTGGATGACCCGAACCACGCTATTGAGTTAGAACCCGGACGAGATAGCCAGAAGACTTAACGTCGAGGAGATACACCGTCAAATTTTGTAGAGGAAAGAATACATGACCTATGTATCGAGGTTATACCATAAGTTAAAGTTTTGTGGAGAAACCATGCTTATTGAGGAAATGACTGGGAGTTGGAAACGAAAATGAAAGCGAGGTATCTTTACCTTTTCAAACACACAGATCGTCACGCCAATTTCGAGGACGAAATTTCATAAGGAGGGAGGTTGTAAGACCCGTAATTTTTTAAATAAAAGGAATTTCCTTTATTTATTATCTTGAAATAGTAAGGTTGATTTGATTAATGTGGATAGTTAAGGGTTAAATACGCAAATATTTCAAAATAAGCAAGTGGTTATAAAATATTCATTTTTCGGGGAATATTCGTTTGGTCGTGGAATATTTAGATCGCTGTGGGAATATTAACGACTATTAAAGCCCGTGTGTGGGCCCATAACGGAAAGTGATTGGATGAGGAAAACGACAAAGTTTGGGTGGTTATAAATAACGGCGTAGTTATTACCAATTAAGATCAGTAGTTATTACTCAATTAAGACCGTTGGAATACCGGTGGTTAAAAATACGATGAATACGCGTGGTTGCACAAGAAGGCGCGCGATATTACAAGATTGTTGAATTATTGATCCTTACGTAAGATGGCACTACTCAATAATTTTCACAGTGAGTTCTCGCTCAATATTTTATTTTATTGATTCAATAATTCTTTGCGTTGATATTTTATATTATTGTTGTTCAATAATTGTCACTGCACAGTATTTCCCATTATCAGATCAATAATTCATATTATTTGAATAATATTATTAGATAACATTATTGGCAATGTCTAGAAAGTTCTGTCTAAGGAGAGGTTTGGTCACCTAATCAAGGCGCGCGAGAAGAGAGAGATCCTTATTGGAAAGCCCTCTTTCCGAAACTAGCGTCTGGTTGTCATAATTGTGATTCTGTAATATTATTTGTGAATAATTAATTATTGATTCATATGATAAGGAAATATTTATTTTATATGAATATAAATGATGGATTTATTTATGTGGTTATTAATGAAGGAATTAATGTTGAGGTGTTTTATCAGTATTTTATCGGATTGGAGGTATTAAAAATCAAATCAGGGGTTTTGAGATATATTATGGGGTTATAATTTTTAATCCAATTGGATTGGATTGTGGTAATTTTTGGGTATGTTATACATACATAAGTTGAGTATATGTCCACAAATTTTGAACTAGTTAAAATTCAATGAATGATTTGTTATGAATTTTAAGAGGTGGTGATTCTAAATTAGGTTTATAATTGATTTTGGTGGAAAATTCTAGAATTGAGTGGGCCCCACTTGTGGTTGGTGAAAAATGTGCTGAATTTTATTTCAAATGTGGTGGGTGGCAATAGTAGCGAAGTAAAGCCATCGTGTAGCGTGTCAAGTCCGCTTGGGCTAACATCTTCCTATAAATAGAGGGCTAAGTTAGAATTGAAAATCACACGAAACAAAGTTTTCTCTCTTTCTCTCTATATTATTGAGCGTATTTTGTGAGTATTTAGATACTTTGAGAGTTCATTGTTCAAGATAAGTTTCATTCAAAGATCACTTCCCGACCTTTCCTTCAAATCTCGATTCTTCGAGGTAAGGGATGTTATTTTCTTCTCGAGATGATATTATTTCTTCAATATCATTATCTTTGAAATATTGGTTGGAAGTTTTATCAAATTTGGAACTTTTTCATGTCGGGGTTCTTATTCATGAGTTACTATTCACGAAGTTACTATTCATGAGTTCTTATTCACGAAGTTCTTATTCATGAGTTACTATTCACGAGTTACTATTCACGAGAACTATTCATGAAGCGTGAAAATGTTTTTTGTGGAATTTCTATCTTTTGGTGTCTGAGTTACTTATTCACGATATCAAGATTATTCACGATATCTGGAACTATTCACGAATCAAGAAGACTATTCACCTAAAAATGAAAATTTTTCTTTTCGCCTAAAATATCTATTCGGATACTAGCTTTGATTGTATCCATGTTTTGATCATTCTTGAATTTTACACCACTACGACTATTTTGAGGTTGTTACGATTTGTGACGACCCCAAAATAGGTCCATTCCATCCAACCCATTCGAGTCGCCAAATACATGGTACGTAAACAACTACAACTCTTTATTATCACAACAATAAAACTGTGAGTTTAAATACAAATATTATCTTCAGACAATATTTATACTCAAATAAATCCTCATCACATTTATTGATACATTATTTTACAATAATGGTGAGGACTACTAAACAACTCTCTCTAGAACCTTCATTCCATACCCCGACTAAGTACTCGCTACATTCTCGCCTCCCCGAGAAGAAAAATGGAACAACAAGGAAAAGGGTGAGCTCAACTAGCCCAAGAAAAAGAATGTTATGACTAAGATAATATACAACAAATTATCATTAGTCTCAAACAGGAAAATCGATAGAATACAATAGACAACAAGTTTCAGATCAATATTCGTAGCGGAAATAATAATTCATAAGAGTTACGTAGAGAATGAAATCTACTATAATCTATGAATTTTAAAATTCCCATCATCAATATTTTATCCTCAGTAACATCAATCAATATTCATCTCAAATCAAATATTCATCTTTGCACTACAGCCAAAGATATTCATCAATCGGTCATGTTCATCTCAACACTGCTGTTCATCTTTGCACTAAAGGCCAAAGATATTCATCGATCTGGTCATGTTCATTTAAACACTGCTCATCTTTGCACACTATAGGCCAAAGATATTCTTCAGAAATCATTCATCTTGCACTACATGTGCCAAAGATATTCTTCAGAAATCATTCATCTTTGCACTACGTGCCAAAGATATTCAATAATATCATCATTTAAGATCGAGGATGATAAAAAAATATTTTTAAAGAACGAATCCAAAGGAAACAAAATGTCAAGGATTAAGGATTCATACTTGGTTTTATCCACGCCCAAAAAATACCTCAAAAATAATCATAGTGGTGTAAAATTCAAGAATGATCAAAACATGGATACAATCAAAGCTAGTATCCGTAATAGATATTTTGTATTTAAAAGAAAAATTTTCATTTTTTATATGAATAGTCTTGCCGTGATTCGTGAATAAAGGTCAGATATCGTGAATAAGTCAGATACGTGAATAGTAACTCCGACACCAAAAGATGAAATTCCACAAAAAAACATTTTCACGCTTCAGCTTAATAGTTCTCGTGAATAAGAACTCGTGAATAGTAACTCATGAATAAGTAACTCGTGAATAGTAACTCATGAATAGTAACCCCGACATGAAAAAGTTCCAAATTTGATAAAAACTTCCAACCAATATTTCAAAGATAATGATATGAAGAAATAATATCATCCGAGAAGAAAATAACATCCCTTACCTCAAAGAATCAAGATTTTGAAGGAAAGGCTCAAGTGATCTTTGAATGAAACTTGTCTTTAATAAAGAACTCTCAAAGTATCTAAATACTCACAAAATACGCTCAATAATATAGAGAGAGAAAGAGAGAAAACTTTGTTTTCGTGTGATTTTCAATTCTAACTTAATTTCTATTTATAGGAAGATGTTAGCTTACCAAAAGCAGACTTGACCTGCCACCGATGGCTTTACTCGCTACTATTGCCACCCACCACATTTGAAATAAAATTCAGCACATTTTTCACCAACCACAAGTGGGGCCCACTCAATTCTAGAATTTTCCACCAAAATCAATTATAAACCTAATTTAGAATCCGACACCTCTTAAAATTCACAACAAATCATTCGTGCATTTTTAACGGTTCAAAATTTGTGGACATATACTCAACTTATGTATGTATAACATACCCAAAAATTACCACAATCCAACGGTCGGATTAAAAATTATAACCCAATAATATATCTCAAAAACCCCGATTTAATTTTTAACACCTCCAATCCGATAAAATACCGATAAAACACCTCAACATTAATTCCTTCATTAATAACCACATAAATAAATCCATCATTTATATTCATATAAAATAAATATTTCCTTATCATATGAATCAATAATTAATTATTCACAAATAATATTACGAGAATCACATTTACGACAAAATGCAGTCGCTCCTCAGAAAGAGGGGCTTTCCAATAAGGATCTCTCATCGGGCGCCGCAATTAGGTGACCAAACCTCTCCTTGATGTAACTTTCTAGACATTGCCAATAATGTTATCTAATAATATTATTCAAATAATATGAATTATTGATCCGATAATGGGAAATATCAGCAGCAAATGACAATTATTGAACAACAATAATATAAAATATCAACGCAAAGAATTATTGAATCAATAAAATAAAATATTGAATAAAGAACTCACCGTGAAAATTATTGAGTAGTGCCATCTTACGTAAGGATCAATAATTCAACAATACTGCGGTAATACTGTGCAATATCGCTTTAACCACGCCAGACATCAGATTTTAACCACGGGTATTCCAACAGCCTTAATTCAGAATAACCACGCCAGTTATTTATAACCACCCAAACTTTGTCGTTTTCCTCATCCAATCGCTTCACATATGGGGGGTCTACACATGGTCGCTACTGGTCGCCGCATTTAATATTCCCGACAAGCATTTAATATTCCACGACCAAACTAATATTCTCCTAACAACAATGAATATTTTATAACCACTTGCTTATTTTGAAATATTTTGCGATTTAACCCTTAACTATCCACATTAATCAAATCAACCCTTACTATTTCAAGATAATAAATAAAGGAAATTCCTTTTTATTTAAAAAATTTTGGGGTCTTACAACCTCCCTCCTTATGAAATTTCGTCCTTGAAATCGACGACGTATTCGGTGTTTCAAAAGATGAGGATACTCGCTTTCATTTTCGCTTTCCAATTCCTGTGTCATTTCCTCTATATAGCATGATTCCTCCACAAAACTTTAACTTGTGGTATGACCTTTGCGCGTAGGGACATGCTCCTTCCTATCCAAAATCTTGACAGTACCTCCTCATACGTTAAGTCTTGCTATCTCGTCCGGTTCTAACTCAATGACGTAGTTCTGGGTCAGAACATCGATACGTGAAAAACGTTATGAACACGCGTCATACTTGACAGAAAACGAGTCTATAGGCCACGGTTCCTATTCGATCGAGAATTTCAACCGGATTAATAAATCGAAGGTTTGAGCTTTCTCACCTCGCCGATTCTCGCTTTTGAAATAACAACTTCTTACACCTCCTTCTTCAAATTCATCACCCGGTGTGTAGCTTGAATGCCTTTTTAACTTTATCGATTAAAGTCGATTATACTCAGATATCATCACGTAGGTACCTAGAGTTTTCATCTCCATCTCTATTATTTGTAAATTATACTAAATTAGTCTTTGACAATATCGTATCAGATTTCAGATACGATCTTCTACTCAACACGCCGCCTACCACGCTCGCTTTTCCGGGATGGCATGGTCGTAACACGTCTTTGAAATGAGTCTCCTCTTGAGTTCTTCAAGCTCTTACCACATTCTTTGCTCCATTTGAATTTTGTATCTCTACGAGTCACCACGTTAATGGAATAGCGATTCGAGAATATCCTTCAACGAATCTCCGATAATAACCAACTAAGCTTGAAAGCTACGTATTTCGATTCGACTTTAGGTTGTTCTCAATCGTGACTCATATCCCAACCTTCGATAAGACGTTACAATGACACCTATCAATTTACTATCGCATCTAATATGGTGTCCCCTACAGAGAGTCACGGCTTAGTGAATTCCACAAAGGAAGTCACAAGATAAAGGCTCATGTACCAAATTCTATAGTTGAATTTTTAACTCCTGAAGTTCAATAGGAGCCATTCGATATGAGATTTTAGAAATGAGTTTTGTACCGAGTTCAAAGTCGATACAAAATTTAATATCAGTCTTTGGGAGTAAGCCAAGAAATTCTTCAGGAAATACGTCAGGAAAAATCAATAACAACAAGAATATTATTCAAATCTGACGTGTCTTTATTCAAATCCATAACATGGACTTAGAAAACTTGACATCCGTAATAAACGAATGACTTCATGGCTTGATATGAAAATGTTTGACTACAATGGTTTGATTGCTTGAATTCAATAACAAAGTTGCTTAGGAATATGAAAACTAACAACCTTACAAAAGCAATCAATTTGGCAATGATGAGTAGTTAACCTTAAAATCACATCAAAAGCAAATATCTCTATAGAAATAAGGTTAACAGTAATGTGATAGTGCCAACTTGAATCAAACAAGATTTTTAAACAACGGATGTAATGAAAGTTTCTCCTAACTGAGTCTCCATAAATAAAGTCAAAGTTTAATTTCTCCGTAGTCAAGTTCAAACGTTGAAGCGCAAAGCAAGAGAGATAAAAGAATGGGTAGAATCCCAGATCAGTAAGGTATAAACTTCGCAAGAATTTATAATTAACTAACCCGTGCTAACTTCGTTCGGGTTCCTCGTATTTTGACCCCATTACACGACAAACGCTCTTCCAAGAATTGACTTTTGACTTTTTTCGGGACATCCTTTTGAGTCACCATTCACTGGATCTGGTTTCGATATCGCATAATCTCGAAAGCGATATGTCCTTCTTTTCCACAATTATAGCATACCTTAAAACTGCTAGGCGTTTAATGATATGTCCCTCTTCCCGTGAGATTTGTAACATACGACCCGGTGGTCGTTTCTCCTCCCTTAAAACTAGTTCAGCATCGGGCGCCGACGCCTTCAAATGGTCGTTGTTGAATCTCTCTTTTAAAATCTCCTCCCGACTCGCTTCTTCTATTTTCATGGCCACGATTACCACCGAAGTGGTTACCGCTTTGTCCGTATTCTTCTTTTCTCCATTGGTTATCGTTATTCGATGACCGCTATCTTGAGATGATCCTCGTTATGGTCCCCGGTTGAACGTATTTCGTTATCTCGCTTCTAACAACCGAGCCCCGTTGACAACATCTGAATAGAGAGAAAATTTATGAGAAATGAGATATCGACGACGTCGGGTTTCAAACCTCTCGTAAACATCCGCGTCATAACGTTCCTCATTCTCCACCAAATGAGGTGCGAACTCGATAACTCCGCGAACTTCGCTTCAGATCGGGACACCGCCATGTTATTCTCGCTCCAATCTAATAAACTCCACTTCCTTCATACGATTTAATACTTTCGTGGAAGTACTTGTCATTGAACTGCTTCAAACGTCTCCCACGACACGCCGAAGGCAATTGAATGGGTACGCTTCATGATTCCCACCAAGAATCCGCTTCGCCATTTAACATAAAAGTAGCGAATGGAACTTTCGTTCTTCATGCATCCCAAGACATCGAATATCTTGGTAATTTGCTTGACCCATGTTTTCGCCATGATCGGATCCGCTTTCCCTGCACTCGTGGTCCCAACTCTTCAACCGCTTGGTTGTGACCACCCGTGAATCGCTATCATCTCCTCCTCGTATTTTGAACACGAGTCTCCTCGTCTCGATTTTGCATGAATCGCAAAAAACTTCTAAACATCCCTCGCTCATCATCCGCCTTTCAGTGGTGTTATTCACAGAGGTACATTGCCACTGTCACGTATCGTTCTCCTCGTTGTTAAGTACAGCATCTCCACGGCCTCATTTACTCCATCTGTTAATATTCTCAAATGACATTCTCAAACACCGTCATAAAATAAGGGTTAATTAAGGAAATCAATCACCTAATATCCCTATATCTCGACTAACTAACAAATAAGCTTAGGTAGACACACTAGCGAAGGATTTACTCGCTCTCCCTCCTAGTTCTATTCCCCGATCTCCGCCAGAGATCATATCCTAAGCTCGATACCAACCGTGACGACCCCAAAAATAGTCCATTCCATCCAACCCATTCTCGAGTCGCCAAATACATGGTATGTAAACAACTACAACTTTATTATCACAACAATAAAATCTGTGAGTTTAAATACAAATATTATCTTCAGTATAATATTTATACTCAAATAAATCCTCATCACATTTATTGATACATTATTTTACAATAATGGTGAGGACTACTAAACAACTCTCTCTAGAACCTTCATTCCATACCCCGACTAAGTACTCGCTACATTCTCGCCTCCCGAGAAGAAAATGGAACAACAAGGAAAAGGGTGAGCTCAACTAGCCCGGTAAAGAATGTTATGACTAAGATAATATACAACAAATTATCATTAGTCTCCAACAGGAAAAATCGATAGAATACAATAGACAACAAGTTTTGGATCAATATTCGCAGCAATGAAATAATAATTCATGAAGAGTTACGTAGAGAATGAAATCTACTATAATCTATGAATTTAATAAATCCATCATCAATATTTTATCCTCGTAACATCAATCAATATTCATCTCAAATCAAATATTCATCTTTGCACTACTAAAGCCAAAGATATTCATCAATCGGTCATGTTCATCTCAACACTGCTCATCTTTGCACTAAAGGCCAAAGATATTCATCACCATGGTCATGTTCATTTAAACACCGCTCATCTTTGACTATAGCCAAAGATATTCTTCAGAAATCATTCATCTTTGCACTCTGTGCCAAAGATATTCTTCAGAAATCATTCATCTGCACTACATGTGCCAAAGATATTCAATAATATCATCATTTAAGACCGAGGATGATAAAAAAATATTTTTAAAGAACGAATCCGGTGAAACAAAATGTCAAGGATTAAGGATTCATACTTGGTTTTATCCACGTCAAAAAAATACCTCAAAAATAATCATAGTGGTGTAAAATTCAAGAATGATCAAAACATGGATACAATCAAAGCTAAGATCCGAGAATAGATATTTTAGACTTAAAAGAAAAATTTTCATTTTTTCGGTGAATAGTGCCAGATTCGTGAATAGTGTCAGATATACGTGAATAAAGGCCGAGTATCGTGAATAAGAATCTCAAACACCAAAAGATAGAAATTCCATAAAAAACATTTTCACGCTTCTTGAATAGTTCTCGTGAATAGTAACTCGTGAATAAGAACTCATGAATAGTAACTCGTGAATAGTAACTCATGAATAGTAACCCGACATGAAAAAGTTCCAAATTTGATAAAAACTTCCAACCAATATTTCAAAGATAATGATATTGAAGAAATAATATCATCTCGAGAAGAAAATAACATCCCTTACCTCAAAGAATCAAGATTTTGTAAGGAAAGGCCTCAAGTGATGTTGAATGAAACTTGTATTTGAACAAAGAACTCTCAAAGTATCTAAATACTCACAAAATACGCTCAATAATATAGAGAGAAAGAGAGAAAACTTTGTTTTCGTGTGATTTTCAATTCTAACTTAGCCCTCTATTTATAGGAAGATGTTATTACCAAAGGCGGACTTGACCGCTACCCGATGGCTTTATTCGCTACTATTGCCACCCACCACATTTGAAATAAAATTCAGCACATTTTTTCACCAACCACAAGTGGGGCCCACTCAATTCTAGAATTTTCCACCAAAATCAATTATAAACCTAATTTTAGAATCCGACACCTCTTAAAATTCACAACAAATCATTCGTGCATTTTAACGGTTCAAAATTTGTGGACATATACTCAACTTATGTATGTATAACATACCCAAAAATTACCACAATCCAAACGGTTGATTAAAAATTATAACCCCATAATATATCTCAAAACCCCGATTTAATTTTTAACACCTCAATCCGATAAAATATCGATAAAACACCTCAACATTAATTCCTTCATTAATAACCACATAAATAAATCCATCATTTATATTCATATAAAATAAATATTTCCTTATCATATGAATCAATAATTAATTATTCACAAATAATATTTGAGAATCACATTTATAATAATGCAATGCTTTCAGGAAGAGGGGCTTTCCAATAAGGATCTCTCCTCTACTGGCGCATGATTAGGTGACCAAACCTCTCCTTGAAGGCGAACTTTCTAGACATTGCCAATAATGTTATCTAATAATATTATTCAAATAATATGAATTATTGATCGATAATGGGAAATATCATAAAATTGACAATTATTGAACAACAATAATATAAAATATCAACGCATGACAATTATTGAATCAATAAAATAAAATATTGAACAAGAACTCACTGTGAAAATTATTGAGTAGTGCCATCTTACGTAAGGATCAATAATTCAACAATCATCGGCAATCTGGTATCGCTAATTATGTAAACCAGCGCGTATTCATCGTATTTTAAACCAATCGGTATTCCAGCAGTCTTAACTTGATAACCACGCCATGTTATTTATAACCACCAAACTTTGTCGTTTTCCTCATCCAATCGCTTTTCAGTTATGGGGCCACACATGGTTTGCTTGCGTCGTCGAATATTCTCGACGATCACGAATATTCCACGACCAAACTAATATTCTCCGACAACAATGAATATTTTATAACCACTTGCTTATTTTGAAATATTTGCGTATTTAACCCTTAACTATCCACATTAATCAAATCAACCCTTACTATTTCAAGATAATAAATAAAGGAAATTCCTTTTTATTTAAAAAAATTTCGGGGTCTTACAACAAGTTAAAGTTTTGTGGAGGAATCATGCTATAGAGGAAATGACCTGGGAATTGGAAACGGAAATGAAAGCGAGGTATCCTCACCTTTTCAAACACTGTGCGTACGCCAATTTCGAGGACTTAATTTTCATAAGGAGGGAGGTTGTAAGACCGAAATTTTTAAATAAAAAGGAATTTCCTTTATTTATTATTTTGAAATAGTAAGGGTTGATTTGATTAATGTGGATAGTTAA
This sequence comes from Panax quinquefolius, assembly GCA_020205615.1. Lineage (NCBI taxonomy): Eukaryota > Viridiplantae > Streptophyta > Magnoliopsida > Apiales > Araliaceae > Panax > Panax quinquefolius. The sequence continues at coordinate 11,564,377 of CM035163.1, forward strand.
AGGTTAAATACGCAAATATTTCAAAATAAGCAAGTGGTTATAAAATATTCATTATCGTCGGGAATATTCGTTTGGTCGTGGAATATTATTATGATCGTTGGGAATATTCGCATGACGACGCAAATGACCATGTGTGGGCCCCATAACTAAAAAGCGATTGGATGAAGAAAACGACAAATATAAGTTGTTTTTAAATAACGGCGTAGTTGTTACCAAGTATCTTGTTGAATACCCGGTGGTTAAAACACACTAATACGCGTTGTTGAACAAAGAAGACACCAGTATTGCACCAATTATTGATTCTTACGTAGAAGGCACTACTCAATAATGGTTACAGAATTATCGCTCAAAGATTTTATTGAGTTAATAATTGTCGCGTTGATATTTTATATTATTGTTGTTTCAATAATTGTCATTACACAAGATTTTCATTATCGAAGCAATAATTCATATTATCTGAATAATATTATTAGATAACATTATTGGCAATGTCTAGAAAGTTCGCTCAAGGAGAGGTTTGGTCACCTAAATCAAGGCCAAGAAGAAAAAATTCTTATTCGAAAGCCCCTTCTCTGAACCTGCTCGGTCATCAATATTGTGATTCTCGTAATATTATTTGTGAATAATTAATTATTGATTTATATGATGAGGAAAATATTGATTTTATGTGGATATAGATGGAGAATTTTTAAAATGATAATTGTTGAAAATTAATATTTTATCTTTTCTCGATAAAATAATTCATTTAAATATATTATTTTAATAATATATTAACTGTGATATTTTTACAAACTAATGTGGGATATATGAGTATACGAGGAGGAAGAGTATTTTTGTTGCAATAAATGTTTAAAACATGTTAAACATGCTCATGGACCCCATTTATTCGATCGAAATTTGATTATAGCTTTGTAAAATTCGCTTTGTCAGGATTTCTACGATTTGCTTGGAATTTGGAAAACTTTCTTTCGCAAACTTTCGCCTTGTTTCAATTTAGAAGTACTTCGATCTTTCGAGGTAAGGGATGTTATTTTCTTCTCAAATGATATTATTTCTTCAATATTATTTTCAAATGTTGATCCAAGTTTTTATCAAATTTGGAACTTTTTCATGTCTGGGTTCTTATTCATGAGTTACTATTCATGAGTTACTATTCACGAGTTACTATTCATGAGTTACTATTCATTTAGTTACTATTCACGAGTACTATTCATGAAGCGTGAAGATGTTTTTGTGGAATTTCTATCTTTTGGTGTGTTGAGTTCTTATTCACGATATCTGAGACTATTCACGATACTCAAGACTATTCACGATATCTAGATTATTCAATTCATAAAAATAAAATTTCTTCTTTTCGTCAAAACATCTATTCGGATACTAACTCGATCAGATCCATGTTTTGATCATTCTTGAATTTTACACCACTATGATTATTTTTGAGGTATTTTTGGACGTGGATAAAACCAAGTACTAATCCTTAATCCTTAATCCTTGTCATTTTCTTTCAATGGATTCGCTTCTTTAAAAAATATTTTCATCATCCTCACCTTAAATGATGATATTATGGAATATCTTTGGCCTGTAGTGCAAAGATGAATGATTTCTTAAGAATATCTTTGGCCCAGTAAAAGAAAGATGAATGATTTTGAAGAATATCTTCGGCCCGTAGAAGTAAAGATGAACACAGTGTTTAAATGAATACGACTAATCGATGAATATCTTTTGGCCCGAGTAAAAAAGATGAATATTTGATTCGGATGTATATATTGATTGATGTTACAGGATAAAAGATAGACGATGAACTTTTAAATTCATACATGTAAGATAGTAGTTTGCATTCTCTACTTAACTCTTCTAATGAATTATTATTTTCATGTAATATTGATTTAAAATTTGTTGTCTATTGTATTCTATTATATTTTTCCTCGTTGAAGACTAACGATAATTTGTTGTATATTATCTTAGTCATAATATTCTTTAATGAGCTAGTTGAGCTCACCCTTTTCCTTTTTGTTCCATTTTTCTCGTGGAGGCGAGAATATATAGCGAGTATTTAGCCTGGGTATGGAATGAAGGTTTTAGAAAGGATTGTTTAGTAGTCCTCACCATTTTTGTAAAATAATGTATCAATAAATGTGATGAGGATTTATTTGAGTATAGATATTATCAGAAGATAATATTTGTATTCAAACTCACGATTTCATTGTTGTAATAATAAAGTTGTAGTTGTTTCGCACCATGTATTGACAACTCGTAATAGGTGATGTATACCTATTTTGGGGCGCCACAAATCATAAATTAATTACATGAACATAAAAAGCTTAAAGTAGTTAAATTATTACATAGAACAAAAACATGATGAGATATTCAGCACCGCCTTCATCATCTGAGTTGAGCAATGCCGAGTCAAACCGGAGAAATTAGATAGCTTTTCTTTTCCTCGCCTCTGAATCCTCATACCCTCCGAGTATACCTTCATGATCTCAAGATTGAGTTCGTCTCGAGTCCTCGTAGTCCGCTTTGAATCTGCCTCCCAGAGCTCTTCAATGTAGCATGGGCCTCGTCCCTCAAGATCCTTTATTTTGTGCCTCGAAGCCATGGACGTTTGGCTTTATGCCTTCAGTTTGCTTTTGAGCCTTCGCCTCGGCCTCACCAAGTCAGGATGACTAAGTTTCGATTGGTCAAGAAAACTCCTCATTTTTGCCTTCAGGAGTAAGTTTTCTTCAACCAAACCAGCATTCAGGTCAGTCAGAGTTTGTTGGCTGGCTTCGGACGTAGCCAATCCGTCCCTCGTGGCCCTTAATTCGTCGTCAGATGTTTTCAAATCCATCTTAGCTCGATCTAATTTCATTTGAAGACCAGATTGATGGTATGAAAAACATCTTCATTTAACTCAGCTTTTCTCGGCCCAAGGTCGATTTCAACATATTTATCTCTTGTCGCATGAAATCTTCCTCGGCCTCTCTATTTATGTGTCTCGGACGCAGTCGTCCGAAGACAGCATTAGCCTGTATATTTTCAAAATATTCAAGTCAAATGTCCAAATAATCAAAGGAAAGCAGAGATATAGAGGAAGAACAGATTGTTATTTACCTTAGCCAAATAACTCATCCCCTCGTCGAGAAGATTTCCGTCCGTATGATCACCGAACCGGTGGTCGTCGATTGTTCGAACGAAAGCTCAAGAAGAGGTCAAAGGGAAGTTGGCGTTGAACTCTGGGGCCATGTGGGTCGGAGATCCCCGACCTTTCATGGTAACTAATCTCGACCGATGGACCGGTCGATTCGAGAGAGAGGTCTCGATCTTTCGGGGAGAGAATGAATGTCGGGAGGTGTAGGGTCCTGCATGTATAGTTTCAATTATTGGAGATTTATTGGGGTGGGTCCTTTTCGATTGTTGAAGCGTAAGCGGAACTCGGATGGCTATCGAGAGTCGCTTCTCTTTCTAGATAGCGTCGGAATCCCTTCGTCCTGGTCACCGTCCTCTTCAATCTGTATTTCTATAGGGGGCACGAAGGGTGGGATGACCGAAGACTGAGGAACCCTGAGCTCTTCAACAGTTAGAGGGGTTATTTTCGTTTTTAATTTTTTGATCCTAAGTATATTTCTTCGATCAGGACGATCAAGTAAACCGCCTGGTCGAGGAATGGTTTTAGGGGTTGGTTCTGCATTTCGGTGTGGATTCGGAGGAGTGATGAGAGGGGTGACTGGTTTTCTGGTAGCTCTCCTCTTCTGTCGAGGGTGAAGGGTCTCTTCTGGTATAAGAACCTCTTCGGCCTCTGCTTCTTCTGTTTGAAATTCATCCGTATGAATTTCTGGTGTTGGTTCGACTTCGGGAGTAGCTTCGGTTGGTATAGCCTCAATTGTTTCCGAAGACTTCCCAGACAAAAAATCTTCGAACTCCTTTATTTCTAAGGAGCTCGGTTTGATCAGAGATACTGCATAAATCAAACAATTCTATGTTAAAATTATACATCATACAATATTTTCAAAAATATATATATATATGTAAAATCAGTTGTTACTTACACTTATGGTCATACAACCATGCCTGCTTTGAGAGGAGTCCGTATTTCCACTCTTCCTTAGGAAAGTTGTCAAATAGTTCCATCATTTCCACTTCCCGTTCTTCAGAAATGTCTCCGAAGTCAGCAGATATCTTTTCGTCAGTTGTCCAGTTCGGTAAAGATGAAATCTCGGGGCCTTTGACGAAGAACCATTTCTCGTGCCATCCCCTATTGCTCGAAGGGGTGTTCACCAGAGAACGTCTATCGAACTTTTCTCCAGACTTCGGAGAATGCTTGCTAATGGCCTTGAACCCCTTCTCCCTGGATTGGACTATCTTGTATACAGTGAAGAAGAAGTCAAGGGAGGGCTCAACGCCCAACTCATGGCAGAAGGCCACGAAGGCCAGAATGTGAATATAGGAGTTTTGCACCAGTTGTGAAAACCCCACACCCAGGAACCCCAATAGGGTCACTATAAAGATGTGTAGGGGGAAACGAACCCCCTTCTCCAAGAAGGTCACCGGACGGTCATCCATCCTTCGGCAGTTATTAGTACATCTTTTCACCGCATCGGGTACCACGATCGCACGGGTATCCGGAATGTGGAACCGAGATCGAACCTCTTTAGTTCAAACCTCGGTTATGATAGAAGGAGTGTTGGCGTACGCGAGAATCGCTCCGCACTCTGTAGTATTCGAGAGGGGTTTTGGGTTTTCGCTTGGGATTCGCGGTCAAGTCCCCTCATGAGGATTGGGGTTTGGTGGAACCACTGTGATTGGTGTTACGAGTATGGGGGAACTCTGTTCAGGGTTGTGGGAAGCCATTTGTGACGATTTGCAGAGAAAGATCAGAAAGTTTAGAGGGCGCTCGAATTTCAAATGAACAGGTAAAACTGTCAAATTTGGTAAAGTTATCCTTTTATATTGACGGTTACACGGTGTTCAAGGCGGGTACATTAAATGCTAGTAATAATTTGGAATTTGAATGGGAAGCGTCCGGTTTCGGGTCCGGATATTTAATGGATAGGGCCTTTCTGATTTGGGCCTTTAATTTCCTTTCGTTTCATTTCGTGAGCAGTAAATGGGTACGTTTTTAAATACTTCTTATTATTATTGATTCTCAGTAAAATATCATGGACTATTTATAGTTTTCTATTAAACATTCTGTTCAACAAAAAACTAGGGGGCAATGTTGGGTCATGATATTTTCTCTCATTGGGCCGGGTGTATTGGGCCTACTCTTTTAATTAATCTATTGGGCCTTTATTAGTGAACCATGGAAGTCTTTGAGCCCAGTTATCTTATTATTTTCTTTTTAACTTATAAGACCGGGTCGATCCAGTGGGTCGATCCTTTGGACATTTTAATATCTATCATTTGACTTCTGATGATGAAAAAGCATGACGGTTGACTAGAGAACACCGCCATGCATTAATGTGGATGGGATCATAACTTACGGTACGTGGAAACAATGATGACCAAAAGCAAGTGGATAAACTACATGCGATCTAACAGAACCCATCGATAAAAAAGGGGTGTGTCGGAAGTAGTAGTGGGTGTACAAGAATCCGGGTAAAGAGTATAACTTAGCAAGAAGTCTTCACAAAAGTGACGTTCTCATACACTTCTTCATTCATAATCACGAGACATAGAGAATTATTATTATCTTTCTCTCAATACACTTTAAGCGATATAGCCTCCATTTCGATAAACCTTGTGAACACACTTATCGACTCTCACGCTCGAAAGCTATCCCCACTAGACGTAGTCAAGCTTGTGGTGTTTATTGTGTTAACGTTGCAGGATCAGGACGTTTTATGTGATTGGGACGTGGCAAAAGATCTTGGCGTTAACAATAGTCTACACCATGCTCTTGATCGGCTAAGAAAGTGTTTGTTTAGAGCTGAATGACTGAATGAGTCAGTCATTCAGTGCGTTTGTTTTGAATAAAAATAGTCTGAATGATTGAATCAACCAAATTTTTAGGTTGAATGGTTAAGTGTAATTTTTTTGACGGAATAAATTATTTTATATATATTTTTTATAATATTAACTATTATATTAAATAAATTTATAATAATTTTTAAAAAAAATTTAAATACTAAAATAATAAAAATTTTATTTAAATATTTCAGACATGTTACGCTTTTGAGACCTCATTTGGTTTGCACTCTCAACATCTTTCTTCTCGGCCAAAGAGAGAATTATAATGGAAAGTTTTAAATTATAATGTATTTTAAATATAAAATATAAGTTTAGGACAAATAAAACACTATTCGTACATGAGCTAGGTGCATGGGCACCTTTATTTGAACTTTTGACTTTCCTGGCATTTTGCAGCACTAAAATTCTTCCCACTCAAACTATCTTTATTCACAATCGCACAACAGTACAACTTTTTATATACAAACAAATACTATTTACCACTACCAGAAATTAGCGTTCCTCTTGGATATAACATCCCGATCACCGGGGAGCATTTCCGGTGACCGGAGATTTCCGCAATTGTTTCAAACCAAACCATCCTTTAATCTACAAGAATACCTCGCAACCCGCATCATGGATTCACCGGAGACCAACCAGAAGGGAACAAATAGCGTCTTACTGCGTTGCTCATTTGCCCTTATTTTCTCTCTCTTCTTTTTTTTGTCAGTTTCGTTGACGCTTGTGTTGATATCAATAATAATCGGAAACTTGTCCATTTCCGATCCAATATTTATTCCATCGCAGTGCAAGATAGTCTCCAGCAGTAAGTCCTCGATTTCTTTTCGCCCATTTTCTAGAACTGACTTTTAGTCCTGTTTGGTTGGCGACAAATTTTGGGAGAAATAGAAATAAACTGAAAAAACTGTATCTATGTGTTGACCTCGAATTATATGGGATAATTGGATATATTTAAGTTCGAGTTGGGGTCCTTTGTTTGTTGTTGCTATTACATCAAAATTTTCTTTTGTTAAAGATATTATTTTGGTATAATTTAAATATTTAGTATTTGGCATTTGTTGGTAGTAAGCAAGAAATTGAGATGAAGGTTGAAAATTTGTAGTCATGTGATTTTTTTATGTATTTATACATTTATAAATATCTACTGCTTTTCTGGTTTACTAAAGCTATATATGTAAATTTCCTTGAAATGATTTGTGATGACAAAGTGAGTTTTATGGACCTATATAAACACATGTATAATGTAATGCAATTTGGTCTATATATATACAATTATTCTGGTCTTATGGTTAAACTGTAAGATGTTTTGTGACTCTTTAAACAAACTGATATGGCTCAGATGTTCAAACGCCAGGATTTTTGTGAGCTTTGGAAGAATTTGGAATGCTCCTTGTTAAGAGTTTTACTTTTTGGCCAGATAAAGTGTTTTTGTGATCCTGTTGTCCATATTTACTTCCTTCCAAATTTGTCTTCAATCTAGAGCTCCTTCCAAATTCTTCTTCAATCTAAAGCAAAGTGTTACATTTGGAACTGCTAGTTGAACAAGGGATCTTAACGAAAATTTTGATAGCTGTCCCAGTCAGTGATTTTTTTATAGTATAACGGAAACAGCTGATTTTTTTTGATGAACGGCAATTTTTTTTTCTCTTTTTTTTCTTTTCCAAAGTCTTTTAAGAGGTAAAGAGGTATTTTTCTTCTGTATGGAGATTCAAAATATTATTTGTATATACTCATCTGGCTGCTTCCGTATATTAGTTTGCTCTCTTGCTGACTTTGCATAACTTTCCTTTTTCTTTTAAATTTGAGAATTACATCCATACAAGTTTCTTTAGTGGTTATATATATATATATATGTGTGTGTGTGTGTGTGTGTATGCTTGATTGAAGGTAGTTGAAATTATGCAGGTCTACGTCAATGAAATTCAGTAATTGATAGAATCTTGTTCTTATTTCTGGAATATTTCCCCTGCAAACCTATATTGTGCCTTTTGACTTCCTCCATTTACTTTCATTTATGCACTTTTGTGCTGTATGTGTGCATGTTGTGACATGGAGCCAAAACCATAGCAAGGGTAAAGGCGTATTATGTGATATGTTCTGTTCTACAGCTAATCTACATTCTAAAATAGTTCTATTTCTGGTTACTTGGGAATTTTAACTTGTCATATTACTTTGACAACTTAAAGGTAGACACAGTAATGAAAATTTCAAAAAATGTAATAAGAAATTGATAATTTTTAAGTTCTGGATAACTTTACACGCATAAGATATAAATTATATAAGCCTATATATTTACGCCCACTGTCCCATTTTAGTTGTCTACTTTTTGGTTGTATGGCAATATTCTTAAGATGTAAAAAAAAAACATTTATGCTATACTTTCAATAAGTCCTCAATACATTCGTAAACGTAGTTTTGGGTATATTGAAAATATTACATGTAAATGTATTTTTAGCAGATCTTAAAACCCTTGCCTCACACAAACCAATAATAAGTTTTACCTAGGATTCATTGGGCTGTTGTCCATTCTTTCTATACCGCATGTACAGGACAGCATCCCCTTTAGATGCTTTTTATAGAATACATATTTATTTATAAAAATAAATTCAGCTGGTTAGATATTCTAGTTTTTTCTTGTTTATAATTAAATTGAGAATGGAAAGAAAAATAGAATGGAGTTGCAGGTGGTTTGATATTCTATAAGCTCAATGTAAAGTGGCAACTAATGCAAATAATTTTAACTTATTTGCAGGTGTGGATCTTAGGTCATCCAAGGTCTGCGAACTTGGATTTTTGAATTATAAAGCCAAGCGTGTGTTTTACCCATCTGAGAGAAAGAAATTTCGATGCCGTTATGATTATTATTGGGCTTCAGTTTTTAAGGTGATTGTTGCTAATTCAAAAAATGTTATGGTGTTAAAAATCTTAATTTTCTTTAACTTGGAACATTTTTGCTAATTAAAATAATGAGGTATACATCATTAATATTTTGTAGTGTTCTAAAAATCCCCGCCTAGGTCCGCCTAGACCCCGCCTAGGCGCTAGGCCCCTTCTTGGCGTCCCGTCTAGGTGCTAGGCCCCCCTTGGTGCCTTGCCTAGGCGCCAGACCTCCCTGCTTGACGCCTCACCTAGGCCTAAAGCGGCAAAAAAATCCTTTTAGGAAATTAGGCGGGGTCTAGGTGGAGAGATTTTTTTATTTTAATAACTATCCAAATCAGATCTTGATATATTTATTTTTCTAATGATTTATCATATTCATAATACAGGTTGTAGCATATCAAATCACAACAAAAAGTGAACAATATCAATTAAAAATGGATAATTTTATTATAGTTGTAATTTTTTGAACTTGTACCAACTTCAAATTATATAAATGATGATACATTTGTAATATTTAGTTTAATTCAATATAATTCTTAAATTTATGTTTAGTTTCTTAAGTTTAATATTAAATTAAATTCTTGAAATTTTAAATTTTATTATTTAATAGCAATCTTGTTTATGAATAAAACTATTACGTTAAAAATATGTTTGAACTTTGACATTAGCAATATGAATGTATTTGAACTTTAAGCAAAGACCTTTATTATAGATTGTTTTGCTTTATATTATTGTTTTGTTTGGATAAATGTAAGATAAAATATTAAAATTGGCTTAAAATAAAAAATCTCGCCTAGGTCCCGCCCAGGCCCTCTAGGCGTTAGGCCCCCCCTGGCCGCCCGCCTAACGCCTTTTAGAACATTGATATTTTGAGCTAGAAAACTCTCATTTCAGACCTTGGAAGAGTCTATTCTCTACCTTCTGCACAAGCACTAATACACCCCATGTGAATCATATCAATGGTGCTTTCTAAGATCCCTTCATTCTCAAATTCAAGCAACTGCTGACCACCAGTTTAGAAGCTTAAGCACTGAACTTGGCATGATCCAGAGCACCTGAAGTAGAGATCTCATTATAAGCTGAAGGTCATTTTTGATGTAGGACAAATGTGGGATACACCATCCAGTAAGTTGGGGTTTGGGGGCTTTCTACAGTTGATTTTTGTGGGTTTATTTTAGTGAAGGTATTTAATCTCAGGGTCTTGTGAAAATTATAATCAGGAGCTGAGGTTTGAGTTAAGGCAAGGAATAGAAATCCTGGTCAGTATCTTGGGCATAGGTGAACTGCACGGAGATTAATGACTTCGTGCTTCTTACTGTTCTTTAGAGTGTTTGGGTTGGATGAATGGAGATGAAAGGGATTGGGTACTTGCACAAAGTGTGAGAATGCAGAAACCTCTAGCGGATTGTTATGAAAGGGGAAAAAGAAGAGAAGTTGGGCATCATACAGGTTCTAGTTTGCTTCATAGAATCCATAAAGACCAGAAGTTGTAAGATACCTCTGAACTTGTGCTTAACTGCTTATTCACGATAGACACTAGAGCTGGGAGCTCTACATAAACTTGTAGTTCTTCCAAATTAAGTAACAATTGGACCTTCTACATCGAAATGAATTAAACTTGACTAGACAAACTTATATAAATCTACTAATATATGAATACATGACAATTAATATATGCAGGATTATTGGGTCTTTTGGTGATGCAATTCTTATTTCATTTTTTTAATCAATGAAGTCATTAGTTTTCTTCTTTTTCAATTTTTTATAGGCATCTAAGACAACAAGTTCTGTCTTTTATTTTATTTTATTTCGAATTGTTTGCTGTTTTTCTATTCTCAGGTTGAATACATAGATATTTCTGGGCAAGAACAGCATGCATTGGCAGAAGCTCCTAATGAGGCCCTTCCACATGACTGTCGGCCCACTTTTGGTGTCGCTTGGTTAACCAAAGATGAGTTCAAGGTAAGTTTTGCCAAAATCGTTATTTCTCACAAGATATGGTTCAGACTTGGACTGCCATATTAATATAGATCTGATGTACTTATTTGTTTTTTGTTATCTAGATTAGTTTGCATGGTTTAAAATAATAAAATGCTTCAAGTTTTTCCTGTTCTAACTTCATTACCACTAATAATTATTATAATTTATTTTGTTGCCTGCTTTTCTAGGTTAATGAAACTTACAATTGCTGGTATACGCTGGGCATTTCTAAAGTGAACCTTTATCATGATGGGTTTTTCAATTGCCATGCAAATGATCCATCTATGCCTGAGATGTTCAGGCGATACTTTTTCCTGTGAGTAAATTACAGATTATGAAAGATAGTTATTGCTATGCATCTTTTTTATATGGTTGGTCATCCATATGTTATTTACCAATAAAAGTTCGATAACCATATGTTCTCTTGTATCAATATAGAATGTATGTAGAAATCATATGCTATTACTCGAACAAGAATAAAATGTATGCTTGCATATTTGTCCATAAATGTAAATGCTCTCTAATGTAGAATTATGGTTTGTGAGTAATTTTTTTATCTATAGACAGTGGCATGATCCTCTGTTTCTTGTTTCACCAAGACAAATGCATCATCATAGTCAGTCATGCATTTAATGATGATAGGCAGGAAACTGACAACTTTGTAAATATAACCATATATAGCTGCAGTATCCTTTCATATAATGGTTCACATCTATGAGCTGAATTCTGTACTGGTTCACCCTTTCCACTGCTTTTTTCTTTCTTGGTGTGTGTCCCACCTTGCTCTGGCTTTAAGCTGTGGCTTTGTACTGATAGGTCCTCAAGGGTGTTAATATCTTGGTTTGGCAGCTTGGGAAGAGTTGGGCGTTGGAGATGGGACGTAGTAGCTGGAGTTTTAACTGGCTTTTCAACTTCTCTAATCTCCATCAGCTTGGTTAGACTTCTACATCAAGTCTTGACTCCTATTCATTGGATCTTTGCAACATTGACACTCCCTCTTGCTGTCCGCTTAAAGCAAGTTTGTTTCCTTGTAGCTTACTTCTCCTTTGTGGGTTGGTTAGCCGTCGAGTATGGAAAAAGGCTTGGCCTCCCAGGAGTTGCGGAGCTAACTAATAGAAGGTAGCACTCGTTTTTTGTAAAAGTGCTGGTTACACCCCCCCCCCCCCCCTATCATACAAATTACAGGAAGTGTCCAATGTACAGTTAATTAAGTAGAGTTGCTGAAATACGGGGGATGTGCCCAAAAGTTGTTGAGAAAACCAATTTGAAATACATTTTGCGTCATCTTTATTTTGTCAACTGTTTATACTGCCCTCTTAATCTCATATAGTATTTCATAAATATGTGCAGCATGGGTAATTGTAAAGATTACAAATGAATAGGGTGGAGTGCCATTATAAAGGGGATTAGCTTTACAAATATATAATTTCTGTAAGGATCAGCCGGAGCTTGGATTTTCTCCATTGAATGAAATTTTAACTCATAGTGTATACTGCAGATTAACGTACTGTTTGAGATTTAAGATGAGAGGAATTTTTTTTTGAAGAATTGAAGTACAGTCATAGGCTAGTGACCATGTATAAAAAAGTAGAGCCTGGTTTTTTCTTATTCCAAGCTTTTGCAAAGTAACAAAATATGATATTTAATGTAAGACCCTCAAAATTTTTAAATAAAAAAGAAATTTCCTTTATTTATTATTTTGAAATAGTAAGGGTTGATTTGATTAATGTGGATAGTTAAGGGTTAAATACGCAAATATTTCAAAATAAGCAAGTGGTTATAAAATATTCATTATCGTTTGAGAATATTCGTTTGGTCGTGGAATATTCAGATCGTTTGTCAATATTCGCATTCGACGATTAAATGCTAGCCCATGTGGGCCCCATAACTGAAAAGCGATTGGATAAAGAAAACGACAAATATAAGTTGTTTTTAAATAACGGCGTAGTTGTTATCAAGTAATCATCGTTGGAATACCCGGTGGTTAAAACACACTAATACGCCGTTGTCGAACAAGACAAGACACCAGATTCGCACCAATTATTGATTCTACGTAAGAAGACACCACTCAATAATGGTTACATGAATTATCGCTCAAAGATTTTATCGATTAATAATTGTCGTTGATATTTTATATTATCGTTGTTTCAATAATTGTCATTACACAAGATTTTTCATTATCGAAGCAATAATTCATATTATCCGAATAATATTATTAGATAACATTATTGGCAATGTCTAGAAAGTTCGCCTAAGGAGAGGTTTGGTCACCTAATTCGCGCCAAGAAGAAGAAATTTTATCGAAAGCCCCTCTTCCCCTGAACCGCCTCGTCACAATATTGTGATTCTCGTAATATTATTTATGAATAATTAATTATTGATTCATATGATGAGAAAAATATTGATTTTATGTGGATATAGATGGAGAAAATTTTATAGTGACAATTGTTGAAAATTGAAATTTTATCTTTTTCTCGATAAAATAATTCATTTAAATATATTATTTTAATAATATATTAAATGGTGATATTTTTACAATGAATGTGGGATATATGAGTATACGAGGAGGAAGAGTATTTTTGTTGCAATAAATGTTTAAAACATGTTAAACATGTCTGGTGGACCCCATTTATCGACCGAAATTTGATTATAATCAGTAAAATCGCCTCGCTTATGGATTTGGCCGATTTCTATTTGGAATTTGGAAAAACTTTCTTCCGCAAAGTTGTAGAGAATTGAATTTCCTATAAAAACTCGCGAGATTCGAAATTTTCTGATGAAAGGGCTATTTATTATGAATTATTGAAGTTCAAGTCTCAAATAATTAATTTTGGAAGTTTTAATTGTTTTATTTAAGAAAAACGTTTTTTTTGCAATCCCACATGTGATACAAATGTGCTGAATTCAGTTGGTCTAAGGTGGGCTTGAATTTGTTTAATTATATTATTATTTTATTAAATTTTAAATTTTGTGTTGTTAAAGATTTTCCTATAAATAGGTGCTTAGGTTAGAATTGAAAATCACACCGTAAATCAAGTTTTCTCTCTATATTATCGAGCGATTATTGTGAGTATTTTGAGTATACTTTGAGTATTGCTAGATTCTGCAAGTTCCCTTCAAAGACTATACCCTAGATTCTAATTTAAGATCGATCTTTCGAGGTAAGTGGATATTATTTTTTCAGTAATGATATTATTTCTTCAATATCATTATATCGAAATGTTGATCCAAGTTTTTATCAAATTTGGAACTTTTTCATGTCGGGGTTATTTATTCATGGGTTACTATTCATGAGTTACTATTCACGAAGTTACTATTCAGAAGTTATTATTCACGAAGTTACTATTCACTAGTACTATTCACGAAGCGTGAAGATGTTTTTGTGGAATTTCTATCTTTGGTGCTTGAGTTATTATTCACGATATCTAAGACTATTCACGATACTCAAGACTATTCACGATACTTGATTATTCAATTTAAAAATAAAATTTCTTCTTTTCGTCTAAAACATATATTTCGGATACTAACTCGATCAGATCCATGTTTTGATCATTCTTGAATTTTACACCACTATGATTATTTTTGAGGTATTTTTGGACGTGGATAAAACCAAGTACTAATCCTTAATCCTTAATCCTTGTCATTTTGTTTCAATCGGATTCGCTTTCTTTAAAAAAAAATATTTTCATCATCCCTCGCCTTAAATGATGATATTATGGAATATCTTCGGGCCGTAGAAAGCAAAGATGAATGATTTTTAAGAATATCTTTGGCCCGTCAGAAGGCAAAGATGAATGATTTTCAAGAATATCTTTGGCCCGTAGTGCAAAGATGAAATGTGTTTAAATGAATACGATTAATCGATGAATATCTTTCGCCCAGAAAGCAAAAAGATGAATATTTGATTCCAGATGTATATTGATTGATGTTACAGGATAAAAGATAGAGACGATGAACTTTTAAATTCATACATGTAAGATAGTAGTTTGCATTCTCTACTTAACTCTTCTAATGAATTATTATTTCACGTAATATTGATTTAAAATTTGTTGTCTATCAGATTCTATTATATTTTTCCTCGTTGAAGACTAACGATAATTTGTTGTATATTATCTTAGTCATAATATTATTTTTTATCGAAAGCTAGTTGAGCTCACCCTTTTCTTTTTGTTCCATTTTTCTCGTGGAGGCTAGAATATAACGAGTATTTAGCCTGGGTAATGGAATGAAGGTTTTAGAAAGGATTGTTTAATAGTCCTCACCATTTTTGTAAAATAATGTATCAATAAATGTGATGAGGATTTATTTGAGTATAGATATTGTCAGAAGATAATATTTGTATTCAAACTCACAGCTTTTATTGTTGTAATAATAAAGTTGTAGTTGTTTCGCACTCATGTATTGACAACTCGTAATAGGTGATGTATACCTATTTTGGGGGCGCCATGCTTGGTATCGAGCTTAGGATATGATCTCCCATGAGATCGGGAATGTAACTCAGAGGGGAGAGACGAGTAAATCCTTCGCTAGTGTGTCCTACCTAAGCTTATTTGTTAGTTGGTCAAGATATAGGGATATTATGTGATATATTGATTTCCTTAATTAACCCTTGTTTTTATGACAAGATTTGAGAATGTCGATCGAGAATATTAACAATGGAAATGAGACCGTGGAGATGCTCAGACTCACCAACGAGGAGAACGCGGCAACAGTCGGGCAATGTTCCTCCCGTGAACAACACCATCGAAAGAGATGATGAACGAGGGATGTTTAGATGTTTTTGCAAATTCATGCAAAATCGACGAGGGAAACTCGTGTTCAAAATACAGGAAGAAATGATAGAATTCACTGGTTGTCACAAACAAGCAAGCTCAAAGAGTGGGACCACCGTAATTTAAGGGAAAGCCAGATCCGATCACACGGAAACACGGGTCAAACAAATTACCAAGATATTTGATGTCTTGGGATGCACGGAGGAACAGAAGGTTCCATTCGCCACCTTTATGTTCCGTATGCAGGCAGGATCATCGGTGGGAGTCTCAGGAAGTTGCACTCCATCCAACAAGACTCAAAGATGTCTCTGGGAGACATTTCAGAAGCTATTTAATGACAAATACTTTCCCGAAAGTGTTCATTATATATGAAGGAAGTGGAGTTCATCGATGGAACAAAAAAAACACGACGGTGTCTCAAAGACGAGGCAAAGTTTGCAGAGTTATCCGTGTTTCAGACCTCATTTGGTGGAGAATGAGGAACGATGACGCGGATGTTTCTTAGAGGTTTGAAACCCAAGATACGCCAAGATCTCATTTCTCATAAATTTTCTCTTTATTCGAGATGTTGTAAAATGTGGCTCAATTATTAGAAGCGAGATAACTAGTACGGCCAATTGAGGACCACAACCAGATCGCATCGTAGAGATAGCAGTCAATGTAATAATGATAACCAACGGAGAAAGAAACAGACGGACAAAATGGTTACCACTCTGGTGGTAATCATGGCCATGAAAATAGAAGAAGCGAGTCAGAGGAGATTTTAAAAGAGGAGATTTAATAACGACCATGTGAAGATGACAAATCGGCAAAGAATCGGTTCTAAGGGAGGAGAACGACCACCCATTATATGCTACAAATGCGAAAAGAGGGACATATCACCAAACCGCCCACAACATTCAAGGTATGCTATAATTGTGGAAAGGAAGGACATATCGCCGAGATCAGACAACAAGAATAAACCTAGTTCAATGGGGGGACGGTGACTCAAAAGATCGTCCCGTAAAAGTCAAAGTCAACGATTCCGGAAGAGCGTTTGTTGTGGATCGGTCATAATGCGAGGAACCCAAACGAGGTGATCACGGGGTAAGCTATTTATAAATTCTTGCGTAAGTTTATACCTTACTTGATACCTGGGGCTACCCATTCATTTATCTCTCCGCATGTGCTCAACGCTTAAACTTGACTCGGAGAAATTAGACTTTGACCTATCTCGTGGAAACTCCGTTAGAGAAACTTTCATCACATCCAATCGCTTATAAATCTTGTTTGATTCAAGTTGGCACCATTACCTTACACCGTTGACCTTATCTCTTTAAAGATACTTGCTTTTGATGTGATTTTAGGGATTGATTGGTTAACTACTCATCATGCTAAAATTGATTGTTTTCGTAAGGTTGTTAGTTTTCATATTCCTAACCAACCCGTTGTATTTAATTCAAGCAACTAAACCATTAAAATCAATCACCGCTATATCTAATCATAAAGCTATTCGCTTATTAAAAAACGGATGTCAAGCTTTCTTAGCCCATGTTATGGATTTGAATAAAGACACGCCAAATTTGAATAATATTCGTTGTTATCGACTTTTCCGACGACGATTTTCAAGAACTTCCCTGGCCTACCCCCGTAACGTGAAGTTGAATTCTTTATTGATCTTGAACCCGCACAAAGCCCATTTCTAAAACCCCATATCGAATGGCTCCTATTGAACTTCGTGGAGTTAAAGGTCCAACTACAGGAATTGTTGGACATCGGCTTCATCTCGCCCTAGTACATCTCCTCGGGGTGCTCTGCTTTTTATTTGTAAAGAAGAAAGACGGAGTATGCGATTTTGTATCGATTATCTGAATTGAACCATGTCACCATCAAGAATAGGTATCCTCACTCAGATTGATGACTTGTTTGACCAGCTTGAAAGGCACAATTCTTTTCAAAAATCGATCTTCGCTCGATATCATCACCAAGATTAGAATCGAGGATATTCCAAAGATCGCTTCGTAACCCAGATGGGCATTATGAATTCTTAGTCATGTCTTTCGGATTGACTAATGCCCCGCGGCTTTCATGGATATGATGAACCGAGTATTCAAGGAATATTTGGATCAATTCGTTGTTGTCTTTTTATTGATGACATCCTCATATATTCCAAAAGCCGTGAAGATCATGAGCACCATTTGAAGTCGGTACTCCAAAGGCTTCGTGAAAACCAACTATATGCCAAATTGAAGAAATGCGAGTTCGCTCGAGGAAGTAGCATTCCTTGGGCACGTGGTGTCAAACATGGAGTATCCGCTGATCCGGCCAAGATTGAAGCAATACAAAGTGGGAGCAACCAAGTTGTGGTGGATCAAGTACGAGCTTTTTGGGCTTAATTTGGTTATTATCTGAGATTCGTGGAAGGGTTTTCTAATCGCTACTCCATTAACTCGCCTAACTCTAAGGATACAAAATTGCTTTGGAGCGAAGAATGCGAGAAAAGTTTCCAAGAGCTTAAGAGGAGACTTATTTTAAGACTGTTTCTAACAATACCATCCGTTCGGATGGATTTGTTATCTACAAATGATGCTTCGTGCAAAGGGTTAGGATGTGTTCTCATGCAACGTGGGAAAGTCATAGCCTATGCCTCATGACAAACTAAAAAGAGTATGAGAGGAATTATCCTACCATGATCTAGAGTCAAGCAAGCAATAAGTTGCTGCTAAAAATATGGAGGCACTATCTATATGGGGAGAAAGTGGAGATATATTCGCACCATAAAAGCCTTAAATATTTCTTCACTCAAAAGAACTCAACACGCGGCAAATGACGTTGGCTCGAGCTATTGAAAGACTACGACCACACTATTCAATACCATCCCGGTAAAGCAAACGTGGTAGCCGACGATCGAGTAGAAGATCATATGCGGAACGAAAAGCGATGATGTCAAGTATACGACAGAACCAACTTTAATAGAAAAAGTTAAGGTCGCTCAAGCCACCACCAAATCTTGAGTGATGCGTATGAAGAAGAAAGTACAAGAAGGAGCTATTCTAAGCGAGAATTGATGAAGAAGGAATACTTGAGTCCACTCTAGACTTTTGTGTTCCTAACGACTCGATTTGAAGTACAAGATTATGATGGAGGCACACAATACGCCATTTGCAATCCATCCTCGAAGTACTAAAATGTATCGTGATCTTCGACATACATTTTGGTGGAACAATATGAAGAGAGAGATTGCAAAGTTTATCTCGATGTGTTTAACTTGCCAACGGTAAAGGCGTGAGCATCTTGTACCTAAGGGTCCGCTGCAACCACTGAGATCCTGAATGGAAGTGGGAACACATTACTATGGATTTCAAGTTACGGGTCTTCCTACGGCTTCTCAAGGCATCAATGCTATTTGGGTTATTGTTGATAGATTAACCAAGTTCCGCTTTCATTTCTTGCCGACACGGAGACTTATTCCTTGAACGCCTTGCTAGTATGTGACGTGAATGAGATTGTGAGGTCAGCATGGCATGCCCGTATCCATAGTTTCGGATCGTGACCCAAGATTCACTTCAAGATTTTGGGTTAGCTTGCAAAAAGCTACGGGCACGGATTTGCGATTTAGTTCGCATACCATCCCCAAAACCGGACGGACAATCGAGAGGACTATTCAAACTCTTCAAGATTTATTAAGACTCGTGTCCTAGACTTCAAGGGTAGTTGGGATAAGTATTTACCATTGGTGGAATTCTCCTACAACAATGCTTATCAAGCAAGTATAGTATAGTGTGGCTCCATTTCAAGCATTATATGGACGAAAGTGTCGTTCTCCAATATGTTGGGATGAGGTGGGTGAAGCAACATTGTTGGGACCCGAAGTTAAGACGTATTACTACCGAAAAGATCCAAATGATTCGACAACGATACAAACCAAGACAAGATCGATAAAAAGAGTTATGCGGATCTTCATCGAAAGGACGTGGAATTTAATGTGGGGATCATGTATTGTCATGAAGTCAGCTTCCATGGAAGGGAGTTACAAGATTTGGGAAGAGAGGAAAGCTCAATCCACGATTTATTGGTCCATTTCAAATTCTCGATTTAGTAGGAAATGTAGCCTATAGACTTGCGTTACCTCCGAGTATGTCTCGTGTTCATAATGTGTTTCACATATCCGCATTTCAGAATATGTGAAAGACCCGAACAACGTTATCGAAAGTTAGAACCAGGACGAGATACCAAGACTTAACGTATGAGGAGGTACTGCCAAGATCTTGGATAGGAAGGAGCATGTCCCACGCTAAGAAAGGTCATACCACAAGTTAAAGTTTTGTGGAGGAATCATGCTATAGAGGAAATGACCTGGAATTGAAACGGAAATGAAAGCGTAGGTATCCTCACCTTTTCAAAAACACCAGTACGTCACGCCAATTTCGAGGACGAAATTTCATAAGGAGGGAGGTTGTAAGACCCCTAAAATTTTTAAAAAAAGGAATTTCCTTTATTTATTATTTTGAAATAGTAAGGGTTGATTTGATTAATGTGGATAGTTAAGGGTTAAATACGCAAATATTTCAAAATAAGCAAGTGGTTATAAAATATTCATTATCGTTTGGGAATATTCGTTTGGTCGTGGAATATTCAGTATCGCTTGGGAATATTCGTACGACGCTGCCAGCCCATGTGTGGGCCCTATAACGGAAAGTGATTGGATAAAGAAAACGACAAATATAAGTTGTTTTTAAATAACCATAGTAGTTGTTTAAGCTATCATCATCATTGAATACCCGGTGGTTAAAACACACTAATACGCCGTTGTTGAACAAAGAAGACACCAGATTGCACCAATTATTGATTCTTACGTAAGAAGACACTACTCAATAATGGTTAAAAGAATTATCGCTCGATTTTATTTTATCGATTTAATAATTGTTGCGTTGATATTTTATATTATTGTTGTTTCAATAATTGTCATTACACAAGATTTTTCATTATCGAAGCAATAATTCATATTATCCGAATAATATTATTAGATAACATTATTGGCAATGTCTAGAAAGTTTCGCTCTAAGGAGAGGTTTGGTCACCTAATCGCGCGCCAAGAAGAAGAAATTTTTATTGGAAAGCCCCTCTTCCCTGAACCGCCCGGGTCACAATATTGTGATTCAGTAATATTATTTATGAATAATTAATTATTGATTCATATGATGAGAAAATATTGATTTTATGTGGATATAGATGGAGAAAATTTTATAGTGACAATTGTTGAAAATTGAAATTTTATCTTTTTCTCGATAAAATAATTCATTTAAATATATTATTTTAATAATATATTAACGGTGATATTTTTACAATGAATGTGGGATATATGAGTATACGAGGAGGAAGAGTATTTTTGTTGCAATAAATGTTTAAAACATGTTAAACATGCTCTGTGGACCCCATTTATCGATCGAAATTTGATTATAATGTAAAATCGCCTTCGCTTATGGATTTCATCGATTTCTATTTGGAATTTGGAAAACTTTCTTCTGCAAAGTTGTAGAGAATTGAATTTCCTATAAAAACTCGCGAGATTCGAATTTTCTGATGAAAGGGCTATTTATTATGAATTATTGAAGTTCAAGTTCAAATAATTAATTTTTGGAAGTTTTAATTGTTTTATTTAAGAAAAACGTTTTTTGCAATCCCACATGTGATACAAATGTGCTGAATTCAGTTGGTCTAAGGTGGGCTTGAATTTGTTTAATTATATTATTATTTTATTAAATTTTCGCTTTTTGGTGTTCTAAAGATTTTCCTATAAATAGGGTGCTTAGGTTAGAATTGAAAATCACACCGTAAAATCAAGTTTTTTCTCTCTATATTATCGAGCGTATTCTTGTGAGTATTTTGAGTATACTTTGAGTATTGCTAGATTTGCAAGTTCCTTCAAAGACTATACCCTAGATTCTAGCTGTAAGTAATCGATCTTTCGAGGTAAGTGGATATTATTTTTTTCAGAATGATATTATTTCTTCAATATCATTATATCGAAATGTAGATCTCAAGTTTTTATCAAATTTGGAACTTTTTTTTCATCTCGGGGTTACTATTCATGGGTTACTATTCATGAGTTACTATTCACGAAGTTACTATTCACGAAGTTACTATTCACGAGTTACTATTATTCACGAGTACTATTCACGAAGCGTGAAGATGTTTTTTGTGGAATTTCTATCTTTTGTATTTATATTCACGATAGTTATTCATTCACGATATACAAGACTATTCACGATACTATGCTATTATTCATTTTAAAAAATAAAATTTCTTCTTTTCGTCTAAAAACATATATTCGGATACTAACTCTCGATCAGATCCATGTTTTGATCATTCTTGAATTTTACACCACTATGATTATTTTTGAGGTATTTTGGACGTGGATAAAACCAAGTACTAATCCTTAATCCTTAATCCTTGTCATTTTGTTTCACCGGATTCGCTTTCTTTAAAAAAAATATTTTTCATCATCCTCGCCTTAAATGATGATATTATGGAATATCTTTGGCCCAGTAGTGCAAAAAGATGAATGATTTCTTAAGAATATCTTTGGCCCAGTAGTAAAAAGATGAATGATTTCGAAGAAGAATATCTTTCGCCCGTAGTGCAAAGATGAACAGTGTTTAAATGAACATGACTAATCGATGAATATCTTTGGCCCGTAGTGCAAAAGATGAATATTTGATTCCAGATGTATATTGATTGATGTTACAGGATAAAAGATGAGACGATGAACTTTTAAATTCATACATGAAGATAGTAGTTTGCATTCTCTACTTAACTCTTCTAATGAATTATTATTTCACCATGAATATTGATTTAAAATTTGTTGTCTATCAGATTCTATTATATTTTTCCTCGTGAAGACTAACGATAATTTGTTCAGATATTATCTTAGTCATAATATTCTTTATCGAGCTAGTTGAGCTCACCCTTTTCCTTTTTGTTCCATTTTTCTCGTGGAGGTGAGAATATAGCGAGTATTGCAGTCGGGGTAATGGAATGAAGGTTTTAGAAAGGATTGTTTAGTAGTCCTCACCATTTTTGTAAAATAATGTATCAATAAATGTGATGAGGATTTATTTGAGTATAGATATTGTCTGAAGATAATATTTGTATTCAAACTCACGCTTTTATCGTTGTAATAATAAAGTTGTAGTTGTTTTCGCATCATGTATTGACAACTCGTAATAGGTGATGTATACCTATTTTGGGGGCGTCACAACAAAGAAGTATCATGTTGACAATTTGGACGTTATTAGTTCCTGAATAAATTAATTCTTGAACTTGTTTTATTGAATTCTTATATCATTGTCATCATCCTCATGTTTATATTATTTTTGAAAGTCATCTCGTGGCTTTGTAGTGCATAGATGGACTTGGTATGATTATGACCATGGATTATTGATTGTAATCTTGGCCGTAATGTTATAAATGATGTGGTAAAAGTCCTCATTGGTCGAAGTGCATTGATGGATGAGTTGTTGGCATGATCATGACCATTGATGAATACACAAATATCCTTGGCTCGTAGTCCATGGATAATTGTGGTCGTGACCCTAATGAATATCCTGGCCATGTAATGCGGATGATCACGAATTATTTATTGTCGAGTCTCGAGAGATAAAAGTGATGAAAAACTTTTTAAATCATAAAAGATAGTAGATTTTATTCCTACTTGACTCTTTTAATGGATTGCATGTTCATTGTAGTAGTTAAACTTGATGTCTATTGTATTTTATCGGCTTAATCGTTGAGGACTAATTATAATTTATTTTGCATTATCTTAGTCATAATATTTCTTACTGGGCTAGTTGAGCTCACCCTTTCTTTCACTGTTTTCTTCAGGAAATGAGAACGTAGACGGGACTAGTCGGGGAGCGAAGTGATGGTCCAGAGATGGTGTCTTAGTAGTCCTCAATATTCATTAAATAGTGTGATAATAAATGTAATGAGGACTAAATTGAGTGTGGATATTGTCTAGATGACAATATTTGTATTAAAACTCACAGCATGTATTTTGTCGTATTTTACACGACTGTTGTCTAATCAAGTTGTATTTGAATTTAGTACCATGTATTTGGCGACTCAAGATGGGTGATGTATACCTATTTTGGAGGCGTCACACTTTCCATAATTCGTAAGGCGTTTTGTGAGTTTTCTTATGAGACACTTTATTAAGAATATAATTGGCAGAAATCAAAGCTTTCCCCATAAATTTCGAAGTTGCTCCGTAGGCTATTTAACATAGCATTCAACATTTCTTTCAATGTTCGGTTCTTGCGTTCAGCAATACCGTTAGATTGAGGTGAATAAGGAGCAGTAGTTTGGTGAATAATACCATGAGTAGAGCATATCTCTTCAAATGGTGATTCATCCACCTCTATCGCTTCTTATTGCTTTAATCTTTTTGCTAAGTTGATTTTCAACTTCATTTTTATAAAGTTGAAGCATTTCTATTGCCTCATCTTTGCTTCTTAGCAAATATACATAACAATATCTTGTGCAATCATAAATAAAGGTTATAAAATATTTTTTCCCACCTCTTGTTTGAACAAACTTTAAATCACATATATCAGTGTGAATTAAATCTAGAGGTTCAGTTTTCCTTTCAACAGAATGAAAAGGTAATCTTGTCATTTTTGATTCCACACAAATTTCACATTTATGTTTTTGATTAATATCAAATTTAGGCAAGAATTCTAAATTAATTAATCTACGCAAAGTATTATAATTAACATGTCCTAATCTAGCATGTCATATATTTGAAGATTCTAACAAGTAATCAGAAGAATTAATTTTATTATTATCAATAGACTTCGGTACAACAGTCATTACATTCATCTTAAAGAGCCCATCAGTCATGTAGCCCTTTCCTACAAATATATCATTCTTAGTAAGTACAAACTTATCAGACACAAACACCAACTTGAAGCCATTCTTGCTAAGTAGTGACCCAGAAACTTGATTTTTGCGGATATCTGGCACATGAAGCACTTCATTCAAAGTCAGTTCTTTGCCAGATGTCATTTTCAGTACAATCTTTCCATGTCCTTCAACCTTTGAACTTGAGGAGTTTCCCATGAATAGTTGATCATTATTTTCTACTGGTTTGTAAGTAGAAAACATCCATTTGTTGGAACAAATGTGGCGAGTAGCCCTAGTGTCCACGTACCATTCTTTGGAATTTCCTACCAAGTTACATTCAGATATAACTGCACAAAGATTCATATCTGAAACATTTTCAGAAAGCTTTTCCAGTTCTGTCACATTTGCTTGATGCTTCTGTTCTTTCTTGAACTTCTTTGGCTTGCGACATTCACTTGATTTATGTCCTTGGATGCCATAGTTGAAGCACTTGCCTTTGAATTTCTTCTTGGCCTTGAAGGAATCTTTGCCTTCACGCTTCTTTTTGTTGTTGTTTGGCCTTTGTTCTACCACATTTGTCTTTGCTTCAATGAAATTCTTTCCGATCTTCTTCTCAGATCCTCGATTGTCTTCTTTAATCCTAAGTCGCACGATCAGTTCTTCAAGATTCATCTCTTTGCGTTTGTGCTTCAGATAATTCTTGAAATCTTTCCATGATGGTGGAAGTTTCTCAATCATTGCAGCAACTTGGAATGAGTCACTTAATGACATTCCTTCAGAATGAATGTCATGTAGAATTACTTGTAATTCTTGAACCTGAGTGATAACTGCTTTGGAATCTACTATTTTATAATCAAAAAATCTGCCGACTATGAATTTTTTCATGCCAGCATCTTCAATTTTATATTTCTTGTCTAAAGATTCCCAAAGTGTTTGTGAGACCCCATATTTTATCAATAAAGATTTAAATTTTGTCGAAATAATTTTTAATATTATGGTGTGAATTTGAGATAATATTATAGTTGTGGGTAGTATTTATAAATTTTGCAAAGTATGCAAGTTGTTATAAAATATTCGTTTGGTTGGGAATATTCTTTTTGTTAGGAATATTAGACAACTGGCTCAATCATTGGTGGACCCCTATAATGTAATTATTGTCGGATCGAGAGAAAACGACAAAAATATTTTATAAAAATAACTACGGAGGTGTTACCGTTAAAAGCTGTTGAACTACCCTTGGTAAAAGTACAAAGAATACGCGATGGTGGCATAAGAAGATAGCTTACCAGATTGATTATTGATGCTTATATGAGAAGTCACTCATTTACGCTTTCAATTATTCACTACAAAGAATTTCACGATCATATCTCTTATATTATTGATTCAATTATTGTCACAGTATCATCTGTATAATATGTTATATTATTAATTGAGACGACAAGTTATAAATGATTAATAATTGTTGAAAGATTAAAAAATGTGTTGATTAAAAATAAAATAATTTGTGGTAATATTTATTCAATCCTTAATGTATATAAAGAGTCTGTTATGAGAAGTTTGTGGTAAGTTTGATTATTTTATGGGGGGCCCATATGTCATTATCTAAGAGTCTCTTCGTCAATAGTATTTACCTTCGTCAATAGTATTTACCTTCGTCAATAGTAATTACCTTTGTGAATAGTAATTACCTTCGTCAATAGTATTTACCTTCGTCAATAGTAATTACCTTCGTCAATAGTAATTACCCTTGTGAATAGTAATTACCTCAAATCAATAAGTAATTATCTTTACCAGACGCCAAACCACTTGCCGATTTTCACATTACAGCGCCGAACCACTTGGCCTGTTTCACATTATAAGCGCCGAACCACTTGTCGTTTCACATTACAAAAGCGTCAAACCACTTTTCTTTTCACATCACGGTCGTCAAGCCACTTGCCTTTTCACATGGCTAAAAAGCTAAGCTAGAAATCTTCTATAAATAGAGGCCTAGTGCTTCATTATTTTTCACTTAATTCATTGAAACTTCAGAGAGAGAAACTATAGAGAGAAAAGAAGAAAAAGTATTCGCTATTTCACCTCGCCAATATTCGGTTCTTCTAAGGTAGGGAATATTATTTGTTGTACCGTAAGGGGTGTTATTCTTTCTTATTCATGAAGAGAACTGTTGTTATTCCATTGCTTATTATTACATTTGAATAACTGTAAAAAGTGGTATACCCTATACATAACCTCAGATACATGGATACCCTATACTTGGTGAAATCCTTATATTATTCCATTCTTATTTATTCTGTTGGAATAACTCGTGATACGTGGAATCCCCTATACTTTGTGATCTCCTTTCGTTATTCCATTCTTTATTATTTCATTTGGAATATCACATGTGTGTGTGTTTTACACCGGACTGGTTCCATTGTTTATTATTCAAAGATTTATTATTTTGTTGGATCATCTTGTTGGTGTGAATTTCACGACATTCTGGTTCCGTTATTATTATTCATTGAATAACTCGCCTATGCGGCAATGCCGCATGCATGGTGATTTCTTTTGTTATTCCATTCTTTATTATACCCAGTTGGTTAAATCTTTGACTTCTATACTCCATGAAATTAGTGGAATATCCTCGATATTTTGCGCTTCATCCAAAGATCTTTTCATGAAAATATTCTTCCGATCATTCTTGAATTTTACTCTACAAAACAAAGTATCATTTTGACAATTTGGACGTTAATAATTTTCGGATAAAATAATTCTTGAACTTGTTTTATTGAATTATTATGTCATTGTCATCATCCTCATGTTATATTATGTTATCTTGACTTACGTGTATAGATGAACTTAGTATGATTATGACCGAGGATCATTCTAAGATAATCATGGCTTGTTATAAATGATGTGATAAAAGTCCTCGTTATTCAGAATGCAAATGATGGATAGTTTTTGGTATGATTATGACTGGGGGTGATTCTAAGATAGTCGTGACCATTGATAATTTGATGAATATCCTCGTCGTCAGAAAGTGTGGGGGATTCGATGATGTGGATTATTTATTAAAGTCGAGTCTCAAATATAATAATGATGAAAACCTTTTAAAACCTAAAAGATAGTAGACTTTATTCTCTACTTGACTCTTTTAATGGATTGCTTATTCATCGCAGATTAAACTTGTTGTCTCATTGTATTTTATCGGTTTAACACCGTTCAAGGCTAATGATAAATTATTTCGCATTATCTTAGTCATAATATTTCTCATTGGGCTAGTTGAGCTCACCCTTTCTTTCACCGTTTTCTTCGTGAAATGAGAACATATTTGGGACGAGTCCTGGGAACGGAGTAATGGTCCAGAGGATAGCATTATTAGTCCTCACTATTTCGTGAAATAGTGTGATAATAGTTGTAATGAGGACTCCTTTTGAGTTTGTATAATATCTAGTAGACAATATTTGTATTCAAACTCACGGTTTATGTCGTATTGTACACTTACGCTTATATTAGTAAGTTGTATTTGAATTTATGTACCATGTAAGTGGCGAACCAAGATGGGTGACGATACCTAAATTTGGGGGCGCCGCGGTTGGTATCGAGCTTAGGATATGATCCCCGGCTAAGATGTGAGAATAGTACTAGGAGGGAGAGACGGGAATATCTTCGCTAGTATGACCTACCTAAGTTTATTTGGTATTTGATTGGGTCACGAGTATAGTGATAATATGTTGCATGTCAATTAACCCTTATTTTGTGGCGGTGTTTGAAAATGGCATCCGAGAATGTTGAGAATAACAATGGTGCATGGAGACCGCTGATTCTCCACAGATCAATAATCAGGATAATGTGCAACAGGATGGCGAAAATCCTCCGTAAACAACAACACCGATCAATCGATTTAACGACAGACGCTTAAGAAGTTTTAGAATTCATGCAACATCAAAGTAAAGCGACTCATCGTCCAAAACGTAGGTGGAAACACGGAAAACTCTCGGCGATCACCGCTAAACAATTCATGGAGCTGGGACCACCGGAGTTTAAGGAGAGCTAAAACCACTTTCGCGAAAGCATGGATAAAGCAGATTACCAAGATATTTGATGTCTTGGGATGCTTCGAGGAGCAAAAGGTTCCTTTTGCCGCCTTTTTATGTTCTTGCGGAGAGGCAGATTCATTGGTGGGAATCGGAAACGACTCAACCCTCAGATTGAAGATATCTTGGGAGAAGTTCAGGAGTCGTTTCAACGACAAATACTTTTCCGAAAGTATTCGCCACATGAAGGAGGTGGAGTTTATCAAGTTGGAACAAAACAATATGGACAGGTGTCGCAATACGAGGCAAAATTTGCGGAGTTATTATCACGGTTTCGTCCCCACTGGTGGATAACAAAGAGAGAATGACGCGAATGTTTTAAGAGGTTTGAAGCGAGGAGATACGTCAACATCTTATTTCATATAAACCGTGTTTTATTCAGATGTTGTAAATAGGGCTCGATTAGTGGAGGAGCGCGATAACGAGTCAACGCGAACTAAAAAGAGAGCAAATTGGCAAAATTATAATACCAAATGAGAGTAGTCATCAAGCGGTGACAACAAGCGTGGAGGAATCAACAGCCAGATATGGTAACCACTTCGGTGGTAATCAGGCCAAAATAATAAGAATGGACATGTCAAGAAAAGGAGATTCAACAATGATGGAAAGACGTCAAAGACCAAAGACCCGTTGTTAAGGAAGGAGAAAGACCACCCATCATATGCTTCAAATGCGGAGGAGAGGGACACATCATCCGAATCTGCGCCTATGCCAGTCAAAGCATGTTATAATTGTGGAAGAGAAGGTCACTTAGCTCGATTTTGTCGCCATCAAGACAAATTCAACTAGGATGGAGGCACCAAAGGTTGTCCTGCATAAACCAAAGCAGTAGTTTAAGAGAGCATTTTTTTTTCTCGTGACGAGGAACCCGAATAAAATTATCACGGGTAAGTTAATCATAAGCTCTTGCGAAGTCTATACCGTGTTAGATACCGTTCTACCCACTCTTTTATTTCACCTAGTTGTGTTCAACGTTTAAATTTTGACTCAAGAAGTTAAACTTTGACTTTATTGGTTGAAACTTCGTTAGTAGAGCCTTCGTTATCGCTTACTATTTTTAAATCTTGTTTGATTCAAATAAACATTTTTTATGCTATTCGTCGATCTTATCTCTTTGAAAATACTTGCCTTTGAGGTAATTTTTGAAAATTATTGATTAACTACTCATTATTCTTTTTGTAAGGTTGTTAGCTTTCATATTCCTAACCAACTTGTTATACGAATTCAAAGTAACCAAACCCTAAAGTTAATCAATGTTATATCAAGCCATAAGTAAAGAGCCCCGATCCTTTCGTTGTTGACTTCCTTGTGTGAAAACACACGAAGCCGACTTTTCTCGTAGGCGACGCCGTGGATCAAGATGGCAAGTTGATAGGTATCATTGTGAGGTGCTATCCGAGTTAAGGGATAGAAGTCACGATTGGTATTAATGTGACGTACTATCCAAGTCTTGGACGAGAGTATAGCTTTTGAATGATATTTCTATCATTAATAAATTTCTTGGCGTATTCTTGAAGACTTCCTAGCCTACCCTAGAACGTGAAATCGAATTTTGTATTGACCCCAATACAAAAACCCATTTCTTAAACCCTCAAATATTTCTTCAACTAAAAGGATCTGTTTACGTGGATTATGATGAAAGTCATAATAAAAGTATAGAACTGATGAAAATCATGGGTATATGAAGTATTAGTAAGTTTTAAGATGAGTTATGTTGGTTAGTATGTGAAAACATGAAAGTTTCTTAGAAATCACAAAGAGTTGAAAATCGATTTTGGTGAAAAACGAATATGAAATTCAATTGACCATATCTCCTATTATATTTTGAATTTTTGAGTGTGGTCAAGTCCTAGAGTTAGATCTATGAGTTACCTAACTAATCCAAGTGGAATTACTAGAAAAGGTGTTGTAGATTTTTGTGTGGACTGATTTTAGCAAAAGAGTGCAAAGCTGCAAAAACCGAAAAAGTTGCTGCCATGATTTTAGACGGGCTGTTTCGGCCACTTAAATTATGAGAAAAATTCTGGCCTTTTGGGACATGAAGGTATATAGTATAAAGTACCCCCTGTCCAAAAATGAACTCATTCTGACTTAAAATGAGCAAGTTATGACTATTTCAATATTTAGGTTTTTCCGACAAAAAATGCTATAACCGGAGTTCTATAACTCCGATGACCATGAAATTTAAACTGGAGGCTCATGTTAACATGGGTAAGGTCCTGTCAAGATTTGGGAATTTTTGGAGTTAAACTTGAGGTAGCTAATTTCTTAAGGAATTAATTAGAAATTGATTTTTGAAAATAGTAAATGAATTTTAAAAATTCGAGAAAAAATATATTTTCATTATGGGACTATATTATGCTAAAACCCAGAAATGAAATATTTTTGGGACTGATTTGGTATTTTTCATGAAAATAGTTTAGTTACGAACATATGAGTTAAATATGTTATGTGAAGTAACAAAGTTGAAAATAAGATTTTATGGCTAGAGAATCCTATATAGAATATATGCATTTTTTTTTTGATGAGGGATTTGATAATTGGTGATGATATCTTATGAGTATGGCATTTTTGAATGATTAAATGCATTATATGGTAAAGCGTAAACAATTGAGATAAATTGTTTATAAATTTAAGAAGTGATTAAAATATTGTTATAATATTAATGATATTAGATTATGAGATTATTAAGTGATTGATAACATGGGGATATTCTTGAATCCTCGGATAAATTATATTATAAATGTTTAATATTTATCCTTTATCTCATTTGATTGATTCTTTATATCATTATCCTCATGTTTATATTATGTTGAAAGTCATCTCGTGGCCTCAGAAGTGCATAGATGGACTTGGTATGATTATGACCGTAGATTGTTCTAAGATAATCATAACCGTAATTGAAAACAAGATTATCTTTGGCAGTAGTGCATGAATAATTTGTGGTCGTGATACTAATGAATACACGATTATCTTCGCACGTAGTGCATGGATAATTTGTGGTCGTGATACTAATGAATACACGATTATCTTGGCCGTAGTGCATGGATAATTTGTGGTCGTGATACTAATGAATACATGATTATCTTTCGCACGTAGTGCATGGATAATTTGTGGTCGGATACTAATGAATACACGATTATCTTTGGTAGTAGTACATGGATAATTTGTGGTCGTGATATTAATGAATACACGATTATCTTTCGTCAGTAGCATGGATAATTCGTGGTCGTGATACTAATGAATATCTTTGGCCTGTGAAAAGGTGGATGATTCGATGATATGGATTAATTATCGAAATGAGTCTCAAAGAATGAAATATTAATTCATGGATGTGGTAAAAGTCATCTTTCGTCAGTAGTGTATTGATAGACTTGGTATGATTATGACCAAGGATTATTCAGTATAATCATGGTAGTAGATTGAAAACACGAATATCCTTGGCGATTGGTGCATGGATAATTCGTGGTCGTGATACTATTAAGTCGTGTCTCAAAGATTATTGGTTTTATGATTGTATATCTTTAATTCAGTAGTGCAAAAGATGAATTGTGAATAAATATCTTTGGTGGGATTACAAAGATGAATTTAATGTTTTCAACGATAAAGATATTCAAGGTATCCTCACCTCTTTATCATACCGTGTATACGCATTCTAATTTCGAGGGCAAAATTCCATAAGGAGGGGAGATTGTGAGACCCCATATTTTATCAATAAAGATTTAAATTTTGTTTAAATAATTTTAATATTATGGTGTGAATTTGAGATAATATTATAGTTGTGGGTAGTATTTATAAATTTTGCAAAGTATGCAAGTTGTTATAAAATATTCGTTTGCCTGGGAATATTCTTTTTGTTAGGGAATATTCGCATAACTACTCAATCATTGGTGGACCCCTACCATAATGTAATTATTGTCGGATCGAGAAAACGACATAAAAATATTTTATAAAAATAACTACGGAGGTGTTACCGTTAAAACCGTTGAACTACCCTAAGTGGTAAAAGTACAAAGAATACGCTGTGGTGGTTGCATAGTAGTATACCAGATTGATTATTGATGCTTATATGAGAAGTCACTCACCTATGCTCAATTATTGCTCATGATGAATCACGATCATATCTCTTATATTATCGATTCAATTATTGTCACAAGATCATCTCAGATAATATGTTATATTATTAATTGAGATTTACAAGTTATAAATGATTAATAATTGTTGAAAGATTAAAAAATGTGTTGATTAAAAATAAAATAATTTGTGGTAATATTTATTCAATCCTTAATGTATATAAAGAGTCTCATTATGAGACGTTTGTGGTAAGTTTGATTATTTTATGGGGGGCCCATATGTCATTATCTAAGAGTCTTCACAATAGTATTTACCTTCGTCAATAGATTACCTTAATTAATAGTAATTACCTTGTGAATAGTAATTACCTTCGCTAATAGTAATTACCTTTACCGTAAGTAGTAAACCACTTGCCGTTAATTACATTACAAAAGCGCCGAACCACTTGCCGTTTCACATTTTCGAACACACATTACAAGCGCCGAACCACTTGTCGTTTCACATTACAAAAGGCCAAACCACTTTTCTTTTCACATCACTAAATCAAGCCACTTGCCTTTTCACATGGCA
The DNA here is from genome assembly GCA_020205615.1 of Panax quinquefolius. Lineage (NCBI taxonomy): Eukaryota > Viridiplantae > Streptophyta > Magnoliopsida > Apiales > Araliaceae > Panax > Panax quinquefolius. Next base: position 11,597,564 of record CM035163.1, read on the forward strand.
AAAAGTTTAGAAATCTTCTATAAATAGAGGCCTAGTGCTTCATTATTTTCACTTAATTCACCAAACTCTAGAGAGAGAAACTATAGAGAGAAAGAAGAAAAGTATTCGCTACTTCACCTCGCCAATATTCATTCTTCTAAGGTAGGGAATATTATTTGTTGTACCGTAAGGGGTGTTATTCTTTCTTATTCATGAAGAGAACTGTTGTTATTCCATCGCTTATTATTCTCGTTGAATAACTTGTAAAAGTGGTATACCCTATACATAACCTCAGATACGGCCAGATACCCTATACTTGGTGAAATCCTTATATTATTCCATTCTTATTTATTCGTTTGAATAACTCGTATCATGCTGAATCCCCTATACTTTGTGATCTCCTTCGTTATTCCATTCTTTATTATTCGTTGGAATATCCTCGTGCTCAGGTGTTTTACAGGACCGGGTTCCATTGTTTATTATTCCGCATTTATTATTTATTATTTATTATTCATTGGATCATCCTGCATTTATGTGAATTTCACGTGAACACGTTCCGTTATTATTATTATTCATTGAAATAACCGCCTCATGCCAAGCAATCGCATGCATGGTGATTTCTTTTGTTATTCCATTCTTTATTATACCCATTAAGTTAAATCTTTGACTTCTATACTCCATGAAATTAGTGGAATATCCTTGATATTTGCGCTTCATCCAAAGATCTTTTCATGAAAATATTCTTCCGATCATTCTTGAATTTTACTCTACAAAACAAAGATCATTTTGACAATTTGGACGTTAATTATTTCGGATAAAATAATTCTTGAACTTGTTTTATTGAATTATTATGTCATTGTCATCATCCTCATGTTATATTATGTTATCTTCTGCCACGTGTATAGATGAACTTAGTATGATTATGACCGAGGATCATTCTAAGATAATCATGGCTTGTTATAAATGATGTGATAAAAGTCCTCAAGTGGCACATGTAATGCGTTGATTGATAGTTTTTGGTATGATTATGACCAGGGGTGATTCTAAGTATAGTCATTTGACCATTGATAATTTGATGAATATCCTCGTCAGTAGTAAGGGGTGATTCGATGATGGATTATTTATTAAAGTCGAGTCTCAAACTATAATGTTGATGAAAAACCTTTAAAACCTAAAAGATAGTAGACTTTATTCTCTACTTGACTCTTTTAATGGATTACTTATTCACCGCAGCTTAAACTTGTTGTCTATTGTATTTTATCGGTTTAACCATCGTTGAAGGCTAATGATAAATTATTCGCATTATCTTAGTCATAATATTTCTTCTTGGGCTAGTTGAGCTCACCTTTCTTTCTTTCACCGTTCTCTTCGTGAAATGAGAACATAAGCCGGGACGAGTCGGGGAACGGAGTAATGGTCCAGAGGATAGCATTAGTAGTCCTCACTATTTCGTGAAATAGTGTGATAATAGTTGTAATGAGGACTCCTTTTGAATTTGTATAATATCTAGTAGACAATATTTGTATTCAAACTCACAGTTTATGTCGTATTGTACACGACAATTATATTAGTAAGTTGTATTTGAATTTATGTACCATGTAAGTGGCGAACCAAGATGGGTGACGTATACCTAATTTTGGGGGCGTCACAGTGTTTTTGCAGTTTGAATTGTACAATATACATTATATAATGTATTATCTAAACCATTCATTACATAATTTCTGCAAAGAAAATCTGCATGTTTTCATGCATCAACTGCAGCCACCTTTTCCTTGTCAGTTTCTCCTTCAACAAGAGTAGGACAGTCCTCTTGTAGAAACTGTGTCAAATTCAATGTTGTGAGATAAAATAGCATTTTTTGTTGCCAACGCTTGAAATCCGTTCCATTGAACCTTTCAGGCTTTTCTCCATGAGACATACTCACGGCAGAAATGGTACTAGTGGATGCCATTTCTGTTATACAAATAAAGACTATCAATAATTAGAAATAAATTTCTGTTGTACAAAATTTAATAGAATTTAAATAATAAATTTTATTTACAAAATTTATGTTGTAGAAAATTTGTTCACAAATTTTGTTTTACAAATTTGTATAGCACAAATTCAAATTCTGTTTATAAATTCAAGTTTACAATTTTCTGTTTTAAAAAAAAAATTATTCTATAGTTGGACATTCCAGCAACATTTATTACTCACTCGTTTACAAGCTGTGAGTTAATTTACCAACTATGACCTTTTATAACAAATAGTAAATTAGACAACCACATGTTATTTCTCAATCATTTTGTTTTACAAATCAATCTGCAAAGAAAATTCTTGAAGTCTTTCTTGCATTCGCTTTAAAACATAAATTTGTAAAACAAAATAATAATGAAATAACAGAATATTAACATTCAGAAATTAAACAGAATATTATATATAGCCTAAGTTGATATACTTTACAAGATATTACATTTATGATATATTAATAAAGTCTATCAATTTAACGTAATATATGGTTGTAATCATAATTGAATATTACGTTAAATCATATAATATTTAAATATTGCATGTATACTGTAACTTACAGTAAAATATTATATATAAATATAGTATATTATTATAGTCAATCTGTATACCTGTTATACTTAAAGACTTATAAATGTAATAAAAAACAAAAATTAAATGTTCTACAATATTGATTTAATATTCAAGACAATACTCATGAATAGACATTCTACTTAACGAAAATTGAGTATTGGGTACTTAAACTCAAATTTCATCAAATTTAAATTTTTTGTTGTTGTATGGATTTGATTCCAAAACCTCTTATTTGAAAAGTTAGTCACAAGACCACCCCATCAACAAAGGCTAGATTGTTTAGTTTACCCAACAAATAAGTTATATACTTAATCAATCAATTTCTCCAATAGAAAATACTTAATCAATCAATTTCTCCAATAGAAAAGGTGAGAAAATTTTAATCTTAAGATCAATTAAGTTTATAAAATTAGAAAATAAAATAAAATATTTTATAATAAATTTGCTAAAAAGTATAAGAAAATAATGACAATTAAACAAATTAGAAAATTACAATTAGAAAAACTAATAAAAATTATTTACACAAATTAAAAAATTAATAAACAAATATAAATATTATTACAAATTAAATCATTACACTTAGAAAAACTAATAAAATTATTTAAACAATCAATCACCAAATAATCGTCTTGTAGCTAGATTTACATGTTCTTTTCTCTCATCCAATCAATCATAAATTCCCCTATTCCTTTCATTTTTCAATTCTCCTTTTCCTTTCCCCATAATCGTCTTGTAGCTAGATTTAAGCCATCTTCCCCCAAATCAAAACTCATAAAATAAAAATTAATTTATTCATTCTTCCCCAAATTCTCAATTAACAAGAACTCTCACCTAATTTGGGCATTAATTTTCTCAAAATAAAGCGCAACACTACCCATCCACACATCGACGGCCATCTTAACCTCTCCTTGCAGCCCACCCATCGATGGCCTTTGATGTTCAGTCCAGTGACTTAGAAGCAGTTCCGATCGGATAACACGCTCCGATGGACGTCCATGGACATTGGCCGTAAATACCAACACGTAGATACCATTTATTCCGATTCGAAGAGGGTGTTGCTGGGTTGGATCGGAATTGGCCGGCCGTCGACGGGAGAGTCCGGGAAAGGGGGTGGCGGAGGTGAGAGAAATCTTGGAGAGGGGAAGTTGGGTTTTGGATGGGGAAGGAGGAGAGAGAAAGTAATATGAGAAAAATCCTTGTTTTATCATTGTGGATACTTGTTGTTGCTATTGTTTCGATTTTCTGTTGTTGATTTCGGAAGCCATTGATAACAGAGAAAGAAGAAGTGAGATTCACTGTGTGTTTGTGTGTGAGAGAGAAAGTGGGAATCCTAGAAAAAGTGAGATTCACTGTGTGATTTCGAAAGCCATTTAATTAATGTTTTGTATTTTCAATTGATGTTATGTATTTATACTTATAAATATCTTCTTTAGATGAAATTTACTTATTTTGGAAAAATATTAATTATTTTCTAAATTTTAATTTTAATTTTTCTAAAAATAATTTTTATTTTCAAACATTAGTTATTATTTATTTGCAAATTATAAATGAGTTTTCAATTATTAAAGTGGCTCACCTAAGTGTAATTTTTTAATTTGTGTAAATAATTTTTATTAGTTTTTCTAATTGTGACTTTGTAATTTTTTAAGTATCATTATTTAATTAGTTAATTAGTTAATTTTGATTGATTAAGTATATAACTTATTTATTGGGTAAACTTATTTAATTAGTTAATTAAGTAATTTATTTATCATAGTTTACTTTTGTTAATTATTTTATTTAGACTACTTAGCATGTTAATTATTTTATTTTGTGTTAATTATTTTATTGGGTTAGTTAACAATTAAGTATGTATGAACTTTTTTACACCTTTAATATATAATCAATTTTTTTCTTTTATGTGTTTTACTTTGTTTTAATAAGTCAATCACTTTATTTAAATATTATTTGGGGGAGATGAATTGATTTGGTATAAATATTAATTCTTTTGATAAAATAATTATAAGTTTCATTTAGCTTAGTTGGTTTGATGACTAAATTCTCAAACTTGAGATTTTAAGTTTGATTCTTGGGGAAATCATGTTTTTAAACAATTAATTGGAAATTGTACACGTAAGCGGTGACACGTGGCAAAAATGTCTAGTGCCACGTGGAGCTCAATACCCAAAAACACTTAAAATTCAGTGGTCACATTTGCATTTTACCCTATTATATAATATACCCTATGATAGTATATATAATGCATGAATAGACATAGAATTACAATTTATTGGTATTATACAATTACATACCATTTAACTGCATTCATACGTATTAACATGCAATCAAGTTCTAGAATTCTGTTAGTACATAAAATTTGTTTTATCAACAATTTCCTGTTCAATTAAGTTATATAAATTAAATGCTACTATATTTACAGAAAATTAAATTTGCTTTAAGATTGTATTTCTTGTAATAATAGTAATATTTAATATATATATATATATATATATATATATAATGACAGAATTAAAGAAACAGATTTAGAAAACAAATTATTTTAACTTAAAACAAAAGATTATTAAATCCGAGTCCTTTGAATTCACAAAGTTTCCTTAAAACAAATTTATTCCCGGTACTAAAGGATTAATTGAATAATTGCTTCCCAAGATAAAACGGATTTTCAGTTCTTAATTAGAAGCACTTCAAAATTAAGAACACTTCGAACCAAATTATATGTTATGTATTAAACTTACATGATGAATAATAATGATGACGCATGCATAAAGTAAACTGAAAAGGAAGAAAATTCTTACTACACACTGCACTATGTTGTCTGTCAAAATTGCACACTGCACTATGTTGTCTATCAAAATTCTTACTAAACTTACACTATGATGTTTTTTTTTTCTGTCAAAATTCGCAGGAAAAACAGTGTATAGAACCAAAAAAAATAAGAACAGGAACATGAAGGAAAAACAGGTCTATTTTTTTTAATGCGCGCCCATCTTCGTTAATTTATAGAATAATTACACGGTTTATTACCGTTAGCTTGCGCACAAACCGTTTTACCAAAACTGCGTAGTATAGTATTGATAATAAATTTTGTTCAAAAAATATAGATATCAAAACCAGAGTTAACCCCAACCCACTCAATTGAATGGCGATGACGTGCGGGTTTAAACCAAGCCTTGGCTAGGTCTTCTCCCTTCCACAAAAGTGAGGTGTCCCTTGGGGCCCTTTCCATTGAGCAAACATCCTATATATATGTTCTTCAATTTTTCCTCTAATGCCCTATGTGGGACTTTTGCAATTTCCAACATTTCAAGTAGGTGACTTTAGAGTCAATTTTCTCATTCAATTCTTAATGAATTTGAACACATAAATATACCACGTTATACTCCTTGCGGAGGAGAACGCATTGGTTCAAAAACCCGAAATTTCCGGAATGTGGGTCCCTCATTAAATTGAGCATCAAAATGCTCTAATATTTAATATTTCAAATTCCATTTCCAACAGAAATTAATGAAGTGAAATGATTGGGGATCTCACTCGTTGAAGTGTTAGTGAATCCATTTGGATTCACAAACTCTTGTTTCAAGTTGTTGTGACCATGTCCAGAAACGTTATGCATGGCTTCCATGCCAAATGCTGTTTGGGAATTTTGTAATGCAGCATATCTATTCCTGCAAAAAGAAAGAATCGCATATAAAATTATCAATCAATTGCTACTGAAATCCTATTTCTGAGTAACTGATGTTCACTAGAAATTAAAAAAAACAGAAACTACCCTATGGATTATTCACATCCTATATTTTCCATTGTAACTAGTGACAGACCTTTGATTTAGAGCATATAAAGAAAATAGATCCATGCTCTAGGCTCTCAAGGTATTAGTATAAGGTTCAGTTCGTTATAATGTTCAGTGAACTGCTAAAACTACAAGATACTCCAATTTATATAATTTTTGAATGATATATGATATGAAATACCTTAATTCAGAGGAAATACTTCTAGTCATGGGCTGAGAACTATTGAACCATGCCTGCGAGATATGAGACGTATTAACACCTCTTATTGAACTAAAGCATCGGCAAAGTCCCAATTTAAACAAACCTTTGCCAAGTATAAGTTACTAGCTGGAATCCCTCTCTAGGTTGTACTCCTGATGGAAATAAAATACTAAATCAAACACCATCCACATATAATTTATAGTTGGAAATTCAGAGGAGTTCCATAAATTGCGCAGTTAATAAAACACCAGGGTTACCACCATCTAGGGACATAACAGAGCATACAAGTTAATAAATGTAGTTCAAGTGGAAATCATTGCAAGGTAGACAAAGAACTAGAATGATTCAGTTTAAAATAGTATCATAGTACCTTTGTTGAGTTAAGAAGTTCGTCATTCATGAATAGACAGGTATAAACAAAGGTATTGATTACCTGACTGAATGTTTATTGACGTCGTTTAAGGATTCTTCAACCAAGGAAGTATTTTGTGGGGTTGGATTCCCATTGCTTCTTTTCTGAAGTATTACTCCATCGTTCTGGTTACCTAAACTGGCTAGCTCGGTTGGCATCCTGTATTTAGCTTGAAGATGAAACACCTTACCAGTATATATTGAAGGAAATAACTTTTCTGCATAAGGCCTCTTACCCAAAATTAGGAAGCATGGTATGAAAAGAAAACAAGAGCAACATTAAGAAGCATACGACCTAGAGAAAATTGCTTAGTAAGTTATCCAAGCTATGTAGCAAGACAGAATCATATGTGAAAAAATAAAGTTAGCTATTAGGGACCATTTGAATTAGATGAAAGGACATAAGATTAAATGAATCCATTACTAATCGTAACAATAATTTGGAACATGTTCACATTTTCTTAGACTTTTATTGAATATAGAAAACTGAAGAGCTTGCACTAATAAGGACGCCTACGCAGCTACCAAAAATTTCACTTTAGACCTCGGTTCAGAAAAATTTCAATGTAAAGCTCTGGGCTTTACCAGTATGTAGTAATGATACCTTTACAAGAAGTCACATAGAAAGAAAAATGGGAACAAGCTTGCACTGTTGCACATAATAGCCATAGAAGAAGCAGGATTTATTCAGTTGTACCCAAAAATTGAGCTGGTTAAAGAGCCAGTAACACCCTTTATTTCATATCACAAGTAATTAACTCTAATTGGGAAAGGGCAACAACTTACTCTCCATAACAGGATTCACTATTTCTACTATAAAATAAAGATTCACAAGGACGATGAAAATTATGTTTATAAGGAACGTTTCTAATTATCTATCAGGGAAGAAAGGCAAAATTTTTGTTGAAGGCACATAACTTGTATTAGATTTACTACTAATCTACTATCATCGAATAAGCTTTTGTCTTTTATTTTTGTCGAACAAATTGGAAGCTCTATATACAAGGTGGTAGTCTAAGATCATAAGACTGCTGCAAACCAATACAATCGTATATGCTCAAGAAGAATCTATAAATATGCTAATAAGCTGTGGGTAAATCACAGTATGAACTTCTACAGTTCCAATAGACTAACCTTCGTGATGCTTGTCGAGTACAATGAGCTATGCTTACTGAATTGTAGCCTTGATTCTGGGGAAGCAAAAGCAAATAGAGCAAGAACAATTATGTAATATGAAAGTCAAAAGAGAACAAAATACGTAAGTTATAAGCGGATAGAAAAGAATGCTAAAAGAATGAGCAACTCAATTGAAACAAAGCTACACTAGTCACTAGGTTGATGGAAACCACTGCCAGTACTTATTTGTCATTCACTAGGACAGATTTCCGATTCGATGTTCGTTGATTGTTCTGAATATAGTCAAATCAATAATTTTTTAGTTGTGTGAAATTAATTCCAGGCATAATATCTATCATATTGTTTCGTTCATTGCAAAAAAAAAAGAATGTGAAGCATTAAGATGACAAAAATGCTACTATCACATAAAATAATCACATACTGCTCACATACTGCTGACGTGGCACTCATGGATTTGTTGTTGAGTTAAGTGGGTAATGTCAACAACAAATTCATGGGTGTCACGTTAGGAGAGCAGATCCTCTGTCCCCAAATTCTCTGTCCCCTTTGTGTCCCCCAACTTACATTTTGACACATGTCCTTTTATTTAATTTTAGAATTAATTAGTATTAAGTAAGAGACTACGTGTCAAAATTTAAGTGGAGGGACACAAGAGGACAGGAAATTTGGGGACAGAGGATCTGCTCTCGTCACATCAGTGGTATGTGATTATTTTATGTGATAATAGCATTATTGTTAAGATGATCACATTAATTGTGTATTAAGCTCTTTCACAGCACCTCTAAGCTAATGAGCTTGTAGAAAATTTTAAAGCAAGGCATTTGTTATCTTTTTTAACTAGAAGCCCACTAAAACATGGCATTGCTTTCGAAATTTGCTGATAGTCTATGTCACAATTTCCGTGCAGCTTTATTACCATAAAGATCTAAAAGTAGACAAGAAGGGGGAGAGAAATTTCAGCAGCCATATGTTATAAAAAAAATTCTCAGTGTTTAATTTACATTGAACACTTTATATTATGGGAGTTTATCGTGGATTAAAATGCAAACTGAAGATAATAGGATGCACAAGTTCTTGCCTCTCCGTTTGTAAGCCAGCTTTTGAAGAGTTCCTCGCTATCAGCACGAAAGTTTTGAGAAAGATTCTTGAAACCCATCATCTCCATGGTTGGCACTGGTATTCCAACCGAACCCTCCATCAAGGCTTTCATAAACAACTCTTCGCTTGTGTTTCTGTAAAAATCTGAGAATCCTCTTCCCTCCATCTCTATGGAATTCTTTCCTGCTTCACTACTTTGAACTGCCTGAGACCGAGGCAAACTCAAATTCCGATGACTAGTCCCAGGTTTTAAAAAAGAAATGTCAACAGAGCTTCCCTTGTTACCATCATGTATCATAATATCTAAATGAGTAACTTCTAACCAATGAAAAGTGATAAAGAGAAAAAAGAACCACAGCCAAAATGAATCAACTCTGGTTTACAAGGTTGAACAAATTATCCACACCATCACTGCTACCAGTCAAACCAAGACGAAAGGCACCAAAGATCAATCTAAAAGGCTTATTGGCCTGGAGGAAAATATTGGGACCAGAAAACACCAACTAACAATAGAACTTAAGTTGCAAAAAGCACATATATAATTACTAATTACAAAACCAAATCAGGGGTGAGCTTTTCTCACTTAAAACAAAACCTTTGAACAGAACAATGTTTTCTCCTAAAATCAAAACATGCTAATTTTTTTCTGTTAAAACAACAGACCATACGACTCTTTGCTAGCTCTCAACTGATGGCTAAGAAGGCATTAAAATCAGTACAACAGCCAAAAGGCTTAACCATGTCAAACCTAAATCTATTATGATATAGAATAAAATTCCATGTACCAAGATTATACGGAAAGATACGCGTATTCTTTCTGTTAGAACAATTCACAAACATACGGTGAGCAGACTAAACTAATATCAATTAACAAAACTGAATCAAGTTTACTTAACATCCAGTTATTCTACAGTTGACTTTTCTTAAACAAGAAACTAAATTTATGCTGCAGTAAATTTTAATCTTTAACCATTAAATTTCAAGAAACTTATCATACCAAGTTTATGCAAACTTATGTTGTGCCATGTACAAATTATAATTTTACACAAAATGATTAAATGATATATATATATATATATATATATGTTAGTATTAGTTATAGTTAGTATACATAAAGGTAAATACGAATCTGAAGGTCAGGTCGAAGGCCATAGTTTAGAATATATGGAATTATTTAATAAAAAAAGTTGAGAAGTTTTTGGGCGTAGACAGAGAAAGAGAGAGGGAGTGATGGAAGCCATGAAAAGGACTTTTGCAATTGCCCATTTGAATTCTGATTAAATATGTAGCTGTTAGGAGGAAGTTTTCATTATATTAATATTGATACAAGCTAGTCTCGGTCTAATCTTAACATACATGTTCAATGGTCTAAAAAGAAAAGTTAATGGCTGGTTAGCATTAGAAATAGTGTAGTGTTCTCGTTGGTTTCTTTGCTCATGTGCTAATCAAAACCAACACTAAACTAAAAATACAGTCGTAATAGTATTATACAGAATTTAATTAAGTTTGTGAGTGGATTTTAGTTATTATTCAGGACATAAGGATTCGTAAAATAATAGCTAATCAGATACATATATGAGTAGGAAATTAACATAAAATTTTGTATGTTTGACTACCAATTTGTCAGTATGGAATAATTAGTTTCAACACATGTTAGACTGGATCTAAGTAATGCTTAGTTGGATTCTAGGTTGAAACCAGTTGATAAACTTCATCAGAATATATAGGTTAATTACTCAATCAATTCTATAATTTTAATCACAATAACAACTACAGCATGTCAGTATATTAATGAAGGACAAGGTTGGTTTTTCTTCAATACTAGGTCCCTCCCTCCAAAGTCCAAACTACTTTGAGGACATTACAACTGGTACAGTTCCTCTAACATAACCTGAGACCGCAGTGGATCATCACTGTGATATACAGCAGAAATATGGAAATATGAAAAAGCAGTCATTAACATTATATTTCCTCAAGTCAAAGTCAATATGATATTATGAAATATTAAAGATCTACCGACCTGCGACTCCTTTTTATATTTCTATGGTTTTGTTTAGAAAAGCCGGCACTTAACCCGACAGTGACATCTCTCTCTCTCTCTCTCTCTCTGTTTATCAACTCTCAGTATTTAATTAGAGTCAGTTTTACAACTTCTCAAGTCGGGTGATCACAACAACAAGCCATTTCCTACTGTCCCATTAAACAGACAATTATTCACAACTAACACCAGAAGCTCCTATTGACAAAAATCGACTTTATGCTTCTTTTTAAGTAAAACAACTCTTTCTTCACTCCCACCCTCTAACAACAAAACCCAACCCCAAATATATACATACACACACATATATAAATTAAATAATAGATCAGAATCTGCTGACATGCTCAAAACTCATCAAGCTCTCAATTAAAACTCTGTTGACAAGTGACAACCTTATTCTCTTTACTTTTAGCCTCCGAAAAACACAAGAATTCAAGGTACATGGTTGCATCAATATTAAAATAGCTAAACACCTTTGACTGACCTTTTTAATTGCATCTCATGCATCCATCTGATTTTAAGCAATGAGCAAATCATTTGTCATCTGACGGGTGGCCGTTAAAATCCTCTGAATGTCCACTATTTGAACTTTTATAGTGTATCTTCAAGAACCAGTAACAAGGGCATGCTAAATTGGTGATTTGACCCTGGTGATAATTTAATCAAGCTCCTACAGTCCATACCGTTACGAGCAGTAAAATTAATATTATAACAGGATAATATAAGAATATGAAAATTTAGGACACAGGAAAAAATAAAATAAAAATAATAAACAGGTCCTCCGTCCTTATCACTAACATGCAGATACACAACACGGGGAAAACAAAGAGAGGCATCTCATTGTATCTGCCTCTCTAACCTTTAGGAGACCAATAAGAATCCTCCAAAAGTCCAAATAGTAAAGTTTTTACAGTTCCTCGTACTATCATTTTTCATTGTTTACCTTGAAGGAATATAAACTCCATAGAACAAAATTCCTCAAATAGAAACGTGACATGCACAATCAATGCAAACTGAACACAACAAAATTGGATCAGAGTTCCTACAAATAAAATGATGTAGTGAATAAACAAATCATTGACTCTCTCGTGGTTGATGCAAATGTTGGATAAATTTTTTTTTGGAGTTGCCTCCCCAAAACAATCATAACAGCAAGAGGATACTATTCAAATCCTATAATTTAACAAATACAATAGAACAAAAGTCTTTCCAGGTAACTCAAAGGCTGACCCTTTTCAGGTTCAGAACAGTAGTGTAAGAACTTTCTGTGTTTTGATATTGCTAAGAGCTTTCATACACACGCAGACAAACACACGCATACATACAGTTATAATCACAACCATAGTGGTATTGGCTCTGTTCAGAACCATAACAGTAGGTAGTTTCCTCAGTAAGCAAATAACGGATTCTCCTCGCAAAACCACTATATCAAAAATGACACTAAATCCAATTTTTTCTTAAAAAGGACACTGAAATAACTATATTTTCATTCTGCAATCCTGGGTCTGATCATAAAAGTTCACTTCTTCGTCCAATAGTCCACACTTAAATCTGCTGGGGACAATCATTTCTAGCCCAACTTAGAGTCCAACACTACAAGAGCTGATTAATTAGGAACATTAAACATACCATAATAGCAAGAGCTTTCACACTGAGGAATTCCCTCGAGCAAAAACTAACTTGGGAGCTGGGACAATATCATACTAACCTTCAAAACTATCATGTAATACTAAATTCTTCAATTATACATCCTCATCCCAGTTATGAGAATTAAACTCCTCTTTGCATATGCTCCTCAAAAAGCAAATTTCCCTTAAACATTCTCTTAACACATACTACATTTTCTTAGCATGTAAATTTAGACTATATACAAATGACACTATCTGCAAAAAAAAATTGTAACTCAAAAAATTCTGCTTTTCATAGTTTTACTTCGGCAAAACTAATGAAATATCACTGTAGTTGTCACGTTTTACTGATTACACTATTAAACTTTTAATTTTTCAAATTTTTCCACTAAACTAATTATTATTTTGAAATTGGGTCATTCCGTTAAAAAAAATAAACATACGTTAAATTTTTTATCGACAAAATTAATGAATTACCCACTGTAGTTGGCACGTTTTACTAATTACACCATTGAACTTTTATTTTTTCAGATTACCCCATTAAACTAATTAATATTTTAAAATTGGGTTATTCTGTTACGGACTTCACGAGTGTTAAATCGTTTAAGTTTTTATCCTACATGGACGTGAAAAAGAAAAAAGAAAATAAACAAATTTGATTTATTCTCTCTCTTCCTTCTTTTCACCTCTCTTCTCCCCTTTTTTCCAAATCAAATAGATCTGCGTATTCCTAGATCTGAATACCCAAAACATTGAATTAAGCTTCAAAGTTCAACATTAGATATAACAATGGAGTCTGAATCCCAGCAATAACAACAGATGAAGTAAATGGTGTTACAGTAGATTTCCTCCATTTGACCTCTGATATAACCTTATGACCTCTGATTGGACTACAAAAAAAAAATTCACAGTGAATGCAATTGTTTGCAATCTATCATATGCATCTGAAAATGTAATCTTATATATTGTACTACATTAAAAGTATTTTACATTAGAATGAGCATATTCAATCTACAGAAGAATACAGTTACCACTCGGTAAATGAAAAGAACAGTGAGTAGAGATACAAGTACTTTACAGGACGTACAGAGTGGAAAATCATTCACCATGGCACCATCTCTTCACTAAGACCAACCGTTAACCAATTATTGTGAAGACCTTGGCACAATATTAAGAGAAGTGCAAATATCTTCGTCATGACTATTTTGAAGATGATACTCTGCCAGTATTTCTTGTAAGAACCTATCTGGGATGATGCCATCTCCCAACATACGTTTATATAACATCATGGCATCTGGTAATCTTCCAGCTTTGCAGAGCCCACGCATCAATATCCCATATGTTATTACATCAGGCAAGAAATGCTTCTCTAGAGCACTTTGAAAAGTAACCAATGCTTTGTCCATTAATCCCCTTTTGCATAGACCGTCGATCAGAATGCTGTAGCTCACAATATTTGGAGAGATATTATTCCCCAGCATCTCATCATGGAGCTCAAGGGCATTCCTCATATTATAGGATTTGAAATAGCCATCAATTAAGCAGCTATAAGTAAAAACATTAGGTTCAGAACCTTTCTCAAGCATGGTAGAGAATAATGACACTGCATCTTCCATTCTGCCTTCTTTACATAAAGCATCAATTAGAATGGTATAAGTAATGGCATTGGGTTTGATGTGGCCACGTTTAAGTTCTTCATATAAGTGAATACCCTTGGACAACAATTTGAAAGAGCAGTAGCCACAAATCATTGTGTTATAGGTCACTATATCAAGCTCTAGACCACACTCAAAAACAACCTGCCTGAACAGTTCCTCTGCTTTTTGCAAGTAATTTCCTTTGAAAAGCATGTTAAGTAGAACATTGTATATGGCAATATCAGGATTTATTCCACTTTTGAGCATCAGCTTGAAAACCTGTAATCCAGCAGTTAGATTCTTCTGTTTGCAGAATCCATTGATGAGGGTGCAATATGTTACAACATCTACAGAGAATCCTCTCTTTAGCACTTGGAAGTAAAAACTTAATGCTTCAAATGCTCTTCCTTTCTCAACAAAAAGGAGCAATTTTTTAATTAAAATACACAATTTTTTTATATTTATCATCATAATTTCATTATTATACTAACAAAAACAACTTATTGCTTAGAGGTATTCATTAATCATATAATTGAAATTCGCATATTTAACAAATTAGCTCATTCTGTAAAATATAAATTTATTTTATTTTAATAAATATGATACCTCATTACAAAAATTATTATTTTTAAGTTTTATTAATTTTGAATTCAAAAATATTTAAATTTATTTCAAAAATTAAACTTAACTTTATATCTTTTTTTAGTACGAGCGTGCATCATACAAAGGTATCAGATTTCTTTTAAATCTCAAATTTGTCTCAAAACAGATTTAAACAAAAGGTACTTTATCAGATATTTGTTGAATGGTAATCTGAAGATTACATGGAGAAGACAGGAAAATAAATTCACTTGAATGTAGAATCTAAATTGGGATTTGGGGACATGTCGCATGTGCTTCTTTTCTCAGTGTGAAAAATTTCTTTTTTTTTTGCAGCGTTCTTCTTCCCGTCCCATCTATAAAGGTTTCAGCAGCAACTGCTCAACAGTCTACAAGTACATTCGATAGCCTCTTTCCCCAGGACATTGATTCTCAATTACAAGTTCACAAAGCTCGAAAATAAAAATGAAGTTTGAAATGTAAAATGGCTTTTAATTCAAATCACCACCGCCAAAGTCTAACCACTGGAAATCCAGTACATAAAACCTAACTTCAGAAATTGTATACATTCATTCATTGCCCCTAGTATATCTCATCATCAGGGATATCAGGAGTCAAGAATTTCTTCCGGTCTTTGCTCATTTCCTCATAGTTCAATGTAGCTTTCACCCTATCCGGCACAGGCATAAGTGGAATAATGCTATCTCTATCAATAACACCATCAATGATGCCATATTCTACTGCTTCCATTGGAGACATGTAGCGATCCCTGTCAATATCTTTTTGAACCTGTTCAAATGAGCGTCCTGTGGCTTCTGATATAATTTGTGTGACATTATTCTTGTTATGCATGATTTCACGGGCTTGAATTTCAACATCTATCGCCTGTCCACTTGCACCTCCAAGTGGTTGGTGTATCATAATTCTTGCATTGGGCATTGCTAACCGTTTGCCTTTGGTGCCACCCGCAAGGATTACGGAAGCTGTTGATGCTGAAATGCCAAGCGCAATTGTGGAAACATCAGCCCTCACTAGCTTTACAACATCGTAAATGGCCATTGTAGCACTGGCAAAATGTTAAAAGTTGTATATAAATCAGAGAAGCATAAATGAAGCCAGGAATGTTAACGACATCACATCCAGCCACGGATGCAAACAAATTAACAATTTGAGACATGAATTTTGTGCCTAATGTTATCGTTGTATCAAGAATATTTCGAATTTATGAATCAAATATAAATAAGATGACGAGTAACGTTAGAGGCTTGACCAGTTTCATTGATTTACGAGGGACTTGGTTTCGGGCAGTTGATGTAGGTATTTTTTGGGGCATTGCCAGGTCTCATTTCTTCTTCTGAGGATGTGGACAAGCATCTTATCCCAATCACTCACCCAACAAAGTTTTATCTTAATCTTTTGTGGACAGTTGGCTATTGCAAAGAAGCAGTGAAAGGAGAAATATAAGAGACTACTACCGATGAAGTGCAGGTTTGTTACGTTCTTTAGATAACTAACACTCAAAAGTATTCCTCTCCCAATTATACGAGACCAAGCTGTACTAAGTAGCACAAGGTCCAGTTTATGAAGACTGAACCAGGAAGATGGAAGATGCTTTACCTTATTAGATAAGGAGGATTAATCCTCAATCCTTAGGTACCTTGTATACACCCTAATACAGTTCTATCTAATATTATTCTAAAAGTAAAACTAATGTTACCTCAAAACTCCTAAGAGAGTATCTAACAATCCTAAGCTACTCCACATAATCCTCAAATTTCCGAGGGGAATTCCATTGCTTCAACTACTTTCTCTACACTCCACTAGAGTTGCTTTTATATCAGTCCTTAATATAACATCCCCATTACTTCAGACTTGAATCAATCAGCCCATTTTTCTTTACCCCACATAATCAAAATGATAAAGCATATTTTATTAGTATAAAAATTCTCCATGTGGTTATTTTCACATATCTAATTCATTCACTCATAGCCAACATAACATGCGAAGTGTGTATCCTGAAAGTCCAAGGTAATATTAAAAAGTTATTACCATTACAATGTGGGTTTTACCATCTCTATATAACAAGCCAGAGACACTAAAATGCCTCTTACTAGGTCTTGGCAGTCATCTTGACTTTTATTTTGCCTATTTTCTTCAAAGTTAAAACTATATCTAAGTTCAGCGAATGAACTAAGATATATTAGTGTGACTCCAGTCTTGCTACAAAAGAAGAAGTTGATCCCTTATCCTCCAAAAATTGAAAATTCGTGAAGACAACCTTAGCACCTTACCCTTTCATTCATCATCCTACTCGACAACTTTATGCTGCACTAACATGAACAACAACTCGTAACCATTACATCTTTCTCTACAACCAATCTTAACTCATTAGAAATCTTACATATTGCAGCCGCTTTAGCATTTTTTTGAGCATATCAATGACCACCTACTTGTAATCGTGCACACATTACATCTTTATTTCAACCTGAGGAACCCCTCACACACACACGTAACATAGGAAGAGAAAAATGACAACTTCAACAACATAAAGTATGAAACACAAGATTGTAATATTATCATTTTGTAAAAAAATCCAAAAGCTTCAACACTTGAATACATAATTTTATGCATTTCAAAGATATCTCTCAATTGCCAGAGTTTTTACATTGAACTTCTACGACCAACCAATTTTCGTCTAATTCAAGATGCTTCACTTAGCTTAACATTGTGTCCGGGAAAAACAAAACACATCGAACATCAAACAAATAAATTCACTAATCAGCATCATATAATACAAAATCTAGCCTCAGATACACGGAACACTAGTAAAACTCCCAACTTTATACAAGAAAATAAAAAAAAATGAACCCAAGATCATAGCTTTATATACCTGAGAGATCCACCAACAGAATTGACAAAAAGTCTAATATCTTTATTAGGGTCCTGAGCATCCAACAACAACAACTGACTAATAATAGCATCAGCAACAAAATCGTCAATTTGGCTCCCCAAAAACACAATCCTTTCCCTCAGCAAAAGCCCCATAGCATCGGTTTCGGCACCACGCATAGCCGTCGCCGGAGACTGCGGAGCCGAAGCAGAAAAGTGGAGGGAGATCCCAGGCAAGTCTAGGTCAGTTGGGGTTTTGGGGTTGGTGGGTTTAGGGGCTACTGGGGGAGAAGTGATAAGAGAGGATTTGATAGGTGGAGGGGAGATATAAGGGAAGAGAGATGAAGAGGAAGAAGAGGGTTTGAGGAGTTTGAGAGATCCGACGGAGGAGGGGAATGATGAGAGAGAGTGAGAGGAGAGTGGAGTAGAGAGGGAAAGCAACTCCATTGTTGAGAATCTTGAGGGAGATGGGGGAAGGGAAGATAGGAGGAGTAAATTAGTAATTTTGATTTTAGGAAGATGATTTTGTAAAATTATAGTCCAAAACTAAATTCATACTTTATTAAAATTTTCTCCCCATTTATTTTTGTTTATTTATACCTTTCACTTATTATGTTTTAAAACTAAAGTACTTGTATTTTGTTACACAATTTAATTACTTAAAACCAACCTACAACTTTATTATCTTAATTAATATCGCATTTTGTGATTTGCCTCCTTGAAGAGGATTTTTCACAGCATTTGTTATGATGACATTGTGAGGCTGAATTATTGGAAAATTTGTCTATTAGAGAGGTTAATTGTGAGAACCCAGATTTTATTAATAAATATTTTTTTCGAAATATTTTTATATTATGGTATGAATTTGATATAATGTTATAGTTGTGGGTAATATTTATAAATTTTTTAAAGTTTGTAAAGTTGTTATATTATATTCGATTAGTGGGAATATTTTGTATGCAGGAATATTAAATGCGACCAAGACAATCGTTAGTAGAATTTAATAAACGGAATTATTATTAACGGATTGAGAAAACGACAAAAATATTTTTATAAAAATAACGGCGGAAGTTTTACCCTTTATAATTGTTGAACTACTACTCAAGAAGGTAGTAAAAGAACGATGTCTGGCATTAGTTGCGTAGTAAGCTTACGCGGTATTGATTATTAATGCTTACGTGAGAAGTCACTCAGTTTTGTTCAATTATTGCTATATTAATTGTTGCATAGTATCTCACGTTATTTGATTCAATTATTGTCGATATTTTATATATTATTAAATCAATAATTGAAATGACAGAGTTAGTAATATTATAAATCGCAATATTAACGATGTACAGAAGTTACGCCAGAGGAGAGGTTTTGGTCACCTAATTACTTGGCATAATGGGAGAAATCCTTATTGGAAAAGTTCTCTTTCCAGGAACACAGTCGATTAATATTGTGAATTATAATAATGATGACAAATGTTGTTAAAAATATTGAAAGGATTTTTATGAGGTAGTTGTTGTAAATTTGACGTATTATTTAGTACCCTCATTTACCTATTTTTCAACATTATTGATAGAAAATTATTTAAATATAATGGGGACCCCGTGATTATGATATGTGGGGGAGGGAACATGTGGGGCCCAAGGTTTGAAAATTGAATGGGTGGGAGGTTTTGATTTTTGGTTTATACGGGAGGGAGTATTATTGTTATCATTATATATATATATATATATATATATATATATATATATATAATATATATAATATATTTTATTTAAAAGATTTTGCTTTAAATATGAATGAATTCGATTAAAAGTAAATCAATCTGGACCTTTCATGAATTAATTCTTATCTGATCCATTCTTTTATAAATAGAAAGCTCATTCCTTCATTATTTTCTTACTTAATTCAACGAACTCTAAAAGAGAAAGTTATAGAGAGAAATAAGAAGAAAGTCTGCTAACTTTCTTTTCCTTTATCCAGCTTTCTTTTTTACGGTAAGGGATATTACTCTTTTTGTATTCAAGAAGAGAACTTACATTATTCCATTTCTTTATTATTACATTGGAATAACTCGTGATCTGTGAAATACCCTATACTTGTGACATTCTTCTATTATTCTGTCTTTATTATTCCGTTGGAACATCCATCATCATGCTTTTACGTGGGACTGGTTAAAATCTTTATTATTCATCTTTATTATTACATTGAATATCTCACGTATGTGTGTTTTTTACTGGGACACGGTTCCTTCTTTTTATTATTCGTAGGAATAACACGCCTATCTGCAAATCACCGTATGCATAGTGATTTCTATTGTTATTCCATTCTTTATTATTCTATTGGAACATCCTGTCGATTGTGATTTTCACCGACCTTTGGTTAGTTATTATTATTCTTTTGGAATAACTCGCCATACATGCACAATCTGCATGCGTGGTGATTTCTGTTGTTATTCCATTCCTTATTATTCTCGGTTGGTTAAAATTTTGACTTCTATACTCCATGAAATTAGTGGAATATCCTTGATATTCAAGGCTTCATCCAAAGATTTTTCATGGAAATATTCTTATGAGCATTCTTGAATTTTACTCTACAAAGCAATATCATGTTGACAATTTGGACGTTATTAGTTCTGCATAACTTAATTCTTGAACTTATTTTATTGAATTCTTATATCATTGTCATCATCCTCATGTTTATATTTTTTTAAAGTCATCATGGGCACCTGTAGAGCATGGATGGACTTGGTATGATTATGACTGAGGGATTATTCGATGTAATCATGGATAGTAATGTTATAAATGATGTGGTAAAAGTCCTCATCGTTGGAAAGTAGTGCATTGATGGATGAGTTGTTGGCATGATCGTGACTATTGATGAATACACAAATATCTTTGGCCCGTAGTGCATGAAATTTGTGGTCGTGACCTAATGAATATCCTTGGTCGTAGTCTTGGGGATGATGTGGATTATTTATTAAGTTGAGTCCCAGCTATAAAAGTAATGAAAAACCTTATAAAAACATAAAAGATAGTAGATTTTATTCTCTACTTGACTCTTTTAATGGATTGCTTGATCCGCTGCAGTTAAACTTGATGTCTATTGTATTTTATCAGTTTAACATTGTTGAAGGCTAATGATAATTTATTCTGCATTATCTTAGTCATAATATTTCTTCTTTGGGCTAGTTGAGCTCACCCTTTCTTTCTTTATTCTCTTCGTGAAATGAGAATGTAATTTGAACTAGTAGTGGGGGGCGGAGTGATGGTCCGAGATGGTGTCTTAGTAGTCCTCACTATTCTATAAAATAGTGTGATAATAAATGTAATGAGGACATTTTCTGATAGTGGATATTGTCTAGAAGACAATATTTGTATTAAAACTCACAGCTTGTATTTTGTCGTACTTTACATGACTGTTGTATAATTAAGTTGTATTTGAATTTTGTACCATGTATTTGGCGACTCAAGATGGGTGATGTATACCTATTTTGAGGGCGTCACAGTTGGTATCAAAGCTTAGGGATATGATCCCTGGCTAAGATGTGAGACAAGATCTAGGAGGGGAGAGACGAGGAATTCTTTCGCTAGTATGACCTACCTAAGTTTATTTGTTATTTAATTGGTTGGTCAGAGTATAGGGATAATATGTGATACGTTTATTAACCCTTGTTTTGTGGCAGTATCTGAAAATGGCATCCGAGAACGTTGAGAACATCAATGGAGCACAGGAGACCATTGAGTCTCCACAGATCAATAGTTAGGATAATGTGCATCAGGAAGGCGACAATCCTCAGGCAAACAACAACACTGACCAAATGATGAACGATGGAATGTTACGAGGCTTCATGCAATTTATGCAACATCAAAGCGAGAGCTCTCATCCAAAATACAAGTGGAAACACTTGGCAACTCTCGGATAGTCATCGCCAAGCAGTTTAAGGGCCGGGACCACCGGAGTTCTTTGAGAGCCAAAACCACTTAAGGCGGAAGCGTGGATTAAGCAGTTAACAAGATATTTGATGTCTTGGGATGCTCCGAGGAGCAAAGGTTCCCTTTTCCACCTTCGTGTTGCGTGCAGAGGCGATTCTTGGTGGGAATCGTAAAAGCGTATTCAACTCCGCCGACTTGAAGATGTCTTGGGAGAAGTTCGAGGCATTCAACGACAAGTACTTTCCCGAAAGTATTCGTCACATGAAAAGAGGTAGAGTTCATCAAGTTGGAGCAAAATAACACGGCCAGGTGTCGCAAAGACTGAAGCCAAGTTTGCCGAGTTGTCCCGATTTGCGTCCCATTTGGTTGATAATGAGGAGAGAATGACACGAATGTTTTTAAGAGGTTTAAAACCTGAGATACGTCAATATCTTATATCTTATAAACTATGTTTGTATTCAGATGTTGTTAATAGGGCTCGATTATTGGAGCGTGATAATGAGTCAACCCAACCAAAAGAGAGCGGCCAAAGAAATGATAATACCGGTGAAAGCATCATCGAGCGGTGACAACAAGCGTGGAGGGAATCAACGGGCGTAAATGGTAACCACGGTGGTAATCATGGCCAAAATAATAAGAATGGACATTTCAAAAGAGGAGATTCAACAATGATGGAAAGGCGTCCAACATCAAGACTGTCGTTAAGGAAGGAGAAGCGACCACCTATCATATGCTTCAAGTGTGGAGGAGAGGGACACATCAGTCCCACCTGTGCGATGCCATCCAAAGCATGTTACAACTGTGGAAGAGAAGGTCACCTGGCTCTATTTTGTCATTCACCAAAGACAAGTTCATCTAGAACGGAGGCACCAAAGGCCATCCCAGAAAAGTCAAAACCAGTAGTGTAAGGGAGAGCGTTTGTTGTGACCTCCCAGAAAGTAAAGAACCCGAATGAGGTCATCACGGGTAAGCTAATCATAAACTCTAGCGAAGTTTATACTTTATTTGATACTGGTTCTACCCACTCTTTCATTTCTCCTACTTGCACTCAACGTTTAAATTTGACTCCGGAGAAATTGGACTTTGACTTATCTGTTGAAACTCCATTGGAAGAAACCTTCATTACATCCACGGTTTATAAGTCTTGTTTATTTCAAATCGGCACCCGCACATTACCTATCGATCTTATTTCATTGAAAATACTTGTATTTGATGTAATTCTAGGGATTGATTGGTTAACTACACATCATGCAAAAATTGATTATTTTCGTAGGGTTGTTAGCTTTCATATTCCTAACCAACCTATTATGCGAATTCAAGCAACCAAACTATTAAAATCAATCACTGTCATCTCAAGCCATAAAGCTATTTGTTTATTGAAAAATGGATGTCAAGCTTTCTTAGCTCATGTCACGGATCTAAACAAAAATATGTCAGTTTTGAATGATATTCTTATTTTTAATGAATTTCCCGACGTATTCCCTGAAGAACTTCCTGGCCTACCCCCAGAGCGTGAAATTGAATTTTTTATCGACCTTGAACCCCAGATAAAACCCATTTCCAAAGCCCCATATCGAATGGCTCCTATTGAACTTCAGGAGTTAAAGACCCAACTGCAGGAATTGTTAGACATTGACTTTATTCGTCCTAGTACTTCTCCTTGGGGTGCTCCTGTTCTATTTGTGAAGAAGAAAGATAGGAGTATGCGACTTTGTATTGATTATCGGGAGTTGAATCATGTCACCATCAAAAATAGGTACCCATTGCCACGTATTGATGACCTGTTTGACCAGTTCCAAGGTGCCAAATTCTTTTCAAAAATTGATCTTCGTTTTGGATATCACCAATTGAAGATTAGAACCGATGACATTCCAAAGACGGCTTTCAGAACTCGGTACGGGCATTATGAATTCCTAGTCATGTCTTTTGGATTGACTAATGCACCTGCTGCCTTCATGGATATGATGAACCGAGTATTCGAGGAATATTTGGATCACTTTGTGGTCGTCTTTATTGATGACATCCTTATATATTCCAAAAACCGTGAAGATCATGAGCAACACTTGAGGCTGATACTCCAAAAGCTTCGTGAATATAAGTTTTATGCCAAGTTGAAGAAATGCGAATTCTGGCTTGAGGAAGTAGCATTCCTTGGGCACGTGGTATCAAGTCATGGAATATCCATTGACCCAAAGATTGAAGCTATTCAAATTTGGGAGCAACCTAAATCAATGACCGAAGTACGTAGCTTTCTCGGTTTAGCTGGTTATTATCGGAGATTCGTGGAAGGATTTTCTCGAATCGCTACTTCACTAACTCAGCTGACTCGGAAAGATACAAAGTTCGGTTGGAGCGAGGAATGTGAGAAGAGTTGTCAAGAACTCAAGAGGAGACTCATTTCAGCACCTGTTCTGACAATACCATCTAGTTCGGAGGGATTTGTCATCTACAGTGATGCTTCGGGCAAAGGATTAGGATGTATTCTCATGCAACATGGGAAAGTCATAGCCTATGCCTCACATTTATTAACTCAAAGAATATGAGAGGAATTATCCTACTCATGATGCAGAGTCAAGCAAATTTGTTATCTTCGCACTAAAGATTTGAGGCATTACTTATGGCGCCCCCAAAATAGGTATACATCACCCATTCGAGTTGTCAATACATACGGTATGTAAACAACTACAACTTTATTATTACAACAATAAAACTGTGAGTTTGTATACAAATATTATCTTCTAGACAATATCTATACTCAGATAAATCCTCATCACATTTATGTTAGGTTTTGTAATATTCATAACGCAATCAAATTGCATAAAAAGTGCGGAAGCATGGTAAAAATCAGAGTTTAAAAAAAAATTTACAAACCATATACCCGGATCATCCTTTATGCATAATTATTAATTAAACGAAAAAATAAAGAATAAATCATACCCTTGAAGATCGAGCTTCCTCAGGTACAAGTTCACCTCCAAATCCTTTCGCGTTCAATCTTGAATCCACCGGGTTTGGTTCCTTCCTTTGATCAACGTTAGCCACCCAAATGTTTGGCCTCTAGAGGTGATCCACCAAGGAAGAAGAAAATTCAAGAAGATGGGTATTTGGCTCAAACCCTAGTTTTCTATCTCTATAGAAAGGGTGTACTCTCCCAACTATTGGAATTACGTATGTTGAAAAATCAACAACCCATACCCACCCATAATAAGACTCCTCTTATTTATAGATGCAAGCAACCCATCTTAACAATTAAGGAATTGGGTTTTATTTAATTAATTAAATTCTTTTAATTAATTAGGCTCCCTAATCTTATTAGGGATAATTAATTAAACTCTTTTAATTAATTTAACCTCCTAATCTTATTAGGAATAAATGAGAGTACTTATATTAAATTAATTCCTAAACTCTTTTAGAAATTAAAATAATAATAATTGTAATAATATTAATAAGACTCCTCTTATTAATTTATATTTAATATTTCTAAAATATTAAATAATAATATTAAGCTATTTAATTTATTCTATCACCATAGATTAAATTAAATATACTTAATATATTATTACGATTATGCCATTAACTTCTTAAATAATTATTCTTCCTTTTTTTATGGTGTGACCCTTTAGGTTCTCCATATTAAACCAGGTTGTGAATAAATCAATTAGAACAATTCTAATCTTATTTAAATAAATAAATTAAATAATTAATTTATTTAAATAAATAATATTTATTCTACAATAGGGATAAGCCTCCTAGCGATCAACGACTTTCCAGATAATATAGATTTCAACATTAATCATAAAAGAACCTTTGAGTAAATAGTTACCGTGACAATTCAATCCTTCCACCATACAATGTCCCAATTAAATATAAGATATGGAATTCTTTGTCAAGTCTTATTTTATTTAATTATATGTATTTCGATCCTTAAATGCACAACTCAAATAATGCAAATTAGAAACTCCTTTCTAATTTCATTCTCGCCGCCAAGGACTACCGGGACTCTTTGGGTTGTCATTTATCGAATCACATAGGACATTCTCTTCTTTTATTAGAAGTGGTAGATTCTTTATTGATCATACATTATCTCTATGTACAACTTATTATACCCAAGCATACCCTTTGATATACCCTAAGGGTCTTAAGGAATAAGTCAAAGTATAACTCATCATACACAAGATACTATGATGATCTCAAGTCCAAGGATTACTTCAGACTACTATCACTACAGGAAGTCCTATCGACAGCAAATAAAACTCCATTAGGTATTCCTTAGCGAGCCAATGCTCAAAGTGAACTTATTCTCTAATAAGCACCTACATACTTGCTTTAGTGTCTCCACACAAATGATCATGAGATCAATCATCCTCATCCAATGAGCAAGCAACGATGTACCAATCTATCCGGATTCACTAATCCCCAATTTAGTAATCCAACGATTGGGGAACTATTTTAGTTTTAAGCTTTCTAAGAATTTAGATCTCATTAGAATGATCATCATCATTATTCTAAAAGCATTGCTTAAAACTATGGGTTTATCACATATTATAAAAACAAAGATCATGTAGATAATTAAAAGCCTTTAATAAATTAATACTTTTTATTAATAAATGAATAAGAT
This sequence comes from Panax quinquefolius, assembly GCA_020205615.1. NCBI lineage: Eukaryota > Viridiplantae > Streptophyta > Magnoliopsida > Apiales > Araliaceae > Panax > Panax quinquefolius. The sequence continues at coordinate 11,624,097 of CM035163.1, forward strand.
TGTTTACAAAGTATATATGCTTTATCATCAAACATGATTGGCTTATATGCATACTACTTTCAATCTCCCACTTGCATTAAAGCCAATCGTCATGGTATCTCATACTCTTCTTCTCTAAGTGACGATTATCCCATTGTTGGATAAGCTTTTAGTTAATGGATATGTAATGTTGTTTATGAGAGTCCACTATCTCTATAGTGATTTTCCATCTTTCAATGATTCTAATAATCAAATGAAAGTGCCACAACACATGTTTAGATCCAAGATGAGACTTAGGAACTATTCCTAGTTCTCAGAATGAACTTTTAATCCAAACAATCAACTTGCAGACTTCATTTATAGCTATATACTTTGTCTTTATCACTAAACCAAAGAACTCTTTCTTTGTTTGGAACCTTTCCAATTCATCGCACCATCGCTCAAGATAACGCTTTACCTTAAAGTGGATTTTTCTCGTCATCTTGGTCTGTCTCGAAAAACTTGAGTCGTAAAGCCCTCTAGTTTTAATTCGGACCCACCATGAATATGCTCACATCCTTAGTGCTTGGTTAAGAACTTTAAGATGTTTTTCTTTGTCTTCATAAAGTGATCTTTCCGAATATGACCGATCAACATCGTGTCTCGTGACATTTCATTGCATACATGATAGTCACTCACGCGACTCTCTCTTTCGAGAGTCTGTGGGGACTATTAAGAGAGATACACTCCATAGCTCATCGACATGAGACATCTCTTGGAGTTTGCCATGCTAAACGACTTTAGCATCAAATGAATATACGTTTCTTAGGTTAAGTTGAGCATCCTCTTAAATCTATCTATATAGATTTATATCCCCAATTAAGATACTCTTCCAAATCATTCATGGAGGAATGTTTAGACAACTTTATCTTTACTGATTGTAGCATTGGTATGTCATTCCTTATCCGTAGTATATCATTATATAATATTAGGAATGTCACGACGCTCCCACTGACCCTTTTGTACACACTAGAAGTCTTACCTCATCGAATGTAACTCGGATCATCATCTTCTTATGATGTGTACCTCATCATCATCATCCATGATGAATCCATACCTCCTAGGTATCTTGGCAGACTATTCCGCATTTACGATTCGATTTGTGTGGTACAATAGGTCTATCTATAGGTTCCTCTTATTTGACTTATAGTGTTTTGTGGTTCTTGAACTTTTCAAGATCTATTATCCTCCCACTAGCCCTTCAATGATAAACACATTTATCTTTTTAGAAGGCGGCGTGTTTCGCAACAAAACCTTTTGCTAAGTAGGATTATAGAACATATACCCTAAACTTACTTTAGGATGTCCCACAAATCGACACTTGTCAAATCTTGTCCCAAGCTTATCTTTTGAAACCTTTTCACATAAGTTGGAAACCCTTATCTTAACATACTTAAGATTAGGAATCCTCCCCATCCATAACTTTTATGGAGTCTTTAAATGGATTTTGAGGTTACCTTTCCGTAGATATGCAACCATTTCTAGGACATTATCCCGAAGGATCTTTGGAATGTCAAGTAAAATCATTATGGACCGCACTATGTCCAACAAGGTACGATTTTTCCTTTTCAGATACATCAATCAATTATTGCATATCGGGATGTGTCCATTATGAGAAAACTATTTGAGATGATCTAGAAACTTATTGCACAAGTATTTATCCTTGATCTAATCAAAGAATCTTAATACTTTGCCAATTTGTTTCACTTTTGAATTCTTTGAACCTTTCAAATAATTCACAATTGTATTTCAAACAAATATACACATTCAACTCTTTGAATGACCATCTCCTTTTCTTATACTAGTTTGTTCAATTTGTAAAATATATTTTCACGTAAGTCAAGTATACAAAATCCATTAAGTGATATTCCAAATCCTATACAAAACATTATTATTATAAATAGAACAACAATTGTTCTTAATTATAATACCAAAGATTTCATTGTCCAACAATAAAATGGAAATAATATTTTTTAACAAGAACCGGAATACAATAACAACTTATCGACTTAATAGATTTTTCCGTAGGCATTGCTAAACTATAAGTTTCTATGGCTAATGCAAAGAACCTTTGCTTCATTTCCGCACTTAGGATTACTTATATTTGTTTAGCTTTCTACTTCGCTTGGTCCCTTCATAAATCTATATTTATGATAACCAAAGTCGGTATCCAATACCCAAGTAGAACCTCGACTTAAAAAAAAAATTTATTTCAATCATGAACAAAATCGTATTCAGAATCAGAAACTTCACTAAGCTTCTTTGGTTAGCCTCGCAAGATGCTTCTCGCAGCTTTTTTCAAGTGTCCGTGCTTATTGCAAGTGGAAGCAAACTTCTTTGCTATCCGTGATCGCTTTTGTTCTTATTATCCTTTGTTTTTGCCTTTTATTTACCTTCTTTGAATCGTTCTTCTTTTCAGAAGATCCTTTGGCCCCTACCAGTAAGACTTGATCTTTCTTGGTTGGAAAGTGACTCTCAATATTTTTCAACATGTTAAGCAAATCAGCGAGGCTGATATCTAGCTTGTTCATATGAAAAATTCACAACAATTGTGAAAGGAGTCCGGGAGTGAGTGCAAGATCAAATCTTGGCTCAACTCTCCATCCATGACAAAACCAGTTGTCCTAATTGATCAATCAAATTGATTATGTTAAGAACTTTTTATCTCATCTTATAGTGCCATTGGTCATTCTAGATCGGAAGAGCTCCTTAGATATCTCGATATCTATCGGTCCCCATTTTCCTCACCATCAACTACTTGATGTGCGGGAATATAGTAGGAGCATCCATAGTTTCATCGACGTGAAGCTCGTTACTTTCATGGATGCTGAGCATGATGCATCGAGCCAATCGTGCATCATCTTGCCATTTTCTAAAAGTAGCAATCTCTTCCTCGAGGCATTGTTCGCAACCATTGCAGGATAGGCGATTAGGACATAAGATAGCTTTTCAAATATGAGAACTATTCTCAAATTCCTTAACCAATCCGCTTAATTGGGCCCGATTAATTTAGCATCTAATATGCTTCGCAGTTGATAGTAATTTTAGACATTGTAAAATTTCGTAAATGAATTTGTAATTAACAACATTTTAACATACATTCTTTTATTAATTACCAAAATAAATTAGGTCTTGTTTTAAATTGGTATCTCCCACTATTTTCTTTCAAACTATATTACCCTCACTTATATAGTTAAGCAAAATCTAATTAAAGATTTGCTAGTGAGAATAAGGATCCCATTTCAAATGTATATAGCCTTGTGGTGACACAACAAACTATATATAAATAAATAGGTAGACAACTTTTGTCAATTACATCAACTATGCAACTCCTCAGATTTTGCCTCTTAGATTATTTTGATCAAGTGGTGGCACATCCGAATCAAAATTATCCAAGTTAAGTCCAACCTAGCACTCCATATATTCAAAAAAAAAATATCATCTTGTGGTGACACAACAAAACAATATTGTTCAATTTTCTTTATAAGCATCAAATGTGATAAATTAACATCTTAAATACTTAATACTTGCCTTGTGGTGACACAACAAACTCATATTAAATATTTAATACTCTATTAATTTTATCATGCTAGAAGGCTTACGCTCGATATTCCAAATATCTTTGAACGCTTAGGACTTAATATAAAAATTGAGGGGTTTGTTATTAATTTGTCTCATCTCTTGTTTAGCGCATTTATATATATATATATAAAATACGCGTTATATTAATGAACATACAAGCATGTTTGCATAATATATAATATATATAGTATAAGCATGCACATATAGAATACTATATTCTACCCGGATTGATTATGGACTTTTATTCTAGTTTGGTTCACTAGAGCCACCAAGTGAACCAAAAGGTCAAACCCTAGGGTGCAAGAAATAATATTTAAATATAACTATTACATTTAAACCTAGGGCTCCATTACAAATGGGTCTTCAAGCGCTTCTTGTCCCTTGATCTCCAATTCTTCAAAAATAATTCTAACTATTCCTATTACAAAACTATTTAAAATAAATAGAAACCTTGATCAAGAATCAAGGGAAGTACATAGGAGGAGTTAGAATTTACATTAAGAAAAATTAGAAAGAGGCGAGAGGCACGCAGAATTCCCATTTAATAAAACCCATACATTCATGCATCCAACTAAAATAAAATCCAATCATATTGGTCAATAGTCCATAATCAATCCCATTTATTATCATACACATCACCATACGCATCAATAAATAAGCATTCATCTCATGAATAATAAACATTTAATATATATATTGATATCATTTAACGGGCAAATTTAGTTAGTATAAAATCTATTTTGAATCAAAATAAACTCCTTTATTTTAATCCAAATTTAAATCAAAATAAAACTATTTTATTTTAATTTATCCTATTTTGAATAAAATAAACTATTTTATTTTAATCAAAATCTTTAATCAAAATAAACTCCTTTATTTTAATTAATTATGGAATCCAATTCCATGTAAAAAAAAAATTTTAATTAAAATAAACTCTTTTATTTTAATTAATTATGGAATCCAATTTCATGTAAAAAAAAATCTTTTATTAAGGAAACACGGATATTCTTTTTCCTATTCACAAATAAACTCCTTTATTTTGAATAATATGAAATCTTATTTCATATTTAAATAAACTCCTTTATTTAAGGAAACACGGATTTTCTTTCCTATTCACAAATAATCTCTTTTATTTTGAATAATATGAAATCTATTTCATATCTAAATAAACTCCTTTATTTATGGAAACATGATTCTCTTTCCTATTCACAAATAAACACTTTTATTTTGAATAATATGAAATCTATTTCATATCTAAATAAACTCCTTTATTTAAGGAAAGATGGAATACAATTTCAACTCCAATTAGTTATCATGGAATCCAATTCCAACTCTAATTAGTTAGCATGAAATTTAATTTTAAAATTAAAATAAACCTTTTATTTTAAGATTAAAATAAACCTTTTATTTTAAAATTAAAATAAATTTTATTTTAATTATAAAATTATTAACCGTATATATATATATATATATGTATATAAAGCGGAAATATATATATATATATATATATATAATATATGAGTAACCATTTAGTACACACAAAAAAATCTTCGCTTTCTTATTTTCCCGCATGTACTAATATATATATATGTAATGATTATACAATCATTAGATAATCATTAGATAATCATTAGCAATGATTACTTCTTGATTTCCTTGAAATCCGTGCGGCAAAGAAAACCGGCAGCCTCGAATTCCGTGCAAGCCTTGTTAACACCGGACATTGCAATTTGTTTTTGATTTCCGTGTATGATTGGCTGGTGGCTCCCTCGTTTTCCGTGCCCAGTTTTTTTTTTTTTTTTTATGATATAGCAGCCATGTGCCAACCTTTTAACTGCTCTCTTGTTGCTTCCTAAAACCGCGTACACGATTTGAATTTAAACAAAAATATTTCGCTTCGATTCGATAATGCGTGTTTTTTTTTTTTTTTTTTTTTTTTAATAAATTTTATACAATAAAATTATGCCCAATTAAATTGTTCTAAACACATATCAACATACATATCAAATCTGAACAATTAATAATTCGCATAAAGGTTTGGCTCTGATGCCACTGTTAGGTTTTGTAATATTCATAACGCAATCAAATTGCATAAAAAGTGCGGAAGCATGGTAAAAATCAGAGTTTAAAAAAAAATTTACAAACCATATACCCGGATCATCCTTTATGCATAATTATTAATTAAACGAAAAAATAAAGAATAAATCATACCCTTGAAGATCGAGCTTCCTCAGGTACAAGTTCACCTCCAAATCCTTTCGCGTTCAATCTTGAATCCACCGGGTTTGGTTCCTTCCTTTGATCAACGTTAGCCACCCAAATGTTTGGCCTCTAGAGGTGATCCACCAAGGAAGAAGAAAATTCAAGAAGATGGGTATTTGGCTCAAACCCTAGTTTTCTATCTCTATAGAAAGGGTGTACTCTCCCAACTATTGGAATTACGTATGTTGAAAAATCAACAACCCATACCCACCCATAATAAGACTCCTCTTATTTATAGATGTGGGCAACCCATCTTAACAATTAAGGAATTGGGTTTTATTTAATTAATTAAATTCTTTTAATTAATTAGGCTCCCTAATCTTATTAGGGATAATTAATTAAACTCTTTTAATTAATTTAACCTCCTAATCTTATTAGGAATAAATGAGAGTACTTATATTAAATTAATTCCTAAACTCTTTTAGAAATTAAAATAATAATAATTGTAATAATATTAATAAGACTCCTCTTATTAATTTATATTTAATATTTCTAAAATATTAAATAATAAATATTAAGCTATTTAATTTATTCTATCACCATAGATTAAATTAAATATACTTAATATATTATTACGATTATGCCATTAACTTCTTAAATAATTATTCTTCCTTTTATGGTGTGACCCTTTAGGTTCTCCATATTAAACCCGGTTGTGAATAAATCAATTAGAACAATTTAATCTTATTTAAATAAATAAATTAAATAATTAATTTATTTAAATAAATAATATTTATTCTACAACAATAGGGATAAGCCTCCCTACGATCAACGACACTTTCAGATAATATAGATTTCAACATTAATCATAAAAGAACCTTTGAGTAAATAGTTACCGCATAATTCAATCCTTCCACCATACAATGTCCCAATTAAATATAAGACATGGAATTATCACAAGTCTTATTTTATTTAATTATATGTATTTCGATCCTTAAATGCACAACTCCAAATAATGCAAATTAGAAACTCCTTTCTAATTTCATTCGCTTTGCCAAGGACTACTTTGGGTTGTCATTTATCGAATCACATAGGACATTTCTTCTTTATTAGAAGTGGTAGATTCTTTATCGATCATACATTATCTCTATGTACAACTTATTATACCCAAGAATACCCTTTGATATACCCTAAGGGTCTTAAGGAATAAGTCAAAGTATAACTCATCATACACAAGATACTATGATGATCTCAAGTCCAAGGATTACTTCAGACTACTATCACTACAGAATTCCTATCGACAGCAAATAAAACTCCATTAGGTATTCCTTAGCGAGCCACGCTCGTTGAACTTATTCTCTAATAAGCACCTACATACTTGCTTTTAGTGTCTCCACACAAATGATCATGAGATCAATCATCCTCATCCAATGAAGCAAGAACGTATGTACCAATCTATCCGGATTCACTAATCCCCAATTTAGTAATCCAACGATTGGGAACTATTTTAGTTTTAAGCTTTCTAAGAATTTAGATCTCATTAGAATGATCATCATCATTATTCTAAAAGCATTGCTTAAAACTATGGGTTTATCACATATTATAAAACAAAGATCATGTAGATAATTAAAAGCCTTTAATAAATTAATACTTTTTATTAATAAATGAATAAGATTGTTTACAAAGTATATGCTTTATCATCAAACATGATTGGCTTATATGCATACTACTTTCAATTTATTGATACATTATTTTACAAAAATGGTGAGGACTACTAAACAACTCTCTCTAGAACTTTCATTCCATACCCCCCACTGCGTCTCGCTTATATTCTCGCCTCCTGAGAAGAAAAATGGAACAAAAAGGAAAAGGTGAGCTCAACTAGCCCAGTAAAGAATATTATGACTAAGATAATATACAACAAATTATCGTTAGTCTTCAACATGGAAAAATCTAATAGAATACAATAGACAACAAATTTTAAATCAATATTCGCAGCGGAAATAATAATTCATTAGAAGAGTTAAGTAGAGAATGCAAACTACTATCTTCTATGTATGAATTTAAAAGTTCATCGTCTATCTTTTATCCCTGTAACATCAATCAATATATATCTGGAATCAAATATTCATCTTTGCACTACATGTGACGCCCCCAAAATTAGGTATACGTCACCCATCTTGGGTCGCCACTTACATGGTACATAAATTCAAATACAACTTACTAATATAACTGTCGTGTACAATACGACATAAAGCGTGAGTTTGAATACAAATATTGTCTACTAGATATTATACAAACTCAAAAGGAGTCCTCATTACAACTATTATCACACTATTTCACGTGAATAGTGAGGACTACTAATGCTATCCTCGGACCATTACTCCGCTCCCCGACTCGTCCCGCCTATATTCTCATTTCACGAAGAGAACAAGTGAAAGAAAGGGTGAGCTCAACTAGCCCAAAGAAGAAATATTATGACTAAGATAATGCAGAATAAATTATCATTAGCCTTCAACAAGTGTTAAACCGATAAAATACAATAGACAACCGGTTTAAGCTGCAAATGAATATACAATCTATTAAAAAGTCAAGTAGAAAATAAAGTCTACTATCTTTTAGGTTTTAAAAGGTTTTCATAAATTTTTATCACTAAGACTCAGTTTAATGAATAAACCACAATATCTAATCATCCCTGTACCACGGTCAAGGATTTTCATCAAATTATCAATGGTCATGACTATACCGAATCACCCCGGTCATAATCATACCAAAAACTATCCATCACTGCATTACAGGCCACTGAGGACTTTTATCACATCATTTATAACAAGCCATTATTATACCGAATGATCCCTGGTCATAATCATACTAAGTTCATCTATGCACGTAAGCCAAAGATAACATAATATAACATGAGGATGATGACAATGACATAATAATTCAATAAAACAAGTTCAAGAATTATTTTATCCAGAATTAGTAACGCCCAAATTGTCAACAAGATCTTTGTTTTGTAGAGTAAAATTCAAGAATGATCGGAAGAATATTTCCATGAAAAGATCTTTGGATGAAACGCAAATATCAAGGATATTCTACTAATTTCATGGAGTATAGAAGTCAAAGTTTTAACCATTTGGGTATAATAAAGAATGGAATAACAAAAGAAATCACCACGCATGCGGTACTTCAGCATGACAAAAGTTATTCCAACAAAATAATAATAACGGAACCAGTCGTGAAATTCACAACGACGTGATGATCCACAGAATAATAAATCTTTGAATAATAAACAATGGAACCGTGTCCCGTGTAAAACACACGACGGGATATTCCAATGAGAATAATAAATGCGGAATAATAAACAATGGAACCAGTAAGGTGTAAAACACACGATGCAGGATATTCCAATGAGAATAATAAAGAATGGAATAACGAGAAGAAGATCACCAAGTATAGGGGATTCACAGATATCTGAGTTATTCCAATGTAATAAATAAGAATGGAATAATATAAGGATTTCACCAAGTATATAGGGTATCCGGCAGATACAAAGTTATGTATAGGGTATGCCACTTTTACAGGTTATTCCAACAGAATAATAATGAATGAAATAACAGAAGTTCTCTTCATGAATAAGAAAGAATAACACCCTTTACGGGTACAACAAATAATATCCCTTACCTTAGAAGAACTAAATATTGGCAAAGTGAAGTAGCAGAATAATTTTCTTCTTTCTCTCTATAGTTTCTCTCTCTATAGCTTCTCTCTATAATTTCTCTCTCTAGAGTTTCAGTGAATTCGTAAGAAAATAATGAAGGAATGAGCATCTATTTATAGGAAAATAGAATGCATAGTAATTAATCCATGAACGTTCCAGATTGATTTACTTTAATCTGACGGTCCATATTTAAAGCAAAATCTTTAAAATAAAATATCATATATTCTATTTATATAAAAACATTTTACTATGCAAACACTATGCAATACTATGCAAAACACTATGCAATACTATGCATAATAAAATATAATATATTCTATTTATGTAATAACTTTAATAAAGTATTCTATTTTATATAAAAGATGTTTCGCATTTTATTACGTTAATAATACTGAATAAAACAAAACGTCATTATCATTATAATAATTCATATTATTAATCGACAATAATGGAATCAAACCGAGTGACTTTCGACATAAAGATCGATAATCAATACCGTGCTACTTACGCAACCACACGACATCGTATTTGTATCTTACCGAAAGTAGTTCAACAAGAACGAGTAAAACTTCAGTAGTTATTTCAATAAAATATTTTTGTCATTTTCTCAATCCGACAATAATTTTCGTGTAGGATCCACCAATGATTGAGTAGTTGCATTTAATATTCCTCGCTAAACCTAATATTCCCGGACCAATCGAATATAATATAACCACTTGCATACTTTGCAAAATTTATAAATACTACCCACAACTATAATATTATCTCAAATTCACACCATAATATTAAAAATTATTTCGACAAAATTTAAATCTTTATTGATAAAATCTGGGGTCTCACACTACAGGCCAAAGATATTCATCATTTGGTCATGTTCATCTAAACACCTGTTCATCTTTGCACTACGGGCCAAAGATATTCTTCAGAAATCATTCATCTTTGCACTACAGGCCAAAGATATTCAATAATATCATCATTTAAGACTGAGGATGATGAAAAATATTTATAAAGAAACGAATCCAGTGAAACAAAATGACAAGGATTAAGGATTAAGGATTCGTACTTTGTTTTATCCATGTCCAAAAATACCTCAAAAATGATTATAGTGGTGTAAAATTCAAGAATGATCAAAACATGGATACAATCAAAGCTAGTATCCGTAATAGATATTTTGGATGAAAAGAAAATTTTTCATTTTTAGATGAATAAGTCCAGATTCGTGAATAAGATCAGATAACGTGAATAGTCCAGATACGTGAATAGTAACTCAGAGCACCAAAAGTTTTAAATTTGATAAAAACTTGGATCAATATTTCAACATAATAATATTGAAGAAATAATATCATTACGGAAAAAATAATATCCCTTACCTCACAAAGACAAGATCTTTAGTTGAAACACCGGATAAAGGCTATGACTTGAACTTGCACCGTATAGCAATACTCAAAGTATACTCAAAATACTCACAAGAATACGCTCGATAATATGAGAGAGAAGAGTTCGATTTTTGGTGTAATTTTCAATTCTAACCCAAGCACCCTATTTATAGAAATTGCTTAGAACACTAAAAGCGAAAATTTAATTTAATATTATTATATATATCAAAATTCCTACGCCACTCTTGAAATCTGATTTCAAATTTCAATAAGCACATGCCACCTTCTAGAAAAAGTAAGAAAAACGCTTTTCTAATTTAAAATAATTTAAACTTCCAAAAATCAATTATTTTGAGCTTCAAACTTCAATAATTCACAATAAATAGCCCTTTTGTCGGAAAATTGAATCTCGCAAATTTTTATAGGAAATTCAATTCTCTACAACTTTGCGTAAGAAAGTTTTTCCAAATTCCAAATAGAATTGACCAAATCCACAAACGGACTATTTCTGTGCTATAATCAAATTTCGATCAATAAATGGGGTCCACCGAGCATGTTTAACATGTTTTAAATATTTATTGCAACAAAAATACTCTTCCTCCTCAGATACTTGTATATCCCACATTCGTTGTAAAAATATCACCATTATTATATTATTAAAATATAATAATATATTTAAATGAATTATTTTATCGTAAAAAGATAAAATTTCAATTAAAAATTTTCTCCATCTATATCCACATAAAATCAATATTTTTCTCATCATATGAATCAATAATTAATTATTCACATATAATATTACGTAATCACAATATTGACAACCATGCAGTTCCACAGGAAAGAGGGGCTTTCAATAAGAATTTCTCTCATCGACGCCGCAATTAGGTGACCAAACCTCTTCTTAGACAGATCTTTCTAGACATTGCCAATAATGTTATCTAATAATATTATTCAGATAATATGAATTATTGCTTCAATAATGAAAAATACTTGTGTAATGACAATTATTCAAACAACAAGAATATAAAATATCAACGCAAAGAATTATTAAATCAATAAAATAAAATATCGATCAAGATAATTATCGTAACCATTATCGAGTAATGCCTTCTTACGTAAGAATCAATAATTGGTACAATCTGGTGCTAACTCTTGTGTTAACCACCAAGTATTTTAATAGTATTAACTGTGAATAACTACGTAGTTATTTTTAAACAACTTATATTTGTCGTTTTTTCATCCTTTAGTTATGGGGCCCACACATGGTCGCTACCGCCGCATTTAATATTCCCCGCGATTTAATATTCCACGACCAAACGAATATTCCCCGACAACAATGAATATTTTATAACCACTTGCTTATTTTGAAATATTTGCATGATTTTACCCATAACTATCCACATTAATCAAATCAACCCTTACTATTTCAAAATAATAAATAGAAAATTAAATTTCATTAATAATAAGTTGGGGTCTTACAACCTCCCTCCTTATGAAATTTCATCCTCGAAATTGACGACGTACACGGTGTTTCAAAAGGTGAGGATACCTCGCTTACATTTCCGTTTCCAATTCCTGTGTCATTTCTCTATAGCATGATTCCTCCACAAAACTTTAACTTGTGGTATGACCTTTCTTGCGTAGGACATGCTCCTTCCTATCCAAGATCTTGACAGTACCTCCTCATACGTTAAGTCTTGGCTATTTCATCCGGTTCTAACTCTATAACGTGGTTTGGGTCTTTCACATATTTACGAAATGCGATATGTGAAACACATTATGAACACGAGACATACTTGGAGGTAACGCAAGTCTATAGGCTACATTTCCTACTCGGTCAAGAATTTGAAATGGACCAATAAATCGTGGATTGAGCTTTCCTCTCTTCCCAAATCTTGTAACTCCCTTCCATGGAGCAACTCGCAACAATACATGATCCCTATACTAAATTCCACGTCCTTTCGATGAAGATCCGCATAACTCTTTTGTCGATCTTGTGCCGTTTGTATACGTTGTCGAATCATTTGGATCTTTTCGGTAGTCATACGTACTAACTCGGGTCCCAACAATGTTGCTTCACCCACCTCATCCCAACATATTGGAGAGCGACACTTTCGTCCATATAATGCTTCAAATGGAGCCACACCTATACTTGCCTGATAACTGTTGTTGTAGGAGAATTCCACCAATGGTAAATACTTATCCCAACTGCCCTTGAAGTCTAGGACACAGAGTCTTAATAGATCTTTAAGAGTTTGAATAGTCCTTTCTGATTGTCCATCCGTTTGAGGATGGTATGCCGAATCAATCAGAACCGCGCCCATAGCTTTTTGCAAGCTAACCCAAAATCTTGAAGTGAATCTTGGGTCACGATCCGAAACTATGGATACTGGCATTTCATGTAACCTCACAATCTCATTTACGTATATACTAGCAAGACGTTCAAGGGAATAAGTCTCCCGTATCGGCAAGAAATGAGTAGACTTGGTTAATCTATCAACAATAACCCAAATAGCATTGATACCTTGAGAAACCGTAGGAAGACCCGTAACGAAATCCATGGTAATGTGTTCCTACTTCCATTTCGGAATGTCAAGTGGTTGCAACGGACCCTTAGGTACTAGATGCTCCGCCTTTACACGTTGACAAGTTAAACACATTGAGATAAACTTTGAAATCTCTCTCTTCATATTGTTCCACCAAAATGTAAGTCGAAGATCACGATACATTTTAGTACTTCCAGGATGGATTGCAAATTGTGTATTGTGTGCCTCCATCATAATCTTGTACTTCAAATCAGAGTCGTTATGGACACAAAGTCTGGAGTGGACTCGAAGTATTCCTTCTTCATCAATTCTCGCTTTCGGAATAGCTCCTTCATGTACTTTCTTCTTCATACGCGATCGCCCAAGATTCGGTGGCTCGAGCAACCTTAACTTTTTCTATTAAAGTTGGCTCTATGTGTATACTTGACATCATCGCACTCATTCTTGCATATGATCTTCTACTCAACGCGTCAGCTACCATGTTTGCTTTTCCAGGATGGTATTGAATAGTGTGGTCGTAGTCTTTCAATAGCTCGAGCCAACGTCACGCCGCGATGTTGAGTTCTTTTTTGAGTGAAGAAATATTTAAGGCTTTTATGGTCCGAATATATCTCCACTTTCTCCCCATATAGATAGTGCCTCCATATCTTTAGTAGCTTAAAACGATCACGCTAACTCTAGATCATGAGTAGGATAATTCCTCTCATACTCTTTAAGTTGTCGCGAGGCATAGGCTATGACTTTCCCACGTTGCATGAGAACACATCCTAACCCTTTGCTCAAGCATCGTCAGAGATAACAAATCCATCGAACCGGATGGTATTGTTAAAACAGTCTTAGAAATAAGTCTCCTCTTAAGCTCTTGGAAACTTTTCTCGCATTCTTCGCTCCAAACAAATTTTGTATCCTTCCGAAAGTTAATTTGAGTTAATGGAGTAGCGATTCGAGAAAACCCTTCCACTAATCTCCGATAATAACCAACTAGACCTAGAAAGCTACGCATTCTTGGCCACCGACTTTGGTTGCTCCCAACTTCAGATTGCTTCAATCTTCACGGGTCCACGGATACTCCATGTTTTGACACCACGTGCCCAAGAAATGTTACTTCCTCAAGCCAGAGCTCGTATTTCTTCAATTTGGCATATAGTTTGTTTTCACGAAGCCTTTCGAGTACTAGCTTCAAATGGTGCTCATGATCTTCACGACTTTTAGAATATATGAGGATGTCATCAATAAAGACAACAACAAACTGATCCAAATATTCCTTGAATACTCAGTTCATCATATCCATGAAAGCCGCAGGAGCATTAGTCATCCAAATACATGACTAAGAATTCATAATGCCCATACCGAAGTTACGAAGGCGTCTTTGAATATCCTCGATTCTAATCTTCATTGATGATATCCGTAACTAAGATCGATTTTTGAAAAGAATTGTGCCCTTGTGAATGGTCAAACAAGTCATCAATACGAGGTAGAGGATACCTATTCTTGATGGTGACATGGTTCAATTCCCGATAGTCAATACAAAGTCGATACTCCGTCTTTCTTCTTTACGAATAAAACAGAGCACCCCAAGGAGATGTACTAGACGAATGAAACCGATGTCCAACAATTCCTCGTAGTTGGACCTTTAACTCCTAAAGTTCAATAGAGCCATTCGATATGGGGTTTTAGAAATGGGCTTTGTACCAGTTCAAGATCAATAAAGAATTCAACTTCACGTTCGGGGTGTAACCGGAAGTTCTTCAGAAATACGTCGGAAAGTCAATAACAACAGGAATATTATTCAAATTTGATGTGTCTTTATTCAAATGCATAACATGGGCTAAGAAAGCTTGACATCCGTTTTTTAATAAAAGAATAGCTTTATGATTAGATATGATAGTGATTGATTTTATTGGTTTAGTTGCTTGAATTGCATACAACAGTTGGTTAGGAATATGAAAACTAACAACCTTACGAAAACAATCAATTTTGGCATGATGAGTAGTTAACCAATCAATCACTAAAATAACATCAAAAGCAAGTATCTTTAAAGAGATAAGGTCAATGTGTAAAAGGTAATGGTGCCAACTTGAATCAAACAAGATTTATAAATAGTGGATGTGATGAAAGTTTCTCCCAATCTGAGTTTCCACGTAAAGGTCAAAGTCTAATTTCTCCTGAGTCAAGTTTAAACGTTGAGCACAAGTAGAAGAGATAAATGAATGGGTATGACTTAGATCAAGTAAGGTATAAACTTTGCAAGAATTTATAAATAGCTTACCCGTGATCACCTCGTTTGGGTTCCTCGCATTTTGACCGATCACAACAAACGCTTCTTCCGGAACCGATTGACTTTGACTTTTCTTGACGATCTTTTGAGTCACCGTCCCTCATTGAACTAGGTTTCGCCATCAGTATAATCTCGGCGATATGTCCTTCCTTTCCACAATTATAGCATACCTTGAACTGTTGTGGACAGGTTGGACCGATATGTCCCTCTTTCCCAGATTTATAGCATATGACCCGGTGGTCGTTCTCCTCCCTTAGAAACGATTCTTCACTTAAGACCGCTCGTCTTCACATACGGTCGTTGTTAAATCTCCTCTTTTAAAATCTCCTCGATTTCGCTTCTTCTATTTTCATGGCTATGATTACCACCGAGTGGTTACCATTTTTGTCCGTCTCTGTTTCTTTTTCCGTTGGTTATCATTATTACATTGGTTCGCTATCTCTAAGACGATCCTCGGTTATGGTCCCTCGGTTGAACATACTCGTTATCTCGCTCTAACAATTGAGCCTTGTTAACAACATCCGAATAAAGAGAAAATTTATGAGAAATGAGATATTGTCGTATCGTAGGGTTTCAAACCTCTCGTAAACATCCGCGTCATACGTTCCTCATTCTCCACCAAATGAGGTGCAACCTCGGATAACTCTATGCAAACTTTGCCTCGTCATCGAGACACCGTCATGTTGTTTTGTTCTAATCGATGAACTCCACTTCCTTCATACGATTTAACACTTTCGTGAAAGTATTTGTCATTAAATAGTTCTCAAACGTCTCTCCCAAGACATACGCCGAGTGCGTTTGGATGGTTACGCTTCACGAGACTCCACCGAAGAGTCCGCCTCGCGCCACGTAACATAAAGGTGGCGAATGGAACCTTCGTTTCTCCGTGCATCCCAAGACATCGAATATCTTGGTAATTTGCTTGACCTATGTTTCCGCCGCCATGATCGGATC
The DNA here is from genome assembly GCA_020205615.1 of Panax quinquefolius. Lineage (NCBI taxonomy): Eukaryota > Viridiplantae > Streptophyta > Magnoliopsida > Apiales > Araliaceae > Panax > Panax quinquefolius. Next base: position 11,640,774 of record CM035163.1, read on the forward strand.
TGTCTTTTCCTTAAATTCTCGTGGTCCCAACTCTTTGAACCGCTTGGTTGTGATAACCCGTGAATTGCTATCATTTCCTCCTATATTTTGAACACGAGTCTCCTCGTCTCGATTTTGCATGAACTCGCAAAAAGCTTCTAAACATCCTTCGTTCATCATCTACGCTTTCGTTGGTGTTGTTCATGGGAGGAACATTGTCGACTGTTGCACGTTCTCTCCTCGTTGGTGAGTACAAGCGTCTCCACGATCTCATTTCCATTGTTAATATTCTCATTCGACATTCTCAATCATCGCCATAAAACAAGGGTTAATTAAGGAAATCAATATATCACATAATATCCTTATATACTTGACCAACTAACAAATAAGCTTAGGTAGGACACCACTAGCGAAGGATTTACTCGTCTCTCCCTCCTAATTCTATTCCCCGATCTCCGCCAGAGATCATATCCTAAACTCGATACCAATTGTGACGCTCCCAAAATAGGTATACATCACCCATTCGAGTTGTCAATACATGGTACGTAAACAACTACAACTTTATTATTACAACAATAAAAGCTGTGAGTTTGTATACAAATATTATCTTCTAGACAATATCTATACTCGAGATAAATCCTCATCACATTTATTGATACATTATTTTACAAAAATGGTGAGGACTACTAAACAACTCTCTCTAGAACTTTCATTCCATACCCAGGCTACTGCACTCGCTTATATTCTCGCTTCACGAGAAGAAAAATGGAACAAAAAGGAAAAGGGTGAGCTCAACTAGCCCAAAGAAGAATATTATGACTAAGATAATATACAACAAATTATCGTTAGTCTTCAACATGGAAAAATCTAATAGAATACAATAGACAAACAAATTTTAAATCAATATTCGCAAGTGAAATAATAATTCATTAGAAGAGTTAAGTAGAGAATGCAAACTACTATCTTCTATGTATGAATTTAAAGTTCATCGTCTCATCTTTTATTCCCCGTAACATCAATCAATATATATCCGGAATCAAATATTCATTTTTGCACTACTGAGCCAAAGATATTCATCAGGTGGGTATTCATCTAAACACTGTTCATCTTTGCACTAAGGGCCAAAGATATTCTTGAGAAATCATTCATCTTTGCACTCTGTGCCAAAGATATTCAATAATATCATCATTTAAGAATGAGGATGATGAAAATATTTTAAAAAAACGAATCCAATTGAAACAAAATGACAAGGATTAAGGATTAAGGATTCGTACTTTGTTTTATCCATGTCCAAAAATACCTCAAAAATGATTATAGTGGTGTAAAATTCAAGAATGATCAAAACATGGATACAATCAAAGCTAGTATCTAGAATAGATATTTTGGACTGAAAAGAAAATTTTTCATTTTTCGATGAATAGTGTCAGATTCGTGAATAATCAAGTATCGTGAATAGTCTTCAGTATCGTGAATAGTAACTTTCAAACACCAAAAGTTTCAAATTTGATAAAAACTTCAGATCAATATTTCAACATAATGATATTGAAGAAATAATATCATTACTGAAAAAAAAATAATATCCCTTACCTTACAAAGACAAGATTCTAGTTGAAAACACAGGATATCGCTATGACTTGAACTTGACCAGTATAGCAATACTCAAAGTATACTCAAAATACTCACAAGAATACGCCGATAATATAGAGAGAAAACTTGATTTCGGCGTAATTTTCAATTCTAACCTAAGCACCCTATTTATAGGAAATTGCTTAGAACACCAAAAGCAGAAAATTTAATTTAATATTATTATATATATCAAAATTCCTACGCCACTCTTGAAATCTGATTTCAGCTCAATAAGCACATGCCACGAGACATACTTGGCGGTAAAGCGAGTCTATAGGCCACAGTTCCTACTCGATCGAGGATTAAAAATGGGCCAATGAATTGAGGATTGAGCTTTCCTCTCTTTCCAAATCTCGTAACCCCTTTCCATGGAGCAACACGTAACAACACATGATCTCCTATATCGAATTCCACGTCCTTTCGATGAAGATCAACATAACTCTTTTGTCGATCTTGTGAGGTTTTTATACGTTGTCGGATCATTTGAATCTTTTTCGTAGTCATACGCATCAACCCATTTCAACAACGTTGCTTCACCCACCTTGTGACGCCCCAAAATAGGTATACATCACCCATTCGAGTTGTCAATACATGGTGCGTAAACAACTACAACTTTATTATTACAACAATAAAAGCTGGAGTTTGTATACAAATATTATCTTCTAGACAATATCTATACTCAGATAAATCCTTATCACATTTATTGATACATTATTTTACAAAATGGTGAGGACTACTAAACAACTCTCTCTAGAACTTTCATTCCATACCCAGGCTAACTGCACTCATTATATTCTCGCCTCCCGAGAAGAAAAATGGAATAAAAAGGAAAAGGGTGAGCTCAACTAGCCCGATAAAGAATATTATGACTAAGATAATATACAACAAATTATCGTTAGTCTTCAACAGGAAAAATCTAATAGAATACAATAGACAACAAATTTTAAATCAATATTCGCAATGGAAATAATAATTCATTAGAAGAGTTAAGTAGAGAATGCAAACTACTATCTTCTATATATGAATTTAAAAGTTCATAAATCTATCTTTTATCCTCGTAACATCAATCAATATATATCTGGAATCAAATATTCATCTTTGCGCTACAGCCAAAGATATTCATCGATTGGTCATGTTCATCTAAACACCATTCATCTTTGCACTACTGGCCAAAGATATTCTTCAGAAATCATTCATCTGCAGACCTGGTGCCAAAGATATTCAATAATATCATCATTTAAGACCGAGGATGATGAAAATATTTTTAAAAAAACGAATCCAATGAAACAAAATGACAAGGATTAAGGATTAAGGATTCGTACTTTGTTTTATCCATGTCCAAAAATACCTCAAAAATGATTACAGTGGTGTAAAATTCAAGAATGATCAAAACATGGATACAATCAAAGCTAGTATCTAGAATAGATATTTTGAATGAAAAGAAAAATTTTCATTTTTCGATGAATAGTCTTAATGATTCGTGAATAGATCAGATATCATGAATAGTCCAGTATACGTGAATAGTAACTCAGACACCAAAAGTTTCAAATTTGATAAAAAACTTCAGATCGATGTTTCAACATAATGATATTGAAGAAATAATATCATTACAAAAAAAAATAATATCCCTTACCTTACAAAGACAAGACTTTAGTTGAAAACCTAGGATACTCTGTTATGACTTGAACTTGACCAGAGTATAGCAATACTTAAAGTATACTCAAAATACTCACAAGAATAAACTCGATAATATAGAGAGAAGAGTTAGGTTTACGTGTAATTTTCAATTCTAACCTAAGCACCCTATTTATAGAAAATTGCTTAGAACACCAAAGCAGAAAATTTAATTTAATATTATTATTGTGACGCCCCCAAAATAGGTATACATCACCCATTACGAGTTGTCAATACATGGCATGCGAAACAACTACAACTTTATTATTACAACAAGTAAAGCTGTGAGTTTAAATACAAATATTATCTTACAGAACAATATCTATACTCAAATAAATCCTCATCACATTTATTGATACATTATTTTACAAAATGGTGAGGACTACTAAACAACTCTCTCTAGAACCTTCATTTCCATACCCAGGACTGCACTCGCTTATATTCTCGCCTCCGAGAAAAATGGAACAAAAAGAAAAGGGTGAGCTCAACTAGCTCAATGAAGAATATTATGACTAAGATAATATACAACAAATTACAGTTAGTCTTCAACAGGAAAATCTAATAGAATACAATAGACAACAAATTTTAAATCAATATTCATAACGGAAATAATAATTCATTAGAAGAGTTAAGTAGAGAATGCAAACTACTATCTTCTATGTATGAATTTAAAAGTTCATCGTCTATCTTTTATTCCGTAACATCAATCAATATACATCCGGAATCAAATATTCATCTTTGCACTTCTGAGCCAAAGATATTCATCGATTGGTCATGTTTATCTAAACACTGCATTCATCTTTGCACTACGGCCAAAGATATTCTTCAGAAATCATTCATCTTTGTACTACAGGCCAAAGATATTCAATAATATCATTATTTAAGACTGAGGATGATGAAAAATATTTTTTTTTAAAGAAACGAATCCAGTGAAACAAAATGACAAGGATTAAGGATTAAGGATTCGTACTTTGTTTTATCCATGTTCAAAAATACCTCAAAAATAATCATAGTGGTGTAAAATTCAAGAATGATCAAAACATGGATACAATCAAAGCTAGTATCCGTAATAGATATTTTGAATGAAAAGAAGAAATTTTATTTTTTGGTGAATAGTCAAGTATCGTGAATAGTAACTCACACCAAAAGATAGAAATTCCACAAAAACATCTTCACGCTTCATGAATAGTACTCGTGAATAGTAACTCGTGAATAAGAACTTCGTGAATAGTAATCGTGAATAAGAACTTCATGAATAGTAACTTCGTGAATAGTAACTCATGAATAAGTAACCAGACATGAAAAAGTTCCAAATTTGATAAAAGTTCCAACCAATATTTCAAAGATAATGATATTGAAGAAATAATATCATTTGAGAAGAAAATAACATCCTTACCTCGAAAGATTAGTACTTTAATTTGGAATACGGGTATAGTCTTTGAAGGGAACTCGGCGTCTAACAATACTCAAAGTATACTCAAAATACTCACAAGAATACGCATTTCGATAATATAGAGAGAGAAAACTTGATTTCTGGTGTGATTTTCAATTCTAACCTAAGACCCTATTTATAGGAAAATACTTGTAACACCAAAGCGAGAAAATTTAATAAATTATTAATATAATAAATTTGAATTCCTACATACTTTTTTTTTTTTGTTCAAACTTCAGCAACATAAGTATCTCACCTTACAAAACTTACAAAAAACGTTTTTCATAATTAATTAATTTAAAACTCCAAAAAATAATAATTAATTAATCCGGAACTTCAATAATTCATAATAAATAGCCCTTTTGTCGAGAAAATTTGAATTTCTTTGAGTTTTTATAGGAAATTCAATTCTCTACAACTTTGCGGAAGAAAGTTTTTCCGAATTCCAAATGAAATTGATAGAAATCGAAAGCAGGCGATTTTTTAATTTATAATCAAATTTGGTCAATAAATGGGGTCCACCGACATGTTTAACATGTTTTAAACATTTATTGCAACAAAAAATACTCTTCCTTCTCAGTATACTCATATATCCCACATTCGTTGTAAAAATATCACCATTATTATATTATTAAAATAATATATTTAAATGAAATTATTTTATCGAGAAAAAGATAAAATTTCAATTTTCAACAATTGTCACATTAAAAATTTTCTCCATCTATGTCCATATAAAATAGATATTTTCCTCATCATAAAAATCAATAATTAATTATTCACAAATAATATTACATAATCACAATATTGACAACCGATCGTTCCCCAGGAAGCAGGGGGCTTTCAATAAGAATTTCTCTCTCGCGCTACAAGCAATTAGGTGACCAAACCTCTCCTTGACGTAACTTTCTAGACATTGCCAATAATGTTATCTAATAATATTATTCGAGATAATATGAATTATTGCTTCGATAATGAAAAAATTGTGTAATGACAATTATTGAAAAAAACAACAACATAAAATATCAACGCATGCAATTATTAACTCAATAAAATAAAATATTGAGCGAGAATTATCGTAACCATTATTGAGTAGTGCCTTCAATAATTGGTGCAATAGGTAAGCATCTTCTTGTGCAACAACGCGTATTCGCGTGTTTTAACCACCGGGTATTCCAATAGTGTTAACTTGATAACAACTACTGTGATTATTTTTAAACAACTTATATTTGTGCGTTTCTTCATCCAATCGCTTTCAGTTATGGGGCCCATACACACATCGCTACTTGGCCGCATCGTAATATTCCCCGTGACTGCACGAATATTCCACGACAAACGAATATTCTCCGACAACAATGAATATTTTATAACCACTTGCTTATTTTGAAATATTTGCGCTTTTTACCCCTAACTATCCACATTAATCAAATCAACCCTTACTATTTCAAAATAATAAATAGAAAATTAAATTTCATTAATAATAAGTTGGGGTCTTCTGACAACCTCCCTCCTTATGAAATTTCGTCCTCTAAATTGGCGACGACGTATCTGGTGTTTCAAAAGGTGAGGATACCTCGCTTTCATTTCCGATTTCAATTCCCGTGTCATTTCCTCTATAGCATGATTCCTCCACAAAACTTTAACTTGTGGTATGACCTTTTGTAGCGTAGGACATACTCCTTCCTATCCAAAATCTTGGACAGTACCTCCTCATACGTTAAGTCTTGGCTATCTCGTCCAGGTTCTAACTCTATAACGTGGTTCGGGTCTTTCACATATTTCTGAAGTATGATATGTGAAACATATTATGAACACGAGACATACTTGGAGGTAACGCAAGTCTATAGGCTACATTTTCTACTCGGTCAAGAATTTGAAATGGACCGATAAATCGTGGATTGAGCTTTCCTCTCTTCCCAAATCTTGTAACTCCCTTCCGTGGAGCAACTTGCAACAATACATGATCCCCACACTAAATTCCACGTCTTTTCGATGAAGATCCGCATAACTCTTTTTGTCGATCTTGTGCCGTTTGTATCGTTGTCGAATCATTTGGATCTTTCGTAGTCATCATACGTTTTAACTCGGGTCCCAACAATGTTGCTTCACCCACCTCATCCCAACATATTGGAGAACGACATTTTCGTCCATATAATGCTTGAATGGAGCCACACCTATACTTGCACGATAAGCTGTTGTTGTAGGAGAATTCCACCAATGGTAAATACTTATCCCAACTACCCTTGAAGTCTAGGACGAGTCTTAATAGATCTTCAAGAGTTTGAATAGTCCTCTCGACGATTGTCCGTCCGTTTGGGGATGGTATGCCCAACTAAATCGCAAATCCGTGCCCATAGCTTTTTGCAAGCTAACCCAAAATCTTGAAGTGAATCTTGGGTCACGATCCGAAACTATGGATACTGGGCATGCCATGCAACCTCACAATCTCATTCACGTCATATACTAGCAAGACGTTCGAGGAATAAGTCTCCGTGATCGGCAAGAAATGAGCAGACTTGGTTAATCTATCAACAATAACCCAAATAGCATTGATGCCTTGAGAAGCCGTGGGAAGACCCAGAATGAAATCCATGGTAATGTGTTCCCACTTCCATTTCGGAATCTCAAGTGGTTGCAACGGACCCTTAGGTACTAGATGCTCTCACTTTACACGTTGACAAGTTAAACACATTCGGATAAACTTTGCAATCTCTCTCTTCATATTGTTCCACCAAAATGTATGTGAAGATCACGATACATTTTAGTACTTCCATGATGGATTGCAAATGGTGTATTGTGTGCCTCCATTATAATCTTGTACTTCAAATCGAAGTCATTAGGAACACAAAGTCTAGAGTGGACTCAAGTATTCCTTCTTCATCAATTCTCGCTTAGGAATAGCTCCTTCTTGTACTTTCTTCTTCACGCGCATGATTTCCGGATTGGGTGGCTCGAGCAACCTTAAATTTTTCTATTAAAGTTGGCTCTGTCGTATACTTGACATCATCGCTTTTCGTTCCTGCAGATATGATCTTCTCACTCAACGCCGCATTCATTACATTCGCTTTACCGGGATGGTATTGAATAATGTGGTCGTAGTCTTTCAATAGCTCGAGCCAACGTCATTTGCCGCGTGTTGAGTTCTTTTGAGTGAAGAAATATTTAAGGCTTTTATGGTGCGAATATATCTCCACTTTCTCCCCATATAGATAGTGCCTCCATATCTTTAAGCGCAAAACGATTGCGCTAACTCTAGATCATGAGTAGGATAATTCCTCTCATACTCTTTAAGTTATCGCGAGGCATAGGCTATGACTTTCCCACGTTGCATGAGAACACATCCTAACCCTTTGCTCGAAGCATCATTGTAGATAACAAATCCATCCGAACCGGATGGTATTGTTAGAACATGTCTTCGAAATAAGTCTCCTCTTAAGCTCTTGGAAACTTTTCTCACATTCTTCGCCCAAACGAATTTTGTATCCTTAGGAGTTATTTGAGTTTATGGAGTACCGATTCGAGAAAACCTTCCACGAATCTCCGATAATAACCAAATTAAGCCCAAAAGCTACGTATCTTGGCCAATGAGCTTCGGTTGCTCCCCAACTTTGTATTGCTTCAATCTTATTTGGGTCCACGGATACTCCATGTTTCGACACCACGTGCCCAAGGAATGCTACTTCCTCAAGCCGAACTTCGCATTTCTTCAATTTGGCATATAGTTTGTTTTCACGAAGCCTTTGGAGTACCGACTTCAAATGGTGCTCATGATCTTCACAACTTTTGGAATATATAAGGATGTCATCAATAAAGACAACAACAAACTGATCCAAATATTCCTTGAATACTGGTTCATCATATCCATGAAAGCCGCGAGGAGCATTAGTCGATCCGAAAGACATGACTAAGAATTCATAATGCCCATCCGAAGTTTCGAAGGCGGTCTTTGGAATATCCTCGATTCTAATCTTGGTGATGATATCCGAAGCTAAGATCGATTTTGAAAAAGAATTGTGCCCTTAGAATTTGGTCAAACAAGTCATCAATACAGGTAGAGGATACCTATTCTTGATGGTGACATGGTTCAATTCGATAGTAATACAAAGTCGCATACTCCCGTCTTTCTTCTTTACAAATAAAACAGAGCACCCCGAGGAGATGTACTAGGGCCGAATAAAACCGATGTCCAACAATTTCCGTAGTTGGACCTTTAACTCCCGAAGTTCAATAGGAGCCATTCGATATGGGGTTTTAGAAATGGGCTTTGTACGGAGTTCAAGATCAATAAAGAATTCAACTTCACGTTAAAGGGGTAGGCCGGGAAGTTCTTCAGAAATCGTCGGGAAAGTCAATAACAACAGAATATTATTCAAATTTGGCGTGTCTTTATTCAAATCCATAACATGGTCTAAGAAAGCTTGACATCCGCTTTTCAATAAACGAATAGCTTTATGATTAGATATGATGATGATTGATTTTAATGGTTTAGTTGCTTGAATCGCAAATAACAACGGGTTGGTTAGGAATATGAAAACTAACAACCTTACGAAAACAATCAATTTTGGCATGATGAGTAGTTAACCAATCAATCCCTAAAATCACATCAAAAGCAAGTATCTTTAAAGAGATAAGGTCAACGGGTAAGGTAATGGTGCCAACTTGAATCAAACAAGATTTATAAGCGGTGGATGTGATGAAAGTTTCTCCTAACGGAGTTTCCACAGATAGGTCAAAGTCTAATTTCTCCCGAGTCAAGTTTAAGCGTTGAGCACACGCAGAGAGATAAATGAATGGGTAGCGCGGTATCAAGTAAGGTATAAACTTCATGAGAATTTATAAATAGCTTACCCGTGATCACCTCGTTTGGGTTCCTCGTATTATGACCGGTCCACAACAAACGCTCTTCCCGGAATCGTTGACTTTGACTTTTTCGGGACAGTCTTTTGAGTCACCATCCCCGATGAACTAGGTTTCGCTCTGCATGATCTCGGCGATATGTCCTTCTTTTCCACAATTATAGCATACCTTGAGCTGTTGTGGGCGGGTTTGGTGATATGTCCCTCTTTTCCGCATTTGTAGCATATAATGGGGTGGTCATTCTCCTCCTTAGAACCGATTCTTTTCTTTGCTGCATCGTCTTCACATTGTCATTATTAAATCTCCTCTTTTTAAAATCTCCTCGACTCGCTTCTTCTATTTTCATGGCCATGATTACCACCAGTGGTTACCATTTTTGTCCGTCTGTTTCTTTCTCCATTGGTTATCATTATTACATTGTTCGCTATCTACTCGGTACGATCCTGGTTGTGGTCCTCGGTTGACCGTACTCGTTATCTCATTTCTAATAATTGAGCCCATTTTACAACATCCGAATAGAGAGAAAGTTTATGAGAAATGAGATCTTCGACGTATCTGGGGTTTCAAACCTCTAAGAAACATCCGCGTCATACGTTCCTCATTCTCCACCAAATGAGGTGCAAACTGGATAACTCGCAAACTTTGCCTCGTCTTGAGACAACCGCATCATGTTGTTTTGCTCTAATCGATGAACTCCACTTCCTTCATATGTGAACACTTTCGGGAAAGTATTTGTCATTAAATAGTTCTGAAACGTTTCCCAAGACATCTTTGAGTCTTGATTTGGATGGGTACGCTTCTGAGACTCCACCAGTGGTCTCGCTTCGCCACGGAACATAAAGGTGGCGAATGGAACCTTCTGTTCTCCGTGCATCCCAAGACATCGAATATCTTGGTAATTTGTTTAACCCATATTTTCGCCATGATCGGATCGCTTTCCTTAAATTCGGTGGTCCAACTCTTTGAAGCGCCTGGCGTTGTGACAACCCGTGAATTGCTATCATTTCCTCTGTACTTTGAACACGAGTCTCCCTCGTCGATTTTGCATGAACTTCAAAAGCTTCTAAACATCCCTCGTTCATCATCGCTTCTCGATTGGTGTTGTTCATGGGAGGAACATTGCCGACCACCATTGCGTTCTCCTCGTTGGTGAGATACAGCGTCTCCACGGTCTCATTTCCATTGTTAATATTCTCGATCGACATTCTCAAATATCTTTGTCATAAAACAAGGGTTAATTAAGGAAATCAATATATCACATAATATCCCTATATCTTGACCAACTAACAAATAAGCTTAGGTAGGACACACTAGCGAATGATTTACTCGTCTCTCCCCCTAGTTCTATTCCCCGATCTAAAATCGGAGATCATATCCTAAGCTCGATACCAAACCATGGCGCCCCCAAAATAGGTATACATCACCCATTCGAGTTGTCAAATACATGGTATGTAAACAACTACAACTTTATTATTACAACAAGAAGCTGTGAGTTTAAATACAAATATTATCTTCTGATAATATCTATACTCAAATAAATCCTCATCACATTTATTGATACATTATTTTACAAAAATGGTGAGGACTACTAAACAACTCTCTCTAGAACCTTCATTTCATACCCAGGCTTCGTACTCATTTATATTCTCGCCTCACGAGAAAAATGGAACAAAAAGGAAAGGGTGAGCTTAACTAGCTCAAGAAAGAATATTATGACTAAGATAATATACAACAAATTACCGTTAGTCTTCAACAGGAAAAATTTAATAGAATACAATAGACAACAAATTTTAAATCAATATTCGCATGAGTGGAAATAATAATTCATTAGAAGAGTTAAGTAGAGAATGCAAACTACTATCTTCTATGTATGAATTTAAAAGTTCATCGTCTATCTTTTATCCCTGTAACATCAATCAATATACATCCGGAATCAAATATTCATCTTTGCTCTCTGGGCCAAAGATATTCATCGATTGGTCATGTTCATCTAAACACTGTTCATCTTTGCCTTTACTGACAAAGATATTCTTGTAAATCATTCATCTTTGCACTACATGCCAAAAATATTCAATAATATCATCATTTAAAATGAGGATGATGAAAAATATTTTTTTTTTAAAGAAGCGAATCCGATTGAAACAAAATGACAAGGATTAAGGATTAAGGATTAGTACTTTGTTTTATCCATGTTCAAAAATACCTCAAAAATAATCATAGTGGTGTAAAATTCAAGAATGATCAAAACATGGATCTGATCAAAGCTAGTATCCGAATAGATATTTTAGACGAAAAGAAGAAATTTTATTTTTAAATTGAATAGTCACAGATATCGTGAATAGTGCCAGTATCGTGAATAGTAACTCAAACACCAAAAGATAGAAATTCCACAAAAACATCTTCACGCTTCATGAATAGTACTCGTGAATAGTAACTCGTGAATAGTAACTCATTGAATAGTAACTTCGTGAATAATAACTCATGAATAGTAACTCGTGAATAGTAACCCCAGACATGAAAAAGTTCCAAATTTGATAAAAAGTTCCAACCAATATTTCAAAGATAATGATATTGAAGAAATAATATCATTTGAGAAGAAAATAACATCCCTTACCTCGAAGATTAGAACTTCTAAATTTGGAATCTAGGGTATAGTCTTTGAAGGAACTTGACCGTCTAACAATACTTAAAGTATACTCAAAATACTCACAAGAATACGCCGATAATATAAAGAGAGAAAACTTGGGTTTGGTGTGATTTTCAATTCTAACCTAAGCACCTATTTATAGGAAAATACTTAGAACACCAAAGCGAGAAAATTTAATAAATTATTAATATAATAAATTTGAATTCCTACGCCCACTTTTTTTTTTTGTTCAAACTTCACAAGAACACAAGTATCTCACCTTACAAAACTTACAAAAACATTTTTCATAATTAATTAATTTAAAACTCCAAAAAATAATAATTAATTAATCAAGAACTTCAATAATTCATAATAAATAGTCCTTTTGTCAGAAAATTCGAATCTCGCGTGTTTTTATAGGAAATTCAATTCTCTACAACTGCAGAAGAAAGTTTTTCCGAATTCCAAACAAAAATTGACCGAAATTCATAAGCAGGCGATTTTACAAATTTATAATCAAATTCTCAAATCAATAAATGGGGTCCATTGACATGTTTAACATGTTTTAAACATTTATTGCAACAAAAATACTCTTCCTTTTCAGTATACTCATATATCCCACATTAGATTTGTAAAAATATCACCATTATTATATTATTAAAATAATATATTTAAATGAAATTATTTTATCGGAAAAGATAAAATTTCAATTTTCAACAATTGTCACATTAAAATTTTCTCCATCTATGTCCATATAAAATAGATATTTTCCTCATCATAAAAATCAATAATTAATTATTCCCAAATAATATTACATAATCACAATATTGACAACCTGTGTTCTCCAAGAAAGAGGGGCTTTCAATAAGAATTTCTCCTTCTTGGTAGCAATTAGGTGACCAAACCTCTCCTTAGATGTAACTTTCTAGACATTTAATAATGTTATCTAATAATATTATTGAGATAATATGAATTATTAGCCGATAATGAAAAATATTATTGTAAATGACAATTATTGAAACAACAACAACATAAAATATCAATATGACAATTATTAACTCAATAAAATAAAAATCTTTGAGCGAATAATTCTGTAACCATTATTGAGTAGTGCCTTCAATAATTGGTGGTAACAGGTAATGCATCACTGTGCCATCGCGTCAACAACGCCAGACGTATCGTGTTGTTTTAACCACAGGATTATTCAATAGTGTTAGCGGTAATAACTACTGTAATTATTTTTAAACAACTTATATTTGTCGTTTTCTTCATCCAATCACTTTTTCGTTATGGGGCCTAACATGGGCTTGGCACATGGTAAATACGACGCATTTAATTGTCTGAATGCGCATATTCCACACCAATGACGAATATTCAAGCAACAATGAATATTTTATAACCACTTGCATTATATGAAATATTTGCGTTTTTAACCCTAACTATTCACAATAATCAAATCAACCCTTACTATTTCAAAATAATAAATAGAAAATTAAATTTCATTAATAATAAGTTGAGTCTTACAATTATATATATCAAAATTCCCACGCCCACTCTTAAAATCGATTTAATTTCAATAAGCAGCATGCCACCTTACAGAAAAAAAAGAAAAACGTTTTCTAATTTAAAATAATTTAAACTTTCAAAAATCAATTATTTGAACTTGAAACTTCAATAATTCACAATAAATAGCCTTGTTGTGGAAAATTGAATCTCACGACGTTTTATAGGAAATTCAATTTTCACAACTTTGCAATTGACTGACTTAAGAAATTTTTTTCCAAATTCCAAATAGAATTGATAAAATCCATAAAAGACGATTTTACAAGCTTATAATCAAATTTTCTAAGAGGTCGATAAATGGGGTCCACCAGACATGTTTAACATGTTTTAAACATTTATTGCAACAAAAAATACTCCTCTCATCGCCTAAGTATTCCCATATATCCCTACATTCGTTGTAAAAATATCACCATTATTATATTATTAAAATATAATAATATATTTAAATGAATTATTTTATCGTAAAAAGATAAAATTTCAATTAAAAATTTTCTCCATCTATATCCACATAAAATCAATATTTTTTCATCATATGAATCAATAATTAATTATTCACAAATAATATTACGTGAATCACAATATTGACAACCGGTAGTGTTAGATCATTCTAAAAGCCGTGATCTGCCCGGAAGAAGAGAAGGGGGCTTTCCAATAAGAATTTCTCCTCATCGCACGTAATTCATAACTATCCATATTAATCAAATCAACCCTTATTATTTCAAAATAATAAATAGAGAAAATTACCGATCAAGATTTTATTTTATGATTTAATAATTGATGCGTTGATATTTTATATCGTTGTTTCAATAATTATCATTACACAAGATTTTTCATTATCGAAGCAATAATTCATATTATCCGAATAATATTATTAGATAACATTATTGGCAATGTCTAGAAAGTTCTCGCTCTAAGGAGAGGTTTTCACCTAATCAATAATTGCCCAAGAAAAAAGAAATTTTTATTGAAAGCCCCCTCTTCCGGAACCGCTGGTTGTCAATATTGTGATTCTCGTAATATTATTTGTGAATAATTAATTATTGATTCATATGATGAGAAAAATATTGATTTTATGTGGATATAGATGGAAAAAAATTTTAATTGAAATTTTATCTTTTTCGATAAAATAATTATTTAAATATATTATTATATTTTAATAATATAATAATGGTGATATTTTTACAACTAATGTGGGATATATGAGTATACAAGGAGGAAGAGTATTTTTGTTACAATAAATGTTTAAAACATGTTAAACATGCTCGGTGGACCCCATTTATCGATTGAAATTTGATTATACTTGTAAAATCGTCTGTTTATGGATTTAGGTCAATTCTATTTGGAATTTGGAAAACTTTCTTTCGCAAAGTTGTAGAGAATTGAATTTCCTATAAAAATTTGTGAGATTCAATTTTCCGACAAAAAGGGCTATTTATTGTGAATTATTGAAGTTTCAAGTTCAAATAATTGATTTTTGGAAGTTTAAATTATTTTAAATTAGAAAAACGTTTTTTCTTACTTTTTCTAGAAGGTGGCATGTGCTTATTGAGTAAAATCAGATTTCAAGAGTGGCGTAGGAATTTTGATATATATAATAATATTAAATTAAATTTTTCGCTTTGGTGTTCTAAGCAATTTCCTATAAATAGGGTGCTTAGGTTAGAATTGAAAATTACGCTTTAAACTCAAGTTTTCTCTCTATATTATCGAAGCGTATTCTTGTGAGTATTTTGAGTATACTTTGAGTATTGCTATACGGTGCAAGTTCAAGTCATAGCCTATATCCGGTGTTTCAACTAGAAGTACTGTCTTTGTGAGGTAAGGGATATTTTTTTTCGTAATGATATTATTTCTTCAATATCATTATGTTGAAATATTGATCTGAAGTTTTTATCAAATTTGGAACTTTTGGTGTCGGAGTTACTATTCACGATACTAAGACTATTCACGATATCTGATCTTATTCATTTAATACTAAGACTATTCATCGAAAAAATGAAAAATTTTCTTTTCAGTCAAAATATCTATTCGGATACTAGCTTTGATTGTATCCATGTTTTGATCATTCTTGAATTTTACACCACTATAATCATTTTTGAGGTATTTTTGGACATGGATAAAACAAAGTACTAATCCTTAATCCTTAATCCTTGTCATTTTGTTTCCTTTGGATTCGCTTTTTTTAAAATATTTTCATTATCCTCATCTTAAATGATGATATTATTGAATATCTTTGGCTTTTGTAGTGTAAAAGATGAATGATTTCGAAGCAATATCTTTGGTCCGAAAAGTAAAGATGAAATGTGTGTTTAGATGAACACTGATTAATCGATGAATATCTTTCGGCTCAGAAAGTGCAAAGATGAATATTTGATTCCGATATATATTGATTGATGTTACAGGTAAAAGATGAGCGATGAACTTTTAAATTCATACATGTAAGATAGTAGTTTGCATTCTCTACTTAACTCTTCTAATGAATTATTATTTTCACATTGCGAATATTGATTTAAAATTTGTTGTCTATTGTATTCTATTAGATTTTTCCTCGTTGAAGACTAACGATAATTTGTTGTATATTATCTTAGTCATAATATTCTTTATCGGGCTAGTTGAGCTCACCCTTTTCCTTTTTATTCCATTTTTCTTCTCAGGGAGGCGAGAATATATGAGCGAGTATTTAGCAGTGGGTATGGAATGAAAGTTCTAGAGAGAGTTGTTTAGTAGTCCTCACCATTTTTGTAAAATAATGTATCAATAAATGTGATGAGGATTTATCGAGTATAGATATTGTCTCAGAAGATAATATTTGTATACAAACTCACAGTTTTTTATTGTTGTAATAATAAAGTTGTAGTTGTTTCGCATCATGTATCGACAACTCGAATGGGTGATGTATACCTATTTTGGGGGCGTCACAAGGTGGGTGAAGCAACGTTGTTGGGACTGAAGTTGGTACGTATGACTACGAAAAAGATTCAAACGATCCGACAACGTATAAAAACCTCACAAGATCGACAAAAGAGTTATGTTGATCTTCATCGAAATGACGTGGAATTCGATATAGGAGATCATGTGTTGTTACGTGTTGCTCCATGGAAAGGGGTTACGAGATTTGGAAGAGAGGAAAGCTCAATCCTCAATTCATGGCCCATTTTAATCCTCGATCGAGTAGGAATCGTGGCCTATAGACTTCGCTTTTACCGCCAAGTATGTCTCGTGTTCATAACGTTTTCACATATTCATGTTACGTAAATATGTGAAAGATCCAAACCACATTATTAGGGTGAACAGGACGAAATAGCGGAAGACTTAACGTGTATGAAGAGGTGCCTGTTCAAATCTT
Organism: Panax quinquefolius; assembly: GCA_020205615.1. NCBI lineage: Eukaryota > Viridiplantae > Streptophyta > Magnoliopsida > Apiales > Araliaceae > Panax > Panax quinquefolius. The sequence continues at coordinate 11,657,874 of CM035163.1, forward strand.
GGATAAGAAGGAACATATTTTACGCTCCAAGGTTATACCTCAAGTCAAAGTTTTATGAAGGAACCACGATGTTGAGGAAATGACCGGGAGTTAGAATCTAAAATGAAATCAAGGTATCCTTACCTCTTTGACATACCAGTCGTACCCTAATTTCGAGGGCTAAATTTCTTAAGAAGGGAGATGTGAGACCCCAGATTTTATGAATAAATAATTTTCTCAAAATATTTTATATTATGGTGTGAATTTGATATAATGTTATAGTTGTGGGTAATATTTATAAATTTTGCAAAGTATGCAAGTTGTTATATTATATTCGATTAGTCGGGAATATTCTTTTGTGTCAGGGAATATTAAACGACTCAAGACAATCATCATTAATTCGACCCACAACGGAATTATTCATCGGATTGAGAAAATGACAAAATATTTTTATAAAAATAACGACGGAAGTTTTTCCGTTATCTTCGTTGAACTACTCGGGTAGTAAAAGTAAAGAATCTGGCGTGGTCAAGACAAGTAACACGCCAGTATTGATTATTAATGCTCATGCGTGAGAAGTCACTCAGTTTTGTTCAATTATTGCTATATTAATTTGTTGATAGTATCTCACGTTATTTGATTCAATTATTGTCGATATTTTATATATTATTAAATCAATAATTGAAATGACAAAGTTAGTAATATTATAAATCGCAATATTAACGATGTCTGTAAGTTACGCGAGGAGAGGTTTGGTCACCTAATTGCGGCGCTAATAGGAGAAATCCTTATCGAAAGCCCTCTTTCCGGGAACTAATTGGTCGATTAATATTGTGAATTATAATAATGATGACAAATGTTGTTAAAAATATTGAAAGGATTTTTTATGAGGTAGTTATTTGTAAATTTGACGTATTATTTAGACCTCATTTACCTATTTTTCAACATTATTGATAGAAAATTATTTAAATATAATGGGACCCCCGTGATTATGACATGTTGGGGGAGGGAACATGTGGGGCCCACGGTTTGAAAATTGAATGGGTGGGAGGTTTTGATTTTTGGTTTATACTCTGGAGGAGTATTATTGTTATCATTATATATATATATATTATATATAATATATATAATATATTTTATTTAAAAGATTTTGCTTTAAATATGGATCGTCCGATTAAAAGTAAATCAATACTGACTAATTCATGAATTAGTTATTACGCGATCCATTCTTCTTATAAATAAGCTTCATTCCTTCATTATTTTTTTACGAATTCCTTTGAACTCTGAGATGGAAGTTATAGAGAGAAATAAGAAGAGAAGTCGTTAACTTTCTTTTCCTTTATCCAGTTTCTTTTTACGGTAAGGATATTACTCTTTTGTATTCAAGAAGAGAACTTCGTTATTCCATTTCTTTATTATTCATTGGAATAACTCTGTATACGCTTGAATACCCTATACTTGGTGACATTCTTCTATTATTTCGTATTTATTATTCGGTTGGAACATCCTCATTCAGGCTTTTACTGTGGGACTGGTTCCGTCTTTTTATTATTCTCGTTGGAATATCCGCATCGTGTGTTTTACAGGATTCGATTAAAATCTTTATTATTCTCACGTATTTATTATTTCATTGGAATAACCTATCTATGCCAATACCGCATGCATGGTGATTTCGTTGTTATTCCATTATTTATTATTACATTTGAACATCCCGTTGTGTGATTTTCACCGACCGGTTCCGTTATTATTATTATTCATTGGAATAACTCGCTACATCAAGCAATCGCATTTACGTGGTGATTTATGTTGTTATTCCATTCTTTATTATTCTCGGTTGGTTAAAATTTTGACTTCTATACTCCATGAAATTAGTGGAATATCCTTGATATTTGCGCTTCATCCAGTATTTTTCATGGAAATATTCTTATGAGCATTCTTGAATTTTACTCTACAAAGAAATATCATGTTGACAATTTGGACGTTATTAGTTCCTACATAACTTAATTCTTGAACTTGTTTTATTGAATTCTTATATCATTGTCATCATCCTCATGATTATATTTTTTAAAGTCATCCGTGGCACTGTAGAGCATGGATGGACTTGGTATGATTATGACTGAGGATTATTGATTGTAATTATGGATGAAATGTTATAAATGATGTGGTAAAAGTCCTCATTGTCCGTAGAGTGCATTGATGGACAGTTGTTGGCATGATCATGATTATTGATGAATACACAAATATCTTTGGCCCAGTAGTGCGTGGAATTTGTGGTCGTGATCCTAATGAATATCCTTGGCAGTAGTCTTGAGGAGATGATGTGGATTATTTATTGTTTGAGTCCCAACGATAAAAGTAATGAAAACCTTATAAAACATAAAAGATAGTAGATTTTATTCTCTACTTGACTCTTTTAATGGATTGCTTGATCCGCCGCAGTTAAACTTGATGTCTATTGTATTTTATCAGTTTAACATTGTTGAAGGCTAATGATAATTTATTCTGCATTATCTTAGTCATAATATTTTTTGCTGGGCTAGTTGAACTCACCCTTTCTTTCACTGTTCTCTTCAGGAAATGAGAATGTAGCTGGAACTAGTCGGGGGACGGAGTGATGGTCCGAGATGGTGTCTTAGTAGTCCTCACTATTCTATAAAATAGTGTGATAATAAATGTAATGAGGACATTTTCTGAGAGTGGATATTGTCTAAAAGACTATTTGTATTAAAACTCACAGTTTGTATTTTGTCGTACTTTACACGACTGTTGTATAATTAAGTTGTATTTGAATTTTGTACCATGTATTTGACGACTCAAGATAGGTGATGTATACCTATTTTGGGGGCATCACATTAATGTAATTTTGGTATGAATGGATTTTCTAGGTACTGTTTCACTAATTTTGGTATGAATTAATTCTGTAGCTGAAATATTAAAGTTTTGTTCTTTTGTTCAATATAATATAGTACCAAGTACCAACTTTGCAACAGTTTGTGCGAGAGAAAACGTCCATTAATTTCCGCCTTATAACTCATTGCTGTCTACGTTTCCATCATGTTGTTCTCCTCAAATTAACTGTTAGAATTTTGTAGCTAGATAATGTTATTAGAAGATTTGGTAATGGTTGTTAATGTTGTACTCTGCATTTTGGTAGTGTGAGTATCATGTCTCATGTTATATTATTGTTTGGTAGTGTGAGTATCATGTCTCATTATCTAAAACTAGGTGATAGCCCGTGCATTCTACATAGAATAACGGATTGATACCTGATATCACCAATCATTTTCTTAGGATATAGCAGACAAACTCATACCCCATTACAACAAAACCAAAATCTATAATTCTAAAAACAAAAATTAATTATAAATAACATAGATATTGAACTAATATGCAACAAAAACATACATACTTGAAGAGCATCACTCAGAAGCTGAGGAAGCCTTGAACTAATAGGCTTTCCAGGAGAGAGAAAATGATTCTTTATTACAGAGTTTTGAAATTTCGGAGTCTTAGCTTCTTGGCAACCTTCAAATGAATCATCTAATGTTTCCTCATTTGTAAGATGAGTTCCATCCTTTGTTTTAGCAAGCAGTAACCCCTTTCCAACTGTTAAGGATGAAGAATATGCACTTCTTTCTTTCAAAAATACATAGAAGGGAGAGGCTATGGCCCCAGGAAGCTGTTCTAAAATTTCTTGCACAAATTCCACATCCAGTCCAAATCTATCCTGGTCCATCCATTTCAACAATATTTCAGACGAAATCTCAAGCTTTCTTTGATCCCAAATAATAGATGGAATGTTGATCGACTCAATTGAACTGCAAAATTTGGCCAAAGGAACAACATTCTCCTCAATTTTTGGTCCCCAATATCCCAGTAAGATGAGCTTGTTGCATCTGCAGCATGCTTGCAGTAGAACTGAAGGTTATCAGTCTGCATTCTTGAAACAACTAATAGTTTGCAGTGACATGTATAAAAATATAAATTGCATTTGAAATGTATGTTCTTACTTCTGAGCTATGAACTATTTCCAGACATAATTAAATACCCAAAAAATACTATAAAGAATAAAATAGAATGAGTACATAAAATGGCAGTTAAAGACAAACCTTTAACACAAAAAATATGAAATATGACATTCCTTTGAATGTTCATTCTCATACATTTAGTAATCCAGATTGAACATTAACAAATAGAGCCTGACCCAAAAAGATTAATTTAAGACAAACCATTACTATTATTCACAGTTTTAGTTTTAACTTTCACATAACAATCCACACGTATATTAAATTCAATTGATCAAACAGTAAAATAACATACAATGAAATTATAATTAAACTTGTGAATAGAATTAACCCAAAAAATCATGTACAGGGAAACCAATTCACATGGCTTCAAAATCAAATCAAATAAAAACTATAGAATGAGTAGAATACAAAAAGCATAACCTTAATTTCGTTTCTGATAATATTAAAAATAGAAGAGAAGTAGTAGAAATTTCAATTAGTTCTCTTTCATACCTGAAAAAACTTCAAATGGTTAAATTGATTTGTGATTGTATCATTACTTCGGCTGAACAAAAAACTCACAAAAGTTATGTGGATGGACACACATTTATATGACACCTTATGATTTTATGGAAAAAATGAGTTTATTTTATTTATTTCTAGAAAATGATACCTTATGATTTTTAGTGTTTCTGTTATAATCAGAGCCCTCTTATTCTTCGTCCACAACTTGGCCAAACCATTGACTTATGACTGAAGATGTCCTTCATTTTCTTCAATTCCTGCATTCAATTCAACAATTATTATCTTTCTTTTGTGTTTCTTTTTAATAAATTTATGGCCGAAGAAAGACAAAATTAGATCCTAATTTTGAATAGTAATAGTAAACCACCTTGGAAAAAGATTTTTCTTCTCTGATTGAATTTGTACGAATCCTGCTTGAGCTCATACGATCAGAGAATTTTCGGGGACGAAGTATTGGTCGGAGAGGAGGTAGAGACGGCGGCGTCTCGGTGGAGTTTCTTAAACCTTTCGAGGAGGCGATTGAACAGTGAAAAGAGAGGAGGAACAATCCAACAGATTTGACTACCATGCAATAGTAGTCACCAAGCTCTACTTTGTAAGCTATTAATTAATGTACCAGTAACATCCAATGTGATACAACGTAACATTGTCAATATAGACATAGTGAGTGAGTATGATTTTGTTGCAGGTTCTAATATCTAGATTCTGAAATGAAATTCTAGTGAAACATCAGTACAACACTTTCTGTAGATATTAAAAGTTAGATCAACAGTAATGGCTAACACAGTCGATCATCAGCTCCCTCTATTCTACTCAGCAGACTCTGTATTTTAAATTATCATTAACTTGTTAAAACTTGCTACATCCTGAATCAAGTATACATTAACGATATTTCTTTACAATAAACTATAAAGGAACTTTTTGACATAACATAGAAAACTATGGAACAATAGAAAAACTATTTAATAATTTGATTTCAAAATATAAGAATATATATCATCTCTATATTTGGATCGAACCAATTTCATGATTTACAACAGGTCTATTATCAAATCATACATTTCTGATGGATGATAATTGTAGAAAATAACTTTGTCAAATTAAGGTTCATATGCTCATATTAACTCAAATTTCTGTTTTCAAAGAGGAGTAATAATAGAGTTCCAGAGTCCTGCAATAGGCTACATATTAACAAACATAAACTTAACAAAATTTTGTTAAATTCATTATGGATCTATTGTTCCTCAAGATCCTAGCAGTTCCAAACTTCTATGTGCCAAATATCATAGTTTTAATGATCTTTTCTGAGAATAATAGCAGTGGTTCAGAAACTAATATATGATTTCATAATCTATAATCATGTTTCCATAATACTCCGTATCTGCAAGTGTACTAACACTAATGAGAAACTCATAAATCACTTAGATCAATAATATTTACACATGCAATGCATCTTGTATAAATCATTTATATACCGGAGCCACCTATTCGGGTCACCGGTGATTATAGCGTGGTCCCCAACAATTAGCAAGTATATAATCCAATTCGGAGCAGAGTACATATAGACATTTTGATAGTATCCCTAATATCTTCTTCCACCAAACAAAGCACCGATCAAATGAAGTACCAAAAATTGACAATCAAAAATGGACAAAAAAATCAAAACCCACCAACATATCTAGAAATCAAAAGCAGCCCAAAAAATTTATAGTTTGTTCATTGAACAATGAAATCAAAAAGAAAAAAGTGTGTGTGAAGATAGATCGGAATGAAGATGAACAGAGTTTTGAGACCCCCACCTTGTATTATTGAGAGAAAGTTTAATGAGAGATAAAAATTAATTGGGTGAAGATGATGACTCACGTAACGTATCATGATAGATAACGGTTTAGAGAGAGAATGGAACTCAGAATAGAGGCTTCCCCCTTATATCTGCTTCTGACTTCAACCTCTTTGTTGAACCTTTTGGCTTTCTTGAATTGCCCTATGTTGGTGGCGCCGCCCCTCGGACAAACGTTGTTGGTCGGGTTTTCACTGCAAATGAGTCCCCTCCTGAACAGAAATTCTGAGGTTCAATTGGATTTTTGGTTCGGTGATGGAAGAGCACGAATTTGGGGATCTTCAAGGAATGTTTTTTATGTGTAAAAGCTTGAAAGAAGAAAAGAGGAGAAGAGGAAGAAGAGGGGAAATCCATCGACAAAAAGAATCGGAATCGGAATCGGAAGAGGAAGGGGAAATGAAAACCCCACCGTCAATTAGGAATTTATATCGATTAGAAAGAGTTAATTAATTGATGGAAGAGGAAACGTCGATCAAATGCAGAACTCAATTGCAGACTCGATTCTAAATTCTCGTGAGATTGGAGAAATCAACCAAGTTAAATTCTAATTAATTAAGAGTTAATCAAATTTTCAATTGAGGATCGTCCTAGCTGCCTTTATATATAAGGATTGAAGTGTTATATTTGTTTACACATTAAGATCTGTTGTAAATCTAAGGTCATATGAAAGAATTTTTTTTGTAATGTATTTACTGATTTAGAGATGTGCAAATCATTATTCAGTATCTGAACTCACGACATGATTTTGCGATATGGGTCAACTAGTACTTAGTCCGGAGAAAGCAAATATGTTAAAGCAAAAAAAGATTAAAGGATCTTGTGCACCATGGACTTGTGTATCTTAATAACTATGTTCTAAAAGACGCTAGGGGTCTAGACGAGATTTTTTATTTTAAGTCAATTTTAATATTTTATTTTATATTTACCAAAACAAAACAATAATATAAAATAAAATAATCTATAATAAAGACTTTTGCTTAAAGTTCAAACACATTCATATTGCCAACGTCAAAATTTAAACATAAACATTCAATTGTTCAAAGTTTAAACACAAACAAATAATAAAAAATACAAACTAATAGTCCTCATCTTCATATCCCTCTATATCTTCAACTCTTCTTCTTTATATCCCTTCACTTGTGAGTTGTACGCATCGTATGAATTTTGAATTTTAAATGTCTTAATTTAATTTTTAAAAATGAATGATTATCTTGTATTTTGAAACAAAAAGTGTATTCTTGTATCATCATGCTTCAATGAAAACAATTGCTTCAATGAATTAAAATAAACAATATATATAAGACCCCAACTTATTATAAATAAAATTGAAGTTTTCCTCTATTCATTATTCTAAATTAATAAGGTGTTAATTTGATATAATGCTTTGGTTATGGGTGAAATGTGTAAATTTTTGCAAAATAAGCAAGTGGTTATAAAATATTCATTTCTGTCGGGGAATATTCGTTTGGTCGTGGAATATTCTCTTTATAAAGAATATCCGCATTTACTGCCAGTGCGATCAATTGTGGGCCCCATAACTAATAAGCATGGGATGAAGAAAGCGACAAAGTTTGAGTTTTATAAATAATGGCGTAATTGTTTCAAGATTAACACCGTTGGAATATCTCGGTGGTTAAAATACGATGAATCTGGCATGATCGCAGACAAAGAAAGACACGGTATCGCACAATATTTTGAAATTATTGATTCTTACGTAAGAAGGCACTACTCAATAATTGTTACATGATGAGTTATCGCTTAATATTTTATTTTATTAATTCAATAATTATTGTGTTGATAGTTTATATTATTATTGTTTCAATAATTGTCATCGCATTTGATTTTCCATTATCGGATCAATAATTCATATTATTTGAATAATATTATTAGATAGCATTATTGGCAATGTCTAGAAAATTACATCGAGGAGAGGTTTGGTCACCTAATCAAGGCCAAGAAGAAGGAGAAATCCTTATTGGAAAGCCTCTTTCCTGAACTAGCCTGGTTATCATAATTGTGATTCTCGTAATATTATTTGTGAATAATTAGTTATTGATTTATATGATAAGAAAATATTTATTTGATGTGGATATAAATGATGGATTTATTTATTTATGTGGTTATAAATGAAGGAATTAATGCTGAGGTGTTTTATCAGAATTTTGTCAGAGTGGAGGTATTAAAAATCATCCGTTTGTGGATTTCGGATATTTTCTGTTGAGAATTTGGAAAAACTTCCTTATATGAAGTTGTAGAGAATTCGATTTCATGCGAAATGGACATAAAATTCATATTTTTATGATAAACGAGCTATTTTCTATGAATTACTGAAGTTTCAAAAAATAAAATGATATTTATTAAATTATGGGTGGGACCCACTTTTGGTTGGTGTTGAATACACATGGGCTGCTATTTTGTTCCAAGATGGCTGACTTGGTTGGTGAAGGTAGGTGTAGAAGAAAGAAAAAGGATTAATAATATTTTATTATTTAGTCTCCTTTGGCGTTCTAGCATTTTCCTATAAATAGACGCTTAGGTTAGAATTGAAAATCACACCAGAAACAAGTTTTCTTTCTCTCTAGATTATCGAAGCGTATTTTTGTGAGTATTTTGATACTTTGAGAGTCTTTGTCGATATCTGAGTTTCCTTTAGCTTTATATCCGATATTCCGATCGTAAAATCTTAGTTATTTTGAGGTAAGTGGATGTTATTTTCTTCTTAAATGATATTATTTTCTTCAATATCATTATACCGAAATATTGGTTTGAACTTTTTAATCAAAGTTGAAACTTTTTGTGTCTGGGGTTCTTATTCACGTATCTCAAGACTATTCACATATACAAGACTATTCACGAATACCAAGACTATTCCTTTGAAAAATGAATTTTTTTTTTTGTCCAAGATGTCTATTTTGGCTACTATCTTTGATCAGTATCCATGTTTTGATCGTTATTTTTGAATTCTCGCTTCACAATTGGTTATTATGAAGTATTATTGATCTTGGATAAACTGTTATACTGAATCCCTAATATTTGTCCTTCCGTCCTCACCGGATTCGTTCTTCTAAAATGTTTTCATCATCCTCGGTCCTTAATGATGATATTATTGAATATCTTTGGCCCGTAGTGCAAAGATGAATGATTAATCGATGAATATCTTTGGCCCAGAAAGTGCAAAGATGAACAGTGTTGAGATGAACACGACTAATTGGTGATATAAAATGAATATCTTTGGCACAGTAAAAAAAGATGAACATTCAATTAAAGATGTATATTGATTGTTGTTATGGGATAAAATATTGATGATGGACTTTTAAATCTTAGAAGATAGTAGAACTCATTCTCTACTTGACTCTTCTAATGGATTGTTGTTTCCACCGCAGGTTTTGATCTAAAACTTGTTGCCTATTATGTTTTATCGATTTTTCCCCGTTGAAGACTAGTGATAATTTGTTGTATGTTATCTTAGTCATAATATTCTTTATTGGGCTAGTTGAGCTCACCCTTTTCCTTTTGTTCCATTTTCTTCTCGAGAGGTGAGAACATATCGAGGGATCTAATCGGGGGTATGGAGTGATGGTTCAAGAAAGATGTTTTAGCAAATCCTCACTATTTCGTAAAATAGTGTTTGAATAATTGTCATGAGGACTTATTTGAGTTTTGATATTGTCTGAAGAAAATATTTGTATTTAAACTCACGAAGATGTGTTGTCGATTTTGCACGACAATTGTATTATTGAAGTTGTAGTTTGCTTTCTCGCATTACCATGTATTTGGCGACTCGGGATGGGTGTTGTATACCTATTTTGGGGGGCGCCACAATTGGTATCAAAGCTTAGGATATGGTCTCTGGCGGAGATCGAGGAATAGAAGTAGGAGGGGAGAGATGAGTAAATCCTTTGCTAGTGTGTCCTATCTAAGCTTATTTGTTGGTTGGTCATAATATAGGGATATTATGTGATATGCTAATTTGTTTAATTAACCCTTGTTTTATGAGTATTTAAGAATGGCTGCTGAGAACGTTAACAATGGAGTGTATGAGACTGTGTAACAACCTTTAGTCACAAACCAGGAGAACGTGCAACAGAAAGACAATATTCCTCCTATAAACAACACTACCGAGCAAACGATGAATGATGGAATGTTTAGGAGCTTTTTACAGTTCATGCAAAATCAGACGAGGGAGACTCGTGTACAAAATACGGGTAGAAATGATGGCAACGTACGGCCTGTCACAGCCAAGAAGTTCAAGAAGTTGGGACCACCAGATTTCTGGGGAAAGCCCGATCCGATTAAGGCAGAAACATGGGTCAAATAAATTACCAAGATATTCGATGTCTTGGGATGCACGGAGGAACATAAGGTTCCATTCACCACCTTTATGTTCGTGGAGAGCAGACTTGGTGGGAATCGTGAAGCGCACTCCAACCATCAGACTCAACATGTCTTGGGAAAGATTGAAAACTGTTCAAAGACAAGTACTTTCTTGAACGTATTCATCATATGAAGGAGGTAGAGTTTATTAGACTGGAACAGAACAATATGTCGGTGTCTCAGTACGAGGCTAAGTTCGCGGAGTTATCCAGGTTTGCACCTCATTTGGTAGAGAATGAGGAACGTATGAAGCGGATGTTTCTGAGAGGTCTAAAACCCGAGATTCGTTAATACCTTATCTCTCATAAATTTTCTCTGTATTCAGATGTTGTCAACGGGGCTCAATTATTAGAGCGAGATAATGAGTATATTTAATCGAGGATCACAATCAGGTCATACTAGGTGGTGGCAAGATCATTGGAGCGATGATAACCAAATGAGGAGGGAAGAATACGGAAAAAAGCTAGAACTACTCGGGTGGTAATCGTGGCCATGATAATAGAAGAGGGAGTCTAGTGGAAATTTCAAAAGAGGAGATTCAACAATGACAGAAGAAGACGCAAAGACAACACCAAAGATTAATCACTGTTGTTAGAGAGGAGAACGACCCCGATTAGGTGTGTTACAAATGCGAAAGAGGGACATATCACCCATGGCGCCCACAACAATTCAAGGTATGTTATAAGCGTGGAAAGGAGGGTCATATAGCTGAGAGAGTGTTCTATAGCAAAACCAAGTTTCAATGGGGATGGTGACTCAAAGTCGTGTCCGGATAAGTCGAAATCAACGGTTCCTGGAAGAGCGTTTGTCGTGATTGGCCAAAATGTGAGGAACTCAAACGAGGTGATCACGGGTAAGCTTATCATAAACTCTTGTGAAGTTTATACCTTACTAGATACCGGTTCTACACATTCTTTTATCTCTCTTGCTTGTGCTCAACGTTTAAACTTGACTCCAGAGAAATTGGATTTTAACTTATCTGTTGAAACTCCGTTGGGTGAAACTTTCGTTACATCTACAGTTTATAAATCTTGCTTGATCTAAGTTGGCACTATCACATTACCTGTTGATCTTATCTCTTTAAAGATACTTATTTTTGATGTGATTTTAGGAATTGATTGGTTAACCACTCATCATGCCATAATTGATTGTTTTCGCAAGGTTGTTAGTTTTCATATTCCTAACCAACCTGTTATGCGAATTCAAGCAACTAAACCACTAAAATCAGTCACTGTCATATCAAGCCACAAAGCTATTCGTTTATTGAAAAATGGATGTCAAGCTTTCTTAGCCCATGTTATGGATTTGAACAGAGACATGTCAGATTTGGATAATATCCTGAAGAACTTTTCGGTCTACCCCCAGAACGTGATGTTGAATTCTTTATTGACCTTGAACCGGGTATAAAACCCATTTCTAAAACCCCATATTGAATGGCTCCTATTGAACTTCAGGAGTTAAAAGTCCAACTACAAGAGTTATTAGACATCGATTTCATTCGTCCTAGTACATCTCCTTGGGGTGCTCCTGTTTTATTCGTAAAGAAGAAAGACGGGAGTTGTAAGACCCCAGCTTTTATAAATAAAGATGAATTTTCTATAAATATTATTTTTGAATATTATGGAATAAATTTGATATAATGTTATAGTTCAGGTAATATTTATAAATTTTGCAAAAGTAAGCAAGTTCTTTATAAAATATTCGTTTGGTTTGGGAATATTCTTTTTTTGGGGAATATTCGTACGACTACTCAATCATTGGAGTGGACCTGGCGCGGAAGTATTGTCGTAGTTAGAAAGCGACAAAATTATCTTTCTATAAAAATAATGTATGAGGTGTTACCGTTAAAACCATTGAACTACCCGGTGGTAAAATACAAGAATCTGGCATTGGTTGCATAAGAAGACACTGCGGATTGATTATTAATGCTTACGTGAGAAGTCACTTAGCTATACTCAATTATCACACAAAGAATTGCTACATCATATCTCTTATATTATTGATTCAATTATTGTCACAAGATTATCTCAGATAATATGTTATATTATTAATCGAGACTTACAAGTTATAAATGATTAATAATTGTTGAAAGATTAAAAATGTGTTGATTAAAAATAAAATGATTTGTAGTAATATTTATTCAATCCTTGATGTATATAAATTACATTATGAGACGTTTGTGGTAAGTTTGATTATTTTATGGGGGGCCCATATGTCATCATCTAAGAGTCCCTAAATCAATAGTAATTACCTTTGTGAATAGTAATTACCTTTGTGAATAGTAATTACCTTCATCAATAGTATTTACCTTCGTCGATAGTAATTATCTTTGTGAATAGTAATTACCTTTGTAAATAGTAATTACTTTTGTCAATAGTATTTACCTTTCAATAATAAGTAATTACCTTCTTCAATAAGTAATTACCTTCATCGATCAATAGTAATTACCTTCGTCAATAGTAATTACCCCCTTCGCAAATAGTAGTTGTCCTTGATATTACCAAGAGTTAATCGCCTCTTGATTGTTCCAAGGGTTAATTACCCTTCGCAAATAGTAGTTGTCTCTTCAATATTACCAAGAGTCATTTTGACCCTTCGTTAAGACTAAGAGCCACCCTCGCTTTTTCTATAAATAGAAAGCTCATTCCTTCATTATTTCTTTTAATTCAATTGAAACTCTAGAGAGAGAAACTATAGAGAAAGAAGAAAAGTATTTTGCTACTTCACTTTTCCAATATTCAGCTCTTCTAAGGTTGGGAATATTATTTGTTGTACCCGTAAGGGGTCTTATTCTTTCTTATTCATGAAGAGAACTTCTGTTATTCCATTCTTTATTATTTTGTTGGAATAACCTGTAAAAGTGGCATACCCTATACATAACTTGTATATGCGGCATACCCTATACTTGGTGAAATCCATATGTTATTCTATTCTTATTTATTCATTGGAATAACTTTGATAACGTGGTTTACCCTATACTTGGTGACATTCTTTTATTATTCATCTTTATTATTCATTGGAACATCCCGCTCGTGTGTTTTACACAGGACACGGTTAAAATCTTTTTTCATTCTGTTGGAATATCTATCTGTGTGTTTTACACCGGATGCGGTTCCATCTTTATTATTATTCGTTGGAACATCCCGCTTGTGTGAATTTCACCCGACCGTTCCGTTATTATTATTCGTTGGAATAACATACATCATGCAAGCACCGCATGCATGGTGATTTCTTTTGTTATTCCATTCTTTATTATATTCAAATTGGTTAAAATTTTGACTTCTATACTCCATGAATTTAGTGGAATATCCTTGATATTTGCGCTTCATCCAAAGATTTTTAATGAAAATATTTTTCCGAGCATTCGTGAATTTTACTCTACAAAGCGAAGATCATGTTGACAATTTGGACGTTATTAGTTCCCTGAATAAATTAATTCGTGAACTTGTTTTATTGAATTATTATGTCATTGTCATCATCCTCATGTTATATTATGTTATCTTTCGCTTTACGTGCATAGATGAACTTAGTATGATTATGACCGAGGATCATTCGGTATAATTATGGCTTGATATAAATGATGTGACAAAAGTCCTCGGTGGCTCGTAATGCGTTGATGGATAGTTTTTGGTATGATTATGACGGGGTGATTCTAAGTATAGTCATGACCATTGATAATTTGATGAAAATCCTTGACCGTAGTACACGAGGATGATTAGATATTGTGGTTTATTCATTAAACCGAGTCTTAGTGATAAAAATTGATGAAAACCTTTTAAAACCTAAAAGATAGTAGACTTTATTTTCTACTTGACTCTTTTAATGGATCAGATATTCGCCGCAGATTAAAACGGGTGTTCATTGTATTTTATCGTTTAACATTGTTGAAGACTATTGATAATTTATTCGCATTATCTTAGTTATAATATTTCTTCTTGGGCTAGTTGAGCTCACCCTTTCTTTTCACCGTTCTCTTCGTGAAATGAGAATATAAATGGGACGAGCCTGGGAAAAGAGTGATGGTCCCAAGATAGCATTAGTAGTCCTCACTATTCTCGTGAAATAGTGTGATAATAATTGTAATGAGGACTCCTTTTGAGTTTGTATAATATCTAGTAAACAATATTTGTATTCAAACTCATGCTTTATGTCAGTATTGTACACTACGCTTATATTAGTAAGTTTGTATTTGAATTTATGTACCATGTAAGTGGCGACCCAAGATGGGTGACGTATACCAAATTTTGGGGGCGTCACAGGAGTATGCAACTTTGTATTGACTACCGAGAATTGAACCATGTCACCATCAAGAAAAGGTATCCGCTACCTTGCATTGATGACCTATTCGACCGCCATAAAGGAGCACAATTCTTTTCAAAGATCGATCTTCGCTTTTGGATATCATCACCAAGATTAAAACCGAGGATATTCCAAAGACCGCCTTCGAACTCTAGAGACGGACATTATGAATTCTTAGTCATGTCTTTTGGATCGACTAATGCTCCCGGCCGCTTTCATGGATATGATGAACCGAGTATTCAAGGAATATTTGGATCGGGATTCGTTGTTGTCTTTATTGATGACATCCTCATCTATTCCAAAAGCCGTGAAGATCATGAGCGCCATTTAAAGCTGATACTTGAAAGGCTTCGTGAAAACAAGCTTTATGCCAAGCTGAAGAAATGCGAGTTCTGGTTTGAGAAAGTAGCATTCCTTGGGCACGTGGTGTCAAAACATGGAGTATATGTTGACCCGGCGAAGATTGAAGCAATACAAAGTTGGGAGCAACCGAAGTCGGTGACCAAAGTGTTAGGTTTGTAATATTCATGAACGCAATCAAATTGCATAAATTAGCGGAAGCGAGTAAAAATCAGAGTTTAAAATTTTTTACAAACCATATACCCAGATCACCCTTTATGCACAATTATTAATTAAACGAAAAGATAAAGAATAAAATCATACCTTGAAGATCGAGCTTCCTCGTGTACAAGTTCACCTCCAAATCCTTTCGCGTTCAACTTGAATCCACCGGGTTTGGTTCCTTCCTTTGATCAACGTTAGCCACCCATATGTTTGGCCTCTAGAGGTGATCCACCAAGGAAAAATAAAGATTCAAGAAGAAGAAGTGGTATTGGCTCAACCCTAGTTTTCTATCTTTATAGAAAGGGCGTACTCTCCAACAAATTGGAATTATTACGTTGTAAAAGTTAACAACCCCCAACACCCATAATAAGACTCCTCTTATTTATAGATGTGGGCAACCCACCTTAACAATTAAGGAATTGTGATTTATTTAATTAATTAAATTCTTTTAATTAATTAAGCTCCCTAATCTTATTAGGGATAATTAATTAAACTCCTTTAACTAATTTTCCTTCCTAATTCAATTAGGAATAAATGAGAGTACTTATATTAAATTAATTCCTAAACTCTTTTAGAAATTAAAATAATAATAATTGTAATAATATTAATAAGACTCCTCTTATTAATTTATATTTAATATTTCTAAAATATTAAATAATAATTATTAAGCTATTTAATTTATTCTATCACCATAGATTAAATTAAATATACATAATATATTATTACGATTATGCCATTAACTTCTTAAATAATTATTCTTCCTTTTATGGTGTGACCCTTTAGGTTCTCCATATTAAACCCAACATGAATAAATCAATTAGAACAATTCTAATCTTATTTAAATAAATAAATTAAACAATTAATTTATTTAAATAAATAATATTTATTCTACAATAGGGATAAGCCTCTCCCTAATGATCAACGACTTTCCAGATAATATAGATTTCAACATTAATCATAAAAGAACCTTTGAGTAAATAGTTACCGTGACAATTCAATCCTTCCACCATACAATGTCCCAATTAAATATAAGACATGGAATTCTTTGTCAAGTCTTATTTTATTTAATTATATGTATTTCGATCCTTAAATGCACAACTTCAAATAATGCAAATTAGAAACTCCTTTCTAATTTCATTCTCGCCGCCAAGGACTCACTGGGTTGTCATTTATCGAATCACATAGGACATTTCTCTTCTTTTATTAAGTGGTAGATTCTTTATTGATCATACATTATCTCCATGCACAACTTATTATACCCAAGCATACCCTTTGATATACCCTAAGGGTCTTAAGGAATAAGTCAAAGTATAACTCATCATACACAAGATACTATGATGATCTCAAGTCCAAGGATTACTTCAGACTACTATCACTACAGAATTCCTATCGACAAAGCAAATAAAACTCCATTAGGTATTCCTTAGCGAGCCAACGCTCAATTGAACTTATTCTCTAATAAGCACCTACATACTTGCTTTAGTGTCTCCACACAAATGATCATGAGATCAATCATCCTCATCCAATGAAGCAAGCAACGTATGTACCAATCTATCCGATTCACTAATCCCCAATTTAGTAATCCAATGATTTGAACTATTTTAGTTTTAAGCTTTCAAAGAATTTAGATCTCATTAGAATGATCATCATCATTATTCTAAAAGCATTGCTTAAAATTATGGGTTTATCACATATTATAAAACAAAGATCGTGTAGATAATTAAAAGCCTATAATAAATTAATACTTTTTATTAATAAATAAATAAGATTGTTACAAAGTATATGCTTTATCATCAAACATGATTGGCTTGTGTGCATACTACTTTCAATCTCCCACTTGCACTAAAGCCAATCGTCATGGTATCTCATACTCTTCTTCTCTAAGTGACGATTATCCTGCTGTTGGATAAGCTTTAATTAATGGATATGTAATGTTGTTCATGAGAGTCCACTATCTCTATAGTGATTTCCCATCTTTCAATGATTCTAATAATCAAATGAAAGTGCCACAACACATGTTTAGATCCAAGATGAGACTTAGGAACTATTCCTAGTTCTGTAATGAACTTTTAATCCAAACAATCAACTTGCAGATTCATTTATAGCTATATACTTTGTCTTTATCACTAAACCAGCAACTCTTTTCTGTTTGGAACCTTTCCAATTCACTGCACCACTGTTCAAGGTAACACTTTACCTTAAAGTGGATTATTCTGTCATCTTGGTCTGTCTGAAAAACTTGAGTCTGTTAAGCCCTCTAGTTTTAATTTAGACCCACCATGAATATGATCACATCCTTAGTGCTTGGGTTAAGCACTTTAAGATGTTTTCATCGACTCATAGTGAACTTCTCCATAATATGGTGATCAACATCGTGTCTCGTACATTTCATTGCATACATGATTGTCACTCATGCGACCTCTCTTTTCGTGAGTCTGTGGGGACTATTAGAGAGATACACTCCATAGCTCATCAACATGAGACATCTCTTGGAGTTTGCCATGCTAAACGACTTTTAGCATCAAATGAATATCGTTCCTTCGGGTTAAGTCGAGCATCCTCTTAAATCTATCTATATAGATTTATATCCCCAATTAAGATACTCTTCCAAATCATTCATGGAGGAATGTTTAGACAACTTTATCTTTCTTGATTGTAGCATTGGTATGTCATTCCTTATCCGTAGTACATCAACATATAGTATTAGGAATGTCACGATGCTCCTAACCGACCCTTTTGTACACACTAGGTTCATTCTTATTTTTGATAAAATCAAACTCTTTTGATTGCCTCATCAAAACGAATGTTCCATATTTGAGAAACTTGCTTCAATCCATTTCTCCGAAAGTGTCTACAACACTTACCTCATCGATGTAATCGGATCATCATCTTCATGATGTGTACCTCATCATCATCATCCATGATGAATCCATACCTCCTAGGTATCTTTGATCTTATTCAGATTTACGATTCTATTGTGGTACAACAGGTCTATCTACATGTTCCTCTTATTTGACTTATAGTGTTTTGTGGTTCTTGAACTTTCAAGATCTATAATCCTCCCACTAGTCCCTTCAATGATAAACACCTTTATCTTAGAAGCGGCGTGTTTCGTAACAAACACCTTTTTGCTAAGTAGAATTATAGAACATATACCCTAAACTTACTTTAGGATGTCCCACAAATCAGACATGTGTCCAAATCTTGTCCCAAGCTTATCCTTTGAAACCTTTTCACATAAGTTGGACAACCCTTATCTTAACATACTTAAGATTAGGAATCCTCCCGTCCATAACTTTTATGGAGTCTTGAAATGGATTTTGAGGTTACCATTTTCATAGATATGCAGACCATTTCTAGGACATTATCCCGGAAGGATCTTTGGAATGTCGGTAAAATCATTATGGACCGCCTTACGTATCCAATAAGGTACGATTTTCATTCAGATACATCAATCAATTATTATGTATCGAGGATGTGTCCATTATGAGAAAACCATTTGAGATGATCTAGAAACTTATTGCACAAGTATTTATTCCTTGATCTAATTAAAGAATCTTAATACTTTGCCAATTTGTTTCACTTTTGAATTCTTTGAACCTTTTAAATAATTCACACTTGTATTTCAGCAAATACACACATTCAACTCTTTGAATGATCATCTCCTTTTCTTATACTAATTTGTTCAATATGCAAAATTATTTTCATGTAAGTCAAGTATACAAAATTTATTAAGTAATATTCCGTTCTATACAAAAAACATTATTATTATAAATAGAACAACAATTGTTCTTAATTATAATACCAAAGATTTCATTGTCCAACAATAAAATGGAAATAATATTTTTAACAAGAACTGGAATACAATAACAACTTATTGACTTAATAGATTTGCCCATAGGCATTGCTAAACTATAAGTTTCTATGGCTAATATGGCAACCTTTGCTATATTTTCCACACATAGGATTACTTATATTTATTTAGCTTTCTATTTCTGTTTGGTCCCTTCATAAATCTATATTTATGATAACCAAAGTCGGTATCCAATACCCAAGTAGAACCTTGACTTAAAGAAAAATTTATTTCAATCATGAATAAAAACTGTATTGTAATCGAAACTTCACTAAGCTTCTTTGGTTAGCCTCTGCAAGATGCTTCTCGCAGTTTCTTTCCAGTGTCCAGGCTTATTGCAGTGGTAGCAAACTCCTCTGCTATCCGTATCAATTTTGTTCTTATTATCCTTTGTTTTTGCCTTTCTATTTACCTTCTTTGAATCGTTCTTCTTTTAAAAGATCCTTTGGCCCCTACCAGTAAGACTTGGTTTTTCTTGGTTGGAAAGTGACTCTCAACATTTTTCAATATGTTAAGCAAATCAGCGAGGCTGATATCTAGCTTGTTCATATGAAAAATTCACAACAATTGTGAAAGGAGTCCGGGAGTGAGTGCAAGATCAAATCTTGGCTCAACTCTCCATCCATGACAAAACTCGTTGTCCTAATTGATCAATCAAATTGATTATGTTAAGGACTTTTTATGCATTTTATAGTGCCATTGGCCATTCTAGATCGGAAGAGCTCCTTAGATATCTGATATCTATCAGTCCTACTTTCCTCACCATCAACTACTTGATGTGCAGGAATATAGTAGGAGCATCCATAGTTTCATGCTTACGCTGAAGCTCGTTACACATGGATGCGAGCATAATGCATTGAGCCAACTGTGCATCATTTTGCCACTTTCTAAAAGTAGCAATCTCTTCCTAAGAGGCATTGTCTGCAACCATTGCAGGGATAGGCGTATTAAGGACATAAGATAGCTTTTCAAATTTATGAGAACTATTCTCAAATTCCTTAACCAATCCGTTTAATTGATTCGGTTAATTTAACATCTAATATGCTTCGCAGTGATAGTAAATTTTAGACATTGTAAAATTTTGTAAATGAATTTGTAATTAACAACATTTTAACATACATTCTTTTATTAATTACCAAAATAATTTAGGTCTTGTTTTAAATTGGTATCTCCCACTATTTTCTTCAAACTATATTACCTCACTTATATAGTTCTAAGCAAAATCTAATTAAAGATTTGCTAGTGAGAATAAGGATCCCATTTCAAATGTATATAGCCTTGTGGTGACACAACAAACTACATATAAATAAATAGGTAGACAACTTTTGTCAATTACATCAACTATGTAACTCCTTGTCTTTTGCCTCTTAGATTATTTTGATCAAGTGGTGGCACATAGAATCAAAATTATCCAAGTTAAGTCCGACCTAGCACTCCATATATTCAAAAAAGAAAAATATCATCCTTGTGGTGACACAACAAAATAATATTGTTCAATTTTCTTTATAAGCATCAAATGAGATAAATTAACATCTTAAATACTTAATACTTGCCTTGTGGTGACACAACAAACTCATATTAAATATTTAATACTCTATTAATTTTATCATGCTGAAAGGCGACGTTCGATATTCCAAATATCTTTGAACGCTTAGACTTAATATAAAAATTGAGGGTTTGTTATTAGTTTGTCTCATCTTGTTTAAGCAAGTATTTATATATATATATAAAAATACGCGTTATATTAATGAACATGCGAAGCATGTTTGCATTATATATAATATATATAGTATAAGCATGCACATATAGAATACTATATTCTACCCGGATTGATTATGGACTTTTATTATAGTTTGGTTCACTAGAGCCACCAAGTGAACCAAAAGGTCAAACCCTAGGGGTGCAAGAAATAATATTTAAATATAACTATTACATTTAAACCCGGGCTCCATTACAAATGGGTCTTCAAACGCTCCTTGCTCCTTGATCTCCAATTCTTCAAAATAATTCTAATTATTCCTATTACAAAACTATTTAAAATAAATAGAAACCTTAATCGTGATCGAGGAAAGTACATGGGAGGAGATAGAATTTACATTCAAAAAATTAGAGAAGACGAGGTACGCAGACCCCATTTAATAAAACCCATACATTCATGCATCCAACTAAAATAAAATCCAATCATATTGGTCAATAGTCCATAATCAATCCCATTTATTATCATACACATCACCATATGCATCAATAAATAACATTCATCTTATGAATAATAAACATTTAATATATATATTGATATCATTTAATGGGCAAATTTAGTTAGTATAAAATCTATTTTTGAATCAAAATAAACTCCTTTATTTTAATCCAAATTTAAATCAAAATAAAACTATTTTATTTTAATTTATCTAATTTTGAATAAAATAAACTATTTTATTTTAATCAAAATCTTTAATCAAAATAAACTCCTTTATTTTAATTAATTATGGAATCCAATTCCATGTAAAAAAAATATTAAAGGAAACACGGATTATCTTTTCCTATTCACAAATAAACTCCTTTATTTTGAATAATATGAAATCTTATTTCATATTTAAATAAACTCCTTTATTTAAGGAAACACGAATTTTTTTTTTTCTATTCACAAATAAACTCCTTTATTTTGAATAATATGAAATCTTATTTCATATTTAAATAAACTCCTTTATTTAAGGAAATTAGGATTCTCTTTCCTATTCACAAATAAACTCTTTTATTTTGAATAATATGAAATCTAATTTCAAAGCTAAATAAACTCCTTTATTTAAGGAAAGATGGAATACAATTTCAACTCCAATTAGTTATCATGGAATCCAATTCCAACTCTAATTAGTTATCATGAAATTTAATTTTAAAATTAAAGTAAACTTTTTATTTTTATTTTAAGATTAAAATAAACCTTTATTTTAATATTAAAATAATTTTATTTTAATTATAAAATAATTAATATATATATATATATTATATTAGCAAGTATAATATATATATATATATATAATATCCGTATATATTAAAATATATATATTATACTGTATATGTTATATATATATATATATATATATATATAGTAATCACGGTAATATGTATAATATATTTATAGTATACATATCAAACTTTATACTATATATATATAGATGATTACAAGATTCTTAAGTGGTTTATATATATATGCTAATATCATGACACCCACGTAAGTGCCTCAAAATACAAAGAACAAAATCCTCATTAACAAGGTCCCCTTTGATTTCCGTGTGTTACTTTGATATTAATTGAGCCGAATGTAATATGTCAGAACACATAAAATTCGGCTGATGCAAATCCTTAAAAAACGTGCATCTCACTTGTTAATAATGATTAACGCAACAGGCCTTGTCAAAAAAAAATATTCGGTCCTTTTTTTTTTTTTTTTAAATTTTATACAATAAATTATGCCCAATTAAATTATTCTAAACACATATCAATATACATATCAAATTAAAATAATTAATAATTCGCATAAAAGTTTGGCTCTGATGCCACTGTTAGGTTTGTAATATTCATGAACGCAATCAAATTGCATAAATTAGCTAAGCGAAAGTAAAATCGAGTTTAAAATTTTTTACAAACCATATACCCGGATCACCCTTTATGCACAATTATTAATTAAACGAAAAGATAAAGAATAAAATCATACCTTGAAGATCGAGCTTCCTCGTGTACAAGTTCACCTCCAAATCCTTTTGCGTTCAACTTGAATCCACCGGGTTTGGTTCCTTCCTTTGATCAACGTTAACCACCCATATGTTTGGCCTCTAGAGGTGATCCACCAAGGAAAAATAAAGATTCAAGAAGAAGAATGGGTATTGGCTCAACCCTAGTTTTCTATCTCTATAGAAAGGGCGTACTCTCCAACAAATTGGAATTATTACGTTGTAAAAGTCAACAACCCCCAACACCCATAATAAGACTCCTCTTATTTATAGATATGGGCAACCCACCTTAACAATTAAGGAATTGTGATTTATTTAATTAATTAAATTCTTTTAATTAATTAAGCTCCCTAATCTTATTAGGGATAATTAATTAAACTCCTTTAACTAATTTTCCTTCCTAATTCAATTAGGAATAAATGAGAGTACTTATATTAAATTAATTCCTAAACTCTTTTAGAAATTAAAATAATAATAATTGTAATAATATTAATAAGACTCTCTTATTAATTTTATATTTAATATTTCTAAAATATTAAATAATAATTATTAAGCTATTTAATTTATTCTATCACCATAGATTAAATTAAATATACATAATATATTATTACGATTATGCCATTAACTTCTTAAATAATTATTCTTCCTTTTATGGTGTGACCCTTTAGGTTCTCCATATTAAATAGGTTGTGAATAAATCAATTAGAACAATTTAATCTTATTTAAATAAATAAATTAAACAATTAATTTATTTAAATAAATAATATTTATTCTACAATAGGATAAGCCTCCCTATGATCAACGACTTTCCGGATAATATAGATTTCAACATTAATCATAAAAGAACCTTTGAGTAAATAGTTACCAGATAATTCAATCCTTCCACCATACAATGTCCCAATTAAATATAAGACATGGAATTCTTCACAAGTCTTATTTTATTTAATTATATGTATTTCGATCCTTAAATGCAAAACTCAAATAATGCAAATTAGAAACTCCTTTCTAATTTCATTCTCGCTTTGGCCAAGGACTCACTGGGTTGTCATTTATCGAATCACATAGGACATTTCTCTTCTTTTATTAGAAGTGGTAGATTCTTTATTGATCATACATTATCTCCATGTACAACTTATTATACCCAAGCATACCCTTTGATATACCCAAAGGGTCTTAAGGAATAAGTCAAAGTATAACTCATCATACACAAGATACTATGATGATCTCAAGTCCAAGGATTACTTGTACTACTATCACTACAGAATTCCTATTGACAGCAAATAAAACTCCATTAGGTATTCCTTAGCGAGCCGCGTCAAATGAACTTATTCTCTAATAAGCACCTACATACTTGCTTTAGTGTCTCCACACAAATGATCATGAGATCAATCATCCTCATCCAATGAGCAAGCAACGATGTATTCAATCTATCCGGATTCACTAATCCCCAATTTAGTAATCCAATGATTGCGAACTATTTTAGTTTTAAGCTTTCAAAGAATTTAGATCTCATTAGAATGATCATCATCATTATTCTAAAAGCATTGCTTAAAACTATGGGTTTATCACATATTATAAAATAGCATCATGTAGATAATTAAAAGCCTTTAATAAATTAATACTTTTTATTAATAAATAAATAAGATTGTTACAAAGTATATGCTTTATCATCAAACATGATTGGCTTGTGTGCATACTACTTTCACAAAGTACGTAGCTTTCTGGGCTTAGCTGGTTATTATCGGAGATTCGTGGAAGGATTTTCTCGAATCGCTAGTTCGTTAACTCAGTTGACTCAGAAAGATACAAAATTTGTATGGAACGAGGAATGCGAGAAGAGTTTCCAAGAGCTCAAGAGGAGACTCATTTCGGCACTTGTTCTGGTAATACCATCTGGTTCGGATGAATTTGTTATATACAGCCATGCTTCGGGCAAAGGATTAGGATGTGACGCCCCCAAAATAGGTATACATCACCTATTCTGAGTCGCCAAATACATGGTACAGAAAACAAATACAATCTTTAATATACAACAAGAGAGCTGTGAGTTTTAATACAATTATTGTCTTCTAGACAATATCCACTCTCTGAATAAGTCCTCATTATATTTATTATCACACTATTTAATAGAATAGTGAGGACTACTAATACTATCATCTGGATTGTCACTCCATTCCCCGACTAGTCCCGGCTACGTTCTCATTTCCTGAAGAGAACAGTGAAAGAAAGGGTGAGCTCAACTAGCCCAGTAAGAAAGATAATGCAGAATAAATTATCATTAGTCTTCAACAATGTTAAACCAATAAAATACAATAGACATCTAGTTTAACTGCAACGGAACATGCAATCCATTAAAAGAGTCAAGTAGAGAATAAAATCTACTATCTTTTATGATTTAAAAAGGTTTTTTCATCACTTTTATCGCTGGGACTCAGCTTAATAAATAATCCATATCATCCCTGTACTACGGCCAATGATATTAATTAGTATCACTACCACAAATTATCCATGCACTACGGGCCAAGGATATTTGTGTATTCATCAATGGTCATGATCATGCCAACAACTGTCCATCAATGCACTAAGGGCCAATGAGAACTTTTACCACATCATTTATAACATTACGATCATGATTACACCGAATAATCTCTGGTCATAATCATACCAAGTCCATCCATGCACTACAGGCCACGGATGACTTTAAAAAAATATAAACATGAGGATGATGACAATGATATATGAATTCAATAAAACAAGTTCAAGAATTAATTTATTCAGGAACTAATAACGTCCAAATTGTCAACATGATACTTCTTTGTAGAGTAAAATTCAAGAATGCTCAGAAGAATATTTCCATGAAAAGATACTGGATGAAGCGTAAATATCAAGGATATTCCACTAATTTAATGGAGTATAGAAGTCAAAACTTTAACCAACTGAGTATAATAAAGAATGGAATAACAAAAGAAATCACCATGCATGCAGATTGCAGATGTATGCATTATTCCAATGTAATAATAAATAACGGAACCATGTCGTGCAAAATTCGCATAACCAAATGTGATGTTCCAACGTAATAATAAAAATGGAACCGGTCCGGCGTAAAATGCATGTGACGGGATATTCCAATGTAATAATAAAGATTTAAACTAGGTCCCACAGAAAGCTAAGCAGTACGGTGATATTCCAATGTAATAATAAAAACGGAACCATGTCCGGCGTAAACGCACAGACAAGATATTTAAACAGAATAATAAGAATGGAATAACAGAAGTTTTCTTCATGAATACAAAAGAAATAATACCCCTTACCGTAAAAGAAACTTGATATCGTAGTAGTGAAGTAGCGAATACTTTTTTCTTTCTCTCTATAGTTTTTCTCTGTAGTTTCAAAGTGAATTCGTAAGAAATAATGAAGGAATGAGCTTCTATTTATAGAAGAATGGACTGAATAATAACTAATTCCTGAACGGTCCAGATTGGTTTACTATAAAATATTCTAATAAAACAAAACTTTATATAATAAAAATATATATAATAAAAACACGTTACTCCCTCCGTGACTCCGTGATAGCTAATTTTTCTTCCTTCCTCCACTTTTCTTGACAACTTGATAACATATATATATACAATAATGTACTCCCTCAATCCACATATGCTAAATCAATTATATATATATAAATAATCTATACACTCCCTCTTTTGTACGTTAAGTCTTCCCCCATTTCCGACATTTCATTACTCCCACCCAAATCATTTTTCCATACTTGGGCCCCACATGTGGCCCCCACCTATATAATATAGAATAATTTTCTACCGATTATTTTGAAAAAATGGGTAAATGGGGGTTTCATAAATACAACAAATACTTTATAAAAAAAATCCCTCAATATTTTTAACAATATTTATCATTATTATTATAATTCACAATATTAATCGACCAGGTCGTTCCCAGGAAAGAGGGGGCTTTCCAATAAGGATTTTTCCCTATTGGCGCGCAATTAGGTAACCAAACCTCTCCTTGACAGATCTTCTAGACATCGTTAATATTGCAAATAATAATTTTATAACTCTGTCATATCAATTATTGATTTAATAATATATAAAATACTGATAATAATTGAATAAAACTAAGTGACTTCTCACGTAAGCATTAATAATTAATACCGTGTGCTACTATGCAACCACGCAGTACATCGCATTACTTTACTATCGAGTAGTTCAACAAGATTAATGGTAAAACTTCCGCCGTTATTTTCATAAAAATATTTTTTGTCGTTTTCTCAATCTGATAATAATTCCGTTGTGGGGTCCACCAATGATTGTCTTCGTCGTCACGAATATTCCTGTTAAAACGAATATTCCCCAACCAATCGAATATTATATAACAACTGCGTATTTTGCAAAATTTATAAATATTACCTACAATTATAACATTATATCAAATTTATTCCATAATATAAAAAAAATGATATTTATAGAAAATTCATTTTTATTCATAAAAGTTGGGGTCTTACATAGGATGTGTTCTCATGCAACATGGGACCTCACGACAACTCAAAGAATATGAGAGGAATTATCCTACTATGATCGATCAGAGTTAGCGTGCATCGTTCAGCGTTGAAAATCTGGAGACACTACCTGTATGGGGAGAAAGTGGAGATCTATACGGATCATAAAAGCCTCAAATACTTCTTCACCCAAAAAGAACTCAACATGCGGCAATGATGTTGAGTTGAGATGTTGAAAGATTACGATCACACTATTTAATGCCATCTTGGAAAAGCGAACGTAGTAGCTGACGCATTGAGTAGAAGATCATATGCGAATACGAGTGCGATATTGTCAACGCAAAGGCCCATTTTGTATGACTTGCAAAGAATGGAAATATAATTAAAGACTCCAGCGACCCACGTGATGATGGCGAATATACGAGTAGAACCGACTTTAATCGATAAAGTTAAAGCTGCTCAAGCTACGGACCTGGGGCTGATGCGTATGAAGAAGAAAGTGCAAGAAAGTGCTATTCCAGAAGTAAGAATCGATGAAGAAGGAATACTTCGATTCAACTCTAGACTTTGCGTTCCTAACGATTTTGACTTGAAGCATAAAATCATGATGGAGGCACACAACACCCCGTTTGCAATTCATCCTGGGAGTACCAAAATGTATCATGATATTTGACACACATTTTGGTGGAACAATATGAAGAGAAAGATCGCGGAGTTTATCTCGAGGTGTTTAAATTGTCAACGTGTAAAGGCGGAGCATCAAGTACCAAAAGGTCCATTTCAACCACTTGAGATTCCGGAATGGAAATGGGAACACATTACTATGGATTTCGTTACGGGTCTTCCCAAGGTTTCTCAAGGTATAGATGCGATTTGGGTTATTGTTGATAGATTAACCAACTCTGCTCATATCTTGCCGATACGTGAGACTTATTCCTTTGAACGTCTTGCTCGTATGTACATGAACGAGATTGTGAGATTGCATGGCATGCCAGTATCCATAGTTTCGGATCGTGACCCAAGATTTACTTCACGATTTTGGGTTAGCTTGCAGAAAGCTATGGGCACGGATTTACGATTTAGTTCAGCATACCATCCTCAAACGGACGGGCAATCGGAAAGGACTATTCAAACCCTTGAAGATCTATTAAGACTCTATGTCCTAGATTTCAAAGGAAGTTGGGATAAGTACTTGCCATTGGTGGAATTCTCCTACAACAACAGATTATCAAGCAAGTATAGGCATGGCTCCATTTGAGGTATGTATGGGACGAAAGTGTCGTTCTCCAGTGTGCTGGGACGAGGTGGGTGAAGCAACGTTGTTGGGACCAGAATTAGTACTCATGACTACAGAAAAGATCCAAATGATTTGACAACGTATTCAAACCTCACAAGATCGACAAAAAAGTTATGCTGATCTTCATCGAAAAGATGTGGAATTTAATATTGGGGATCATGTATTGTTACGAATTGCTCCATGGAAGGGAGTTACAAGATTTGGAAAGAGAGGAAAGTTCAATCCAAGATTTGTTGGTCCATTTGAGATTCTTAACTGAATAGGAAATGTGGCCTATAGACTCACATTACCTCCAAGCATGTCTCATGTTCATAATATTTTTCATATATCTATGCTTCGTAAATATGTGAAAGACCCAAACCACATTATTGAGTTAGAACCAGACGATATAGCCAAAGATTTAACGTACGAGGAGGTACATGTTAAGATCTTGGATAAGAAAGAGCATGTGCTACGCACCAAGGTTATACCACAAGTTAAGGTTTTGTGGAGGAACCATGCTATTGAAAAAATGACCTGGGAGTTGGAATCGGAAATGAAAGCGAGGTACCTTTTACCGCTCGAAAACACAGTATCGTCCACGCCAATTTCGAGGACGAAATTTTATAAGGAGGGGAGGTTGTAAGACCCCAACTTATTATAAATAAAATTGAAGTTTTCCTCTATTCATTATTCTAAATTAATAAGGTGTTAATTTGATATAATGCTTTGGTTATGGGTGAAATGTGCAAATTTTTGCAAAATAAGCAAGTGGTTATAAAATATTCATTTCACGGAAATATTCGTTTGATCGTGGAATATTCTTTTTTATGGGAATATCCGCATTTAATGGCCAATGCGATAATCAGGGCCCCATAATGTAATAAGCTTGGGATGAAGAAAAACGACAAATTTTGAGTTTTATAAATAACGGCGTAATTGTTACTGAATTAATAATTGTTGGAATATTCGGTGGTTAAAATACGATGAATGGCGTGGTTGCATAAGTAAGATACCAGTATTGACAAAGATATTTTGGAATTATTGATTCTTACGTAAGAAAGCGCCACTCAATAATTATTACAGTAGTTACTATTTAATATTTTATTTTATTGATTCAATAATTGTTGCGTTGATAGTTTATATTATTATTGTTTCAATAATTGTCACTGCACAGTATTTCCCATTATCAGATCAATAATTCATATTATTTGAATAATATTATTTGATAGCATTATTGGCAATGTCTAGAAAGTTCTGTCAAGGAGAGGTTTGGTCACCTAATTGTGTGCTAGTAAAGAGAAATTCTTATTGGAAAGCCCCCTCTATTCTGGGAACGGCCTGGTTGTCATAATTGTGATTCTGTAATATTATTTGTGAATAATTAGTTATTTATATAATAAAACAGAACCCAATTTGAATTCTATAATTTGACCAAACACAACAACGTCTCAGATTCATTCTAACTTAATCTAAAGGCTCACATTTCATCTCACACAAATAAATTCCCGCCCAAATTTTCTTCTCATTCTCTTTCTATCTCCTCTTCTCCTTCTCTCTCCTATGCTCCTTCCCCCTTTCTCTCTCCTCTTTCCTCCGCCTTCTCTCTTTCTCTCCTCCCTCATCTTTCTCTCTCTCCTCTGCCGTCTCTCTCTTCTCCTCTTCCTCCATTTACTAAATTAATTAGTATTATAATAATTTTTTAGAGTATGCATACATTTAAAATATATAATACATAAAAAATATCAATGGTAAGAAAGCAATTACAAAATAATTATAAAATCAAAAAATTAATTTATCAAATAGAACAAATATTAACAAATTAAAAAATTGGTTAATTGTTGGCATGATGTAATATCTAAAGTTAAAATACTAGATGTGATATATAAGATTCGCTACAATTAGAAAATTGGTTAATTCTTATGTTTTGGATTTATAATATAATAATAATAATTACTACTACTATAATAATAATAATAATAATAATAATAATAATAATAATAATAATAATTACTATTACTACTATAATAATAATAATAATAATAATAATAATAATAATAATAATAATAATATTTACTACTACTATAATAATAATAATAATAATAATAATTACTACTACTATAATAATAATAATAATAATAATAATAATAATAATTATTATTATTATTATATTACTAATAATAATAATTATTATAATAGTATAATTATTATTATTTTAATAATAGTAATAATAATTATTATCATAATTATATTGTTAATATTACTATTATAATTATACTAATATTATAATTATTATTAATATTATAATAATAATTATTATTACTATTATAATAATAATTATTATTATAACTATAATTATAATTATTAGTACTATTATTATTATTATAATTATTATTACTATTATTATAATAATAATTACTATTATTATAATTATAATTATTAGTATTATTATTATTATTATAATTATTATTACTATTATTATAATTACTATTATTATTACTATTATTATAATTATGATAATAGTAATATTAATAATAATAATAATAATAATAATAATAATAATTATTATTATTATTATTATTATGATAATATAATAATAATAATAATAATAATAACAACAACAACAACAACAACAACAATAATAATAATAATAATAATAATAATAATAATAATAATAATAATAATAATAATAATAATAATAATAATTTTTAATAATAATAATAATAATTGTTATTGTGGTGGTGTGGTGAATTATGAAAATTGTTATTGATGATTTGTAAGTTTTGTTGATAGGTTTAGATTTTTCTGGAATCTATTTTTAAAGAAAAATTAATTATTGTGGTGGTGTGGAAAATTATGATAATTGTTATATGTGATTGTAAGTTATTTTAGGTTGCAAAGAGCATTTAGGTAATGTAGTCTTTTTTGAATTTTAATCTAATTTTTCGTTACGTCGTGGCTTCAGGCACGAGCAATTACTAGTTAATTTATATGATAAAAAAATATTTATTTGATGTGGATATAAATGATGGATTTATTTATTTATGTGGTTATAAATGAAAGAATTAATGTCGAGGTGTTTTATCAGTATTTTATCAGAGTGGAGGTATTAAAAATCATCTGTTTGTGGATTTCGAATATTTTTTGTTGGGAATTTTGAAAAACTTTCTTCTATAAAGTTGTAGAGAATTCGATTTCATGCGAAATGGACATAAAATTCGTATTTTTCTGATAAACGGGCTATTTTCTATGAATTACTGAAGTTTTAGAAAATAAAATGATTTTTATTAAATTATGGGTGGGACCCACTTTTGGTTGGTGTTGAATACACATGGGCTGCTATTTTGTTCCAAGATGGCTGGCTTGGTTGGTGAAGGTAGGCGTAGAAAAAAGAAAAAGAATTAATAATATTTTATTATTTAGTCTCCTTTGGCGTTCTAGCATTTTCCTATAAATGGACGCTTAGGTTAGAATTGAAAATCACATCAGAAACAAGTTTTCTTTCCCTCTAGATTATCGAGCGTATTTTTGTGAGTATTTTGATACTTTGAGAGTTGCAGTTCGGTACAGGTTTCCTTTGGCTTTATATCCGATATTCCGATCAGAAGTACCGTTATTTTGAGGTAAGGGATGTTATTTTCTTCAATATCATTATGCCGAAATATTGGTTTGAACTTTTTAATCAAATTTGAAACTTTTTGTGTCGGGGTTACTATTCACGTATACGACACTATTCACGAATATGATACTATTCACCGAAAAATAAAATTTTTTTTTGGGTCCAAGATGTCTATTTTGGCCACTATCTTTGATTATATCCATGTTTTGATCGTTATTTTTGAATTCTGCTTCACAATTGGTTATTATGAAGTATTATTGATCTTGGATAAACTGTTATACGAATCCCTAATATTTGTCCTTCTGTCTCACTGGATTCGTTCTCTAAAATGTTTTTCATCATCTTCAGTCCTTAATGATGATATTATTGAATATTTTGGCACAGTAGTGCAAAGATGAATGATTAAGCGATGAATATCTTTGGTAGTAGTGCAAAGATGAGCAGTGTTGAGATGAACATGACCATTTGGTGATCTGAAATGAATATCTTTGGCAGTAGTGCAAAGATGAACATTCGATTAAAGATGTATATTGATTGTTGTTACATTCTGAGGATTAAATATTGATGATGGACTTTTAAATCTTAGAAGATAGTAGAACTCATTCTCTACTTGACTCTTCTAATGGATTGTTGTTTCACCGCAGTTTTGATCTAAAACTTGTTGTCTATATGTTTTATCGATTTTTCCTTGTTGAAGACTAATGATAATTTGTTGTATATTATCTTAGTCATAATATTCTTATTGGGCTAGTTGAGCTCACCTTTTCTTTTTGTTCCATTTTTCTTCTCGGGAGGTGATAACATAGCGAGGATCTGAGTCGGGGTATGGAGTGATGGTTCTAGAAAAATGTTTTAGCGATCCTCACTATTTCTGTAAAATAGTGTTTGAATAATTATAATGATGACTTATTTGAGTGTTGATATTGTCTGGAAGACAATATTTGTATTTAAACTCACAGTATGTGTTGTCGTATTTTGCACGACAATTGTATTATTGAAGTTGTAGTTTGCTTTTTATACTATGTATTTGACGACTCAAAATGAGTGTTGTATGTGATGCCCCCAAAATAGGTATACATCACCCATTCTGAGTTGTCAATACATGGTACAGAAACAACTACAACTTTATTATTACAACAGTAAAACTGTGAGTTTAAATACAAATATTATCTTCTAGACAATATCTATACTCAAATAAATCCTCATCACATTTATTGATACATTATTTTACAAAAATGGTGAGGACTACTAAACAACTCTCTCTAGAACCTTCATTCCATACTCCCGACTGCATTTCGCTTATATTCTCGCCTCCGAGAAAAATGGAACAAAAGGAAAAGGGTGAGCTTAACTAGCTTCAAGAAAGAATATTATGACTAAGATAATATACAACAAATTACCGTTAGTCTTCAACAGGAAAATCTAATAATACAATAGACAACAAATTTTAAATCAATATTCGCAATGAAATAATAATTCATTAGAAGAGTTAAGTAGAGAATGCAAACTACTATCTTCTATGTATGAATTTAAAAGTTCATCGCTCATCTTTTATCCCTGAACATCAATCAATATACATCCGAATCAAATATTCATCTTTGCACTGGTGCCAAAGATATTCATCATGGTCATGTTCATCTAAACACTGCTCATCTTTGCACTACTACCAAAGATATTCTTCAGAAATCATTCATCTTTTGCACTACAGCCAAAGATATTCAATAATATCATCATTTAAGAAGACGAGCGATGAAAAATATTTTTTTTAAAGAAACGAATCCGGTGAAACAAAATGACAAGGATTAAGGATTAAGGATTTGTACTTTGTTTTATCCATGTTCAAAATACCTCAAAAATAATCATAGTGGTGTAAAATTCAAGAATGATCAAAACATGGATACAATCAAAGCTAGTATCCGAATAGATATTTTGGACTAAAAGAAGAAATTTTATTTTTCTATGAATAAAGGTCAGATATCGTGAATAAAGGCCGATATCGTGAATAAGAATCTCTCGACACTAAAAGATAGAAATTCCACAAAAACATCTTCACGCTTCATGAATAGTACTCGTGAATAGTAACTCGTGAATAAGAACTCAATAATAATAACTCGTGAATAGTAACTCATGAATAGTAAATCGTGAATAAGAACTCATGAATAGTAACCCGACATGAAAAAGTTCCAAATTTGATAAAAGTTCCAACCAATATTTCAAAGATAATGATATTGAAGAAATAATATCATTTGAGAAGAAAATAACATCCCTTACCTCGAAAGATTAGTACTTCTAATTTGGAATACCGGGTATAAGTCTTTGAAGGAACTTGACCGCCTAACAATACTCAAAGTATACTCAAAATACTCACAAGAATACGCCGATAATATAGAGAGAGAAAACTTCGATTTCGGTGTGATTTTCAATTCTAACCCAAGACCCTATTATATAGAAAATACTTGTAACACCAAAGCGTAAATTTAATAAATTATTAATATAATAAATTTGAATTCCTACGCCCTTTTTTTTTTTTTTGTTCAAACTTCAAAGCAACACAAGTATCTCACCTTACAAAACTTACAAAAATGTTTTCATAATTAATTAATTTAAAACTCCAAAAAATAATAATTAATTAATCAGGAACTTCAATAATTCATAATAAATAGCCCTTTTGTCAGAAAATTGAATCTCATGAGTTTTTATAGGAAATTCAATTCTCTACAACTTTACAGAAGAAAGTTTTTCCGAATTCAAAATGAAATTGACCGAAATCCACAAACGGGCGATTTTACGTGTTATAATCAAATTTCAATCAATAAATGGGGTCCACCGAGAGCATGTTTAACATGTTTTAAACATTTATTGCAACAAAATACTCTTCCTCCTCGTATACTCATATATCCCACATTTATTGTAAAAATATCACCATTATTATATTATTAAAATATAATACTATATTTAAATGAAATTATTTTATCGGAAAAAGATAAAATTTCAATTTTCAACAATTGTCACATTAAAAATTTTCTCCATCTATGTCCATATAAAATAGATATTTTCCTCATCATAAAATCAATAATTAATTATTCACAAATAATATTACATAATCACAATATCGACAACTGTGTCATTCCGAGGAAAGAGGGGCTTTCCAATAAGAATTTCTCCTTCTTGCCGCAATTGATTAGGTGACCAAACCTCTCCTTAGACAGTAACTTTCTAGACATTGCCAATAATGTTATCTAATAATATTATTCAGATAATATGAATTATTGCTTCGATAATGAAAATATCGTGTAATGACAATTATTGAAACAACAATGAATATAAAATATCAACGCAAAGCAATTATTAACTCAATAAAATAAAATTTGAAGCAAGAATTATCGTAACCATTATTGAGTAGTGCCTTCAATAATTGGTGCAATACGGTGTGCTCTTGTGCAACAACGGCATTATCGTGTGTTTTAACCATAGGGTATTCCAATAGTGTTAATCTGAATAACTACTGTAGTTATTTTTAAACAACTTATATTTATCGTTTTCTTCATCCAATCGCTTTCAGTTATGGGGCCCACACATGGTCGCTACTGCCGCATTTACGAATATTCCCGACGAGCATTTAATATTCCACGACCAAACGAATATTCCCAAACAACAATGAATATTTTATAACCACTTGCTTATTTTGAAATATTTGCGCTTTTTAACCCTAACTATCCACATTAATCAAATCAACCCTTACTATTTCAAAATAATAAATAGAGAAAATTAAATTTTATTAATAATAAGTTGGGGTCTTACATTGTATACCTATTTGGGGCGTCATATATATATATATATATATATATATATATATATATATATATATACACACACACACACATATATATATCCATTACTTGAAATAATTAAATTATAAAATTAGTGTTATTAGTATCTTCATATATATATACGCATTTCTTCTCTCTAAAAAATTTAGATAAATGTTATTTTAAAAATTAGTGTGAAGTTTATTGAATGAGACATTTGATATTACTAATTATGAAATTATTTTATTTGTGTAATCTTCAAAATTGAGGACTTAAAGAAAATGACAAATTAAATACCATACGCTAAGTATTACTAACATATCTTTAACATATTAGTTTTATTCATAAACGAGATTGTTATTAAATAATAAAATTTAAAATTTGAAGAATTCAATTCAATATTAAATGTGACGCTCCCAAAATAGGTATACATCACCTATTCTGAGTCGCCAAATACATGGTACAGAGAACAGTGAAAGAAAAGGGTGAGCTCAACTAGCCTAGTAAGAAATATTATGACTAAGATAATGCAGAATAAATTATCATTAGTCTTCAACAGTGTTAAACTGATAAAATACAATAGACATCAAGTTTAACTGCAGCGAAACATGCAATCTATTAAAAGAGTCAAGTAGAGAATAAAATCTACTATCTTTTATGATTTAAAAGGTTTTTAATCACTTTTATCGCTGGGACTCAGCTTAATAAATAATCCACCTCATCCCTGCACTACGGCCAAGGATATTCATAAATATCACAACCACAAATTATCCATGTACTACGGGCCAAAGATATTCGTGTATTCATCAATGGTCATGATCATGCCAACAATTGTCCATCAATGCACTACGTGTAGGGTTTTCGGCACAAAAACGCAGCAGAAATAGAAAATAAATCAAAGCAATTTCGAAACCCAAAACAGGATCCAAGCGAAACTAAAATTAATTTAGTGGTTTAGATATTATACTGATTATGGAAAAATTTTGAAATAGCTTCGAATCCTTTACGCAATCCAATTAGAACCGCGCCTTCTACGGTATTCTACACGAGCGCCGCATCTAACCGTCGAAACGATTCTCGCAATAAGAGGAACTTATGTACTAGCCACCAAAGGAACGATTATGAAACTGTTTTCTCTCTAGTCTCTCTCTAAGAGCGGCTAGGGTTTTTCAATTATGATGTTTTCCTAAGTAGCTGCTATATATCATATATATAGTAGTTAAAAGGAATTAATCAAATCAAAACCTAATTTCATAAAATTTGAATATATATATATATATATATATATACAAATTATCCTTTTAATTTAAATTTGTGATTTAAATAATATTAATCATATTAATATATTTAAATCCTTATAATTTAAATTAATTCCCTTTTAATAACGTTCTATGTGTGTGACCCTATTGGTTAATATTACGTTGTCAATAATTTTAAAATCATATTATAAAATTATAAATAGTGAGCAGCATCTAGTAATGCATCACTGTTACCCAAGTAATAATAAGATCGATGATTCGATGCAACCTTTTTGTGACCAATGTTTCAATGTAATTTAATCCTTTTAACCTTAATATCCTAGATTAAACTCGAGTCATGGAATGTGTCATACTCTTCATAATTTAATCCGAGTTTTCTTGATCAATGAGCAGACTATATGAAACAAATCACTATTTGAGCATGGCCATGCATTTCATAGTCCTACTCAATCAAGAGGCCTATGGATATCACTCCTAATAAATAGGAGGGTTAAATTCCATCTAGATCACTCATATTCCTCACACGATTCATGATGTACCCAATAATCACCTTTATAGTCCACCCTATTAAAGGTGACATTTGATGATATCAAAGTACATAAATTTCCGTGTAGTAATATAGTGATTTCAGGTCTGAGAACCATTACATCATTGTCACTATGAGAATTTCTAATGACACTTCGCATAATGCTCCACATAGAATTCTCATGGTGGGTCCATCCGAAGACATCGTTCTCTAACATGTATCCTACGCATTGACTTAATATCTCATATATTTATGACCGATGAGATTTGGTCATCAAATCGATCCACATCTTATCTCAATGCATCATTGTTGTCCCATCAACAATGATACTAATTAGGACATTTTAGAACAATGATACTAATTGTAATTATATAATCTCATGTTCAAGTCACATACTTGAAACTATATAATTTGTATCACTATTCTAAGGATTTTTTTTATTATGTTAACATTTATATAACGTAGTAAATAAAATCATAATAAAATCATTCATTTATTTAATTAAATATAATATCAAAACGTTAAACAATTATATCAAATAATTGGCCTCTAGGCATAAACTCTAACACTACTAGCCAATGAGGACTTTTACCACATCATTTGTAACATTACGATTATGATGATTAAGAATAATAACATCGGTCATAATCATACCAAGTCCATCCAAGTACTACAGGCCACAGATGACTTTCAAAAAAAAATAATATAAACATGAGGATGATGACAATGATATAAGAATTTAATAAAACAAGTTCAAGAATTAATTTATTCAAGAACTAATAATGTCCAAATTGTCAACATGATATTTCTTTGTAGAGTAAAATTCAAGAATGCTCAGAAGAATATTTTCATGAAAAGATACTGGATGAAGCGCAAATATCAAGAATATTCCACTAATTTCATGGAGTATAGAAGTTAAAACTTTAACCAATTGAGTATAATAAAAAATGGAATAACAAAAGAAATCACCATGCATGCGGTATTGCAGGCAAAGTTATTCCAACGAGAATAAAAATAACGGAACCAGTGTCGTAAAATTTGCAACCAAACGCATGATGTTCCAACGAGAATAATAAAGGCGGAACCAGTCCTGCCAGAAAACGCATGTGATGAGGATATTCCAAATGTAATAATAAAGGCGGAACCGGTCCCACAGAACGCTGATGCACGTGGATATTCCAATGAGAATATTACGAGAATGGAATAATGTAAGAATTTCACCATGTAGAGGGTAGCTGCGTGATACAAAGTTATTCAATGAGAATAATAAAAAATGGAATAATGAAGTTTCTTCATTTAATACAAAAGAAATAATACCCCTTACCTTATATAAAGAAGAGTACTCAAGACGGTAGGGCGAGGATATACTTGAAGAAACATGCACTACGCTCAAAGCTTTCTTAAACGCTAAAGAAATATGCTCAAGATAGAAGAATAATTCTCTCTACGTTTCTCTCTACAGAGTTTCAAATTGAATTCGTAAGAAATAATGAAGGAATGAGCTTCTATTTATAGAAGAATGGACTGAATAGTAACTAATTCATGAACGGTCCAAATTGATTTACTTTTTATCGGACAGTCCATAAAATATTCTAATAAAACAAAACTTTTAAATAAAATATAATATATTATATATATAACATGTGCAAAGAAAAAAAAAATCACGAGTGAAAAACCCGTGAATTCATCTTACTCCCTCTGTCCACTTTTTCAAACTTATATATATATATATATATATATATATATATATAATATACATAATAATACTCCTCCCTTCCACCCTAATTTCCCCCCCCCCACCCACCCACCCACCCACCCAACCAACCACCCACCCATTTTGATTAACACCCATATATATATATATAAATATATAATACATATATACATATATATATATAATAAATAAAATTGAGATAACTTCTCCGACTATTTTAAAAAATGGATAAATGGGGGTCCATATAATAACATCCAATACTTCATAAAAAAAACCTCAATATTTTTAACAACATTTAACATCATTATTATAATTCACAATATTAATCGACTGTGTCGTTCCGTGAAAGAGGGGCTTTTAATAAGAATTTCTCCTATTGTCACAAGCATAATTGGGTGACCAAACCTCTCCTTGGCAGAACTTCTAGACATCGTTAATATTGCAAATAATAATATTAATAACCCTGTCATCTCAATTATTGATTTAATAATATATAAAATATCGATAATAATTCAACAAAAATGAGCGACTTCTCACGTAAGCATCAATAATCAATACTGGTAATGCTCTATGCAACCACACGTATTCTGTACTTTTAACACAAGGTGTTTCAGCGATTAACTGTAAAACTTCCGCCGTTATTTTCATAAAAATATTTTATCGTTTTTTAATCCGACAATAATTCCGTTGTAGGTCCACTAATGATTGTGTCTTAGCCGCACGAATATTCCCTATTAAAACGAATATTCCCCGACCAATCGAATATTATAACCAACTTGCATACTTTGCAAAATTTATAAATATTATCCACAACTATAACATTATATCAAATTTATTCTATAATATTCAAAAATGATAATTATAGAAAATTCATTTTTATTCATAAAGTTGGGGTCTTACATTAAAACTTAAGAAACTAAACATAAATTTAAGAATTATATTGAATTAAACTAAATATTACAAATGTATCATTAAAAAAATAAATATATCAAGATCTGCTTTGGATAGTTATTAAAATAAAAAAACCTCTCCGCCTAGGCCCGACCTTCCCCGCTTAGGCCTCACTTTGTGGTCCTAGGTCCGCCTGCCCCGCCTAGCCCACCTAAGCCTCGTTTAATTTTCCGGAAGGATTTTAATTTTTGACACCTTGAACTTAGACGAGGTGCCAAGGACCTAGCGCCTAGGCGGTCGCTTTTTAGAACACTGCGTAATAAAACATTTGGAGCTGAAAATTCTCTAAGAAAGAACAATGCTAAAGTCAAAACAAAGATGGACTATTTGTGAATGCTTGTTCTACATAGAGATAATTTTGTATGACTATATCTTTATTAAATGCTTATATGTGTGTCTCCATCTTAAACTCTGAATATTACCTTAATCAAATTAATGATTGGGACTCTTACAATATTATTTGGGCATCTAAGATGTGTATTTAAAGAATAAATGTGTTGAATTTTATATGCTTATTAATATGTTGTTTGGAATCTGAACTACAATATTATTTGAGATATGTGATCAATATATTGTCTTTATATAAATGTAACTCGAATGTTATCATGTTTAACTGATTTGTGTTGCTCTGTCTCGGGGATATGAATACGTGAACCCTGTTGTTCTAAGTTAATGTCGCTCTCACATAGTAGTAAATCCCAATCATACATATGCTTTTTTTTAAATTTCAATTTTTTTTTCTTAAATATGATCTATAATTTACAGGTCTTGTTATGGGAATGAATAAGAGTTGATTGAAATTTTTACTTGTTACTGATAAAATGAATATGAATCTTATTATATATAGCACACATGGATGAAGGGATATTTTATTTTTTTTAATGCTAGTTTTTTATAATAATCATAACAATGAAGAAAAATTTATAAAAATAGAGAGTTGGATATTCAAAAGTGGCATGATGAAGATAAAGAATAGTTACTAATGTCTAAAATGGCTGCTCTTCAAATATATGTATTATGAGAGTTTTATTTGTAAGGAATCCATGTTGTAATTCTTGAAGAACTGGATACATGTTATAATGGACATACTAAATGGTCATGAATCATGTTTTTCGTTCAGATTAAAATATCTTTTTAGAATTGTTTGATGATCTTAGAAATAATTATGGATTAAAACCCACATATGATATCGTTGTGGAAGAACAAGTAGACATGTTCTTGATGACTTTAACACATGGGGCTGAAAATAAATTGATAGAAGAGACTTTTCAACATTCGGGAGATACTATCGG
Source organism: Panax quinquefolius (assembly GCA_020205615.1). Lineage (NCBI taxonomy): Eukaryota > Viridiplantae > Streptophyta > Magnoliopsida > Apiales > Araliaceae > Panax > Panax quinquefolius. Next base: position 11,699,996 of record CM035163.1, read on the forward strand.
TAGGAATTTCTAATGGTGTTAAATGTAGTCTTGCAACGTCCATTTTAGATTGAATCAATGTATTTTTTTATTAATGTCTTTTTTAGTAATATTTATATTTGATTTTAACTTATAAGTTATTATCAGCTGAACAACTTCATTAACTTGTTTTAACTTAATTTTTGACTTATAAATCAAATTAATGCCGAACGCTTTTATTTATAAGTCGCTACTTAAAATAACCTTAGCCTTCATCTACAATCAAAAATCCTAAAAGCTCTCTCTCTCTCTCAATGGATTTTGTGAGGGGAATTACACAAGAAAATGGAAGGGATATGGGGGGTTCTCAATTTACAAGATCAATGGAAGGGATATTGGGGGTTCTCAATTTACAAGATCAATGGACTTTGAGAGGGGAATTACACATGCAAGAAAATGGAAGGGGTATGGGGGGTAGATCAATGGATTTTGTGAGGGGAATTATACATGAAGATGGAAGGGATAAATATGGGGGTTCTCAATTTTTTGGGTATAATATTGAGAAAGATGCTCATATTGTCCATATAATATTGATTTTTGGTTTGTTACTTGTCAAAACGCTGTGTAGAAATTGCATTTTTGTCCTACGTACACAGCTAACTTGTTTTCTTTGGCTCCAAATTAATACGGTAGATCCAATTCTCACATTGGTACTGCATGCCCATTTCAATCTGCACCAATGACTGACCAAATTTCGTTATAGTACACTAGTCTGTTTTGTCTCTCAATCTTCATGCTCATGCTCATGCTCATGTAGTAAAAACATTGAACCTCGTGTGTTACAAGAAAGATATTGGGCACGCACAAACAATTAATTTGATAACGGAATAATGAAAGCGCAAGCTTTTTTTATGTTATCTACCACATTGAATTGAATATAATTTTAATCGTCTATATTGCTCTTGTATTGAAAAAAGATGGTGTTATTTATTAGACAGAGAATAGTGAAAGAATATTTAATACTTGAGGTAATATATATTAAAAATTAAACAATTAATGCTTACTTAAATTCTCAAACGACTTATACTATTAAAAAATAAAAATATTTCTCTAAAACTATAAAATAATTATATTAAAGACTACATTTCTATGAATGAAATTTAGTTAAGATTAGAAGTGGCTGAATTAGCTAGAACTTGTTGGTAGGATAGGATCGGATGATCACCACCATATTTGTTCATTGCTGACGCCATGCATGTACAAATGCTTGATTCGTAATAAACATTAAAATGGCCAAACACTTCCATTTTGGAATGAGACTCCTAATTTTCTTGTCTTGTTTTTTGTTTTCAAACAAAAAAAAAAAATTAAAAATTTGTGTTTAATAGTACCTGCCTTTAATTATAATGATAACTATTTTGTTCTATGAAAAATAATATTAAGAAAATAAGTCTAATTGCATTCAATACAAACTTAATTAGTTTTAAAAAATAAAGAATCAAAAAAAAAAGAAAAGAAGAGGAGATCGAACTCAATATCATGTGCATGTCACAATCAATGAATCAAAATACTAGTAGTTAATTAATTGTTCAAATCAATTACTCCTACTTGCTCAAGTCTGCACTACTACTGGAAATTAACCCAACCTTAGCCAAACCGAATTGACCCCAAGAACAAAGTCAAACGCCAACCAAGACGTGAATGCATGTAAAATCTAACAATCTCTTTATTTATATATAACGTACTCTTCTTTTATATTTTTTACATAAAGATTTTTATTTATAAACAAATATATATTAATTGTAATATAAAAATGGTCGTCCACACATGCAATATCCTGTCTCAAATTTGTTAGTATTATAATTTTATTATGATGTCATTATTATTAAATTAATAAATTTAAAAAATTAGATTTTTTTGTTGTTGAAATTAAGGAACCGCGCGCCGTAAAGTGGTTGTGTAACTGATTTAGAAGAAGAAAGAAACTCCTCAGGAAGGTCTTTCTTTCTAAATACAAATATATGTACATTGACAACGTGGGTTTTAGGAAAGTTTGCACGTAATTAATTAATTCCAGCACACCAATTCTGAGTCTCTAGAGTAGGCAAGGAATTCAAGGCCAGGTTCACATAAACAGAAGATTCATTTGGTCCTTGATCAGGTTTAATTAACCACGTACGTATATTTAATTAGTACTCCAATTATTCTCCGTAATAATTTATCAATTACTACTAGTATATATATATATATATATATATATATATATAATTTGATCATGAACTTTATATAGTATATATGTTTTAATTAGTTATTATCTTGATGCATTGGAATTGCACTATTCATTTCACATCAATTCATCGATCACACACATAACTTCCGACATCAATTCATCACACTTTCGAGACTTTTTTCAATCATTCTGAACCCGCTCCACTCAATTTAAATCATACTCTACCTTGTCTAATGCAAACGTGGAGGAGCGGTTCAAAGTCATCATAAACCGCTATAAACATGTTAAACTTTCTCCTTATCTAAAATATTAATCTATTAAATTGAGATTCCACTATATTTATTAATTTCATCTATACTCTTAAATTTATCTAATATAAAATTTATGTTAAATATCAACGCACTTTGAAAGATAAAAGAAGAGATTTTTCATTTTAGTTACATCCCATAAACGGATATACTATATTACTATATGTCTATATGCATATAAGATGAGAGAAGCTTTGTGCTGCATGGTCAACAAATTTTTGCATGTGAACATGGTAATGGCTATGCATGTTAAAATGTACATGTGTAAACTTCTGCGAGGGTTTTAAAGTATATATATATATAGGCAATACGTACCTAATAATTATTCCATAAAGTTTGTCACCCAAAGTAGCCGAGTAATCATGTCATACTCCCTCCGTTAGGACAGACACACAACGACAAGAAGAACAAGAATTGACAAATTATGGTTACTTTGTCTCAAAATAAAAGTCATTTATTGATTTTTTATAATTAAATTAATTATTTTTTAAATCAATAAATCTTCTTATTCTCTTATATAAATACAAAAAGTCGATCTGTTAACATTATAAATTATATAAAATTTAATATTAATCGCTTTATTTGCCTTTTAGAAAATCTAAATATATATGTATATATATATATATATTTAATTATTAATTTAAAAAATAATCAATTTAACCTCAAAAGTTAATTGTAAGATCCCAACTTTTTATGAATAAAGATTTAATTTTCTTTGAATAGTATTCTAAATAGTAGAGTGCTAATTTAATAAATGCTATAGTTATGGGTACTATGTGCAAATTTTGTAAAGTAAACAAGTTGTCATAAAATATCCGTTTAGTCAGAGAATATTCTTTTTGTTAGGGAATATTCGCACAACGGTGCAATTATTGGTGGACCCCACAATGGAATAACCGTCGGATATAGAAAGCGACAGAAATAACCTTTTTATAAAAATAACGGCAAAATTTTTATCGTTAAACTGTTGAAATGCTCAGTGATAAAAGTACAGTAATATGCGTTATTGCACAGTAATACACGGTATTGCACAATATCTCTGATTATTGATTCTTACGTAAGAAGTGACTCAATTTCATTCAATAATTGCCAAAGTAGTTGTTGCATAGTATCTCATATTATTGATTCAATTATTGTCATAATATCATATGCACAATATTTTATATTATTAAATCAATAATTGACACGACACAATTACTCATATTATTATTAGCATTATTGACAATATCTAGAAAATTCTATCGAGAAAATTGGGGTTGAGTTATTTAATTGGGCGCCAATAAGAAAAAATCCTTATCTGAAAGTCCATTTTTTTTTGGAACGATTTAATTGTCAAAATTGTGAGTTTTAATATTAATGATGAATAATTGTTGAAAGATTAAAAATGCGTTGATTAAAGATATAAGTGATTTGTGGTATATATTTATTCAATTTTTGAAATAAGTAGAGGAATTTGTCATGAGGCGTTTGTTGTAAGTTTGACTTATTATTCCATGGTCCTCCACGTACCAATTTGTCAAACTGTCGGTAGAAAGGTATCTCAGTTTTGTTTTATTATTTTATAATAGTAATAAAACAGAATACTCTTTATAATATATATAAAGTTATTTATTTTATTAGAATATAAATAGAATATATTATATTATATATAAATTTTTTGTTTTATTAGAATATTTTATTGTATAGTGTTGCATAATAAAATTAAATTTTCTCTCGTGAATTCGTTTGTGATTTTCTTACTTTTGGTCCGTGATCATTTCCTTAAATAGTGCCCTGCCATTCTCCTGTAAATAGGTTAATTGCTTAGTTAAAAAATGAAAATCACATCAGAATAAGAGAATTTTCTTCTATAATATTGTGCGTATTTCTTTTGAATATAAGGATAATTTGAGTGTAGCAAATAGTGCAAGAGTTCCTCAATATAATCTCTGTTATACCAGTCAGATTTAGTCTCCTACTAAGGTAAGAGATATTATTTTCGTTTAATATTCATAAAGAATATTATTTTCTTCTATACTCTATAATATGCAAGTGATATTATTTCGTTTCATATTCTTAAATCTAGAATTACTTTGATAAGTATTGTTTTTATAATCCCCGAAATTAGTAGAATATCATTAATAGTTTACGCTTCATCTAATACCATTTCACTGAAATATTGGTCTGCATGCACTTTCTTATTAAATTTTAATCTCTTCATTAATTTCAGAATACTATTCATCCGAGATACTATTTATGTCAGAATATTATTCATCCGGGATACTATTCATGTCAGAGTACTATTCATCTAAGTTACTATTCATGCCAGAGTATACTATTCAAGATAAAATTAATTTTTACTTTCTTTGTCCAAATTATCTTTGAAATATGAATCTTAAATATCTTTTTTGAATTTTACTCCACAATTGGTGATCATGTTGACAATTTGGACATTCTTAAACTATGGATAAATTAAATTATAAATCTCTAATATTTATCATTGATCTCACTTGATTCATTCTTTATATCATTGTCATCATCCTCATGCTTATATATATTGTGCTAAAAGTCATTTTTAGCCCGTAGTGCAAAGATGGACTGTTGATTGATATGATTATGATCAGGAATTGTGTATTAGTATATATAATCATAACTTTTAATGTTACAGATAAAGATTTGTGGTAAAAGTCTTATTTGGCCCGTAGTGCATAGATGGATAGATGTTTAACATGATCATGACCACTGATGATACAAACAATTATCTTTTGCCCGTACGTAGTGCATAGATAATTCGTTGATTGAAAATAATTATTGATTGGTGTTACATGGATAAAATATTGATGGTGAGTTTTTAAATCATAGAATATAGTAGACATCATACTCTACTTGATGACTCTTCTAATGGATTTCTATTTCCGTTGTAATTATTGATCTAAAATTTGTTGTCTATTGTATTATATCAGATTTTTTCTATTGAGGACTAAGAATAATTTGTTCTACATTATCTTAGTCATAATATTCTTTACTGGTCTAGTTGAGCTCACTCTTTTCTTTCATTATTCTCTTAAGGAAATGAAAATTAAATATAACTGGGACTAGTCGGAGAATTGGTTACTATAGTAATTCTCATTACTCTATAAAATAGTGTGCCAATAATGTGACGCCCCCAAAATTAGGTATACGTCACCCATCTTGGGTCGCCACTTACATGGTACATAAATTCAAATACAAACTTAATTATACATCTGTCGTGTAACATACGACAATACATAAACTGAGAGTTCTAATAGGAATATTATCATTTAGACAATATCCATACTCAAGGAGTCCTCATTACATTTATTGTCACACTATTTAAACAGAATGGTGAGGACTACTAATGCTATCTTCGGACCATCACTCTTTTCCCCGACTCGTCCCACTATATTCTCATTTCAAGAAGAAAACGGTGAAAGAAAGGGTGAGCTCAACTAGCCCAAAGAAGAAATATTATGACTAAGATAATGCGAATAAATTATCAATAGTCTTCAACAATGTTAAACCGATAAAATACAATAGACAACCGGTTTAAGCTCTGTGTGAATATCTGATCCATTAAAAGAGTCAAGTAGAAAATAAAGTCTACTATCTTTTAGGTTTTAAAAGGTTTTCATCAATTTTTATCACTAAGACTCGGTTTAATGAATAAACCACAATATCTAATCATCTACGTACCATGGTCAAGGATTTTCATCAAATTATCAATGGTCATGTACAATACCGAATCACCCACGGTCATAATCATACCAAAAACTATCCATCATTTGCATTACAGTGCCACCGAGGACTTTTGTCACATCATTTATATCAAGCCATGATTATACCGAATGATCCACAGTCGTCATAATCATACTAAGTTCATCTATGCACGTAAGCCAAAGATAACATAATATAACATGAAGATGATGACAATGACATAATAATTCAATAAAACAAGTTCAAGAATTATTTAATCCGAGAATTATTAACGTCAAATTGTCAACATGATCTTTGTTTTGTAGAGTAAAATTCAAGAATGATCGGAAGAATATTTCCATGAAAAGATATTGAATGAAACGCAAATATCAAGGATATTCTACTAATTTCATGGAGTATAGAAGTCAAAGTTTTAACCAACCTGGGTATAATAAAGAATGGAATAACAAAAGAAATCACCGTGCATGCGCAGATTAGCATGAGATGAGTTATTCAATAGAATAATAATAACGGAACCAGTCGGTGAAATTCACATCGACGGGATGATCCAATGAGAATAATAAATCTTTGAATAATAAACAATGGAACCGGTCCGGGTGTAAAACACACGCATGGATATTCCAAATGTAATAATAAATGCGGAATAATAAACAATGGAACCAGTCGGTGTAAAACACATGAACATGATATTCCAATGAATAATAAAGAATGGAATAACGGAAGAAGATCACCAAGTATAGGGGATTCAGCAGATACTGAGTTATTCCAATGAGAATAAATAAGAATGGAATAATATAAGGATTTCACCAAGTATAGGGTATCTGGCATATCTGAAGTTATGTATAGGGTATACCACTTTTTTAAAAGTTATTCCAATGTAATAATAATGAATGGAATAATGAAGTTCTCTTCATGAATAAGAAAGAATAACACCCTTACAGGCACAACAAATAATATCCCCTTACGTACAACAAATAATACCCCTTACAGTAAAAGACACTTTGGATATCAAAGTAGTGAAGTGCGAATACTCTTCTTTCTTTCTCTATAGATTTTCTCTCTATAGCTTCTCTCTATAATTTCTCTCTAGAGTTTCAAAGTGAATTCGTAAAGAAAATAATGAAGGAATGAGCTTCTTATTTATAGGAAAATAGAATGCATAGTAATTAATCCATGAAGCGGTCAGATTGATTTACTTTAATCGACGGTCCATATTTAAAGCAAAATCTTTTAAATAAAATATCATATATTCTATTTATATAAAAACATTTTACTATGCAAACACTATGCAAGATTATGCGAGAACACTATACAAAAACACTACGCAACACTATGCATAATAAAATATAATATATTCTATTTATAGAATAACTTTAATAAAGTGATACGCTTTTATATGAAAAGATGTTTCGTTTTATTACGTTAATAATACGAATAAAACAAAACGTCATTATCATTATAATAATTCATATTATCGACAATAATGGAATCCAAGTGAGTGACTTCTCACATAAGCATCAATAATCAATACACAGGTACTACTACGCAACCACACGACATCGTATTCTTTACTTTTACTACTAAGTAGTTCAACAAGATCAACAGTAAAACTTCATAGTTATTTCAATAAAATATTTTTGTCGTTTTCTCAATCCGACAATAATTACATTTGTAGGTCCACCAATGATTGAGTAGTTGTACGAATATTCTCTGCTAAACGAATATTCCCAGACCAATCGAATATAATATAACCACTTGCATACTTTGCAAAATTTATAAATACTACCCACAACTATAATATTATCTCAAATTCACACCACAATATTAAAAATTATTTCAATAAAATTTAAATCTTTATTGATAAAATCGGGATCTCACAATCTCCCTCCTTATGGAATTTAGCCTCGAAATTAGGGTACGATACACGGTATGATAAAGAGATGAGGATACCTTGAATACCTTTATCGTTGAAAACATTAAATTCATCTTTCTTGATCCAAACCCAAAGATATTCATTAATAATTCATCTTTGCACTACTGCCAAAGATATACAAGCTATAAAACCAATAATCTTTGAGGCGCGACTTAATAGTATCACGACCACGAATTATCCATGCACCCTCGGTCGAGGATATTCGTGTTTTCAATCTGATCATGATTATACCGAATAATCCTCGATCGTAATCATACCAAGTCTATCAATGCACTACTGACTAAAGATGACTTTTATCACATCCATGAATTAATATTTCATTCTTTGAGACTCAATTTCAATAATTAATCCACATCATCGAATCATCCCCGCACTACGGCCGAGGATATTCTTTAGTATCACGACCACGAATTATCCATGCACTACTACCGAGAGATAATCGTGTATTCATTAAGATCACGACCACAAATTATCCATGCACTATGGCCAAAGATAATCGTGTATTCATTAGTATCACGACCACAAATTATCCATGTACCACGGCCCAAAGATAATCGTGTATTCATTAGTATCACGACCACAAATTATCCATACTACTACGACCAAAGATAATCGTGTATTCATTAGTATCACGACCACAAATTATCCATAACTACTACGGCCAAAGATAATCGTGTATTCATTAGTATCACGACCACAAATTATCCATGCACTACTACCAAAGATAATCGTGTTTTCAATTACGGTTATGATTATCTTAGAACAATCCACGGTCATAATCATACCAAGTCCATCTACGCACTACAAATACGTAGATGACTTTCAACATAATATAAGCGTGAGGATAATGATATAAAGAATCAATCAAATGAGATAAAGGATAAATATTAAACATTTATAATGTAATTTATCCGAGATTCAAGAATATCCCCATGTTATCAATCACTTAATAATCTCATAATCTAATATCATTAATACTATAACAATATTTTAATCACTTCTTAAATTTATAAACAATTTATCTCAATTGTTTACGCTTTTACCATATAATGCATTTAATCATTCAAAAATGCCATACTCATAATATATCATCACCAATTATCAAATCTCTCAAAAAATATGCATATACTCTATATAGGATCCTCTAGCCATAAAATCCTATTTTCAACTTTGTTACTTCACATAACATATTTAACTCATATGTTCATAACTAAACTATTTTCATGAAAAATACCAAATCAGACCCAAAAATATTTCTTTTCTGGGATTTAGCATAATATAGTCCCATAATGAAAATATATTTTTCTCGGAATTTTTAAAATTCATTTACTATTTTTCAAAATCAATTTCTAATTAATTCCTTAAGAAATTAGCTACCTCAAGTTTAACTCCAAAATTCCCAAATCTTGGCAGGACCTTACACATGTTAACCTGAGCTTCCAGTTTTAAATTTCATGGTCATCGGAGTTATAGAACTACGGTTATAGCATTTTTAAATCGGAAAAACCTAAATATTGAAATAGTCATAACTTGCTCATTTTAAGTCGAGAATGAGCTCATTTTTGGACAGGAGGTACTTTATACCATATACCTTCATGTCCCAAAAGGCCAGAATTTTTCTCATAATTTAAGTGGCCGAAACAGCCCTCTAAAATCATGGCAGCGAACTTTTTTCGATTTTTGCAGCTTTGCACTCCTTTGCTAAAATCAGTCCACACAAAATCTACAACACCTTTTCCAGTAATTCTACTTGGATTAGTTAGGTAACTCATAGATCTAACTCTAGGACTTGACCACACTCAAAAATTCAAAATATAATAAGAGATTTGGTCAATTGAATTTCATCATTACGTTTTTCACCAAAATCTGATTTTCAACTCTTTGTGATTTCTAAGAAACTTTCATGTTTTCACATACTAACCAACATAACTCATCATAACACTTACTAATACCACGAATACCCATGATTTTCATTAGTCCAATGCTTTTATTATGACTTTCATCATAAACCACGTAAACTGTTCATTTTAGTTGAAGAAATATTTGAGGGTTTAAGAAATGGGTTTTGTACTGGGGTCAATACAAAATTCGATTTCACGCTCTAAGTAGGCTAAGAAGTCTTCAAGAATACGCCAGAAATTTATTAATAATAGAAATATCATTCAAAAGCGTGACTCTCATCCAAGACTTGGATAAGACGTCACATTGATACCAACCTGTGACTTCTATCCCTTAACCTAGATAGCACCTCACAATGATACCTATAAACTTGCCATCTTCATTCACGATGTAAGCCTCTCTGTAAAAAGTCGACTTTGGTGCATTCCACACAAGGAAGTCAACAACGAAAGGTTCGGGCTCTTTACTTATGGCTTGATATGACAATAATTGACTTTAGTAGTTTGGTTACTTGAATTCGCACAACAAGTTGGTTATGAATATAAAAGCTAACAAACTTACGAAAAGCATGATGAGTAGTTAACCAATTGATTCCTAAAATCACATCAAAGGCAAGTATTTTCAAAAAGATAAGATCAACAAGTAACGTGAAAGTGTTTATTTGAATCAAACAAGATTTAAAAAAATAGTAAGCGGTACGAAGGCTCCTACTAACGAAGTTTCAACCAATAAGTCAAAGTCTAACTTCTGCGAGTCAAATTTAAGCGTTGAGCATAAAGAAAAGAGATAAAATAATGGGTAGAACCGGTATCTTATAAGGTATAGACTTATGATTTATAATTAACTAACCCGTGCTAACCGTTCGGTTTACTCGCTTTTGAGAAGTCATGAAAATGCACTTCCTAAAACCAACGACTTTGTTTTGTCCATATCCACCTTTGGTGCCACCGTCCCAAACTAGACTTGACTTTGGTGCACAACAAAATTGAGCTAAATGACCTTCTCTTCTTGCAATTTCCACTTCTATTATCTTTGCCATGATTACCATCAAGTGGTTACCATTCTTGGCATGATAATTTCCCCACGATGGTTATCATTATTCGATGGCCGTTGCCACCAAAGATGATATGATTATTATCGTGTTGTTGGTCGTTACCTTTTGTTTGAAATGAATCAACACTCTCACGTGCTTCATTGCTTATCTCGGCATTTTCGGATGTCATTCTCAAACACCTTTGTCACAAAACAAGGGTTAATTAACATATCACATATTATCCCTATATACACGTGAGCCAATTAAATACCAAATAAACTTAGGTAGGTCATACTAACGAAGAATTCCTATCTCTCCCTCCTAGTTCTAGTCTCACGTCTTAGCCGGGGATCATATCCTAAGCTCGATACCAACTATGAGCGCCCCAAAATTAGGTATACGTCACCCATCTTGGGTCGCCACTTACATGGTACATAAATTCAAATACAAACTTAATTATACATCCGTCGCAGTGTAACATACGACAATACATAAACCGAGAGTTCTAATAGGAATATTGTCATTTAGACAATATCCATACTCTGAGAGTCCTCATTACATTTATTGTCACACTATTTAATGAATTGTGAGGACTACTAATGCTATCTTCGGGACCATCACTCTTTTCCGAGACGCGTCCAAATTTATATTCTCATTTCACGAAGAAAACGGTGAAAGAAAGGTGAGCTCAACTAGCCAAAGAAGAAATATTATGACTAAGATAATGCGAATAAATTATCAATAGTCTTCAACAATGTTAAAGCGATAAAATACAATAGACAACCGGTTTAAGCATAGCCGGAATATCTAATCCATTAAAAGAGTCAAGTAGAAAATAAAGTCTACTATCTTTTAGGTTTTAAAAGGTTTTCATCAATTTTATCACTAAGACTCCGGTTTAATGAATAAACCACAATATCTAATCATCTCTCGTATTCACGGTCAAGGATTTTCATCAAATTATCAATGGTCATGACTATACTTAGAATCACCCCCGGTCATAATCATACCAAAAACTATCCATCATCGCATTACAGAGCCACCGAGGACTTTTGTCACATCATTTATATCAAGCCGTGATTATCTTGAATGATCCCAGTCATAATCATACTAAGTTTCATCTATGCACGTAAGCCAAAGATAACATAATATAACATGAGGATGATGACAATGACATAATAATTCAATAAAACAAGTTCAAGAATTATTTAATCCGGGAATTATTAACGTCCAAATTGTCAACATGATCATGTTTTTAGAGAGTAAAATTCAAGAATGATCGGAAGAATATTTCCATGAAAAGATCTTTGAATGAAACGCAAATATCAAGGATATTCTACTAATTTCATGGAGTATAAGTCAAAGTTTTAACTTATTTGGGTATAATAAAGAATGGAATAACAAAAGAAATCACCGTGCATGCAGTACTTTACATGTAAAGTTATTCCAATAGAATAATAATAACGGAACCAGTCGGGGTGAAATTCACAATGCGAAGCGGATGATCCAACAGAATAATAAATCTTTGAATAATAAACAATGGAACTGGTCAGGTGTAAAACACACAGATGAGGATATTCCAGCGAGAATAATAAATGCGAAATAATAAACAATGGAACCGAAGTTAGGTGTAAAAACACATGACATGATATTCCAATGTAATAATAAAGAATGGAATAATGAAGAAGATCACCAAGTATAGGGGATTCCACGACGATATCTGAGTTATTCAATGTAATAAATAAGAATGGAATAATATAAGGATTTCACCAAGTATAGGGTATCTGCATATATACAAGTTATGTATAGGGTATACCACTTTTACAAAGTTATTCCAACAGAATAATAATGAATGGAATAATGAAGTTCTCTTCATGAATAAGAAAGAATAACACCCCTTACAGTACAACAAATAATATCCCTTACGAATACAACAAATAATACCCCTTCACCGTAAAAGACACTTTGGATATCAAAGTAGTGAAGTACGAGTAATACTCTTCTTCTTTCTCTCTATAGATTTTCTCTCTATAGCTTCTCTCTCATAATTTCTCTCTCTAGAGTTTGGTGAATTAAAAGAAAATAATGAAGGAATGAGCTTCTATTTATAGGAAAATAGAATGCATTAATAATTAATCCATGAGCGGTCGAGATTGATTTACTTTTAATCGACGGTCCATATTTAAAGCAAAATCTTTTAATAAAATATCATATATTCTATTTATATAAAAATATTTTTTATATGCAAACACTATGTAAAGTACTCTGCAAAACACTACGCAAAAACACTTTATCAACACTACGCATAATAAAATATAATATATTCTATTTATAGAATAACTTTAATAAAGTATTACATTTTATATGAAAAGATGTTTCGCATTTTATTACGTTAATAATCTGAATAAAACAAAACGTCATTATCATTATAATAATTCATATCGACATGATAATGGAATCCAATTGGTGACTTCTCACATAAGCATCGATAATCAATACAGGTGTGCTTCTTATGCAACCACACGTATTATTGTATTTTTTACTACCGAAGTAGTTCAACAAGATCAATCAGCGGTAAAACTTCCGTAGTTATTTCAATAAAATATTTTTGTCGTTTTCTCAATCCGACAATAATTACATTGTGGGGTCCACCAATGATTGAGTAGTTATACGAATATTCCTCGCTAAACCGAATATTCCTAGACCAATCGAATATAATATAACCACTTGCATACTTTGCAAAATTTATAAATACTACCCACAACTATAATATTATCTCAAATTCACACCACAATATTAAAAATTATTTCGACAAAATTTAAATCTTTATTGATAAAATCTGGGATCTCACAAATAATTATTGTAATGAGGACTTTATTTGATTTTGAATATTGTCTACAAGACAATATTTGTATTGAAACCCATAACTTATGTTTTGTCGTATTTTACACGACAGTTAATAATTGTAAATAGAAAGTTTGTATTTAAATTTTGTATCATGTATTTGACAACTTAAAATAAATTGTATAAACTTATTTTGGGGACGTCATATTAATGAAATACTTTTGTCTTATGACAGAGAGTATTTATTAGTTTGCGTCTTCTTTTTCCAAAGATAAAGGTTCGGGTGAGCGTATGAAATAATTTGACCTATTTTTAATAAATTTATGACTTTTAATTCACTATTATAAAGACCATCCATAAAATTATAAATCTAAATGTATTATATTTGTTTGTAAAAAGGACAAGACTTGCTTTTAGGATGGAGAGACCGAGAGAGTATTTTGATAAACTATTTAACTTGCATGACAAGAAGAACAAACACAATGAAAATTGAAATAAAAAAATTAAATTGTTTAATATTTGTTGATACTACATTTGATACAAATATATCTTAAAAATAGAATTGCTTTAGGAAAGTGGGGTAATATATAAAAATTCAAAAAAAGTATATACGTATATGATCATTTCTTTATCCTTGGTTTCTACACTTAATCGTATCCGTACACAAGTTTGCCACCTATAATCAGATTTCCTACATGCAATTAATATTGCTCATGTACCACAATTTTGTGATTCTTCTCCTCTTTCCCATTTTTTGGACAAAATTAATTCTTTAAAGCCTAACTTCCCTTTACTTACATGTAACACTTGATAGAGACGACCACCATTAATTAAACATACCTTGTACACATTTTCCTTTCTAATTCCCTCTATAAATACCTAATTATCAGTTTCCCTTCATTCCCATCCAAAGCCATTAATTTTCATCTCTTTTTCTCCCTCTCTCAACAAACACAATTATCAAAATGGAGTTGTCCAAGATCTTGTTCATCTTCCTTGTAATAACGGCCACATTCCTCATGAATTTCGCGACACCAATTACCGAAGAATCAGTTCTTGATGTCCAAAAAAACAACAATTTTAATCTTAACAAAGAAGAATTATCTTCTCCTCAAGGAACGGGTCGATTTCTTGCACAAAATCCCCGCGCCTTGAAGACATGCGACAAGTACCCTAGGGTTTGTGATGATGCCAAGGGCAGCGCAGGTCCAGACTGTTGCAGGAAAAAATGTGTCGACGTGATGACGGATAAGGCCAACTGTGGCAAGTGTGGGAGGAAGTGTAAGTACTCGGAGATGTGCTGCCAAGGCAAATGTGTGAATCCTTCTAGAGACGAGAAGCATTGTGGGGGATGCAACAACATGTGCAAGAAGGGAAATTCATGCTTGTTTGGGATTTGTAGCTACGCTTAGAAATTTGACAATGGCCAAAAATAAGAGAATGAAATAAATTAAAGTTTGTGTGGTTATTACAAAAGTTTATACTATATATAGTTTAGGGTATTGTTGGTTGTATGAAAGAAATAAAGATTGTTGTCACTTAATTAGATGATCGTGTAATTGATTCTATTAATTATTCTTGTAAAATTATGTTTCTATTATTCTTGTAAAATTATGTTATAGAGATAAATGCATGGAATTATTATTTTATGATAAGTACCTTGCTTTATACATGATATCCCTATATTCATGATTATGCGAAATCATATACATAGCATGGTATCCCTCAATTATATATGTGCTTATGCAATGTAATGTTTTTGCATGTAACTTTTGTTATATAGGTGATACTAATGAGCAACAAAATTGCTGATTACTCGTCTCAATGTTTCTACTATGAGCGTATTTGAATTTCTTAATTATTTAAACCGAAGAAGTTTTTTTCTTCCTTTTTTATACAAAACTATTTCCACTATTTGGCCGGGACTATTACATTTATATAGACCTCCAGACTCTCTTAGTTCAGACTCCTCCAGACTTCCATCTCAGCCACACACGTATCCTCTGTGTATTTGCAATTCTTTGTTTAAATATAAAGCCTTACATCGGGCAACTATATAAAAAGTATTAAAGACTCAATATATAATTTGTGAGACTATTTCATTCATAACCAATTGATTTTGAGTTGAATGTTTCAATACGGTATTAGAGTAGACGCTATTCATGTGCGGGTCGATTCAAAGAGGAGTAAAAGTTTTAGCTTTTTATTTTCAATTTCCAAAAATTTTGGAGAGAGCATTAAATTATTAGAGGAAGTTTTGAGCGGTAAGATTTTAGGTGGGACACGTGTGCGGCTGGGATGGAAAATCTAGAGGAGTATGGATTGATGGAGTCTGGAGGGGAGCTTAGAGGGTGTTTGATAAAAATTGAATAAATCTGAATTTGAATCTGAATGAACTGAATCTGAATGAACTGAATTTGAATCTGAATGAAAAAAAATTATTTGATAATTGATATGTCTGAAATACCTGAATAACAATATTTTACTATTTTACCCTTCTAAACTATTTTACCCTTCTAAAATTGCATGTGATGGAACATAACTTTTTAATAACAACTCTTTAGTTTTTGATTTAATATTAGAATATATTCAAAAACAAAAATATGAATAATATAAAAATTGAAACAACAAGGTAAGCAACAACAGATTGTTGGGTAGAATAAATTACTTCTCTCTCTTTACTTCATCTAGTTCACGCCATTATTCCACCCATTCATTTGCACACGAAAAATAAAACTCATTCTGCAATTAGCAACTCCATCCCTAAACCAATTGAATTTTAAAGAGCGAAGGAGAGCGATCGAGAAGTATATATCTTTTGGAAAAGAATTGATGTACAGAAGATCTAACCAAATTCAAATTTGTTATGCTCCATAATTTCCAAAGACTCATAGGAAAACGAACTCGCCGGAAAAGAAGTTGAGGGAGCTTTAAACAATCTCAAGGATAATAGTTTACAAGAGAAAGGAAATGCTATCACTCTTGATTTCATTATGTTGTTAGAGAGTGTAACAGTAAAAAGTTATTTAGTTGTTCTTCTGAGCGAGTAAGTTAGCAATATTTGGCTGATTCGATCAGTAAAAGCAAGATCTATTCAGAGATATACAATCAAACGGTCTTAATAACTTACTCAATAAGTCCCATTTAGAACCAATCAAACAGCCCCTTAGTCGACTCAACTCTCATCCAGATGGCATATGTCTAGACCCCTCCAAACTTTTGATCCATACTTCACGTGTTCCATCTAAAATGGATTTGAAGATAAAATCGACTAATAGAACGCTTTAGCATATAGAAATTTCTTCATGCCACAAGATCTTTATTAACCAATTGACTAACTTACCCAAAAATAAACTTCTCTACCTCGCTCAAAACTTCCATCCACTTCCATCCAAAATCTAATCGCTCAAAACTTCTCTACCTCCAGGTTTATGTTTCAAAAATTATCACTCCAATCTCCATTACCAGATTTTATGGCAAAACATAAATTATGGAAGAAGAAGTTTTGAGGGGTTAGATTTTAGATAGGACAAGCGTGCTGCGTGCAGCTTAAATCGAAAATCTGGAGGGTGTGGATAAATGAATTATGAAGGGGAGCGGATACCTTAGAATGTACCGTTTCAAAATATGAGTGTGGATAAATGTGAGATATTTTTAAATTTAAAATTAATATAAATATATTTAATTTTAATTAATACAATGATTAATATTTTAAACTACCTAACAATATATTAATAAGTATAAAATTTATCATTTTAGAATTTTTAATGAATTATATTTTTTTAAAATTAATAATTAATAATAATATTATAATTTGGTACAGAGAAATTAAGTATATACCTTGTCGATTGGACGTGAACTTCTAATTAAATAGGATAAGAGTTTAATTTCCCACTCAGATTTATAAAACATGAAAACCAATTGCAAGTTGCAAGTTGCAAGTTACGACCTGTGGGTCAAGATTCAAGTCTTACGTTTACGGTTTGTGTATATATAATCTAAAGTCAAAACAAAGAAGATAAATATAACTAAACTAGCTACTAACAATTTCAAACAATCCTCATATGCCCATGTAACGGTTTTTGTGGCCCTCACAACCATTTTGGACTTGAACTGCTCATTTAACCGTAGAATTGATCCTTATCGATACGTTAAATTTGGTCCAACTGATTTAATAGAATTTAATTTAAGGGGAAAAAGAGAAGTAATTAAAGTTGACCAACTTATTCCTTTTATACTAGTAGTACTTAATTTGGTTTAGTAATGTGTATGTATATAGTTTGGCACGTACGTGTGAATCAATAAAATGAAAAAATTAGGTATTACACCAATCAAAAACAAAAGGCATGAAAATATTAATTTTCTAAACATATTCCTTAAGTACTCCAAAATAATTATTATTAATAATAATAACACTTTAAAGAGATCCTTAATATTATTTCATCTATGTTTCTTTCTTCTTCTCCAAACGGGTCCTTAATTTGGAACAAATTTAATTATCCAACAATTTTCTAGTTAAAAGAAGGTTAATTGGTAGGTTTAAAATCTGCAATCTGTAGAAATACTGCAATATTTAGGCGATGAATATATATATATATATATATATATATATATATATATATATAGTATTACAAATTAATTCCTTAAAATTTTTAGATTAGATAATATTTCTTTAAGTGCCTAACTTTCTCTAACTTGTCACAGGATCAGAGCCATTAAATTAGACCATCCCACTAAACAAGTCAAAATACCAAAAAAATAAAAGACCCTACGTACCCTATTCTTTTTCACTATAAATACGTACGCTTGTCATCAATCTTTTTAGTACTCCATCCAATTCTTTCATATACTTTTATCTCCATTTAAACTCAGCTCTCCAGGCCTCTAAAACTCACAAATACTACAAATTAAGTATGAAGTCCCTAAGTATGATCTTACTAGTTCTAGCCATGCTTATGGCTCTAGCCACCACTCATTTGGCAACACCTTATGATCATGATCACAACAAAGAGGATGCTGCCGCGGATGCCCTACTGGAAACTGAACAAACACCAATCTCATCACTACGAGGGACTAACCGGTTTCTGGCCCAAAAACAACGTGCCATAATGACATGCGACAAGTACCCTAGAGTATGTCGAGTGGCCGGCAGCCCAGGGCCGGATTGCTGCCGGAAAAAGTGTGTTAATGTGATGACGGATAAACTTAATTGCGGTATGTGTGGAAAGAAATGCAAGTACCCGGAGATTTGTTGCAAAGGCCAGTGTGTTAACCGTTTGTCTAACAAGAAGCATTGTGGGAGTTGCAACAATAAGTGCAAGAAAGGGAGTTCGTGTGTGTATGGAATGTGTAGCTACGCTTAGGTTTGCATGGGGACCAAATTTCTAGCTATATAATTAAATCAGGATTAAATTATTTGCATGCGTGATTAGGTAGCTAGATATTGTTAGATGGGTTATTTGTTGATGTGTGTGAGCAATAAGGGCTAGGCTGCTAGATGGGCTCTGTCAATATTTAAATTAATTATATTCATTTGTTAGGTTAAATAATTGTAACATTTTATTTTTGCTTATTTAATTGTAACATTCATTATTATATATTTTGATTCAATATAAGTTAATTTGCTGTTCCAAGTACGAGGTATTTGTAATTTTCGTTTACATGTATATATGTTGCTACATAGATTTAGATATATTATTATTATTATTATTATTATTATTATTATTATATATATATACATGTAAAGTTTGTTTCAAATATTGTGGTTTATAGTCACTGAGATCCCCACCCCACCCCACCCCACCCCACCCCACCCCACCCCACCCCACCCCAACCCAATATTTGTCCTCAATAACTAAGTTTGGTCATTAAATTTAAAGTTGAGATAAAAAAAAATCATCAAAGTTTTGTTGAATGTGTCCTAGCTATGCACTTATAGCTAAAATGTCAAATCGTTTTGTGTATTGTTTTCTATTTGGTATAATTTGGGCGATGGAGCCATTAAAATAAATTATCTCTTTTCCTAAACAAATAAAAAAAGAATTGTGCCCTTTGGAAATTTAATATTTATAAAAATGAAAAAGTCAATAATTTAAAAGAATACTTCACTTTTCTTCCGGGTGGATGGAGTATAATATTATTGCACTCTAACAATTATCAAGAATAACTTGAATATATAGATACTATTTGAGACTTCAATTTTTTATTATATATATATATATATATACCACGTACTAAGAGGCTTGAATACATTGAAGTATCCTTCAGGATATATATATATATATATATATATATATATATATATATATATATATATATATATATCGGTATAGATCAGTCATCTACTTCTCTTCTTCTTGCGTCTTCATTTCACTTTTAGTGACGGACCCGGCGATGATTCGATTCATACAACCGTCGTCTATACTTTTAATGACGACGCTATATATGTTGTCCGTCGCTAAAAGTATAGATTTACAGTTGTATGATCAAATCGTCGCCGGATCCGTCTGCTAAAGGGGGTGAGCACGGATGAAAGTAAAATAAAAATAAAACACTGATCCTCGCTCTCTCTCTCTCTATCTATATATATATATATATATATATATATATATATATATATATATATATATATATATATATCTTGAAGGGTACTTCAATGTATTCAAGCCTCTTAGTACGTGGTGCTCGCTTGAACTAATTAATTAAATTTATGTTATACATATAACATACAATATTTGAAATTTTATCTTGGAAAATTTTATGAGGTTAATAAACTTGACAAAAACCTTTATAAGAAATTACGTGCATTCTCTAATATATATACAATCTGCAAATGATAAATGTTGCCGCTAAATATTTCAGCCAGTAATCATGTGCTTTTCTAGCTTCAAGGCAATACAAGTTCCACAATATATATATATAGGGAAATTCTTCCATAAAGAATTCGGTTCTTTATAAAGATATCAACAACCTCTTTTTGGACCGATTGATAAATTGAATAGATAGTCTGCGATTAACTTTTCTATTTGATAAGTCAAGATACGAGTTGTTGTGCTTTAATTATTTATCTCTCTCTTGGTTTCTATTTTATTAAGTGAATATTAACTTGTCAAGATAGTTATAAAAAGTGAATATTTATTATTAAAATAATCCTATTCGATAGAGCTTGTCTAGGTTTCATACTTTTTTTTTTTTTTTGGTAGAGAAACTTTGTACTTTCGGGCTTTACTTATCTTTTTATTTTATTTTTTTCTTTTCTCCATTATATGTTATGACTCAAAGAAATTAAAATAAAATAAAATAATAAAAAAGACTTGGTAAGATATAGCTTATGTAAACTTATCTTTTTATTTATTTTTTCTTCTTTTCTCCATTATATGTTATGACTCAAAGAAATTAAAATAAAATAAAATAAAATAAAAAGACCTAGGTATAGATAAATGTCACTGAGAAAAAAAATCGACATCCCAACTAGTCATTTCTTTGAACAGATTCGACTCTCGCGACCTCACGCACCAATACCTAGTATATGACCACCCAAGCACAATGCAGTGCCTAAATTGCTAAGTTCAACCAAGGATATATCCTTATAGAAAAACTTCACCATCCCCCAAAATCTATATTCTTGCATTACTATTATATTACGATTTATTATTATTAATAAATTTATATTATTAATTGAATTTTTCTAAATAGAAATAAGTTAATATCTATATTTATTATTATCCCTTTAATATTTTTTCTTATCTTTGTAATAATACCAATAAAAGATTATTAATATATTAAAATAAATATCATTCTTTAATAAAATATAAATAATAATTTTATATTCATGTATTACTATTATTATTATTATATTCATGTATTACTATTATTAAAAGTAATATTAATAATGATTTTTAATATTAATATAAATAATGTGATTATTAATATTAGTCCCAATAAAAATATCCATACTGATTCAACAAAATAGATAATTTTTTTCATTATTAATAATATGAAGTAGTTTTATGTGATTCATAATATTCATATTACTAAGTTATGAATTTGAAAATCCCATAAAGTCCAACCAAATAGACATTCTTATTAATTAATATGTACATTAGATAACGTTGGATAAGTTCTATATTTTGAGGTAGGGAGTAATCTTGCTGATTTTTTATAGAGCTCCTATGCGACGCAGTATTTAAAGATCGTGACATCTTTCAAGGACCACTTTCTTGAAATATTATTATTGGCCCTAACGAAGCAATCAACATACTTGCATACAAAATGCCACATGCGAGTTGTTGTGTTGTTTTGATTCGAATCTTTAAGGTCCGCATGAGTGAGAGGATTACCATTGGGCCACTCATCATGATTCGGATTACCATTTCGCAAACAAAATGGTATCAAATGTACCTGCATGTATAAAGTAGTTGGTTAATAATTTTTAATATTAAAGGACATTATAAAATTAAAATATTTTAAAACAAAACATACCGCAACTTTCTTAATTCTCGAGTACATTTCATGTAACTTAATATACTTATTATTGTCGTTTGTCAGTGCGGGTCAATTATGGTAACCATCCAATCTTCAATTGCGAATAGAACAAAGATAAAATGGCGTTGATTGGTACTACACACCAAGCATGAATATGTATTTGCATTCGTGTAAAGGTGGACCAACATCTTGGTTAACATACGGATCGCAAAAAACTCCATGCGATATTCACGTTAGTGCAGGCACATAGCGCCGCCCAAGATGCGTGAAGAATGAATTCATGAAACCAAACTGGGACCACTTTCAGATTCCCCGCGACCGTAGTATTCTCTCTGCCTCAGTAGCAACAACATATAAGCGTCGATGACATGCCGAATATCCAACTCCTGAGCCCTAAGGATCAGACTTTGCATTGTGTTCTAATTCATATAAGCTGGCGCGGATGTGATAAAGGATATAAATCCCTTACGGTGCCACCACGTTTCCAAACATATGTTTATTTACAAATGTACTCTCCTTCCAATCTTTAAGTCTTTTGGATAAGGACCCTTTTGGTCCATAAGAGATGTGGTCTCCGCATCTTGTACTGATTGAGACCTAAATGTACATTATTATTATATAGCAATAATAATTAAAACCATCACTATTAACATAACTATATATACCTTTTGTGAACTAGATCCCTTGGCGTCAGAAAGTCCCGCAAATGAAGAGTTGGTTGAAATGTAACACTCCTCATAGGTTTGGAAGGTTGGAATGTAACATTCATCGTAGGCTTGGGTGGTGGGAATGGAGCTCTCCTCGATTACTTGTGGGGTGGGTATGTAGCTCTGTTGTACAACATAATCAGTTTCTTTCCCAAGCCCTTCATTGAGTTGTGTGTATTGGGACCGTGGTCCAAAATTTGTGGGACCCCTCGTCGAGGTATTTGTTTACCTCTTGCTTCAAGTCGTATAGGCGATTGAAATCCCAATTATTTTTTTGCAGAACCAACTCTTCGGAGGCAAATTTGGGTAAATAATCAAAATTTATCAAGTAACGACTTTGCACTCTCAACTGTCGTATAAGATAAACACAAACAAATATTATTAACAATAAATATGAATAAATGTAATATTAAGTATTTACTCCAATACATGATTTATTAAAGAAGAATATAATTTTATACCATTTGAATAAGGTGTTGTTGGTTGTAAATGGCCCGAGGCTCATAATAACTGTCGTGGTCGCTTCATTGTCGAGGGTCGGTGAATTTTCCAACGTGTAATTTTCCTATACCGCACCATGTAATCATCTATTGGGACATAATCGAAATTTCGGTTTGTTGTCCTTGAGATGATCCATGTATGCCTCCCACATCGAAATATATTCCCTCTCAAGGCCATACAATCCTCGACATCAATAAATTTAAATTTTTCTCCCGCTTAAGGTCACCGTGGTTTTGGTCATTGATGGTATGCCTTGCATGAACCCTTTAAATTGTCTCATCACACGGTCCCAAGATCCGAAATTCCACAATATCAAAGTGGATCAAGGGACCCCACCGGATCCTAACAACTGCGCTTCAAAATTAAATCCACCGATATCATCATCCCACATTATGTAAGGCCGCTTAAACCACATCCCACATAGACTTAATATCTAACTCCCCTCGGTAAAATGACAAATGGTGATGGGGATTCTCACGTCTACCTGTGGTAAATTGTGGGCTCCAAAATAGGACCATGCTAAAGCCCTAGGTAACCATAAGGATGATTGTGGCCAAGGGTTTGGCTTTCCAATACTTACACGCTCATAAGTCCAAATTTGTAACAATGTAACACAACCATTAATGTATTTAACTCCTTTCCTAGTAGCAGTATATAAAGATCTATACAAATATGCTAACACTGTCGTGCCCCAAGAGTAAGTTACACAATCTTCAGCGTTGGCAATAAAAGACATATATCGTGGGTGCACACTATTTCTATTCCTATTAGGGAATAATATTGCCCCACACAACCACAATATGTATGCCTTTGTGTGTCGCCCTACAACATCTTTACTTGCATTTTCGGGACATTTATTAAAATATTCGTGCAACCACACTAATGAAATTGCACTGCATTTTTTTGAACTAAAATATTCACCAGCTAATTTATCTCCAAAACAATCCCTAAAATAATTCAAATTGGTGACAACAAGGGACCCGTTAAGGGCTTTCCACCACCGCAGAACCCAAAAATAAAGTGAACATCCTCTAACGTGATTGTTATTTCTCCACAGTTTAAATAAAAAGTATTGGTCTCCTGCCATCTCTCTCGACTAAAGGTATATCGGAATAAGATCGGTTTGGTGTACAACACCTTGATAACTAAATACTCCAAATCCACATTTATCTAAAAGGATTTTTGTTCTTTTATCAAAGCCCACAATTGATTATATTTCGACCGAAGATATCGGTGGAGCTTAGTTTTCCCCTATCTTTCCCATGATATATGTCATCCGATACATGATCTTGTTGATCATGCAGAACACTGGATCAATTGGCCCATATTCCCAACTATCCATCTTTTACCTAAAAAAATACATTAATTCCATATTAGTATTAAGATGTAATGACAAAATGAAGTTGAAAGTAACATGTTGCAAAATGAAGAATAATAACAATACACACTAACATGCATTAAAAACTAGTAAAAAAGCAAAACTATTAAAAACAAAAACAATAAGAAAGAAAATAAATTAAAACAATAAGTGAACAATTGAGTATAACCTGGAATAAAATAAAAACAATAAATGAAAAATAATAATAAAATAAATACTTATCAATAAATGCTATACTTCGCAAAGTTTTTTTTTTTTTTTTTTTCCGTAGACATCTGACTTCATCCAAATTTTTTTTTTTTATCTTCTTCTTTCTCCATTGTATAATGATGATTTCAAAGAAATTAAAATAAATAAATAAATAAAAAAGCATCCTACTGATACGACTATCATCGGCATGTCAAGATTCTAGATTAAAGATGCTGACTTTGTCACTGGTGACAAATTGGAATAAAAATATTTTTCAGTATCCCAAACTATTCATTGCTAAGCAGATTGAAATCACGACCTCAAGCACCAATCCTCAAATATATGACCACCCGAGCACCACAGCCTAATCGCTAATTTCTACCAAGGATATATCTTTATAGTAAAACTTCACCATCCCCAAAATCTATTAATTGGATTTGTTAAAATAGAAATAAGTTAATATCTATATTTATTATTATCCCTTTAATATTTTTTTTCTTATTTTTGTAAAAATATGTCCAATTAGTCTAATTAATATATTAAAATAAATATCATTCTTTAATAAAATATAAAGTGATCATGCATTAATGACAACAAAATTTCCAAGAATAACATGTATGCATAATATGCAGTGATAACATGCATTAATGACAACAAAAATAAATACATGCATGGTATTATATCCCCTTTAATTCAGTAATAACATGCAGTGATAAAAAAAATGGCAATAACATGCAGTTTCTGTTGTTGTTACTATTATACGAAAATAATAACAACAATAGAAACTATTAAAAACTGAACAAATAACAATAAATAAAAACTTACTTGTTGAAGTTTTTTGCTCCTCTCTTCCGAAATACTCCCTCTCTCCACTCTCTGTTACTGTAATTTTATCTAGTTATATACTGAACTTTAGGTTGAACAACGTGTGTTCTCAATAGATCACTATAAATGGTTAAATAAGTTTCATGCAATCGGTACATTTAGGACCAAATTCAAACACCGACATCGACATCATTGTTTAATTCAACTTTTTTAGTTTACCGAGCTTGCAGTGTTCTTTCCCGAGGCGATGTTACGTAAAAAGTGGTCAAAAAATTATTCAAATTGCATTTCAGAAATGATGTGGCGGTAGGAAGGTTTGGCGGTTTGTTCTAGTAAGATGCTTAACCTACCGGGAATTTATATTATTATTAAATTGTTTTACTTAAGTAGAGGTTATAGAATTACTTACTTGACACAAAGCTTAACCTACCGGGAATTTATATTATTAATAAATTGGGGGATGGTGAAGTTTTTCTATAAGGATATATCCTTGGTTGAACTTAAGCGACTAGGCCGTGGTGTTCTTGGGTGGTCATATATGACGAGGTATTTGCATGAGGTCGCGAGTTCGAATCTCAAAGACAATGATTGGGATATCGAATTTTTTTTTCCTCGGTAGTGAAAGCTATCTCTAAGTAAGGTCTTTTTTATTATTTTATTTTATTTTAATTTCTTTGAGTCATAACATATAATGGAGAAAAGAAGAAAAAATAAATAAAAAGAAGATGTTTACAAGTTATACCTATCTAGGGTCTTTTTTTATTATTTTATTTTATTTTAATTTTCGAGTCATAACATATAATGGAGAAAAGAAGAAAAAATAAATAAAAGATAGTTTTACATGTCGCATCTTACTAAAATAAAAAAAAAAAGTATGAAAGATAAGCCTAGCTCTACTAAGATAGGATTTTTAATAATAAATATTCACTTTTTATAACTATACTAACAAATTAATATTCACTTAATAAAATAGAAGTTTTCAAGACAGTAAATAATTAGCAGACAACAACTCAGCTTTTTTATCAAATAGAAAAGTTAATCGCAGCCCATCTATTTAATTTATCAACAATGATCAAAAAAGGGTACATATGAGACTATAGGAATCGGTTCACATGAAAAGAACAATATATATATATATATATATATATATATATATATATATATATATATATATATATATAATTCTTAGCAAGCTCTCTTGGTGACCATATCCAATTTTAACATGAAGTCAAACAAGTATTTCATAGTGTCCGTACACATAGATAAATAACTTACCAAACACTTTTTGAGGTCAAATACTATTTAAATTCTCCACTTCTAGAAACCAAGGCAAAGAATTGCAAAAGTCTAACAACCACATAATCGTGCAATCACGTCCCAAAATTCTTGACAGACCTAATAATAATAATAATAAAACTAAATTCTCATTATCATTATCACGGGCACCACCACCTTGTCCCTCCCCTATGCGCGCGCACACACACACATATATATATATATATATATATATATATATATATATATAATTTCTTCATTTTATTTCAAGTTTACAAATAACTCACAGTTATTAGCAATGGCCTCCCTATTATTCTTTTTCACTCTTTTAATAAGCTATTTCGTATTAACCATGCAAGCTGGCTACTATCCAAAATCCAGTACCACTCCTAAGAAAATCATGAACAAAATAGACTCTTGTTGGCCGACCAACTCGAATTGGGCCGCCAACCGCCGTGCCTTAGCCGATTGTGCCGTTGGGTTTGGAAAAGACGCGATAGGAGGAAAATATGGTGCAATTTACATAGTTAACAATCCCTCCGACGATCCTATAAACCCTAAGCCCGGTACACTTAGGTATGGTGTAATTCAAGCAAAGCCTCTTTGGATCATTTTTGGTAAGGACATGGTTATAAAACTAAAGAATGAGCTCATGATTAATAGTTTTAAGAGTATAGATGGGAGAGGAGCAAAGGTGGAGATTGCTTATGGGGCTTGTATTACTATACAGGGGGTTAGCCATGTGATTATACATGGGATTAGTATTCATGACTGTAAGCCCGGGAATTCTGGCGTTGTTCGGAACAGTCCAGTCCATGTTGGTCGTCGTCTTGGCTCTGATGGGGATGGAATTGATATATTTGCTTCTTCCAATGTTTGGATTGATCATTGCTTTCTTTCGCGATGTAGCGATGGCCTTATTGATGTCATTGCTTCCACCGGCATTACCATCTCCAATAATTATTTCTCCCAACATGATAA
The DNA here is from genome assembly GCA_020205615.1 of Panax quinquefolius. Classification (NCBI taxonomy): domain Eukaryota; kingdom Viridiplantae; phylum Streptophyta; class Magnoliopsida; order Apiales; family Araliaceae; genus Panax; species Panax quinquefolius. The sequence goes on from CM035163.1 coordinate 11,728,255, forward strand.
AGTAAGTACATCTACTACACTACACCTAATTATACGTACACTACTACTCTTTGAATTAAAGTTAATTAGTTTGTGAATTTGAGTTAGATATAAATAAATAAATTATATATATATATATATATATATACACACATGTAATATTTATATATATGCAGACACATATATGATCATGAACTTTACGTACATCTCCATAATCATCAATCATTTTATAATTAAGGGTGTACTACGATTGCACTAAAGATCAAGTTACTAATAGTACCTACCTACCTATGTTGGTCTTAATTCAGGTTATGTTGTTCGGGCATAAAGATAGCTTAGTAGCAGATAAAGCTATGAAAGTTACCATAGTTTTCAATCATTTCGGCTCTGGTCTAATTCAAAGGATGCCAAGGTGAATTGAAATGATCATATTTATATGCATACCTTGCTGTCCCAATAGTTCTGCCCTATATATGCAATATTATCTCGTATATATATAGCTAACTAGCTTAATATTACTATGCATAGATATGAGAACTACATATTTTATAGACTTCGATGAATATTGCAGAGTGAGGCTAGGTTATGGGCATGTAGCCAACAATAAGTACGACGAGTGGCAGATGTATGCTATCGGCGGCAGTGCCAATCCAACTATATTTAGCGAAGGAAATTACTTCATGGCACCTAATATCCAACATAAAGAGGTACATACATGCATGTTGAGTACTACGTACTATATATATATATATATATATATATATATATATATATATAGTTGAGTGTGTACTGACTAGAATACGAACTCTATCATCCAATTGATCATTTTATGAAAGTACTTTTATGTGCATTAACAGTTGTGTACAAATAGAGAGAAAATAGCATGTTGTTCGATCCATTTCAGAATCTCATCACTTATTCATCAAGTGTTAGAATTCTACATAGTATATAATTATTCTTCTATAAAAGCATATATGCATGTATCATCTGACATGAAAAAATTATGATATATTTATATAAACTTGAGTCTACTTTGAACAACCGAAGGAAGCTTAAGGTTTGGCATGCAATTATAAACATTGAAGGACGATATATATCCTCAGCTCACAACATGATAAATTGAAAAATCAAATTTACTTTTTACATTTTAATCATGCATTAATATATATTATCGCTTAACTTTTAAATGATTATTGGGTTTCATTTATACCAAATGATGATTATTGAATAATTAACAGGTTACAAAGAGAGAGGTTAAAAGTGGTTGGAAAAATTGGAAATGGAGATCTTCTAAGGACAAGTTTATGAATGGAGCATACTTTGTTCAATCTGGATGGGGGAGCTGTGATCCAAACTACTCTCGAGCTCAGTCATTTCTAGTCCTTGATGGATCTATGGTTCCAGCTCTAACATCCGATGCCGGTCCATTGCGCTGCGCTTCCTACAGAGCTTGCTGATTATCATAATGTATAATATATATTTTGTAAAATTTTGTAATTCCCAAGTTAATTAATTTCAGTTTTTTTTCCATGCTCATTTTTGATTAGCCACAGGGATAAAAATTCACCTGAATTTTAATGGCTATATCAAATTTTCTCCACCTAATTTACCTTTTTAAGTGCTGTTAATTGTTACTATTACCCTAGCTAATGCATGGGAGTGTGTATCAATTAATTATACGCACCTAATTTTTTTAAGAAAACGGTGCTTATAATTTTACTTGTTCCACCTAGAGCTAGCTTCTCAACTTAATGGTGTACATATGTATAGCAATGTACAGATCATAAGTTGTGTACTAATTAATAAAGCATTGTTGATGAAACTTTTCAAAGTATATTATTATATTTAAATATGTCCAATTTTACTATACAGTACATCCTTTGTTTTATAAAAAAAAAAGTAAATTTAATTTTATTGTTTCATAATTTTTAATAAATTTTAAAAACTTTGAGTTAACGTTCAAAAATATTTAGAATTAACTTTCAATGATCTAGTTAGAAGTATTTTAGATAGAAAACTGATATTTTTATAATACTTTTTGATATTTTCACAACAAAAGTATCGCTATATATGTATAACGACGGTAAAAATTATCGTTATAGGATCTATAGTAACAATTTTGTTATAAAAATATTATTTTCTGTTGTGAATTTATCAATTTTCTTTTCGATAAGATAGATTCAGGGGATTTGTTCAATGGTTTTTCTAAATGGGTTCTCGGCACAAAAAGGGTATATGAAGTAGATTAAAGGCAATACAACCTGTTCCAGAATATAATAGTCTATTTCTGTATTGTTTTTTGAATTACATATATTTTTTAGATAGAGAAAGTGAATGATTTGGATAAAATGTTTATCCTTTTGAAATAAGACGGTCAAAGTACGTTGGTATTTAATTTGTTCCTCCTATTTATGATAAAAAATACAGTAATAATTTAAAGAAATGTTTTCCACTTGCCATAAACAGTTTGTAATTAATTAAGCATACCATAGTGAACTCTTTAGTTATTAAATAATTTAAATTTAATTTTCGCCTGTGCGAAACTTGAATTGTGAATTGGATTTGTTATTAGTTATAATTTGATCAACACTCATTACCGGATCATACTCCCATCATTCCAAAATAAGAGATAATTTTGATTTTTTATAATTAATTTATAAAATTTTAAAATTCAAAATTGATATAATTTCGTTTTGAAAACAACAATTAGTTATACTTTATAGTTAGTTTACAATTGTTATATGTATTTGTATTAAAATTAAATAATTTCATATCAATTTTGAATTTTAAGATGCCGCAAAATGTCTTTAAAAAAAAAGAGAGCCTAAATATGGATTAATACCCTGAATTTTAATTATTTTTTTTCACTTTGGGGATTGTCTTCTCAATTTTTTCAATTAGGAGATTAAACTTTTAATTTTTTTTCACTTTGAGGATTGTCTTCTCAATTTTTTTTATTAGAGAATTAAATTTTTCTGATTACATCTAAATTGGTAGTGCCACATCAGAAAAGTATATTGATGACATGACATCGACACGTGACTATAAAATACTTATGTGTAATATTGAGTCTCATTTTAACATTTATTCAATTAATTTTTTGTACCAAAAAGGATAAATATAAGACAATTATTAATTTTATTTTAAAAATTTGTCATTAAATTTACTTTAAAAAATTAATAATTTACCAAAAGCTAGGGTAAAATTATCATTAAATTTACTTTAAAAATTAATAATGTTTTTACATTAAAATTATAATAATAATTTACTTTAAAATAATAATGGTCCTATATTTACTCTTTTTGATACAAAAAATAATTGAATAAATTAAATATTAAAATGAGACTCAATATTATGCATAAGTAATTTTTAGTCATGTATCATTATCATGTCATCAATTTTCTGACATGACACTACCAATTAGACGTAATCATAAAAAATTAAAAGTTTAATTTCTTAATGGAAAAAATTGAGAAGACAATCTCCAAAGTGAAAAAAAATTAAAAATTTAATCCCCCTAATTGAAAAAAAATTGAGAAGTCAATCCTCAAAATAGAAAAATATATATTAAAAGTTTATGATATTAATTCATATTTAGACCAAACAAAATTTATCTTTAATTTTAAAAATTATATCATAAAAATAATGTTAAAACAATAAAAATAACTCATTAAACTGTAAAATTACAACCAACGTGATATTTTGATGGATGAGGTTTAAACATAAGATCTTGTTGGATGAGATTGGTGGGGGAGATGGCTAAAGATGGATATAATCTCTTTAAATAACAATATCAGACTTTACCTCTCCCATCATCTATTCATCTCTCTCCCCTTATACTGGATAAGAAAGCTATTATACCCACTTAGCTGATATTTATTAGATTAAACTAAAGCTATATTGGTGTAAATTTTTTAAATTTTACTTCCACCAAATGGTGGATAAAAGTTTTAATTGACTTTTTATGTATATTAAAAAAGATGATAAAATAATAAAATTATTTATATTTAAATTTGTATTTAATTGTATAATTTTTTGCATATGACTAGTGATACACACTATAAATAGGCATATAAAATATAAATATGACAATTAATACTAAGGGTATTATAGATAAATTATTGTAAAAAATAAATTATTTAAGATAAATAGACATTTAAGTTAGGACTACCTAAAATATTAATAAGGACTTATCACGGAGGGAGTAATACTCATTCCGCTCTATATTATATGACCATTATTGATTTTTTTTAAAAGTTAGTTTGGAATATTTTTAAACTCAAAATTGAGATGACTCATTAACAATTATGAAATAATAAAATTTCTAATGAGTAATATTTTTAAATAATTTATTATATTGATTAAAATTTAAAAAGTTACATTAATTGTGATTATAAATTTTTTTAAAGTCAATTTAAAAATCAATAATAATTAAATAATTTAATTATGTGAGTATTATATAAAGAGGTTTGCTTGGGGACATAAATGAAAATCTCAAATTTTGGTTCTCAAATATATAGTATCATTGATTGTTCAAAATTATAATAGGACCCACTATAATCTTGAGCAATTAATGTTAAAGATAAATCTAAATGAAAACCAGGTGTACCCACATTTATTTAAAGACAAATTTAGTATCACTTTTTATATATATATATATATATATATATATATATATATATATATATATATATAGAGAGAGAGAGAGAGAGAGAGAGAAAGAGAGAGAAATATATGATTTATGAAAAACGTGAGTTCTGAGCACTGTTTCAATTATATAATTGTTATCCAGTTGTCTAATAAAAAATCTAAGAAATTTGGGTTGAAGCCGATTGGGATCTGATCCCTCTAAATTGTCGGTAATTAATTCCTTTAAGCGTCGTTTTGATTTGGCCATTTAGAGCTTAAAGAGTAACGACCAACATAAAAGAATTTGGCTTAATTATTGATTATTCTTATACATATTACTTATTAATCAGTAAAATAAAATAATAAAAAATTATAAGGATAATCAGTAATTATCCTTATACTTATTAATAAAATAAGCATGTATAAAGATAATTATTGATTATCGTCTTATGATTTTTAATTATAAATAAGAAATAGTGATTTAATTTATATTATATTCTTGCACAAATAATTATCCTTATACATACTTATTTTATTAATAAGTATAAGGATAATTATTGATTATCCTTATAATTTTTTATTATTTTATTTTACTGATTAATAAGTAGTATGTATAAGGATAATCAAGTAATTAAGCTAAATTTTTTATGTTGGTGGCTCAATCCAAATTTCTTAGATCTTCCATTAGGCAATTTAGATAATGTTAGTTAAGTTAAAAACAGTCTTTACATGGATCATTTCTTTTATATATATATATATATATATATATATATATAAGTATAATTTTTTTTTAAATCCTAATAAGACATGCAAAAAGGAATTCGACCTCCCATTGTTTGTGGGAGCTAGGAAGTATCATCTTTTATTGTATATTTTATGCAAATATTTCTTCTTTTTTCATTATTCTCTTTAAAAGGATAAATATTAAAGTTTGCTTGCATCTTGACATACTTTTATTAAATAATATTTTTTTGTATACTAAGTTATATAATAAAAATAAAAAAAATTAAGTATAGACCTTAATATTCGAAGAAGTCAACAAAAAAAGATGATTTTTCCCCAAAAAAAAAATAAGGAAAAGAAAACAAAAATGGGATTAGCTTTGACATATAATGGGGCAGGAAAGAAATTTACCACACGTAAGATTAGCCCAAACCACTTTATATAAAAAAAAAAAGTCCTTAACACTAATATATAACAATTAAAAAGTAATTACAAAAATAAAATACACACAACATAATTACATAAATAAAATAACACAATATATTACTATTCCTAAAATCACGCGTCATTAAGTCCTACACGCTAGTTACCACTTTCATATTTTCAACTAACCGGTCCTAAATTCACGTTACTAAAGAAAAAAGGCAACTTTGAGATCAGAAAAAACAGAGCAACAACATATCGGAGAAGAAGAATTCTCTAACGGCGATGCAAATCTGAGATCGGACAATATCGAAGACGATCAACAACAACTGCAAGATCAACAGCAACTGCAAGATCTGCAATATCAACAGCAACTGCAAGATCAATACCAACTGCAAGATCAGTAATCAACCTCTGTAACAACTTTGATTGTTGATTGTTGATTGATTCGTTATAGATTTGTATAACGAGGTATTAAGTTTATATGCATATAGTTACCCCGTGGCTACTATATACTCGTATATTGGTTACCTTTCTTAAGTTTTTCGCTCTTTAATTGGTAACAAAGTCAGTATACTGACTGTTTTGATTTCAAAATGCATGTAAATATATGTTTTATATTCTGGTTACTAAGTACATATAAATTGGTTACTCTTTATTATTGATTTGGTTACTGTATAATATTTATTTGGTTGCTGTATACTTTAAATGTTTATTTGGTTACCCTGTGGTTACTATATATACTCAGTATATTGGTTACCTTTTTAAGTTTTTCGCTCTTTAATTGGTCGGAAAGTCAAGATATCGATCGCTTTTGATTGCAAAATGCATGTAAAAATATATTTTATATTCTGGTTACTAAGAAAATAGAAATTGAGTTTTGTTTATTCTTGATTTCGTTCCTGTATAATGTTTATTTGGTTGCTGTATACTTTAAATATTTATTTGGTTACCCCGTGGTTACTATATACTCGTATATTGGTTACCTTTCTTAAGTTTTTCGCTCTTTGATTGGTCACAAAGTCAGTATACTGACTATTTTGATTGCAAAATGAATGTAAAAATATGTTTTATATTCTGGTTACTAAGTACATACAAATTGGTTACTGTTTATTATTGATTTGGTCACTGTATAATGTTTATTTGGTTACTGTATACTTTAAATGTATATTCAACTAATGTTTTTTATATTGATGGTTACTTATTAAATACATTGGTTACCTTCCTGTCGAATTGGATCTTTTTAAGTACATATAAATTTGGTTACTGTATAATGTTACTTATAAGTACATATACATTGATGGTTACTTATTAAATACATTGGTTACTTATATTGACTGACTAATCTAAATTTGGTTACTGTAAAATGTTGTTATGCTTACTGTATAATATTAGTGTATTTTATACTGGTTTGTTTTATATTGATGGTTAATTATTGACTACATTGGTTAACTTCATATAACTGTTAGTCTTTAGTTGGTAACAAATTGATGCGATTGAAGAGAAGGCGTGTCAGTTTATGGAAAGATTTGATCCAATTTATGGAAAGATTTGATAGATTATGAAAAGATTTGATCCAGTGGCAATTTGGTAATTTTTGTCAAGTTTGGAGAGTCAGATTTTGGCATTTTCGGAACCTAATTTCATTGGAAACGGGCCAACGATCAAAAGTCACCAGCTTTGCTCGTGATGTGCATGGTTTTTTGGTCAACTTCCATCATTTAGGCCTTCAAAATGGCATGTAAAAATGTTGTTTATGTCCTGGTTACTAAGATTATGCAGTTTGGTTACTGTCTAATATTGATTTGGTTACTTTATAATGTTTATTCAGTTGTTAGACTATGGAGATGATTCCAGTTGTGTTTTACTTCAACGGAACATAAACAAAAAAAAGTATAAATACAGGAATGTATAATTATTTACTGTTAGTAACCATTAACCACATGGTTGGTAACATTTTTGATGGTATACAGTAACTAAAATTGTTATTGATTAATATTTTGATTTTTGATTCCATCATGAGTTGTCAATATAAAATAAATATATACATTAAACAATTGGTAACTGTTTTGAAACATTTTTATGTAAATTTGGTTACCCATCTAAAATAAAATGGTTACCTCTATATTCATATTTAGTTACCAACTGGACCATTTCCAAATAACTTTTATAACTAAGTAATTTAAAAGTATCCATCAGCTAGATAAATGGGAACCCTCACATGTACATTAAGCACTTGATAACTGTTCTGATATAAGTTTTTAATTATTTGGTTACTAATAAAAACTAAAATAGTTACCCTTTTATGCATGTTTGGATACCAACTGCGCCTCTCAAACTATTTTTATTTTAATATGAGATCTATAAGTAACCATATATATAAATGAAAACTCTCACGTGTACATTTAACAATTGATGTTTGTCTTGATACAAGCTTGTAACTATCTAGTTACTAATAACAGTAACCATAATGTAACATAATAAAACAGTAACCACATAATTATATGATAGTAACCAGAACAGGTTTTAATGGTAACCAAAACATAAATATCATGTAATGAAACCCAGTTTAGGCAATCCATGTATACTAAACAATTACATATTAACCAGAATAAAAATAATGAGAACCAAAATCCCACATCGAGGCACAATAATAGTATTAAACCATAAGGTACTTGAGAATCAAAACAAAATAAAGAAATAACCAAATAGTTATATGAAAAGTAACGAGAACATGTTTTAATGGTAACCAAAAGCGAAACAACTCAGTATATCCAACCCGTTTAGGTAAACCCATGTATACTCTCACATGTACATTTAATACTTGATATATGTCTTGATACAAGCTTGTAACTATCTGGTTACTACCAGAAAATAAAATGATTACCCTTCTATGCATGTTTGATTACCAACTGCACCTTTCAAATAATGTATCAGACACAACTTAATACGAACCAACAAACAATGTCAAATAATTGATTATATAATCAATTATGTAATTCCATTTACATAAGCTCCAATAAACATTATGTGACGCCCCCAAAATAGGTATACATCACCCATCTTGGGTCGCCAGATATATGGTACAGAATACAAATACAATCTTAAATATACAACAAAAGCTGTGAGTTTTTATACAAATATTATCTTCTAGACAATATCCACTCTCAAAATAAGTCCTTATTATAATTATTATCACACTATTTCATAGAATAGTGAGGACTACTAATGCTATCATCTGGACCATCACTCCGTCCCCCGACTAGTCCCTGCTACGTTCTCATTTCACGAAGAGAACGGTGAAAGAAAAAGGGTGAGCTCAACTAGCCCGAAGAAGAAATATTATGACTAAGATAATGCGGAATAAATTATCATTAGCCTTCAACAATGTTAAACTGATAAAATACAATAGACAACAAGTTTAACTGCAGTGGAATAAGCAAACCATTAAAAGAGTCAAGTAGAGAATAAAATCTACTATATTTTATGATTTAAAAGGTTTTTCATCACTTTTATTGCTGAGACTCAACTTAATAAATAAACCACATCATCGAATCACCCCTGCACTACAGCCAAAGATATTCTTTAGTATCACGACCACAATTATCCATGCACTACGGGCCAGGAATATTTGTGTATTCATCAATGGTCATGATCATGCCAACAACTGTCCATCAATGCACTACGGGCCAATGAGGACTTTTATCACATCATTTGTAACATTACGGTCATGATTATCCAAGAATAATCCACGGTCATAATCATATCAAATCCATCTATGCACTACAGGCCACAGATGACTTTCAAAAATATAAACATGAGGATGATGACAATGATATAAGAATTCAATAAAACAAGTTCAAGAATTAATTTATCCAGGAACTAATAACATCCAAATTATCAACATGATACTTCTTTGTAAAGTAAAATTCAAGAATGCTCAGAAGAATATTTCCATGAAAAGATACTGGATGAAGCGCAAATATCAAGGATATTCCACTAATTTCATGGAGTATAGAAATCAAAACTTTAACCATTTGAGTATAATAAAGAATGGAATAATAAAAGAAATCACCACGCATGCGATATTGATGGCATAAAGTTATTCCAACAGAATAATAAATAACGGAACTGGTCGTGAAATTCACCGACGAGGATGTTAAGCGAGAATAATAAAGAATGGAATAACAATGAAATCACCATGCAATTTCTTATGAGCACAGACAGGTTATTCAGCGAGAATAATAAATATGGAATAATAAATAATGGAACCAAGTCCGGTAAAAACGCATGAGATAGGATATTCAGAACGTAATAATAAATGCGAAATAATAAATAATGGAACGAAAGTCGGTGAAATTGCAGACAAGCGGGATATTCGACGAATAATAAAGAACGAAATAATAGAAGAATTTCACCACGATACTACGGTACTTAGCATAAATAGGTTATTCAACATAATAATATAGAATGGAATAACAGAGGATTTCACCAAGTATAGGGTATCGCAGCAGACATCTGATTATGTATAGGGTATCACAGCATATCTGAGTTATTCAATGAATAATAAAGAATGGAATAATGAGAGGATTTCACCAAGTATAGGGTATGCTGGCGTATCTGAGTTATTCCAATAGAATAATAAAGAATGGAATAATGAAGTTCTCTTCATGAATAAGAAAGAATAACACCCACTACCGTAAAGAAGCTGGATATCAAGTAGTGAAGTAGTAAAAACTCTTCTTCTTTCTCTCTATAATTTCTCTCTCAGAGTTTCAATTGAATTCGTAAGAAATAATGAAGGAATAAGCTTCTATTTATAAGAACCGAGAGTGGCTCTTGATTTTAACGAAGGGTTAAAATGACTCTTGGTAATATTAAAGAGACAACTACTATTTTGAAGAAGGCAATTAACTCTTGGAACAAAGAAAGAGGCAAATAACTCTTGGAAAATTTGAAGGTCAAATAACTCTTGGAAAATCGAAAGGACAAGTTACTATTAAAACTCGTAAATAGTAACTCGTGAATAGTAACTCATTAATAGTAACTCATGAATAGTAACTTGTGAATAGTAACTCATGAATAGTAACTCGTGAATAGTAACTCATGAATAGTAACTTATGAATAGTAACTCGTGAATAGTAACTCGTGAATAGCAACTCCGACACGAAAAGTTTACATAATACCCGATTGAACAATATAACCTTCAGACATCAATTATCATCAGAATAGATGTCGATTTCTACTAACACAAATAATCCCAACATAATGAAACTATCAAATTCATCTTTAATCAACACGAATTTATTCATCATTAATATTATAACTCATTATATTTAGCAACCAGGTTGTTCCCAAGAAAGAGGGGGCTTTCCAATAAGGATTTCTCCCTATTGCCGCGCAATTAGGTGACCAAACCTCTCCTTGACAGAACTTCTAAACATTGTAAATATTGTAATTTAATAATATGAATAACTTTGTTGTCTCAATTATTGATTTAATAATATAACATATAATGCGAGATGATCTTTGTGACAATAATCGAATCAATAATATGAGAGATATGATGCAGCAATTACTGTAGCAATAATTGAGTATAACAGAGTGACTTCTCACGTAAGCATCAATAATCAATACCGTGTACTACTATGCAACCACACGTATTACTGTACTTTTACTACCCGGTAGTTCAACAGTTTTAACAATAACACCTCCGCCGTTATTTATAAAATATTTTTATCATTTTCTAAATTCGACAATAATTCCATTGTGGGGTCCACCAATGATTGTGCCGTTGTACGAATATTCCCCGACATAAAGAATATTCCCCGACCAATCGAATATAATATAACAACTTGCATACTTTGCAAAATTTATAAATACTACCCACAACTATAACTTTATCTCAAATTCACACCATAATATTCAAAAAAATATTTTGAGAAAATTAAATCTTTATTCGTAAAATTTGGGGTCTCACAATCTCCCCTCCTTATGAAATTTCAGCCCTCGAAATTTACGTACATACCTGGTATGCCGAACAGATGAGGACACTTCGTCAGATCCTATCTCTTGAGGTATAACCTTTAAGTGTAGAATATATTCCAGAATTTTAACAGGTACATCTTCATACGTTGAATTATCCGCTATCTCGTATGGTTCTAAATCAATAATGTGGTTCGGGTCGTCCACATATTTACGTAACATCGATACGTGACAAACGTTATGAACACGCAACATATTTGGCGGTAAAACGAGTCTATAAGCCACAGTTCCTACTCGATCAAGTATTTCAAATGGGCCAATAAAATCGAGGGTTGAGATTTCCTCTCTTCATCGATTCTTGTTTCTAGAATAACGCCCTCTTAAACCTTCTTCTTCACATTCATCAGCTCTGAGTATGTAGCTTGCACGGCTTTAACTTTATCGATTAAAGTCGATTCTACTCGTATATTTGATATCACTATGTGGGTCCTTAGAGTCTTTAACTCTATCTTCATCATTTGTAAGTTATACGAAATGGGTTTTGTGTTAACAACGTCACACTCGTAAATGCATATGATCTTCTACTCAACACGTCAGCTACCACATTCGTTTTTCCACGATGATATTGAATAATACGATCGTAATCTTCAATGACTCGAGCTAACGTCTTTGGCGCGTGTTGCCCTTATTTTAGTTGAAGAAATATTTAAGGGTTTTAGAAATGGGGTTTTGTCTTTGGGGTCGATACAAAATTCGATTTCACTACTGGGTAGGCAAGAAGTCTTCAAGAATACGTCAGGAAATTTTATTAACAATAGAAATATCATTCAAAACTGTGACTCTCATCCATGACTTGGATAGTACGTCACATTGATACCTATCAACTTGCCATCGTCATTCACGACGTCGCCTACAGAAAGTTTTGGCTTCGGTGCATTCCACACAAGGAAGTCATCAACGAAAGGATCGGGGCTCTTTACTTATGACTTGATATGACAATGATCGACTTTAGTGGTTTGGTTGCTTGAATTCGCATAACAGGTTAGTTAGGAATATGAAAGCTAATAACCTTACGAAAAGCATGATGAGTAGTTAACCAATCGATTTCTAAAATTACATCAAAGGCATATATTTTTAAAGAGATAAGATCGACAGGTAACATGAAAGTGTCGATTTGAATCAACAAGATTTATAAATAGTGGAGGTAACAAAGGTTTCTCCTAACGAAGTTTCAACCAATAAGTCAAAATCTAACTTCTCAGGAGTCAAATTTAAACGTTGAACGCAAGCAAGAGAGATAAAATAATGGATAGAACCGGTATCTTATAAGGTATAGACTTCGCAAGAATTTATAATTAACTAACCCGTACTAACTTCATTCGGGTTACTCGCTTTTTGAGAAGTCACGAAAAACGCTCTCCCTTGCACTACCGATTTTGACTTTTCTGGGACGGCCTTTGGTGCCTCCATCCTAGCTGAACTTGTCTTCGGTGAACGACAAAATCGGGCTAGGTGACCTTCTCTTCCATAATTATAACATGCTTTGGACAGCATCGCGCAGTTTGGACTGATATGTCCCTCCCCTCCTTATTTGAAACATATGATAGGTGGTCGTTCTCCTTCCTTAACAACGGGTGCTGGTGCTGACGTCTTTCCATCATTGTCGAATTTTCTCTTCTTAAAATGTCCATTTTTATTGTTTTGACCATGATTACCACCGAAGTGATTACCATTTCTGGCATGTTGATTCCCTTCACGCTTATTGTCACCGCTTCGATGACTGCTATCACTGGTATTATCATTTTGCCGGCTACTCTCTTTTGGTTAGGTTGACTCATTATCGCGCTCCAATAACTGAGCCCTATTAACAACATCTGAATACAAGCAAAGTTTATGAGAAATGAGGTATTGACGTATCTCGGGTTTCAAACCTCTTAGAATTATCCGCGTCATTCTCTCCTCATTATCAACCAAATGAGACCTTAAATCGGGACGATTCGCAAACTTGGCCCGTCTTTGCGACACGGTCATATTGTTTTGCTCCGACTTGATGAACTCTACCTCTTTTATGTGACGAATACTTTCGGAAAATACTTGTCGTTGAAGCAGTTCTTGGAACTCTCCCAAGATATCTTGATGCGGCGGGTTGAGTACGCTTTCTGATTCCCACCAAGAATGCGCCTCGCCGCAACATGAAGGTGGCAAAGGGAACCTTTTGCTCCTCGGAGCAACCCAAGACATCAAATATCTTATTGATCTGCTTTATCCACGTCTCGCCTTAAGTGGTTTTGGCTCTCAAAAAACTCCGGTGGTCCCAGCTCCTTGAACTACTTGGCGGTGACCATCCGAGAGTTGCTTAGTGTTTCCACCTACATTTTGGACAGAGCCGCTCTCGCCGATGTTGCATGAATTGCATGAAGCTCGAAACATTCCATCGTTCATCATCAGTCGGTGTTGTTATGTTTGCACGAGGATTGCCGCCTTCTCGATGCACATTATCCCGATTATTGATCCGTGGAGACTCAGCGGTCTCTCGTGCTCCATTGATGTTCTTAACATTCTCGGATGCCATTTTCAAATACTGCCACAAAACAAAGGTTAATTAACATATCACATATTATCCCTATACTCTGACCGACCAATTAAATACCAAATAAACTTAGGTAGGTCATACTAGCGAAAGAATTCCCCGTTTCTCCCCTCCTAGTTTTTATCTCACATCTTAGCCAGGGATCATATCCCCTAGCTCTGATACCAATTATGACGCCCCCAAAATAGGTATACATCACCCATCTTGGGTCGCCAGATATATGGTACAGAATACAAATACAATCTTAAATATACAACAAAAGCTGTGAGTTTTTATACAAATATTATCTTCTAGACAATATCCACTCTCAGAATAAGTCCTCATTATAATTATTATCACACTATTTCATAGAATAGTGAGGATTACTAATGCTATCATCTGGACCATCACTCCATCCCCCGACTAGTCCCTGCTACGTTCTCATTTCCTGAAGAGAAAACGGTGAAAAAAAAGGTGAGCTCAACTAGCCCAAAGAAGAAATATTATGACTAAGATAATGCGGAATAAATTATCATTAGCCTTCAACAATGTTAAACTGATAAAATACAATAGACAACAAGTTTAACTGCAGCGGAATAAGCAAACCATTAAAAGAGTCAAGTAGAGAATAAAATCTACTATATTTTATGATTTAAAAGGTTTTTCATCACTTTTATTGCTGAGACTCAACTTAATAAATAAACCACATCATCGAATCACCCCTGCACTACAGCCAATGATATTCTTTAGTATCACGACCACAATTATCCATGCACTACGGGCCAGGAATATTTGTGTATTCATCAATGGTCATGATCATGCCAACAACTGTCCATCAATGCACTACGGGCCAATGAGGACTTTTATCACATCATTTGTAACATTACGGTCATGATTATACCGAATAATCCCTGGTCATAATCATACCAAATCCATCTATGCACTACAGGCCACAGATGACTTTCAAAAAATATAAACATGAGGATGATGACAATGATATAAGAATTCAATAAAACAAGTTCAAGAATTAATTTATCCAGGAACTAATAACATCCAAATTGTCAACATGATACTTCTTTGTAAAGTAAAATTCAAGAATGCTCAGAAGAATATTTCCATGAAAAGATACTGGATGAAGCGCAAATATCAAGGATATTCCACTAATTTCATGGAGTATAGAAATCAAAACTTTTAACCAACTGAGTATAATAAAGAATGGAATAACAACAGAAATCACCATGCATGCGATAGATAAGATGCAAAGAGTTATTCAGCAGAATAATAAATAACGGAACCGGTCGGGTGAAATTCACTGCCAAGCAGGATGTTCCAACAGAATAATAAAGAATGGATAATAACAAAGAAATCACCATGCATCGGTGACTTGGCATGAGCAGTTATTCAATGAGAATAATAAATACTGGAATAATAAATAATGGAACCGGTTCGGTAAGTAAACGCATGCATGTGAGGATATTAAAGCGAGAATAATAAATGCGAAATAATAAATAATGGAACTAGGTCGGAGAAATTACTTCCAAGCGCATGATATTATTCCGGAATAATAAAGAAACGGAATAATAGAAGAATTTCACCCGACGTATAATGATGCTCAGCATAAACAAAGTTATTCGAACATAATAATATAGAATGGAATAATGAGATGGATTTCACCAAGTATAGGGTATCTGGTATATCTGATTATGTATAGGGTATGTCTGGCATACTGAGTTATTCTAACGAGAATAATAAAGAATGGAATAACGGAGGATTTCACCAAGTATAGGGGTATATCAGCGATATCTGAGTTATTCCAATAGAATAATAAAGAATAGAATAATGAAGTTCTCTTCATGAATAAGAAAGAATAACACCTCTTACTAGTAAAAAAGCTGGATATCAAGTAGTGAAGTAGAGAAAACTCTTCTTCTTTCTCTCTCTATATTTTCTCTCTCAGAGTTTAAATTGAATTCGTAAGAAATAATGAAGGAATGAGCTTCTATTTATAGAAGAAGCGAGAGTGGCTCTTGGTTTTAACGAAGGGTTAAAATGACTCTTGGTAATATTGAAGAGACAACTACTATTTGCGAAGGAGCAATTAACTCTGGAACAAGAAGAGGCAAATAACTCTTGGAAAGTGAAGGGTCAAATAACTCTTGGAAAACTGAAAGGACAAGTTACTATTAAAACTCGTGAATAGTAACTCGTGAATGAATAATAACTCGTGAATAGTAACTCGTGAATAGTAACTCGTGAATAGTAACTCGTGAAAAGTAACTTCGTGAATAGTAACCGACGAAAAAGTTTTCCGAATACCCGATTGAAGAATATAACCTCCAGACATCAATTATCATCAGAATAGATGTCGATTTCTACTAACACAAATAATCCCAACATAATGAAACTATCAAATTCATCTTTAATCAACACGAACTTATTCATCATTAATATTATAACTCATAATATTTAGCAACGAGTTGTTCCAGAAAGAGGGGCTTTCAATAAGGATTTCTCCTATTGGCAGTGGTGCAATTAGGTGACCAAACCTCTCCTTGTGTAACTTCTAAACATTATAAATATTGTAATTTAATAATATGAATAACTTTGTCGTCTCAATTATTGATTTAATAATATAACATATAATGCGGATGATCTTGTGTGACAATAATCGAATCGATAATATGAGAGATATGATCAAAGCAATTATTTGTAGCAATAATTGATTATAACCGAGTGACTTCTCACGTAAGCATCAATAATCAATACTGAGTGTGCTACTATGCAACTGACCAGACATATTCTTGTACTTTTACTACTAGGGTAGTTCAGCGGTTTTAACAATAACACCTCCGCCGTTATTTATAAAATATTTTTGTCGTTTTCTCAATCCGACAATAATTCCATTGTGGGGTCCACCAATGATTGTGCCGTTGTACGAATATTCCCCGACATAAAGAATATTCCCCGACCAATCGAATATAATATAACAACTTGCATACTTTACAAAATTTATAAATACTACCCACAACTATAACTTTATCTCAAATTCACACCATAATATTCAAAAAAATATTTCGAGAAAATTAAATCTTTATTCGTAAAATTTGGGGTCTCACACATTACATACTCACTAACCATAACAAATGGTTATGGATATCCAACAAAAACCAAAGAACGAAACACAATTCAGAAGGACAAGACAACGACAATCGAACTAATCAAAATCTGGTACAAATCTTCCTGAAACTTGAGCTTTTTAGCTGCTGCTACTTTCTTCTTCATGGCTGCTTTCATTCTCTAGAAAAGACTTCTACATTATGAACCTGTGGGAGGAAGAAAAATACCTTGGGATTAGTGAATAAAGAGCCCACGTAGGATGTGTTTGTGGAAATGAAAGTAGAACTAGAAGAGCATAAACCTTGTAGAAGATATCTGAAGAAATTTACAAAAATAATACATCAATGTATACTAAGCAAATACATGGTTTAACCATACTAAAAAGTAACCAAACAGTTATATAATAGTAACCAAATCATGTTTTAATGGTAACCAACACAAAAAAAAATATGTAAACCAAACCCAGTTTAGTCAACCAATGTATACTAAGCAAATACAAGGTAACCAAAATAACATAAAAAAGTAACCAAAATCCCAAATTGAGGGAACAAGAATGGTATCCAAATCATAAGCTAACAGTAACAAAAAAAAAATACTAAAAGAAGTAACTAAACAGTTATATGTTAGTAACCAAAACTTATTTTAATGGTAACCAAAATATAAACAAACTTCCCCTTCCTCTCCACAACAAACTTCTTCAAGTCCTTAACAGAATCACCCTCCGTGATTCTTTTCCTCTTTCCATTCTTCTTCCTTGTATCAACCATTCTATACAAAACATAAAAACAACACAAACCCAAACAATCAATACTCCATTCTGTTAGTAAACTACTTTAATAGATAATACATTAAACTATTTAGAAAGTACTCACTTAAAACAATAATAAACACCAGAATCGATCAATGGAGAAGAAGTAACCAACTGAACCACTGTGCAACAGTGATAACGAGTAACAACGACAATGACGAACAACTAAACGAAGATGGCGAACAACTAAACGAAGATGATAATGAGTAACGATCACGAAAATGAAGAATAAATCACCGAAAACGATCAATAGAGATGAAGAAGGTACGAACAGAAGAAAGAAACAAGGGTTTGTAACTGAAGAGTCCCAATCAAATGATAGATAGCAGTTATCACGCGTTTCAAAATAAATCAACCCATTTTAAGATGGACACTAATTTGCCATGTCAGCCTATTAATATTAATCCCTTAAATTAAGGACTCCTAATTGTATTAGTATTGTAAATAAATATGATGAAATGTCATATTTTTGTAATTATTTTATGGATGTATGATTACTATAATTATTTCTAAAAATGTACTAATATATATAATTTATCCTAAAAAAAACTTAAAGACTTAAACATGATAATAAAAATTGACTTATGTGAATACATGAATATGTAGGAATTAAAGAAGGATTTGAACATAATTATTTTATCTTATTTTTAAAATTTTATTTTATCGTAATTTAATTTTGTCATAAGATTTGTTTTGTTGACTTGTATATCATTTGCAGAACTTTATTAGGATTTATAACTAAGTGGAATCTTATCCTGTAGTTCTCTATAGTATCTTAACTTTGTAACCAATTTATTAATTCAATTGTTGTATTCATTAATTAGATAATATCTACTGAATCCGATCTTATTATTTTTTAAAATCGTTAATTCAAATTTACAAAATAATAATCAAACTCAAATTGGAATTGGGCACTGTTGATATATAGTCCTAAATTGCTAGTGAGCCCTCACGGTAAAAAGATAAAACAGAATATATATTAATAATTATTCATTTTGTTCCAAAAATATAATTAAATATAGAAATTTTTTTATTCATGAAAGAATAAGATAAATTATATAAAATAAAAAATGAGGAATAACTAAATCGTTCATTAATATAAAAAATAAGTCATCATATTAATTGTATTTTTCGTTTGAGGGAGGGAGGGAGTATAAAATTAGGGGATAAAAATATTAAATGAGAGCAATTATAATGCATGCATTGGAACATACACATGTCATAACACATCACACATGTCATCAAATAAACTGAGAAGTGCAACACGTTACGGAGCAGTTCAAACTCCAGACGGAGAATGTAAGGAGAATTAATATAAATTCTTCAACACAAAATTAAATTTCATATCACTCACAACTTTCTTTTGCTCTACCGGCAGCTTTCAAGGTATCTTCTTCTTCTCTCTCTCTCTCTCTCTCTCTCTATATATATATATATATATATATATATATATATATATATATAGTGTACGAGTATATCTGTGTTTTGTTTTAGAATTGGGTAATCAGAATCTTGGATTAAAATGTGCTTGATTCTAATAATTTTTGTGGATTTTTTTTTGAAATAAGTTGCCTATTTCAATCTGGCCGTTCTAATTCCCTGTGCATGTGTATGTGTGTGCATACATTAGATTGAAAATTACAAGTCATAATTTGGTGGGTGCATTTGTGTGATAGAGACTTCTTTGATTCTGCATGCAACTTAGTTTGGGTGCCCACTATTTAGATTTATGTTTCTCAGTCTAGTAGAGGGATTCATGTTCTGGAAGAAGGGTTTTCTTGAGATAGAATTTTATTTAATTTATTGCTCTATTCATCGATCTAATTAAGCAAGTGAAGTGAGAAGTTCTTGTTTAGTTCTCTTGTCTGGTAAATATTTAAGTTCATGGTTTTAATTTTCCCAAGAGAGAAAAAGTTATAAATGTGAATATTCAACTTTTTTACTTTTAATTCTTCAAATTCCTCACAAGTACAGGTACTAGCTAGGTCTTTTAATTTTTTTGTTTGTAAAAAGATTCTCCGTTCAGTTTCTTGTTTCTGGGTAGATCATTAGCATGTTAGTTTAGTGCACATAGTAAATGGCAAAATTTTATGTTATAGATTGTTAATTAGTTTTGAAGTGAAATTTGGTATTGGATTGGTTTAACATTAAAGGTGTTCAATCAAATGAAATTGTTCTGTTGAAGGTCCCCGATACATGTGAGTCAATTTAGATTGAGCGTCTTCCATTAAATCGAGTGTAATTTAGGGCATCAATCGGTTATATTTGTCGTATTTGTTCCGATATGTGTGATTCTATTATTTGAAAAGTGTAATTTTGTGGTATTCACTAGTCGTTTATACTGAGATAGTCAGTCCAACAAATATTTGTTATTGATTGCGTTGCAGAAAATTTTGATGTCCCGACCGAAAGATGGAGCTCCAACTAAACTGTGTCAGAATAATGAATGATGTATGCTAATTCTGTTTGTTTTCCGGCACATATAAAGGACAACAATAAATGATAATATAACACATTTAATTAGGTACTTTGGGTAATAGTTATGCCAGTGATATTGTAGGAGGTGCTGTTATCAAGATATATATTGTTCGGTTACATTAATGAGTTAATATTTTACATTTAATTGCAGTAACTATGAAGCAAGAGAAAACAGGAATGGCTGATTTGCCTTATGATATACTAAAACTTATCATGATGTTCGTGGCTCAATCACCTAATGGGGCAGCCACGTTCATTCGTGGAACTTCCAGGTTAGACTTTGTTTTAGATGTATTCCATTTACGCATGCAGTATCTAAGAAGCTGGCAAGTCTACGTTTCACTGGTTAACCAAGTGAACACAAACAGATTGCTGCTTCCTTTGTTATATGTTTTCTGTTGCAAAAAATTTGGCACTTAATTCTGCTCTTCTTTATTAAAGCGGTCTTTTTTTACAATTCAGACAAAAGAAAAGTATCTTTCAACCAAAAATATACTAATTGATGAGTTATAAAATTACTATAAGAAAAAAATTGTATATCAAGTTTCACAATTTTGTTTCTGAGCCGCTGGCCCAAAAGTTTAAATTGTTCAAAAATCCAATTTCAGTGGCGCATTCTAGTAGAGCAGGCCTGCACGGAGTTTTCAATTTCATGTGATCATCAAATGTTTTGCTTTTCATGCTTACAGCTGCAAGGAGTTGTACAAGTTCACAGAAGATATGGACATCTTGAAAACTGTGAAGTTTGGTAGTGTATACAGAATTAACGAATCATTCTGGAATGAGAATGGCTTGTTAGTCAAATGTGCAAGTGCTGGAAACAAAAGGGCTTCTGAAATTATATGGCGGAAGGTACTTTTGTTCATAGCAGGTAGATTATGATTTTGTTTAAGTTGATTCTATATCACTCTTAAAATAGAATATATCTCTATTATCATTCTGGAAATTTAACAACTGTTTTATTTGCAGGCCAGAACCTAGCATCCCACTAGATATTGTAGTTCTGGTGACTGAACCGGAACATGAAATATTCCTAATTTTAGATTATAAAGGGACATGAAATTCCAAATGTTATTACTTATATATTCTAACTAGTTGAGTACTAGCATACCACCACGATTACATCTGTAACTAATGTTAGGGATATGCACTTGACCTTAAATACTTTTGGAGCGGAGGGGGTAGTTTTTTTTCTAAAATAAAGATATGGACTTGTAGTTAATTATTGATTAATACGAATACGCAGAATAAGCAGGAAAAACTCAAACGTATTATGAGGATGGAAAACCCATTCTTAAGGGCAATGTCAAGGGAATCTTGTGTATCCTCTGGGGAGGTAGGTAGTATTTTATATGCCTTCCATTTGTGCAACATTTAATTTGTTAGTTTTGTTTCCATCACTTGTATTTGTATTTCAACACATTTGTAATTGATAATAATTAAACATGAAATAAATGCAGATTAAGAATCAGCTTCCTGGGCGCATTGATCCGGCATACATCATGTACCGGCTGATATAGGTGCTCACCGGTGTTGAGTTGGGTTCACTTTCCTAAGCTAAACATATTAAAATTATCATTTGCTTATGCATGTATAATATTAGACTTGTTTAGCATCGCAATGTTTAATTATAAGCCAGAGATTTATGTCACATTTCAAAGGTGTTTGCATTGCTTGTTACCAAAAGGATGTTCTTGTTTTCAAGCGTTGTATTTAATACTCAGTCACAGTGGCACTGTCTGTTGAACCCGGAACCGGTTCTATGTCCGGTTCGGTTTGGCACGGTTGAACGTTTTGGATTGAAACTCAAGATGTTATATCCAGTTAATTGGACGCAGTTGGGCCTAAATGAGTAGTTAGTTAGACTTAGCTGGGCCTTAATTAGTTGCCTAACAACCCAAAACTACAGGAAATAGGTATATTCAGGAGTATCTTTTAGGGTCCTTTACATAAGTATACAACAAATAGAAAGTAATTACAAGAAAAGTGCATCAATCAAATAATTTCAAAAAGAGTGTAATTAATTCACATTAATAAGGAAACCTAAAATTAAGGACAAATAACTGTCATAATTAATAATTCAAATTCAAATATTTGGATCTAAAAACAAAAACAAATTCAAATTTAAATATTCAAATTTAAATCTTCATCTCCTTCACATACACTTTAAAATAATAGTCAACCGCTACAACGCCGCTACACCTCACATACTTTGCCGCTACATCGTCGCGAATCTCCGTTGTCCAAAACGCCAATGAGAATAAGAAGAAGATTCGTCCTACAAAAAGTTTAAAAATAAATAAATGTAACTATTAATGTTCTGAAATTTTTTTTATAACTATTTTGTTACTCATAAATAATAAAATGGTTATCTTTGTATGAATAGTTGGCTACCAACTCCATCGCATTCAAACGAAATTGGTAACTTAATAAAACTAAATTGGTAACCAAACTTTTATACTAAGATAACCAATCTACCTTCACACTTGCAGTATGAATTAGTTACCTTGGTCTGAAAGTTTGGCAACCAACTGTATGAAGGTTTGGCTATCAACTGTTTTACATGCAAAATAAATTGGAAACTTAATAAAACAGAATTGGTTACCTTGGTATGAAGGTTTGACTACCAACTGCATTATGAAAAAACTGCAGAAACAGAGCGATGGTAACGTTCTTCCCTTCTCCTTAGTCTCCACCCTCATCCCCGATCCTTCATATTTGCCGAGTCCATTGCATCGTTTCAAGACTCCATTTTCTCCTCTTTCTCTCTTCTCCATCTTCATATAATTAAATTATATGGCCAAAGGGAGTTGACTCTTCATTGATCCTCCACATCCCTTCACATTATTTTTTCCCAACAACCCAACATCAACCATCATCATCAATTCTTTTCCATCCCAAGACCACCGCCACCACCACAAGTGGAAGCTTGATCAACCGTCACCACCACCCCTCATGGATTCATCATCACCAAGCACTGTTCGATTTCCAGTCAACCTTAACTGCATCACCCATGATCGTGATCATGGATTCATCCTCCCCAAAATTTTCTTTCCTTTTCTGATCAGTATCCGCCGGAACCAAAATGGTTCCGTAATTAGTAATTACTTAGAGTTAATTTTTTAATATGTAGATATATTAATTACTTAATTTAATTAGTAAATTAATACTAATCCCTTAAATTAAGGAATCCTAATTGAATACTAATTCCCTAAATTAAAAAATTTTAATTGCACTAATATTGTAAATAAATAGGAAAGTGTATTAATTGTATAAAAATTTTATGAGTGCACTATTGTTAGAAATTTGTTCATTTTTTCTTTTTTAGGTTTTTGAACAGAACCGAATCCGTCGATTCGGTATAAAAAGAGCTTGTTCTAGGTTAAAGTACAAAAAAATCGGTATATCTGATTTTTTGGTACCAATTCATTCGACCATTTTATGGTTCGGTAAAAATCGAACCGGACCGGTTATACCGATTTTCTAATTTATTATTATTATTATTAATAATAATAAAATAATGATTATAATAATAAAAATAATACAATAATAATAATAATAATTATATTAATTTTCGTAAAAACAAGATGCAGAAGCATCATCATTGGATTAGAGATATCTTACGTCCAGCAAATTGCAAATATCGCATATCAAGATTTGGACGGTTTCGGTTCGGTTCGGTACCGGTCCGGTTCGGTCCGGTCCGGTAAAAATCGGTTGAACACCCCTAACTATTGTTATAATTATTTTTAAAAGTGTAATAAAATATGTAATTGTACCTATCTTTTAATCCTCATTTTTTTTATAGTTGTATTTTTTGTTGTTGCTAATATTCTCCTTTTGGGCTGAGCTAAGCATTGGCAAACAAGGCACAGATTATAATTTCGGCCAGATAATTGGCTTATGGGTCAGGTAGAGGCACAATGTCCGTGCTTACTACAATTTTTGTGGCCGGCTATTAATCAATTAATTAAATAAAATGAAGTGAATATTCAAGGAAAATGAATTCATATGCAAGTATGAAAATAAAATTTCAAATCCTCCCTCCGTTCTAAAAAATTAAAAATATTTATATTTTTTATTTGGTACTTTTTCAATATTAGTAGTTTTAAGGCCAGTCCGCAAGAAGTAAAGAAATTGGAAAAGCGAAAAAAATAGTGACAATGTTAAGATAAAGAGTTATTTTTGAAGGGTGAAATAAAAATTGCAATATTAATAAACAAGTACTAGTCTACACTACATTGTGAATTGTGATATATAATTGATGGTGGCACGAAATGATTCCTCAAACAAGCCTCGTGCAAACACGTCGATCGGTCCCAAACGAATACCACATTTCTTTAATTAAAATATAAAGTCAAGGCCAACATGGTAACCACCTTCTCATTTTCCATGTTTAATTGTATTACATAAACATATGATATATATAAACCCAATTATATAAATATGGGACATATCTTTAATTCTCTATTTCCCATTCCAATAAAATTTCTAAACCATGGAGGCATTAACAATATTCCCATTAATCCCAAATTCCTTCCTCTTTCTCACATTCCTTCTAACCTATAACCTTGTGTTTTGTTTCAACAATGCAAGCTGCTAATCCAGTAAACTACAAGCCCAAAACTATCTCTACCTATCCTGTACCCAATAAAAATGTCATGAACGCTATAGACTCTTGCTGGCGATCAAACCCGGAATGGGCATCCAATCGCCAAGCCTTGGCTGACTGTGCCATCGGCTTTGGAAAATCCGCACTAGGGGGCAAAAATGGGGAAATATACGTCGTGGACGACCCGAGTGACGATGCCACTGACCCAAAACCCGGCACGCTCCGATACGGAGTGATACAGGCCGACCCGCTTTGGATCATTTTTGAAAGGGACATGGTACTTAAACTTGAAAATGAGCTTATTGTGAATAGTTACAAGACTATTGATGGGAGGGGAGTTAAAGTTGAGATTGCGAATGGGCCGTGTATTACTTTAGAAGGGATTAACAATGTGATTATTCATGGGATTAGTATTCATGATTGTAAGCCTGATAAGGCGGGGCTTGTTAGGAGCACCCCGGAACATGTAGGGCATCGGCTAGGGTGCGATGGCGATGGGATTAGTGTTTTTGCATCGTCGAATGTTTGGATTGATCATTGCTCGTTGGCTCGGTGTAGTGATGGACTTATTGATGTTACTCATGCTTCTACTGCTGTTACATTGTCTAATAACTACTTGACTCAGCATGATAAAGTAAGCAAGCATGCATGTAACTAACTAACTAACGTACGTACGTTTTACATTTAATTTTTATTAATTGTATTATGCATACAAGTAATGTTTTTATAATATTTAGTGTAAATAGAGGTACGTAGCTAGCTAGCTAGGGTATCTGATTATATTGAACAACTTGCATGCAGGTGATGCTGCTTGGACATAGTGATGACTTCACAGCTGATAAAGACATGAAAGTTACACTAGTGTTTAACCATTTTGGGCCTGATCTTGTTCAAAGGATGCCTAGGTGATAATCCTAATAATAATGAATGCCTTGCTGGCTAGCTAGCTAGCCTGTTCAAAACTTTTTATTTTTAGGTTTATTTTAGCTAGAGATACTCGGATATAATTAATTTCTCTCAAATGAGTTTTTTTCCAACACGTGTAGGACGACTCAAAATAAAGAAGTTGGAGTAAAGGAATTACAAAAATGTTACAAATATATATATAGGAGGGTCAGTTTTTCATATCACGCATTTTAGGATGACGTACGTTTAAGTCGTGTGTACTAAAAAAATCTTAATATATACGTAGTCAAGAACTGACTCTAATCCAGAAACAGCTAGAGTTCGAGAGAGAGCAAGGATAGGACTAGCTAGAATGGATCTCAATCACTTTGTGAACATTACAGGGTTAGGTATGGGTACGCCCACGTCGCCAACAATAAGTATGACCAGTGGATAATGTATGCAATCGGAGGGAGTGCCGATCCAACTATTTTAAGTGAAGGGAACTATTTTACAGCTCCAAATGATCCAAACAACAAAGAGGTACGTACTTAAGCATGCGAGTTCTTGTACGTACGTAGTATACCTGTAAAAGGTCCTGGTATGTATATATATATATATATATATATATATATATATATATATATGTATGTTTTGTTAATTACTTGTACCACAGGTCACGAAGAGAGAGACCGAGGAGGATCCGAGTTATTGGAAGAATTGGAAATGGAGGTCATCTAAGGATGTATTTTTGAACGGTGCTTATTTTAATCAGTCAGGATGGGGAAGCTGCGCTCCAGCTTATTCGCGAGCTCAGTCATTTACAGTAGCTACAGGATCTTTGGTTCCTATTTTAACTGCTGATGCTGGTTCTCTCAATTGTGTTGTTACTAAAGCATGTTAAAAATTCAGCTGAAAGTTAACATTACACATGCATTTTGCTCTTGTATTTTTACAGTTTTTACCCTTTTTCTTGAGTTATTGTTATTTCATATATATTTTCTTAGCTTATATATTTGTAAGAAACAAGAAGCTTGTACTTCAGCTTTGCTTTCATTGAAAGTGGAGTACTGATCACAGAGAATTAATTAACTGAGTTTATTTAATTTGTAGAATTAATTAATGGAACTTTTAGACTTTTTTCCATGTGTTAATGCTAATACATTACATATTACACTAACATAAAAATCAAATCAAAATTGGGTTTTTTTAATGTATCGAATAAGATTTGCTAAATCTAAAAAAAAATAGTGCCAAATGAATAAAAAAAAGTACAATAAAAAGAAAGGAGCTAGGTGTTTCATTTCACTTTGATATTGGTATCTAAGTTTATTCTTCAGAAAAGTCTATTCTCATTGCTTTGAACTCCATGTGTCACTGGTGCTTTTGCTTTCACTTTTTTCAAATACCATATCCCAGCCCCAATTCCTATGCCTCCAGCAACTGAAACTGCAGTCACTGTCCCTGCGATGTACATTTTCAGAAACAAAAATAAGAACAAATATCTAAAAAATCCCAAAATCATTAAATTAATTAGGAAACAAATCTTATACATGAATCCCTGAGTAAACAAAATTTCACCTGCAACTACTTTCCTGTTACTATCCTGAGTAACATCATGATCTGCACAATCATACAAATAAATTCAAGATTAAGAAATAGTTAAGAATGTGATCAACAGAAACTGGGGGGTATTTTTTTTTTTACTTAAAAAGTCCAAAAAATACCTTTGCAGTAAGTAGTGACATTGCCTTTGTCACATAAGCACAAGAACTCCTGTGTTTTGGTATTAAATCCACACATCCCACCTCCCTTACTAATATCCTGGCACTGAAGGCACCGTGTCGTGACCGGAATATCGAAATCGACCCGAATCCCATACTCAGGAACCTGACTATAAGGACTAGTCACGCCAAGATTCCTCCAATACACACTAGTATAAGTAGCACAATACTTAAGCATAAGCCTTAAAGATTCAGTTGCTTTCGGATAATAAGAACAACATGAACTCCCACGCAATGCATAAACACATTCTGGCAAATGCCTGCAAAGGTAACTAGCACTATCACACGTCGAATCACACTGATCAGGAAATCGCTCGCAAAAAATAGGCTTAGGCTCCATGATCACATTTTCTTCACTACAATTGAAGAAAAGGTAGTCATTTTGTGGGGATAGTGAAAAATGTGTGCTAGTGTCTAGACTAAATGGCCTAGTGGAGCGAAAATTGTTACCATCTTGACAATTCCACATGAATGGATCGGAAACTAAGATGTGAGGATCTGAATATGAAACGTTTCGGATTGGATATCTGCCTGAAGGGGTTCTGAACTCTAGTTGTCCCGAATTGGAGCACACGAGTATGTGTCGATAATAGGGACTGCCACAGCCATCATCTATGCCAAAAGGGTAGTGGATTGGTATGTTACCACAGGAGGTTCTACATAGGCTGGATTGGGATTTTGTGAGGCTAATTAGAAATGGAAGGATTATAAATATGATATTGAGTGAACTGCAAAATTTTGAGTGTTTAATGTGTGGCATGGACTTGTAGGTGAAAGAATTTGAAGCCATTAGAGATTTCTTGGTTGAAGCTAGCTAGCTAAAATGGAGTCTCAAGCAAGGTGTTGTATATTTTATTGAGCTCAGGAGTTGCATAATTAAAGTGCAGAGTTTAGATAGGTGAAGAATCTGCATGTGTTTGTTCCTTGTTTTTTTAGCTTTTTCTTTATGCTTTTTCTTTAGTGTTCTTTTGTTAGCTTTGTTAATTACTTCACTTGGTGCTTTTGCTTTGTGTGTGTTGGATAGAGAGGTAGAAAAAGAGATGTAATTATTAAAGAAATTTGGACTAGGATATTAATTTCGGGTTGCCATTTTTATATTATGAACTTATTTTATGAGTAAATTGAAAAATATTTACATGGAAAAATTCCAAAAATCTCAAAATTTGATAATACAGTTCACGTGTAAAGGAATTAAATATAATTATATATCTCTTTGTTGACTTATAATTTTGTAAAACACCATATCCTTATTTTATTAATTTATTTTTCATTTTCTCCCATTAATTTATGGTTTAAACTTTAAACGCTTTCTAAATTCACTACTTTGTTCATGTTCAAAAGAAAAAGAAATAATATATATATCGATAAATATATGACAAAGATAAATTACGAGATCAATTTAAGATTAGTTTACATGACAATTGTAATTCGGTTAAAAAACTTTGGTGATACGTCCCAAGATTCCAAGAGAAATTAATACAAGCCTCATTGAGCCGTATAACTCAATGCTGTCCCCATTTTAATGGAATGGGGAGTTTTCTCTCCAAACCAAAATTGGACCGGCCGAAAACTAAGACTCCACTTAACTAATTGGGCCCTTAAAACTAATTGTTGATATTAATTCATTGGCAGTTTTAAATCGTTTGTCATTGGTGATTTTGTATTTTCCGATTTAAGATTTATGTTGCAGAATATGATTTGTATATTTGTCAAGTTTGACAGTGTGATTTATAATTGAAAGAGGGAATTGAATTTGGTCTGTTTCCATTTATGATTTCTTATAGTTTTGTATATGATGGTTTCTATGAGTAAGAATGTTAGAAGGATGGTTGATAAGAAGAATGATGAGAAGAGGAAAAGAATTAGAGAGGATGATTCTTATAGGAATGTGAAGAAATATGTGAAGGCTGGTGTGATCAAAGTCCCTAAAGCAGAGGAAGAAGGGAGTGGTCAAATCCTCTCTTAAGGATAAGAAATCGGAGAGACGGGTTACTAAGAAGTGCAAGAAATTGTTGGATTTGGAGTTTGATTTTGAAGATCCGCTAAACAATGTTAGGAATAAAGCTGATGATGATGCTTATAGCCGGAATATTATCCCCCGCCAAAAACATCTTACGGTGTGCTATTTTAATTGTTTTATGGCTACTTGTGAATTTGTTTTGGGAACTAGTGATGTTCTATTTGGTCACTGATTAATGTGTATTTGTTAAAATGGTTATGTACTCTCCAAGTAGAGGTTTGGTTACTATTATATTCTGTCATCATACTCTGTCATCATGTCTTCCACAATATCTGTTGGTGTGTATATTTTCTTTACATTTGTTAATCTATACATTATGCATTCACTAACCAACTCACTATTTGCTTGTTTGTGATCTCTCAATAGTATGTCGGATGAACAAGTGTGGAAATCATTAAATTCTCTCACTTTAAAAATACTGATTTTCCGATACGTACTTTAATGCTCTCAAGCACTACAAGAAAAAGGTCTATCAATGACCCGATAATATCAATGACCGCATATGCGATCGACGATATTAATAATGATATCGCGATCTATGGCCAAGTAATTATATACGATTCATTATTCAATATCAGCGACCGCGTGCGATCGCTAAGTGGTCGCTAGCACAATTTTGCCTCCAAAAATTTGGCAGGAAATGTTGGCGCGAGGATTCTTTGCAGAACTACTTGATATCGTGTATCGCGATTATTTGATAAATCCATCATTAAAATTTAGCGACCGCGACGCGGTCGCTTCTAAAGCGTCATTGATCAAACTTAATCTAACCGATGATCGGTTGTGATGTAAGACCGAATTTTTTAAATAAAAAGGAATTTCCTTTATTTATTATTTTGAAATAGTAAGGGTTGATTTGATTAATGTGGTTAGTTATGGGTAAAATGCATAAATATTTCAAAATAAGCGAAGTGGTTATAAAATATTCATTGTTGTCGGGGAATATTCGTTTGGTCGTGGAATATTAAATCTTTGTCGGGGAATATTCGATGACTGACAAGTATGATGTGTGTGTGGAGCCCATGTGAAGCGATTGGATGAGAAAGCGACAAATATAAGTTGTTTAAAAATAACGGCGTAATTATTCTGCTATTCATCTTTGTTGGAATACCCGGTGGTTAAAACACTAATATCTGGCGTTGTTGAGCAAGTAGCACGGTATTGCATCAATTATTGATCCTTACGTGAAAGGCACTACTCGATAATTGTTACGATAATTCTTATTCGATATTTTATTTTATTGATTCAATAATTCTTTGCGTTGGTATTTTATATTATTCTTTGTTTCAATAATTGTCTTTGCATGTATTTCCCATTATCGGATCAATAATTCATATTATTTGAATAATATTATTAGATAACATTATTGGCAATGTCTAGAAAGTTACGTCAAGGAGAGGTTTGGTCACCGCTTTAATTGCGCTTGATGAGGAGAGATCCTTATTGGAAAGCCCCCCTCTTTCTGAAACTACCGCTGGTTGTCATAATTGTGATTACGTAATATTATTTGTGAATAATTAATTATTGATTCATATGATAAGGAAATATTTATTTTATATGAATATAAATGATGGATTTATTTATGTGGTTATTAATGAAGGAATTAATCTTTGAGATGTTTTATTTGTATTTTGCCGGATTGGAGGTATTAAAAGATCAAATCGGTGTTATTATAGCTTTATTGTGTGAGTTATAATATTTAATCAAATAGTTGGATCGTTGCGATTTTTGGATATGTTATACATATATAAGTTGAGTATATGTCTACAAATTTTGAACCGTTAAAAATTCACGAATGATTTGTTATGAATTTTAAGAGGTGTCGATTAGGAAATCGGGGTTATAATTGATTTTGGTGGAAAATTCTAGAATTGAGTGGGCCCCACTTGTGGTTGGTGAAGAAATGTGCTGAATTTTATTTCAAATGTGGTGGGTGGCAATAGTAGCGAGTAAAAGCCATCGTGGTGGCAGTCAAGTCTGCCTTCGTAGGCTAACATTTTCTATAAATAGAGGCTAAGTTAGAATTGAAAATCACACCGAAACAAAGTTTTCTCTCTCTCTCTCTATATTATTGGCGTATTTTGTGAGTATTTAGATACTTTGAGAGTTCTTTATTCAAGACAAGTTTCATTCGACATCACTTGAGCCTTTCCTTAGAAATCTTGATTCTTTGAGGTAAGGGATGTTATTTTCTTCTCAAATGATATTAATTCTTGATATCATTATCTTTGAAATATTGGTTGGTACTTTTTATCAAATTTGGAACTTTTTCATGTCAGGGTTACTATTCATGAGTTCTTATTCATGAGTTCTTATTCCTTTAAAATATTTTTCATCATCCTCGGTCTAAATGATGATATTATTGAATATCTTTGGCTTTATAGTGCAAAGATGAATGATTCTGAAGAATATTAGTGCAAAGATGGCGGTGTTTAAATGAACATGGTAGGTGATGAATATCTTTGGCACTGTGGTGCAAAGATGAGCAGTGTTGAGATGAACATAATAGATTGATGAATATCTTTGGCTTTGTAGTGCAAAGATGAATATTTGATTTGAGATGAATATTGATTGATGTTCTGAGGATAAAATATTGATGATGGTTTATTAAATTCATAGATTATAGTAGATTTCATTCTCTACGTAACTCTTCTTACATGAATTATTATTTCATTGCGAATATTGATCTGAAACTTGTTGTACATTGTATTCATCAGATTTTTTCCTGTTGGAGACTAACGATAATTTGTTGTATATTATCTTAGTCATAACATTCTTCTTGGGCTAGTTGAGCTCACCCTTTTCCTTGTTGTTCCATTTTTCTTCTCGGGAGGCGAGAATGTAGCGAGTCTTAGTCGGGGTATGGAATGAAGGTTTAGAGAGAGTTGTTTAGTAGTCCTCACCATTATTGTAAAATAATGTATCAATAAATGTGATGAGGATTTATTTGAGTATAAATATTGTCAGAAGATAATATTTGTATTTAAACTCATGATTTTATTGTTGTGATAATAAAGTTGTAGTTGTTTACATACCATGTATTTATTGACATTTCGAATGGGTTGGATGGAATGGACCTATTTTGGGGTCCGTCCATCCAATGGCCCCAAAATAGGTCCATTCCATCAACCGATACGGCATATAAATAACTACAACTTTATTAATACATTTGTGCAAAATACGACAACATATATCTTGTGAGTTTAAATACGGATATTGCCATCTAGACAATATCCACACGCAAATAAATTTCCATCATAATTATTGATACATTATTTTACAAAATGGTGAGGACTACTAAACAACTCTCTCTAACCTTCATTCCATATTCCGACTAAAGACTCGCTACATTCTCGCCTCCGAGAAGAAAAATGGAACAAAAGGAAAAGGGTGAGCTCAACTAGCCCGAAGAAGAATATTATGACTAAGATAATATACAACAAATTATCGTTAGTCTTCAACAGGAAAAATCTAATGAATACAATAGACGAACCGCTTTTAAATCAACAAGCTGTGGCGGAAACAACAATTCATTAGAAGAGTTAAGTAGAGAATGCAAACTACTATCTTACTATATATGAATTTAAAAGTCCATCGTCGATATATTTTATCCTCGTAACATCAATCAATATATATCCGAATCAAATATTCATCTTTGCACCTACATCAAAGATATTCATCACCGATCATGTTCATCTAAACACTGCTCATCTTCTACTACGCCAAAGATATTAATGATCGATCATATTCATCTCAACACCTATTCATCTTTGCACTACGGGTCAAAGATATTCATCAAGAAATCATTCATCTTGCTTCTATGTGCCAAAGATATTCGAGAATATCATCATTTAGACCGAGGATGATGAAAATATTTTAAAGGAAACGAATCAAGTGAAACAAAAGAACAAATATTAAGGATTCGTATTTTAAACAATCCAAGTTCAAAAATACTTCATAAGTAATCGAGTGGAGTAAAATTCAAGAATGATCAAAACATGGATACAATCAAAGCTAGTATCCGAATAGATATTTTGGACAAAAGAAGAAATTTCATTTTAGGTGAATAGTCTTGTATTCGTGAATAGTGTCGATATCGTGAATAGTAACCCGACACCAAAAGATAAAATTTCACAAAAAAACATCTTCACGCCGTGAATAGTACTAAATGAATAGTAACTTCGTGAATAGTAACTCATGAATAGTAACTCGTGAATAGTAACTCATGAATAAGTAACCGAAGTCATGAAAAAGTTCCAAATTTGATAAAAATTTCCAACCAATATTTCGGCGTAATGATATTGAAGAAATAATATCATTTTCTAATAAAATAACATCCCTTACCTCAAAAGACAGTACTTTTAGTTGAAACACCGGATATAGGCTATGACTTGAACTTGCCGTATAGCAATACTCAAAGTATACTCAAAATACTCACAAGAATCATTTCGATAATATATAGAGAAAACTTGGATTTTCGGTGTGATTTTCAATTCTAACCTAAGCACCTATTTATAGGAAAATGCTTAGAACACAAAAGCAGAAAATTTAATCTGATATTATTATTATTTATTAAAATTCTATCGCCCACTTTTGGAGATCTGATTTCAGCAATCAATAACACATGCTAGACCCACTTAACACACCAAAAACATTTTTCTTATTTAAATTATTTTAAACTTCTAAAAATCAATTATTTGAGCTTGAACTTCAATAATTCATAATAAATAGCCCTTTTATTAGAAAATTGAATCACGTGAATTTTTATAGGAAATTCAATTCTCTACAACTTGCGGAAGAAAGTTTTCCAAATTCCAAGCGAAATTGGTAGAAATCCATAAGCGGAGGCGATTTTATAAATTTATAATCAAATTTGATCGATAATTGTGTCCACCAACACACAAAATATGTGTTAAACATTTAATGCCACAAAATACTCTTCCTCCTCATATACTCATATATCCCACATTCATTATAAAAATATCTAGTTAATATATTATTAAAATAATATATTTAAATGAATATTTTATCGAGAAAAAGATAAAATATTAATTTTCAACAATTGTCATTTTAAAATTTTCTCCATCTATATCCACATAAAATCAATATTTTCCTCATCATATAAATCAATAATTAATTATTCACAAATAATATTCTGAGAATCGCGATCTTTGCAACCGGTAGTTTCCGGAAAGAGGGCTTTCGATAAAGATTTCTCCTTCTTGGTGGCCTTGATTAGGTGACCAAATCTCTCCTTAGGCAGAACTTTCTAGACATTGCCAATAATGTTTTCTAATAATATTATTAGGATAAGATGAATTATTGCTAGATAATGGAAAATACTATGTAATGACAATTTATTGAAACAACGGTAATATAAAATATCAATGCAAACAATTATTGAATCAATAAAATAAAATCTTTGAGCGTAATTCTTTGTAACAATTATTGAGTAGTGCCTTACGTATGAATCAATAATTGGTGCAATACCATGTCTTCTTGTTCAACAACAGCGTATTAGTGTGTTTTAACCCACGGGTATTCCAACAGTATTAACTTGGTAACAACTACGGCAGTTATATATAAACAACTTATATTTATCGTTTTCTTCATCCAATCGCTTTCAGTTATGGGGCCCACAAAAAGGCTATGGCCGTCGTCACGAATATTTCCGACAGATCACGAATATTCCACGACCAAACGAATATTCCCCGACAATAATGAATATTTTATAACCACTTGCTTATTCGAAATATTTGCGTATTTTACCCATAACTATCCACATTATCAAATCAACCCTTACTATTTCAAAATAATAAATAGAGGAAAATAAATTTCATTTATTAATAATTTGGGGTCTTACAACCTCCCCTCCTTATGAAATTTCGTCCTCGAAATTGACGTACGATACACAGTGTTTGAAAAGATGAGAATACCTCGCTTTCATTTCCGTTTCCAACTCCCAGGTCATTTCCTCATTAGCATGGTTTCTCTACAAAACTTTAACTTGTTAACCTCGGTACATAGGACATGTTCTTTCCTATCCAAGATCTTGACAGTACCTCCTCGTGACGTTAAGTCTAATTTATCTCGTGGGTTCTAACTCAATAGCGTGGTTGGTCGTCCACATATTTACGTAACATCGATATGTGAAAAGCGTTATGAACATGCGTAAATACATGGCGATAAAAGCGAGTCATAGGCCACGATTCCTATTCGATCGAGAATTTCAAATGGATTAATAAATCGAAGGTTTGAGCTTTCCTCACCTCACCGATTCTCGCTTTTGAAATAACAACTTCTTGCACCTCCTTCTTCAAATTCATCAGCTCGGTGTGTAGCTTGAACAACTTTAACTTTATCGATTAAAGTCGATTATACTCGTATATCATCACGTGGGTACCTAGAGTTTTCATCTCCATCTCTATTATTTGTAAATTATACGAAATGAGTCTTTGACAATATCGTACTCGTACTTGTATACGATCTTCTACTCAACACGTCAGCTACCACGTTCGCTTTTCCAGGATGGCATGGTCAGAACATGTGCTGAAATGAGTCTTCTCTTGAGTTCTTCGAAGCTCTTCCCACATTCCTTGATCCATTCGAATTTTATATCTCTACGAGTCAGCTGCGTTAATGGAATAGCTGTAAGACCCGCTTTTTATAAATAAAGATGAATTTTCTATAAATATTATTTTTGAATATTATGGAATAATTTGATATAATGTTATAGTTGTGGGTAATATTTATAAATTTTGCAAAGTATCTGAGTGGTTATATTATATTCGATTGGTCGGGGAATATTCGGTTTAGCGAGGGAATATTAAATACAACTACTCAATCATTGGTGGACCCCACAATGAAATTATTATCGGATTGAGAAAAGACAAAAATATTTTATTGAAATAACGGCGGAAGTTTTACTGGTTGATCTTGTTGAACTACTCGGTAGTAAAGAAATACGATGTCGTGTGGTTGCGTAGTGTACGGTATTGATTATTGATCTTATGTGAGAAGTCACTTAGTTTGATTCCATTATTGTCGATTAATAATATGAATTATTATAGCGATAATGACGTTTTGTTTTATTCGTATTATTAACGTAATAAAATGAAACATCTTTTATATAAAGCGAGAATACTTTATTAAAGTTATTTTATAAATAAAATATATTATATTTTATTATGCATAGTGTTTTTGCGTAGTGTTTTGCATAGTGTTTGCATAGTAAAATGTTTTTATATAAATAGAATATATTATATTTTATTTAAAAGATTTTTGCTTTAAATATGGAATAGTCAGATTAAAGTAAATCAATACTGATAGTTCATGGATTAATTCTTATGCATTCCATTTTCCTATAAATAGAATCTCATTCCTTCATTATTTTCTTTACGAATTCATTGAAACTCTAGAGAGAGAATTATAGAGAGAAAGTATAGAGAAAGTTATAGAAAGAAGAAGAGTATTACTGCTACTTCACTACTTCTATATTAGGTTCTTTTACGGTAAGGGGTGTTATTCTTTCTTCTTGAAGAGAACTTACATTATTCCATTCACTATTATTACATTGGAATAACTTTTGTAAAAGTGGCATACCCTATACATAACTTTTGTATCGCGGTATACCCTATACTTGGTGAAATCCTTATGTTATTCCATTGCTTATTATTACATTGGAATAACTTTTGTATCTGTGATACTACCCTA
Source organism: Panax quinquefolius (assembly GCA_020205615.1). Lineage (NCBI taxonomy): Eukaryota > Viridiplantae > Streptophyta > Magnoliopsida > Apiales > Araliaceae > Panax > Panax quinquefolius. The sequence goes on from CM035163.1 coordinate 11,765,980, forward strand.
TACTTGGTGACATTCTTCTATTATTACATTGGAACATCACATGCATGTGTTTTTACAGGACTGGTTAAAATCTTTATTATTATTACATTGGAACATCACATGCGTGTGTTTTACAGGACTGGTTAAGATTTTATTATTATTACATTGGAACATCACATGCATGTGTTTTACGGACGGGGTTAAAATCTTTATCATTACATTGGAATATCTATACGTGTGTTTTACAGGATCTGGTTCCATCTTTATTATTACTGTTGGAACATCCCGTCGGTGTGAATTTCACGACTGGTTCCGTTATTATTATTCATTGGATTAACACTGTCATGCGAAATGCGCGTGCGTGGTGATTTCTTTTGTTATTCCATTCTTTATTATACCCGGTTGGTTAAAACTTTGACTTTATACTCCATGAAATTAGTAGAATATCCTTGATATTTGCGTTTCATCCGATATCTTTTCATGGAAATATTCTTACGATCATTCTTGAATTTTACTCTACAAAGAAAGTATCGTGTTGTGATTTGGACGTTAAAAAATTCTGGATAAAATAATTCTTGAACTTGTTTTATTGAATTCTTATATCATTGTCATCATCCTCATTTTTATATTTTTTAAAGTCATACGTGGCTTTGTAGAAGCATGGATGGACTTGGTATGATTATGACCGAGGATTATTGATTATAATCATGGTAGTAATGTTACAAATGATGTGGTAAAAAAAATCCTCGATGGCCCGTCTTTGCATTGATGGATGATTGTTGGCATGATCATGACCATTAATGAATACACAACTATTCTTGGTAGTAGATGCGAGGAATAATTGTGATCGTGATACTAAAGAATATCCTTGGGCAGTAGTAGTGCGGGGGTGATTCGATGATGTGGATTATTTATTAAAGGTGAGTCTCATTTATAACGATGATGAAAAACCTTTTAAAATCATAAAAGATAGTAGATTTTATTTTCTACTTGACTCTTTTAATGGATTGCATATTCAGCTATGATTAAACCGTTGGTTATCTATTGTATTTTATCGGTTTAACATTGTTGAAGACTATTGATAATTTATTTTGCATTATCTTAGTCATAATATTTCTTCTTGGGCTAGTTGAGCTCACCCTTTCTTTCACGTTCTCTTGAGGAAATGAGAATATATTTGGGACGAGTCTGGGAAGCGAGTGATGGTCACGAAGATAGCATTAGTAGTCCTCACTATTACGTGAAATAGTGTGATAATAATTGTAATGAGGACTTTTGTTTGAGTTTGTATAATATCTAGTAAGCGATATTTGTATTTAAACTCACGATTTATGTCGTATTATACGGCAGTTATGTTAATAAGTTGTATTTAAATTACATACCATGTAAGTGGCGACCCAAGATGGGTGATGTATACCTAATTTGGGGGCGTCACAATAGCGATTCGAGAATATCCTTCAACGAATCTCGATAATAACCAACTAAGCCTGAAAGCTACGTTTTTCGATTCTGAAGCCTAGGTTGTTCTCAACCGTGACTCATATCCCAACCTTGGATATGACGTTACAATGACACCTATCGGTTTACTATCATACGAATATGGTGTCCCCTACGGAATGCGGCGGTGCATTCCACAAAGGAAGTCACCGGATAAAGGCTCACGTACCAAATTCTATAGTTGAATTTTAACTCACGAAGTTCAATAGGAGCCATTCGATATGAGATTTTAGAAATGAGTTTTGTCTAGGGTTCAAAGTCGATACAAAATTTAATATCGAGCTTTTGGAGTAAGCAAGAAATTCTTGAAATACGTCGGGAAAAATTAATAACAACAGAATATTATTCAAATCGGCGTGTCTTTATTCAAATCCATAACATGGACTAAGAAAACTTGTCATCCGTAATAAGCGAATGACCTCATGGCTTGATATGAAAATGTTTGACTACTGATGGTTTGATTGCTTGAATTGAATAACGGGTTGGTTAAGAATATGAAAACTAATGACCTTACGAAAGTAATCAATTTGGCATGAGTAGTTAACCTTAAAATCACATCAAAAGCAAATATCTCTATATAAAATAAGGTTAACGGGTAATGTGATAGTGCCAACTGAATCAAGCAAGATTTCTAAACAACGAATGTAATGAAAGTTTCTCTAACTGAGTCTCCATAAATAGGTCAAAGTCTAATTTCTCGTGTAGTCGAGTTCAAATGTTGAGCGTAAGCAAAGAGATAAAAGAATGGGTAGAAGGCAGGGTATCTAGTAAGGTATAAACTTGTAAGAATTTATAATTAACTAACGATGCTTAACCGTTCGGGTTCTCGCATTTTGATAGAAGTCACGACAAGCGCTCTTCGAGGAATCGTTGACTTTGACTTTTTCGGGACATCCTTTTGAGTCACCATTCATTGGTGGGTTTCGATATCGTCTGATCTCGGCGATATGTCCTTATTTTCCATAATTATAGCATACCTTAAATTGTTGGAAGTTTGGGGTGATATGTCCCTCTTTCCGCATTTGTAACATGTCGACCGTGGTCTTTCTCCTCCCTTGGAACTTCTTGCTCTCTTGGCTGGCGTCTTCACGTGGTCGTTGTTGAATCTCCTCTTTTAAAATCTCCTCGACTCGCTTCTTCTATTTTCATGGCCACGATTACCACAGAGTGGTTCCGCCTTTGTCCGTATTCTTCTTTCTCCATTGGTTATCGTTATTCGACGATGTATCTGCTATCTTGGTATGATCCTGGTTATGGTCCCTTGGTTGAAGCGTACTCGTTATCTCGCTTCTAACAATTGAGCCATTGATAACATCTCGAATAGAGAAAATTTATGAGAAATGAGATCTTAACGTATGCGGGTTTCAAACCTCTCAAAAACATCGCGTCATCGTTCCTCATTCTCCACCAAATGAGGTGCAAACTTTGGATAACTCAAAACTTCGCCTCGTCTTTGGGACACCGTCATGTTATTCTGCTCCGGTCTAATAAACTCCACTTCCTACATATATATGAATACTTTCGGGGAAGTACTTGTCATTGAATCATTTCTGAAATGTCTCCCATGACATCTTTGAGTGCATTTGGATGGAGTGCGCTTCCTGATTCCACCGATGTCTGCCTTATTACGGAACATAAAAGTAGCGAATGGAACTTTCTGTTCTCCGTGCATCCCAAGACATCGAATATCTTGGTAATTTGTTTGACCCACGTCTCTCACTTAATCGGATCCGGCTTTCCCAGAATTACGGTGGTCCCAACTCTTTAAAGCCGCTTTTGTGACCACGGTAATTGCTATCATTTCTCCTGTATTTTGAACACGAGTCTCCCTAAATGCGATTTTGCATGAAGCGCAAAAAGCTTCTAAACATCCCTCGTTCATCATACGCTTTCGGTGTTGTTGTTCACGGGAGGTACATTGCTGACTGTTGCGACGTTCTCCTCGTTGGTAAGTACATACATCTCCACGGTCTCATTTACTCCATTGTTAATATTCTCGATCGACATTCTCAAATCATTGTCATAAAACAAGGGTTAATTAAGGAAATCAATATATCACATAATATCCTATATCTTAACCAAATAACAAATAAGCTTAGGTAGGACACCTTAGCGAAGGATTTACTCTCCTCTCCCTCTAGTTCTATTCCCGATCTCTCATGGAGATCATATCCTAAGCTACGATACCATTGTGGCGCGCCCAAAATAGGTCTATTCCATCCAACCCATTATGAGTGCCAAAGACGTGATACGAAATAACTACAACTTTATTAATACATTTGTCGTGCAAAAATCGAATGAACATATATATTGTGAGTTTAAATACGAGATATTGCCATCTAGACAATATCCACATGCAAATAAATCCCCATCATAATTATTGATACATTATTTTACAAAAATGGTGAGGACTACTAAACAACTCTCTCAGAACCTTCATTCCATACCCGACTAGTACTCGCATTACATTCTCGCCTCACGAGAAGAAAAATGGAACAAAAAGGAAAGGTTGAGCTCAACTAGCCCGATAAAGAATATTATGACTAAGATAATATACAACAAATTATCGTTAGTCTTCACGAGGGAAAAATCTAATAGAATCAATAGATGACGGTTTTAAATCAACAATCTTGCGGCGGAAACAACAATTCATTAGAAGAGTTAAGTAGAGAATGCAAACTACTATCTCTTATATATGAATTTAAAAGTCCATCGTCGATATTTTATCCTGTAACATCAATCGATATATATCTGGAATCAAATATTCATCTTTACTCTGGGCCAAAGATATTCATCGATTGATCGTATTCATCTAAACACTGTTCATCTTCGCACTACTGGGCCAAAGATATTAATCGATCGTATTCATCTCAACACCTATTCATCTTTTGCTACTACGGGTCAAAGATATTCATCGAAAATCATTCATCTTTTTGCACTACTGAGGCGAAGATATTGATAATATCATCATTTAGGGTGAGGATGATGAAAAATATTTTAAAGGAAGCGAATCGATGAAACAAAAGAACAAATATTAAGGATTAGTATTTTAAACAATCCAAGTTCAAAAAATACTTCATAAGTAATCGAGTGGAGTAAAATTCAAGAATGATCAAAACATGGATCTGATCAAAGCTAGTATCCGAATAGATATTTTGGATGAAAAAGAAGAAATTTCATTTTTAGGTGAATAATGAATAGTCAGTATTAAATCGTGAATAGTGTAAGTATCGTGAATAGTAACCCGACACCAAAAGATAAAAATTTCACAAAAAACATCTTCACGCTTCGTAAATAGTACTCGTGAATAGTAACTCGTGAATAGTAACTCATGAATAGTAACTTCGTGAATAGTAACTCATGAATAGTAACCCGAAATCATGAAAAAGTTCCAAATTTGATAAAATTTCCAACCAATATTTCGGCATAATGATATTGAAGAAATAATATCATTTTCGAATAAAATAACATCCACTTACCTCGAAAAGCGGTACTTTTAGTCAAAAAACAGGATATAGGCTATGACTTGAACTTGCAAGTATAGCAATACTCAAAGTATACTCAAAATACTCACAAGAATACGCTCGATAATATATAGAGAAAACTTGATTTACGGTGTGATTTTCAATTCTAACCTAAGCACCTATTTATAGGAAAATCTTTAGAACACCAAAGTTAGAAAATTTAATATAATATTATTATTTATTTATTAAAATTCTATACACCCACTTTTGGAGATCTGATTTGACAATCAATAACACATATTAGAATGAACTTAACACACAAAAAACATTTTCTTATTTAAATTATTTTAAACTTCCAAAAATTAATTATTTGAACTTGAACTCAATAATTCATAATAAATAGCCCTTTTATTAGAAAATTTGAATCAAGCGAATTTCTATAGGAAATTCAATTCTCTACAACTTTGCGAGAAGAAAGTTTTTCCAAATTTCAAGCGAAATTGGCCAAGAAATCCATAAGCAGGCGATTTTATAAATTTATAATCAAATTTGATTCGATAATTGTGTCCTGACACACAAAATATATGTTAAACATTTAATGCCACAAAAATACTCTTCCTCCTCATATACTCATATATCCCACATTCATTATAAAAATATCATAGTTAATATATTATTTAAATAATATATTTAAATGAATATTTTATCGAGGAAAAGATAAAATATTAATTTTCAACAATTGTCATTTTAAAAATTTTCTCGATCTATATCCACATAAAATCAATATTTTCCTCATCATATAAATCAATAATTAATTATTCACAAATAATATTCTGAGAATCACGAGATTGGTGACGGTAGTTTCCCTCAGAAAGAGGTGGGCTTTCGATAAAGATTTCTCCTTCTTTGGTATGATTAGGTGACCAAACCTCTCCTTAGAGCAGAACTTTCTAGACATTGCCAATAATGTTTTCTAATAATATTATTAGAGATAATATGAATTATTGCTCTAGATAATGGAAAATACTTATGTAATGACAATTTATTGAAACAACGGTAATATAAAATATCGCGGCGTGATTATTGAATCGATAAAATAAAATCTTTGAGCGGTAATTCACGTAACAATTATTGAGTAATGCCTTCTTACGTAAGAATCAATAATTGGTGCAATCTGAGTATCTTCTTGTTCAACAATGGCAGCGTATTAGTGTGTTTTAACCACTTGGGGTATTCCAAAGATATTCTTGCAATAACTTCTCTGTAGTTATTTATAAACAACTTATATTTGTCGTTTTCTTCATCCAATCGCTTTTTCGTTATGGGGCCCACAAAAGGCTGGCAAGTAAATGCGAATATTCCCAAAGCGGTCTGAATATTCCACGACCAAACGAATATTCCCAAACGATAATGAATATTTTATAACCACTTGCTTATTCGAAATATTTGCGTATTTTACCCATAACTATCCACATTAATCAAATCAACCCTTACTATTTCAAAATAATAAATAGAGGAAAATAAATTTCATTTATTAATAATTTGGGTTTTAACACCAGTCATTCACGAAAGACACAGACGGAAGAAAAAAATAGAGGGAACAGATAGAGAGAAGAGGGAGAAAGGGGGGAAGAGAAGAAGGAGAAGAATTAGCTGTCATTATCACCGTATTTGCCGCCGCCACCTAACGCCATTATCCTTGCCAGTCCACAGGTAACCCTAACTGCAATAATTTTTATAGTTTTCTAAATTTGAAGATTAATGTTGAATGTGGTATATAGATTTCTGAATTGGGTGTTATGTAGATATCTGAATTGAGTATTATATAGTTTTCAGCATAATAACCTTAACATTGTAATAATTTTTATAGTTTTCTACTAATGACTGTAGTTTATTACTGGCAAATTAATATGTTTCTCTGTATTCATTAGCAATCTTGTCTCCTGGTTGGCTAAAGGAAACTTCGTGTCCGCTGGATAAAATCATAAAATACGCACTGAAGTCTGAACTAGAACTTAAAATACTACTAGGGCTTTTACTCTTTTGAACTAACAATTTTAACAATAATTTTTTTGCTTTCATCCTTATCTAATTGTAGAATCCCTTTTTTTTATGCTTTAAATTTTGTGTGTTTTCATGAATGGGTGGATTAGGGAGTGGTTATGAGTTGTGACCTATGTCAAAGTATTGTGTTTGGCTAGGTTGATCAACTACCAAACCCCCCCAAATGGGTAGAGCCCCAAGACTCTAAATCTTTAATTTCTAAGATAATACTTATTTGGCTAGGATGATGAGTTTGGACCATTTAATGATTTATTTTTTGGTGCTACTATATTTCATTCAAACATATGCAAATGAGGGTCCTATGAGATTTATACATCGTGTGGATTATATTGATTGTATAGCTCATGTGTAAAGTAAAGATAGAAGCTTGCAAAAATGAAAGCGCGAGTTTTTGGAACTCTGAATTTATAGTATACTCCTGAACTTTTTACTGCTTTAATTTGCATTCAATCGTTATTGTTTTTGTCTTATTATATTGGGAATTTTTATATTTCTCTTGGTTTGTGTCTTTGGGTGCCTAGAAATGACCTTATATACATGCTGTCGTGCATGTGGTTAGTCCATATTATTGGTCGGGTATTTGCAAACATTTATACTATTAATGAGCCTATTGGTGATCCACTAGAGCCTATTAAGGGGTTGTTGGAGCTGATGGGCTGGGCTTGGGGCCATGAGACCACGAGGCCACGCCAAGATTAACCAAACCTCACGGGGCCAAGCCGAGCTTGGTTGTTAGCATAAGTAAGCAATTGGGTCATTAAGCCTAAATAAGCGATCTTAGGGAATTGTTACTACAACAGAGAAGGTAACTAGACACACTTAGTCAATAAAGAGACTGTTTTGGCTATAACAGAAAAGCAAGGGTATTTAACACTTAAGTATACAAGTATGCTTAAATGTTAATCATATGTTTACAAGTATGCTCAAGTCATATGGTTACAAGTATGCTTAAGTCATATGCTTAGAAGTATGCTTAAATGTTAATCATATCGCATGCTTACAAGTATGCTCAAGTCATATGGTTACAAGTATGCTCAAGTCGTATGTTAACATTTATAATGTTATCGTAGTAAGTCTTAGTGGAATCATGAACCTCTATTCAAACCATAGTTGGATGGCACGACGAAAGTCAAGTGCCCGAGATAGAAACTACAATTTGAATTTAAATTTGGTTGCCAAGTATTTTTGGAGATATCGTATAGTCACCGGAATGTATGAATGGTAAGTCATAAAATCGATGTCCATGTTTAAAGTGTAAGAATGTAAATTATATGGACGAGAGACATGGTAAACTATCATTTACTTGTTTACGGGTTCATGAGAAATTACGAAGAATCTTTGGTGGGCACATGGGCGGGAGAAGAGATGGTGGCATCACCACAAGTACACAATTGAGGCGGTAGTACTTCATCGTATGAATGAAATGGTTCATGATATTGCGAGGGGCGATTTTGATTGGGAGCAAAGGAGAGAGCAACCTATGAAATCGATGCCAAAGACTTCTTTAAGTTGTTAGGCGAGGGTAGTAAGCCATTGTGGCATGGTTGCACCAAACACACTACATTGTCTGCAGTGGCGACATTACTTAACATCAAGGTTGATCACAACATGAGCCATGAGTGTTTTGAGTCGCTCTTGAAGGCTATTAAGAGTATGTTGCCTGACGGTGAGAAATTACCTAGTAACTATTACTTTTGTAAGAAAATGGTGAAGAAGTTGGGTCTTGGATACCAAAAGATCGATGCATGTCCCAACAATTGTATGTTGTTTTATAAAGAAAATGAACAGATGACAAGGTAAACATTTTGCAGTCATGATCGGTTTAGGCCTAATAAAGAGGGTGTGACTACAAAAAAATCAAGTATACCGTTTAAGATTCTAAGGTATTTTCCAATTACACATCGGCTAAAAAGATTGTACATGTCTTCAAGAATAGCTGAACATATGAGTTGGCATGCGAAATCTCCAGCTAAAGATGGAGAACTAAATCATCTCGCATATGGGCAAGCTTGGAAAGATTTTAACTTAGCACATCCTGGATTTGCATTGGAACCTAGAAATGTGAGGCTTGGATTGTCCACCGATGGTTTCAATCCGTTTGGCCACTCAGCTGTTCCGTACTCATGTTGGCCTGTGATTGTTACTCGTCTAACTTGCCTCCTTGGATGTGTGTAAACGACCATACTTGTTTCTTTCACTCGTGGTTCCTAGTCCTAAAAGTCCTGGAAAGAACTTAGATGTTTACTTGAGACCTCTTATAGGCGAGTTGAAGGTATTGTGGGAGGATGGAGTACAAACTTGGGATGTTGCAGCGAAAACAAATTTCAACCTTAAGGCGTGGTTATGTGGACTATAAGTGACTTCCCAACTTATGGTATGTTAGCGGATGGAGTACACGGGAAGTTGGCTTGTCAAGTATTGTATGGAGCATACAAAGTCGTTTAATCTATCAAAAGGTGAAAGCCTTGTTGGTTTCGATCATCATCGGTTTCTTACCAGTAGATCATCCATTTTGAAGAAATAGAGAACACTTCAGGAAAGGGAAAGTAGACAATGATATGCCTGCACCGCGATTGTCGGGAACGGAGATGTGAGATCGTGTGATGAGATTGCCGGTTATCCCATTTGGCAAGGTTGATGCCACAAACATAATCAATGGGTTTGGCGAATCTCATAACTGGGTTCGGAGAAGCATCTTTTGGGAAGCGCTTTATTGGTCTACAAATTTGATTAAATCATAATCTAGATGTGATGCATATTGAGAAGAATGTGTTTGAAAATGTGTTTAACATTGTGATGAATGTTATAGGAAGACAAAAGATAATGATAAAGATGCGTTTGGACATGAAAGATATTTGTAAGCGTCACGGATTAGAACATTATGAATCTCTAATGGTAAGATTGTCAAACCGCATCTGAGGTACACATTGTCTAAAAAGCAAGTTGAAAATGTATGCACATGGGTTAAGTCTACGAAACTACCGGATGGATATCGTCGAACATTGCAAGGTGTGTTACGGGTGGGAAATTGCAAAGGATGAAGAGTCATAAGCTGTCGTGTGTTCATGGAGAGACTCATTACTATAGCATTTTCGGGATCTGCTTGATAAACCAATATGGGATGCTTTGACGGATCTTAGTCGTTTCTTCAAAGACTTATGTTCAAAATCATTAAATGAGAAGGACATATACGTACTTGAGAAGAACATCATAGAGATCACGTGTAAACTAGAAAAAATATTCCCACTTTGGTTTTTTTGACTCCATGGAGCATTTGCAAATCCATCTTCCCTATGAAGCTCGTGTTGGGGTCCGAGTTCAATATAGATGGATGTACCCTTTTCGAGAGGGTGATGGGAAACTTTAAGAGGAAGGTGAAGAATAGAGCTTATGTCGAGGGGTCGATATGTGAGGCATCTGGTTTCGATGAGATATCTACGTTTGTCTCGGACTATTTTTTGGACGAAGTCTTGACAAAAGGCCAATCAAGTATCGAGACATGATGATGGGGAAATGTTAAACTAAATGGTCGGCTTTACGTATTTGGTCATCGGGTCGTGACTTATGGAAAAGGGAAGCGATATTCTCTCTCGAGCAAGAATTACATCTTTGCATACTTACATTCTTCTCAATTGCGAGGAGAGTAGCAATTTGTGAGGTACACATGTAAACTTGATAATTTATCTTTTAAGTTAAAATTTAATCCAATATGTTAATGTTTATAACATGGTATAGATTGTACGATAATGAATTAAAAGTGAAGCATCCCGGCTTAACTGATAAAGATATTCAAATCAATCGTGATAAAAAATTTGCACTTTGGCTAAAGGACAAAGTAAGTTCAATTTTTTAAGCACGTAGTATATATATTATACTCCATGTTAACTATGACTTCATTTGATAAGATGGAGTTTTTTTAGGCTTTGTTGAGGGATCAAGCGATTAGAAGCTAATGTACAAGTCCTAGCTACGAGACCAGACAGGGACCAAGTCGGTATAATGGTTACAAAATAAATGGTTGTGAATTTCATACAAAAGCATATGGACGCGGTAAAAGAACAACGAACTATGGAGTGTGTGTCCAAGGAGATTGTTACAATGAGCTTGGTCGTGCCTTTTATGGGGAGTTGGAGGAAATCGAGAGTTGTCGTCTGAGGGCACATCTGGGGTCATATTAACTTGTTCAAGTGTCGTTGGTTTGATTCAAAAAAAGGGATGCGTGTTGACAGACATGGAATCGTCGATATTGACCTCCATAGGTCGGCTTACTCCAACGAACCGTTTGTTTTACCAACTCAAACAATGACAAGTATACTACACTCCTAGTCTGTTAGGAAAAGGGATAGGCCTTTATAGATTGGCAAGTTGTAATTCATACTCATGCGCGCAGTCGTGTCCAAGTAATAGACGGGGATTTCTACCAAGAGGAGATGCTTCATAGACCTCCTATAATAAATATAGTGGACAAAAATGATGTAATCCAGTTAGAGGTGGAGATGAACACGATGAATTGGATCCAAAGAGGCGATTATTGTGCGATAATACTTGGTAATCTTTGAGGAAGAGTTATTGACTGACACTAACACAGAATCTGAAGAAGAAGATGGATATAAATCTCCGACACTTGTACAAAATGATTCTGACTCAGACAACGATTTTCATTAAAATGTATGTTTAGTTTTAATTGTATTACAATGAATTATCTGAATTATCAGAATAATCACATGGAATGAGGTGAAAGGACTAAAAAGGACACAAACACACACAAACTAATGAAAAAATAGTATATGTGGGACAATGAAAAAAGGACACAAACACACACACAAACAAACTGTTAGTATTGCAATAGAAACACTGTAATATGTTTATAAAAATTTGCTAGCATTGTCCAGAATAATATTAGTATTGCAATAGAAACTTACACTACATAAAATGTATGTTTGCTACATAACTAGTAAAATGTATGTTTCGCAGCACTACAGGTTGTTGCATCCATCACATGGTATTTGTCATTATTGTCCTTTTATATAAAATATATGTTTAGTTTTAATTGTATTACATACAATTACATATGTACATGTTGTCTATATCCTTGACAGGTTTATGTATCTTTCATTTATAACTCATACTAACATCCTAAATTTTTTATTTATAAATGTCTTACGATCCTGCTGACAATGACGACAGTAGCGGGTTGAGTGGGGCCCTAATCATGTCTGTAGAAGGCCAAAATTTAATCGATGATCGCATTCTTATATAGATCCGTCCTCCTCCAGAAAGCACGTAAGTTAATATTCGTGTATATATAAGGGTTTAATATTTCCATTGTTATAAATATATATGACTGTAAATTATTGTATATTGTAGTGATTTTCAAGATAGTAAAATTGTGAAGTGCATTTCATAATTATGCTTACAGAACTGGCCTACGCCAGTGATTACATGGACGAGCACACCTCTCGCCCATAAGGATGCAGTTTGGGCTGAATTTCAGGTATATTTTTTTATCACTCTTGTAAGACCCCAACTTTTATGAATAAAAATGAATTTTCTATAAATATCATTTTTGAATATTATGGAATAAATTTGATATAATGTTATAGTTGTGGGTAATATTTATAAATTTTGCAAAATCACGCAAGTTGTTATATAATATTTGATTGGTTGGGAATATTCGTTTTAGTGGAATAATATTAAATGCGACAATATAAGACCCCGAAAATTTTTTTAAATAAAAGGAATTTCCTTTATTTATTATCTTGAAATAGTAAGGGTTGATTTGATTAATGTGGATAGTTAAGGGTTAAATCTGTAAATATTTCAAAATAAGCAAGTGGTTATAAAATATTCATTGTTGTCGGGGAATATTCGTTTGGTCGTGGAATATTAAATCTTTGTCGGGGAATATTAAATGACGATGGCAGCGACCATGTGTGGGGCCCATAACGGAAAGCGATTGGATGAGGAAAGCGACAAAGTTTGGGTGGTTATAAATAACGGCGTAGTTATTTACCGATTAAGACTGTTGGAATACCCGGTAGTTAAAATACGATGTCTGGCGTGGTTGCCGCGATAAAGAACGGTATTGCATAGTATTGTTGAATTATTGATTAAATACGTAAGATGGCACTACTCAATAATTTTCACAGTAGTTCTTATTGATATTTTATTTTATTGATTCGATAATTTTGCGTTGATATTTTATATTATTGTTGTTCGATAATTGTCACTTTATGATGATTTCCCATTATCGGATCAATAATTCATATTATTTGAATAATATTATTAGATAACATTATTGGCAATGTCTAGAAAGTTACATCTAAGGAGAGGTTTGGTCACCTAATTGCGCGCGATGAAGGAGAGATCCTTATTGAAAGCCCCCTCTTTCTGAGGAGCGACTGGTTGTCATAAATGTGATTACGTAATATTATTTGTGAATAATTAATTATTGATTCATATGATAAGAAATATTTATTTTATATGAATATAAATGATGGATTTATTTATGTGGTTATTAATGAAGGAATTAATGTTGAGGTGTTTTATCGAGTATTTTATCGGATTGGAGGTATTAAAAATCAAATCGGGGTTTTGAGATATATTGCGGGGTTATAATTTTTAATCCGAATAGTTGGATTGTGGTAATTTTTGGGTATGTTATACATACATAAGTTGAGTATATGTCCACAAATTTTGAACGAATTAAAAATGCACGAATGATTTGTTGTGAATTTTAAGAGGTGTCGGATTCTAAATTGGGTTTATAATTGATTTTGGTGGAAAATTCTAGAATTGAGTGGGCCCCACTTGTGGTTGGTGAAAAAATGTGCTGAATTTTATTTCAAATGTGGTGGGTGGCAATAGTAGCAGGTAAAGCCATCAAGTAGCAGGTCAAGTCTCGCTTGGTAGGGCTAACATCTTCCTATAAATAGAAATTTAAGTTAGAATTGAAAATCACGAAACAAAGTTTTCTCTCTTCTCTCTCTATATTATCGGCGTATTCTTGTGAGTATTTTGAGTATACTTTGAGTATTGTTAGGCGGTGCAAGTTCCTTGACCTTTATATCAGGTGTTTCAATTTAGAAAAATCTTGATTCTTTGAGGTAAGGGATGTTATTTTCTTCTCGAATGATATTATTTCTTGATATCATTATCTTTGAAATATTGGTTGGAACTTTTTATCAAATTTGGAACTTTTCATGTATGGGGTTTCTATTCATGAGTTCTTATTCACGAGTTACTATTCATGAGTTCTTATTCACGAGTTCTTATTCACGAAAGTACTATCACGCATGAAGCGTGAAGATGTTTTTTTGTGGAATTTCTATCTTTTGGTGTTGAGTTACTATTCACGTATCTCAAGACTTTATTCACGATATCTGACCTTATTCACGAATCTTAAGACTATTCATAGAAAAATAAAAATTTTTCTTTTAAGTCTAAAATATCTATTCGGATACTAGCTTTGATTGTATCCATGTTTTGATCATTCTTGAATTTTACACCACTATGATTATTTTTGAGGTATTTTTTGGGCGTGGATAAAACCAAGTATGAATCCTTAATCCTTGACATTTTGTTTCCTTTGGATTCGTTCTTTAAAAATATTTTTTTATCATCCTCGGTCTTAAATGATGATATTATTGAATATCTTTGCTTTTGTAGTGCGAAGATGAATGATTTCTGAAGAATATCTTTGGCTGTAGTGCAAAGATGAATGATTTTGAAGAATATCTTTGGCTATAGTAGCAAAGATGAAGCGGTGTTTAAATGAACATATTGGTGATGAATATCTTTGGCCTTTAGTGCAAAGATGAGCAGTGTTGAGATGAACATAACCGATTGATGAATATCTTTGGCACTGTAGTGCAAAGATGAATATTTGATTTGAGATGAATATTGATTGATGTTACTGGGGATAAAATATTGATGATGGATTGTTAAATTCATAGATTATAGTAGATTTCATTCTCTACGTAACTCTTCTATGAATTATAATTCAGCTACCGCGAATATTGATTTGAAACTTGTTATCTATTGTATTCATCAGATTTTTTCCTGTTGGAGACTAACGATAATTTGTTGTATATTATCTTAGTCATAACATTCTTCTTTGGGCTAGTTGAGCTCACCCTTTTCCTTGTTGTTCCATTTTTTCTTCTCGGGAGGCGAGAATGTAGCGAGTCTTAGTCGGGGGTATGGAATGAAGGTTCTAGAGAGAGTTGTTTAGTAGTCCTCACCATTATTGTAAAATAATGTATCAATAAATGTGATGAGGATTTATTTGAGTATAAATATTGTCAGAAGATAATATTTGTATTTAAACTCACAGATTTTATTGTTGTGATAATAAAGTTGTAGTTGTTTCTGTATCATGTATTGGCGACTCAGAATGGGTTGGATGGAATGGACCTATTTTGGGGTCGTCACAGCACAATCATTGGTGGACCCCACAACAGAATTATTGTCGGATTGAAAAAACGAAAAAAATATAAGTCACTCAGTTTGATTCAATTATTGTCGATATTTTATATGTTATTAAATCAATAATTGAGATGACAAAGTTGTTAATATTATTATTTGCATTATTAACGATGTCTAGAAGTTCTGTCAAAGAGAGGTTTAGTCACCTAATTGCGCGCCAATAGGGAGAAATCCTTATTGGAAAGCCCCCTCTTTTCTGGGAACGACCTGGTCGATTAATAGTGTGAATAATAATAATAATAATGAAGTTTTATTTTATTTTTATTATTAACATAATAAAACAGAAAAACTTTTTATATAAAACAGAATACTTTTATAAAGTTATTCGTTTTATTAGGCTAATAGTAAAATCTTTTTATATAAAATAGAATACTTTTATAAAGTTATACATTTTATTAGACAATAATTAGATTATATTATATTTTATTATGCATGGTGTTTGTATAGTGCTGCATAGTGTTTGCATAGTAAAATCTTTTATAAAGTTATTCATTTTACTATATTATAAATAGAATATATTATATTTTATTTAAAAGATTTTGCTTTAAATATGTAATCATCAAGATTAAAGTAAATCAATCTGGACCGTTCGTGAGTTAGTTACTATGCATTCTATTCTTCTATAAATAGAAGCTCATTCCTTCATTATTTCTTACGAATTCACTGAAACTCTATAGAGAGAAAGAAGAAAAGTATTCTGCTACTTCACTACTCCGATATCAAGTTTCTTTTATGGTAAGGGATATTATTTGTTGTACTCGTAAGGGGTATTATTTCTTTTGTATTCATGAAGAGAACTTACGTTATTCTATCTTTATTATTACTCGTTGGAATAACTTTTATACGCTGTGAGCTACCCTATACTTGGTGAAATTCTTCTCTATTCCATTCTTTATTATTACATTAAATATATCACTCATGTGCGTTTACTTGGGACCGGCTCCGTGTTTATTATTACATTGGAATATCTTGTATGCATGCTTTTTACTGTAGGACTTGGTTAAAATCTTTATTATTCTGTTAGAACATCTGTCGATTGTGAATTTCACACGACACGATTAGCTTTTTTAGTATTACATTGGAATAACCCGTACTATGCTAAGTACCGCATGCATGGTGATTTCATTGTTATTTGTGAGACCCATATTTTATAAATAAAGATTTAAATTTCTCGAAAATATTTTTTTAATATTAAGGTGTGGATTTGAGAAAATGTTATAGTTGGGGTAGTATTTAAAATTTTGCAAAGTATGCAAGTTGTTATATAATATTCGATTGGTGGGGAATATTTTTTTGTTGGGGAATATTAAGTAAGATGACACAATCATTGGTGGACCCTAACGGAAGAAGCGTCGTAGTTAGAAAGCGACAAAAAATATTTTATGAAAATAACTTGGCGGAGGTTTTACTGGTTGATCTTTGTTGAACTACCGGTAGTAAAAAAATACTGATGTCTGGCATTGGTTGCGTAGTAGCACACGGTATTGATTATTGATGCTTATGTGATAAGTCACTCCGGTTATACTCAATTATTACTCTGATGAATTCTTTGCGTAATATCTCTCATATTATTGATTCGATTATTGTCACGATGTCGTATGCATAATCATTATTTTATTAAATCAATAATTGAGACGACAAAGTTATTCATATTATTAATATGTCTAGAAGTTCTGTCAAGGAGAGGTTTGGTCATCTAATTGCGCGCCAATAAGGAGAAATCCTTATCGGAAAGCCCCCTCTTTCCTGGGAACAACCTGGTTGTCAAATATTGTGAGTTATGATATTAATAATGGATAAGTTCGTGTTGATTAAAGATTAATTTGATAGTTTCATTATGTTGAAATTATTTGTGTTAAATATTTATTTCGATAGTAATTGATGTCTGTAGGTAGTATTGTTCACTCGAGTATTTATGACAGTTTTTGTGTCGGAATTACTATTTACGAGTCACTATTCACGGGTTACTATTCACCAAAAATTACTATTCACTCTAGTATTGTTCACTTGAGTATTTGGGACACTTTTTGTGTCAGAGTTACTATTCACAAGTTGCTATTCATAGTTTACTATTCACCAAAATTACTATTCACTCTAGTATTGTTCACTCGAGTATTTGGGACACTTTTTGTGTCAGAGTTACTATTCACCGAAATTACTATTCACTCTAGTATTGTTCACTCGAGTATTTGGGACACTTTTTGTGTCGGAGTTACTATTCACGAGTTACTATTCTTAAGTTACTATTCACGAGTTACTATTCATGAGTTATTATTCACGAGTTACTATTCACCCGGTTACTATTCACTCTATTATTGTGCATTCGGGTATTTGGGTACAATATTATTCCATGAGGAGATGTGCTAATTTTTCAGACCGTTGGTTGAATGAATCAATATGGACCGCTGGTGAAAAGTTATAATAGTTAATCAATATGGATCGCTGGTTTAAAGGTTAGAATAGTGAATTAATATGGACCGTTGCTTTAAGTTTTAATAGTAAATCGATCTGGATCGTTCGTTTAAAAGTAAATTGATCTGGACCGTTCATGAATTAGTTATTATTCATTCCATTCTTCTATAAATAGAAGCTCATTCCTTCATTATTTTCTTATGAATTCACTGAAACTCTAGAGAGAGAAATTATAGAGAGAAAGAAGAAGAGTATTCTGCTACTTCACTACTTCTATATCCAGTTCTTTTACGGTAAGGGGTGTTATTCTTTCTTATTCATGAAGAGAACTTCTGTTATTCCATTCTTTATTATTCTGTTGGAATAACCTGTAAAAGTGGCATACCCTATACATAAACTGTATACACGGCATACCCTATACTTGGTGAAATCCTTATGTTATTCCATTCTTATTATTCTATTGGAATAACTTGTAAAAGTGGCATACCCTATCATGACACTGATATCGCTGTGAGATACCCTATACTTGGTGAAATCCTTACATTATTCCATTCTTTATTATTCTATTGGAATAACTCAGATATCGCCAGCATACCTATACATAACTTTGTATATGCGGTATACCTGTCTTGGTGAAATTCTTATGTTATTCCATTTTTATTTATTACATTGGAATAACAGATGTCTGTGACATACCCTATACTTGGTGAAATCCTTATGTTATTCCATTCTTTATTATTACATTGGAATAACTTTGATGCTGCATGATTTACCTATACTTAGTGGAATGACTTTGTATATACGGTTTACCCAATACTTGGTGATCTTCTTACATTATTCCATTCTTTATTATTATGTTGGAATAACTTATTTTATCTGGCAACGCATACTTGGTGAAATTCTTTTATTATTCCGTTCTTTATTATTACGTCGGAATATCCACATTGGTGAATTTCACTTTAATTTGGTTTCATATTTATTATTCCGCATTTATTATTACATTGGGAATAACCCATGCATGCGGTCTCTATCGTATGCATGGTGAATCCTTCTGTTATTCCATTCTTTATTATTCTGTTGAAATAACCTGTCTATGTGGATTGCCACATGCATGGTGAATGATCCTTTGTACTCATTCCTTATTAAATTGTGGAAATGATCTATATACGTGAAAATATTCCATGAAATTAGTGGAATATCCTTGATATTTGCGCTTCATCCAGTATCATTTCATGGAAATATTCTTCTGAGCATTTTTAAATTTTACTTTACAAAGAAGTATCATGTTGACAATTTGGACGTTATTTGTGAGACCCCAGATTTTATCAATAAAGATTTAAATTTTGTCGAAATAATTTTTAATATTATGGTGTGAATTTGAGATAATATTATAGTTGTGGGTAGTATTTATAAATTTTGCAAAGTATGCAAGTGGTTATATTATATTCGATTGGTCGGGGAATATTCGGAATATTCGTACAATGGCTCAATCATTAGTGGACCCCATAACAGAATTATTGTCGGATTGAGAAAACGACAAAAATATTTTATTGAAATAACGGCGGAAGTTTTACGGTTGATACTAGTTGAACTACTCATTAGTAAAAGTCTGAGAATACGTGTGGTTGCATAGAAAGCACTGCGGTATTGATTATTGATGCTTATGTGAGAAGTCACTCGGTTTGATTCAATTATTGTCGATTAATAATATGAATTATTATAGCGATAATGACGTTTTGTATTATTCGTATTATTAACGTAATAAAAGCGAAACATCTTTTTATATAAAGCGAGAATACTTTATTAAAGTTATTCATAAATAGAATATATTATATTTTATTATGCATAGTGTTGCATAGTGTTTTGCATAGTGTTGCATAGTGTTTGCATAGTAAAATGTTTTTATATAAATAGAATATATTATATTTTATTTTGCTTTAAATATGGATAGTCAGATTAAAGTAAATCAATGCGGACCGATTCATGGATTAATTCTTATGCATTCTATTTTCCTATAAATAGAAGCTCATTCCTTCATTATTTTCTTTTAATTCACTTTGAAACTCTACAGAGAGAAATTATAGAGAGAAGCTATAGAGAGAAAATCTATAGAGAGAAAGAAGAAGAGAATTATTCGGTACTTCTTTACTTTGATATCTAGTGTCTTTTACGGTAAGGGATATTATTTGTTGTACTCGTAAGGGGTGTTATTCTTTCTTATTCATGAAGAGAACTTACATTATTCCATTCATTATTATTACATTGGAATAACTTTGTAAAAGTGGCATACCCTATACATAACCTATATCTGTGGATACCTATACTTGGTGAAATCCTTATATTATTCCATTCTTATTTATTACATTGGAATAACTCGTATATGCTGGAATCCCTATACTTGGTGATCTTCTTACATTATTCCATTCTTTATTATTACATTGGAATATCACATGCGTGTGTTTTACAGGACACGGTTCCATTGTTTATTATTCGCATTTATTATTACGTTGGAATATCACATGCGTGTGTTTTACACCGGACACGGTTCCATTGTTTATTATTATTCAAACATTTATTATTACATTGGATCATCACATCGATTGTGAATTTCACGACTGGTTCGATTATTATTATTACATTGGAATAACTCATCATGCCAAGCATACGCATCGTGGTGATTTCCTTTGTTATTCCATTCTTTATTATACCCGGTTGGTTAAAACTTTG
Source organism: Panax quinquefolius (assembly GCA_020205615.1). NCBI lineage: Eukaryota > Viridiplantae > Streptophyta > Magnoliopsida > Apiales > Araliaceae > Panax > Panax quinquefolius. The sequence goes on from CM035163.1 coordinate 11,786,610, forward strand.
ACTTCAATACTCCATGAAATTAGTAGAATATTCTTGATATTTGCGTTTCATCCAAAGTATCTTTTCATGAAAATATTCTTACGATCATTCTTGAATTTTACTCTCTACAAAACAATATCTTGTTGACAATTTGGGACGTTCTTAATTCTGGATAAAATAATTCTTGAACTTGTTTTATTGAATTATTATGTCATTGTCATCATCCTCATGTTATATTATGTTATCTTTGGCTTACGTGCATAGATGAACTTAGTATGATTATGACCGAGGATCATTCGGTATAATCATGGCTTAATATAAATGAGGTGACAAAAGTCCTCGATGGCTGTAATGCGTTGATGGATAGTTTTTTGGTATGATTATGACGAGGGGTGATTCGGTATAGTCATGACCATTGATAATTTGATAAAATCCTTGACTGTGGTACGAGGATGATTAGATATTATGGTTTATTCATTAAATGAGTCTTAGTGATAAAAATTTATGAAAACCTTTTAAAATCTAAAAGATAGTAGACTTTATTTTCTACTTGACTCTTTTAATGGATTGCATATTCACCGCAGATTAAACCGGTTGTCTATTGTATTTTATCGGTTTAACAATTGTTGAAGGCTAATGATAATTTATTACGCATTATCTTTAGTCATAATATTTCTTCTTGGGCTAGTTGAGCTCACCCTTTCTTTCACTTTGTTCTCTTGTGAAATGAGAACATATTTGGGACGAGTCGGGAGCGGAGTAATGGTCGAGAGGATAGCATTAGTAGTCCTCACTATTACGTGAAATAGTGTGATAATAGTTGTAATGAGGACTCTTTTTGAGTTTGTATAATATCTAGTAGACAATATTTGTATTCAAACTCACGGTTTATGTCGATTGTATATACCTAGCAGTTATGTTAGTAAGTTGTATTTGAATTTATGTACCATGTAAGTGGCGACCCAAGATGGGTGACGTATACCTAATTTTGGGGGCGTCACATTATTGGTTCCTGGATAAATTAATTCTTGAACTTGTTTTATTGAATTATTATGTCATTGTCATCATCCTCATGTTATATTATGTTGAAAGTCATCTTTGGCTTACGTGCATAGATGGACTTAGTATGATTATGACCAGGGATCATTCGGTATAATCATGACCTGCTATAAATAATGTGATAAAAGTCCTCAGTGGCCTGTAATGCATTGATGAATAGTTTTTGGTATGATTATGACCAGGGGGTTTATTCGATTGATCATGACCATTGATGATTTAATGAAAATCCTTGGCCAAGTAGTGCGGGGATGATTAGATGTGGTGGTTTATTTATTAAGCTGAGTCTCAGCGACAAAAATTGATGAAAACCTTTTAAAACATAAAAGATAGTAGACTTTATTCTCTACTTGACTCTTTTAATGGATTGCATATTCCGTTGCAGTTAAACTTGATGTCTATTGTATATTATCAGTTTAACATTGTTGAAGACTAATGATAATTTATTATGTATTATCTTAGTCATAATATTTCTTACTGGGCTAATTGAGCTCACCCTTTCTTTCAATGTTCTCTTCAGGAAATGAGAATATAGCTGGGATGAGTCGGGGAAAGGAGTGATGGTCCAGAAGATAGCATTAGTAGTCCTCACTATTCTATTAAATAGTGTGACTATAAATGTAATGAGGACTCCTTGAGTATGGATATTGTCTAGATGACAATATTCCTATTAGAACTCTCAGTTTATGTATTGTCGTATGTTACTCGACATTTGTATAATTAAGTTTGTATTTGTATTTTGTAAAATGTATTTGGCGACTCAAGATGGGTGATGTATACCTAATTTTGGGGGCGTCACATTATTCCATTCCTTATTATTCTGTTGGAACATCCTATCGATGTGAATTTACTTTGACTTTGATTCCGTTATTTATTATTACATTTGGAATAACACATACATCGCGAAATACCGCATGCGTGGTGATTTCTTTTGTTATTCCATTCTTTATTATACTCAATTGGTTAATTTTGACTTCTATACTCCATGAAATTAGTGGAATATCCTTGATATTTGCGCTTCATCCGATATCTTTTCATGGAAATATTCTTACGAGCATTCTTGAATTTTACTTTACAAAGAAGTATCATGTTGACAATTTGGGACGTTATTAGTTCTGAATAAATTAATTCTTGAACTTGTTTTATTGAATTCTTATATCATTGTCATCATCCTCATGTTTATATATTTTTTGAAAGTCATACATAGCTTTTGTAGTGCATAGATGAACTTGGTATGATTATGACCGAGGATTATTGATTGTAATCATGTAGTAATGTTACAAATGATGTGGTAAAAGTCCTCATTTTGACCCGTAGTGCATTGATGGGATGGTTGTTGGCATGATCATGACCATTGATGAATACACGAATATCCTTGGCCATAGTGCTTGGATGATGTGGATTATTTATTAAGCTGAGTCTCAGTAATAAAAGTGATGAAAAACCTTTTTAAATCATAAAAGATAGTGGATTTTATTCTCTACTTGACTCTTTTAATGGATTGCATGTTCCGCTGCAGTTAAACTTGATGTCTATTGTATTTTATCAGTTTAACACTGTTGAGGACAAATGATAATTTATTTTACATTATCTTACTCATAATATTTCTTCTTTGGGCTAGTTGAGCTCACCCTTTCTTTCCTTTATTCTCTTGAGGAAATGAGAGCGTGGCGGGACTAGTCGGAAGCGGGTGATTGGTCCGAGATGGTGTCTTAGTAGTCCTCACTATTCTGTTAAATAGTGTGATAATAAATATAATGAGGACTAAATTGAGTGTGGATATTGTCTAGATGACAATATTTGTATTAAAACTCATAGCATGTATTTTGTCGTATTTTACACGACTGTTGTATAATTAGGTTGTATTTGAATTTTGTACCATGTATTTGGTGACTCAAGATAGGTGATGTATACCTATTTTGGGGACGTCACAGTTGGTATCAAAGCTTAGGGATATGATCCCTGGCTGAGATGTGAGACAAGAATTAGGAGGGGAGAGACGGGGAATTCCTTCGCTAGTATGAACTACCTAAGTTTATTTGGTATTTAATTGGTCGGTCAGTGTATAGGGATATTATGTGATATGTTAATTAACCCTTATTTTGTGGCAGTATTTGAAAATGACATCCGAGAATGTTGAGAACATCACTGGAGCACAAGAGACTGTTAAGACTCCACAGATCAATAATAAGGATAATGTGCATTAGGAAGGCGACAATCCTCAAGCAAACAACAACACTGACCAAATGATGAACGATGGAATGTTCAGAGGCTTTCTGCAATTCATGCAACATCAGGCGAGACCGGCTCCTGTCCAAAATACAGGTGGAAACACTTTGAAACTCTCGGACGATCCTTGCATTAGCGATTCAAGAAATTTGGGACCACCGGAGTTTTTGGAGAGCCAAAACCACTTAAGGTGGAGACATGGATAAAGCAGATCGCAAGATATTTGATGTCTTGGGATGCTTGAGGAGCAAAAGGTTAGTTGCCACCTTCATGTTGCGTCTGAGTGATTCTTGGTGGGAATCTATAAACGTACTCAACTCACGCCTTGCTTGAAGATGACTTGGGAGAAGTTCGAGAATTGTTCAATGATAAGTACTTTCCGAAAGTATTAAATCACATGAAAGAAGTAGAGTTCATTAAAGCGGAGCAAAACAACATGGCCAGTGTCGCGATGACGAAGCCAAGTTAGCGAAGTTGTCGGTTACGTCCCATTTGGTTGATAATGAGGAGAGAATGACGCGAATGTTTCTAAGAGGTTTGAAACCTTAGAGATCGTCGATAACTTATATCTCATAAAGCTGTGTTTGTATTGGATGTTGTTAATAGGGCTCGATTATTGGAGTAGCGATAATGAGTCAACCCAACCAAAAGAGAGCGATCAAGCAAAATGATAATACCGGTGATATCGATCGTGAAGCGGTGACAATAAGCGTGGAGGAATCAACATACGAAATGGTAACCACATCGGTGGTAATCATGGCCAAAATATTAAGAATGGACATTTCAAGAAGAGGAGATTCAAAAATAATAGAAAGACATCAAGACCAAAGACCGTTGTTAAGGAAGGAGAGCGACCACCTATTATATGCTTCAAATGCGGAGGGAGGACACATCGTCCAAAGCGTATGCGATCTTAGTCAAAGCATGTTATAATTGTGGAAGAGAAGGATACCTGACCCGATTTTATCGTGCACCGAAGACAAGTCCAGCTGGGACGGTGGCACCAAAGGTGGATACGGACAAAACAATGTTGGTTGTTTCAGGAAGAGCATTTTTTGTGACTTCTTAAAAAGCGAGTAACCCGAATGAAGTTAACACGGGTTAGTTAATTATAAATTTTTGCGAAATCTATACATTATTAGATACCGGTTCTACCCATTCTTTTATCTCTCTTGTTTGCGTTCAACGTTTAAATTTGACTCCGGAGAAGTTAGACTTTGACTTATTGGTTGAAACTTCGTTAGTAGAAACCTTCGTTACCTCCACTGTTTATAAATCTTGTTTGATTCAAATCAAAACTTTCACGTTACCTGTCGATCTTATCTCTTTGAAAATAATTGCCTTTGATGTGATTTTAGAAATCGATTGGTTAACTACTCATCATGCTTTTCGTAAGGTTGTTAGCTTTCATATTCCTGACTAACCTGTTATGCGAATTCAAGTAACCAAACCACTAAATTCAATCATTGTCATTTCAAGCCTTAAGTAAAGAGACCCGATCCTTTCGTTGTTGACTTCCTTGTGTGGAATGCACCGAAGCCAGACTTTCTGTAGGCGACGTCGTAAATGACGATGAAAAGTTGATAGGTATGTGACGTACTATCCAAGTCATGGATGAGAGTCACAGTTTTGAATGATATTTATATTTTTAATAAATTTCCTAACGTATTCTTGAAGACTTCTTTGCCTACCCTAGAGTGTGAAATCGAATTTTGTATTGACATTAGTACAAAACCCATTTCTAAAACCCTTAAATATTCTTCAACTAAAACAAACGTATCATGCGCCAAAGATGTTGGCTCGAGCTGTTGAAGATTACAATCGTACCATTCAATACCATCGTGGGAAAGCGAACGTGGTAGCTGACGTGTTGAGTAGAAGATCGTATGCATTTATGAGTGTGACGTTGTTAACACAAAACCCATTTTGTATAACTTACAAATGATGAAAATAGAGTTAAAGACTCTAGGGACCCACGTGAAGATAACAAATATATGAGTAGAATCGACTTTAATCGATAAAGTTAAAGCCGTGTAAGCTACATACTCAGAGCTGATGAATGTGAAGAAGAAGGTTCAAGAGGGCGTTATTCTACAAGCAAGAGTCGGTGAAGAGAAGAAATCTCAACTCTCAATTTAATTAGCCCATTCGAAATCCTCGATCGAGTAGAATCTGTGGCCTATAAACTCGTTTTACCGCCAAGTATGTCGCGTGTTCATAACGTTTTTCACGTATCATTGTTAGTAAAAACTTAGTCTTGAGGGATTTTGGAGCCAAATTTCTAAATAATTAATGAATCTGAAAAATTATGAAATCATGGGGGTTTTATAGAGCATATTACAAGCTTTCTATAGCCTCAAAAATGGACTAATTCCGATAACGGATGAAGAAGTTATGAAGATTTGAAGTATGTGCGTCAAAAGTTGCAAAATCTAGAAAATTGGAGCTAAATGTCAAGGGTCGAGCACCTAGGCGCTAGACTCGGCGCTTAGATTCTACTCTTGGGCGCCTAGGCACTTGCCCAAGGCCAAATCTGGGCGCCTAGGCGCTGGTCAAGTGTTAAGCCAAAATCTGTCCGGACGTCCTTTAGTAAATTGGGCATAACTTTTTCATACGAACATTGATTGAGGTGATTCAATATGATTCGGAAAGATAACGAGTAGACCTACAACTTTATTACTTTATGTTTTGAGATTTGAGGTCGTTATCAAGGCCTAAAATGGCTATTTTAGGGACTGATGTGTATTCAGAGGCAATCAAAGGACATCGGGCATGCACGTATGCAACGTGTAATGTTTTCGACGATAAAGGTATTCAAGGTTATACCTCAAGAGTTAGAATATGAAATGAAGTCAAGGTATCCTCACCTCTTTGGCATACCAGGTACGTACCCTAATTTCGAGGGCGAAATTTCATAAGAAGGGGAGATTGTAAGACCCCAACTTTTATGAATAAAAATAAATTTTCTATAAATATTATTTTTGAATATTATAGAATAAATTTAATATAATTTTATATTTGTGGGTAATATTTATAAATTTTACAAAGTACGCAAGTTGTTATATAATATTCGATTGGTCGGGGAATATTCGTTTTAACAGGGAATATTCGTACGATGACACAATCATTGGTGGACCCCACAACAGAATTATTATCGAATTTAGAAAACAACAAAAATATTTTTATGAAAATAACGACGGAAGTTTTACCGTTGATACTGTTCAACTACTCGGTAGTAAAAGTACAGTAATATGTGTGGTTGTATAGTAGCACACGGTATTGATTATTAATGCTTATGTGAGAAGTCACTCAGTTTGATTCAATTATTGTCGATATTTTATATGTTATTAAATCAATAATTGAGATGACGAAGTTGTTAATATTATTATTTGCATTATTAACGAGTTCTAGAAGTTACGCCGAGGAGAGGTTTGGTCACCTAATTTCGGCCTTGATAGAAAAAATCCTTATTAGAAAGCCCCTCTTTCACAGGAGCGACACGGTCGATTAATAGTGTGAATAATAATAATGATGATGAATTTTTGTTTTATTTGTATTATTAATGTAATAAAACAGAAAAACTTTTTATATAAAACAGAATACTTTTATAAAGTTATTTGTTTTATTAGGCTAATAGTAAAATCTTTTTATATAAAACAGAATACTTTTATAAAATTATCTATTTTATTAGACAATAATTAGATTATATTATATTTTATTATGCATAGTATTTTCATAGTGCCTGCATAGTGTTTGCATAGTAAAATCTTTTATAAAATTATTTGTTTTATTAGATTATAAATAGAATATATTATATTTTATTTAAAAGATTTTGCTTTAAATATGGACCATCCGATTAAAGTAAATCAATGATGGATGGATTTCATGAGTTAGTTACTATGCATTCCATTCTTCTATAAATAGAAGCTTATTCCTTCATTATTTCTTACGAATTCACTGAAACTCTAGAGAGAGAAACTATAGAAAGAAAGAAGAAAAGTATTCTGCTACTTCACTACTCCGATATCAAGTTTCTTTTACGGTAAGGGATATTATTTGTTGTACTCGTAAGGTGTATTATTTCTTTTGTATTCATGAAGAGAACTTCATTATTCCATCTTTATTATTACTGTTGGAATAACTTTTCAGATCGCTGCTACCCTATACTTGGTGAAATTATTTTGTATTTCATTCTTTATTATTTTGTTGGAATATCATGTCTGTGCGTTTACGCCGGACTTGGTTCCATCTTTATTATTCTATTGGAATATCCAAAATGCATGCTTTTCTGTGGGACTGGTTCGATCTTTATTATTACATTGGAACATCCTATCGATTGTAAATTTTACGACACGGTTCCGTTATTTAGTATTCTATTGAAATAACTTTGTCTATGCAAAATACCGCATGCATGGTGATTTCATTGTTATTCCATTCCTTATTATTACATTTGGAACATCACGCTTCGCAATGCTAAATTTACTTTGACTCGTTCCGTTATTTATTATTACGTTGGAATAACACATACATGTGAAGTACCACATGCGTGGTGATTTCTTTTGTTATTCCATTCTTTATTATACTCAGTTGGTTAAAGTTTTGAATTTTATACTCCATGAAATTAGTGGAATATCCTTGATATTTGCGCATCATCCAGTATCTTTTCATGGAAATATTCTTCTGAGCATTCTTGAATTTTACTTTACAAAGAAGTATCATGTTGACAATTTGGACGTTATTAGTTCCTGAATAAATTAATTCTTGAACTTGTTTTATTGAATTCTTATATCATTGTCATCATCCTCATGTTTATATTTTTTTGAAAGTTATCTGTGGCCTGTAGTGCATAGATGGACTTGGTATGATTATGACCAGGGATTATTCGATGTAATCATGACCGTAATGTTACAAATAATGTGGTAAAAGTCCTTATTTGCCCGTAGTGCATTGATGGACAGTTATTGGTATGCTCATGACCATTTATGAATACACGAATATCCTTGGCCCGTAGTGCATGGATAATTTTTGGTCGTGACCCTAATGAATATCCTTTGACGTAGTGCAGGGATGATGTGGATTATTTATTAAGCTGAGTCTCAGCGATAAAAGTGATGAAAACCTTTTTAAATCATAAAAGATAGTAGATTTTATTCTCTACTTGACTCTTTTAATGGATTGCATGTTCCGCTGCAGTTAAACTTGATGTCTATTGTATTTTATCAGTTTAACACTGTTGAAAACTAATGATAATTTATTCTACATTATCTTAGTCATAATATTTCTTACTGGGCTAGTTGAGCTCACCCTTTCTTTCACCGTTCTCTTCAGGAAATGAGAACGTATCCGGGACTAGTCGGAGAACAGAGTGACGGTCCAGATGATAGTATTAGTAGTCCTCACTATTCTGTTAAATAGTGTGACAATAAATGTAATGAGGACTTATTCTGAGAGTGGATATTGTCTAGAAGACAATATTTGTATTAAAACTCACAGCATGTATTTTGTCGTATTTTATACGACTGTTGTATAATTAGGTTGTATTTGAATTTTGTACTATGTATTTGGCGACTCAAGATAGATGATGTATACCTATTTTGGGGGCATCATAACTCTGATAGATAATACATAGTTAATCAAATAATATTGTTTAGTAATGTTGGATTATGGTAATATAATATAACAGTTTTAATATTATTATTGTTGTTTTATTTGCAGAAGCGGTATAGATGAGATGACGCACATGCATCGATTATTCGAGACAACATTATTCGGCGGAAGTCGTCGTCCGAACTAAAGATAATCTGAACAAGGAACGACAAAAAGCCCTGCACAATGCTGAGATTGACCATTCAGGATAGGGTGAGCAGTATATGCATGAGCATCATCCCTGGTGGTGCGCACATCCCATATGGGTGAAGATGTGTGACCAGTGGAGAGCAGAGAGCTGGGTCAAGAGACGCAAGACTGCCGCCTCGAACAGATCCTCAAGTGTATCTGAAGGCGAATAGGCAAAAGGCACGTACAAGGGCGGCAGTATATCACAACTGCAGCATATTGCTGCTAGGGTACGTATGTATAGCAAGCTTATTGTGACACCCCCAAAATAGGTCCATTCCATCCAACCCATTCTGAGTCGCCAAATACATGGTACATAAATAACTACAACTTTATTATTACAACATATAAACTGTGAGTTTAAATACAGATATTGCCATCTAGACAATATCCACACGCAAATAAATTCCCATCATAATTATTGATACATTATTTTACAAAAATGGTGAGGACTACTAAACAACTCTCTCTATAACCTTCATTCCATACCCCGACTAGTACTCGCTACATTCTAGCCTCCTAAGAAGAAAAATGGAACAACAAGGAAAAGGGTGAGCTCAACTAGCCCAGTAAAGAATATTATGACAAAGATAATATACAACAAATTATCGTTAGTCTCCAACAGGAAAAATCTAATAGAATCTGATAGACAACCGGTTTTCAATCAATCTTCGCAATGAAATAATAATTCATTAGAAGAGTTAAGTAGAGAATGCAAACTACTATCTTCTATATATGAATTTAAAAGTCCATCGTCAATATTTTATCCTGTAACATCAATCATATATATATCGGAATCAAATATTCATCTTTGCACTACAGCCAAAGATATTCATCGATTGGTCATGTTCATCTAAACACTGTTCATCTTTGCACTCATCGGCCAAAGATATTAATCGATCGGTCGTATCATCTCAACACTGTTCATCTTTTGCACTACGGGCCAAAGATATTCATCAAGAAATCATTCATCTTTGCACTACGGGCCAAAGATATTCAATAATATCATCATTTAGGGTGAGGATGATGAAAAATATTTTAAAGGAAAGCGAATCCGGTGAAACAAAAGAACAATTATTAAGGATTCATATTTTAAACAATCCAAGTTCAAAAATACTTCTAAGTAATCAAAGTGGAGTAAAATTCAAGAATGAATCAAAACATGGATACAATCAAAGCTAGTATCCATAATAGATATTTTGGACGAAAAATGAAAATTTAATTTTTCTGTGAATAGTGTCGTATTCGTGAATAGTGTCGTATACGTGAATAGTAACTCCGACACCAAAAGATAGAAATTTCACAAAAAACATCATCATGCTTCGTGAATAGTACTCGTGAATAGTAACTCGTGAATTGTACTCATGAATAGTAACTCGTGAATAGTAACTCATGAATAGTAACTCATAAATAGTAACCCCGTCATGAAAAAGTTCCAAATTTGATAAAAAATTCCAACCAATATTTCGGCATAATGATATTGAAGAAACAATATCATTTTTGAATAAAATAACATCCTTACCTCGAAAGCAAGACTTTAGTTGAAACAGGATATAAAGCTATGACTTGAACTTTGCACCGTATAACAATACTCAAAGTATACTCAAAATACTCACAAGAATACGCCGATAATATATAGAGAGAAAACTTGAGTTTACGGTGTGATTTTCAATTCTAACCTAAGCACCCTATTTATAGGAAAATCTTTAAGAACAAAAAGTAGAAAATTTAATATAATAATATTATATATATTACAAATTCTCTACGCACATTTTGACAACTGATTTCAGCTTATCTTGCACATGCTAGGGCTGCCCACAAAACAAAAAAAAACGTTTTTCCTATTTTAAATATTTTAAACTTCCAAAAATCAATTATTTCGGAGCTTCGGAACTTCAATAATTCATAATAAATAGCCATTTTATCAGAAAATTCGAATCTCGCGACTTTTTATAGGAAATTCAATTCTCTACAACTTTGCAGAAGAAAGTTTTTCCAAATTCCAAACAGAAATTGACCGAAATCCACAAACGAAGCGATTTTACAAAAAGTATAATCAAATTTCGATCAAGAAATGGGGTCCACCGACACATAAAACATGCTTTAAATATTTTGGTAACAAAAATACTCCTCCACATATACTCATATATCCCACATTCATCCATTAAAAAATATCATCATTATTATATTATTTAAATATAATAATATATTTAAATAAATTATTTTATCGAAAAAAGATAAAATTTCAATTTTCTACAATTGTCACATTAAAATTTTCTCCATCTATATCTACATAAAATCAATATTTTCCTTATTATATGAATCAATAATTAATTATTCACAAATAATATTACAGAATCACAATATTGACAACCGAGCGGTTCAGGAAAGAGGGGCTTTCAATAAGAATTTCTCTCTTCTTGGTGGCCTTGATTAGGTGACCAAACCTCTCCTTAGAGCAGAACTTTCTAGACATTGCCAATAATGTTATCTAATAATATTATTCGGATAATATGAATTATTGCTTCGATAATGAAAAATTGTGTAATGACAATTATTGAAACAACAATGAATATAAAATATCAACGCAAAGAATTATTAAATCAATAAAATCTTGAAGCGGTAATTATCGTAACCATTATTGAGTAGTGCCTTCTTACGTAAGAATCAATAATTGGTGCAATACTGGTGTCTTCTTGTTCAACAACGCCAGATTAGTGTGTTTTAACCACCGGGTATTCCAGCGAAGATTAATTGGTAACAACTACGCCTAGATTATTTATAAACAACTTATACTTGTCGTTTTCTTCATCCAATCGCTTTCCATTATGGGGCCCATAAAGGCAAGCGTCGTCGTTCGAATATTCCACAAAGACGAATATTCCACGACCAAATAAATATTCCCAAACTAATAATGAATATTTTATAACCACTTGCTTATTCGAAATATTTGCGTATTTTACCCATATAATCCACATTAATCAAATCAACCCTTACTATTTCAAAATAATAAATAGAGAAAAATAAATTTTATTTATTAATAATTTGGGGTCTTACAACCTCCCCTCCGTATGAAATTTCGTCCTCGAAATTGACGTACGTACCTGGTGTTTCGAAAAGATGAAAATACCTCGCTTTCATTTTCGTTTGTAACTCCCAGGTCATTTCCTCAATAGCATGGTTTCTCCACAAAACTTTAACTTGTGGTATAACCTCGGTACATAGGACATGTTCTTTCCTATCCAAGATCTTGGTGGTACCTCCTCGTATGTTAAGTCTTCATTTATCTCGTCTGGGTTCTAACTCAATGGCGTGGTTCGAATTCGTCCACATATTTACGTAACATCGATACGTGAAAAGCGTTATGAACAGCGTCGTACTTGGCGGTAAAAGCGAGTCTATAGGCCACAATTCCTATTCAATCGAGAATTTCAAATGGATTAATAAATCGAAGGTTTGAGATTTCCTCACCTCACCGATTCTCGCTTTTGAAATAACAACTTCTTGCACCTCCTTCTTCAAATTCATCAGCTCCGGTGTGTAGCTTGAACAACTTTAACTTTATCGATTAAAGTTGATTATACTCGTATATCATCACGTGGGTACCTAGAGTTTTCATCTCCATCTCTATTATTTGTAAATTATAAGAAATTAGTCTTTGACAATATCGTACTCATACTTGTATACGATCTTCTACTCAAAACGTCAGCTACCACGTTCGCTTTTCTAGGATGGCATGGTCAGAACATGTGCTGAAATGAGTCTCCTCTTGAGTTCTTCGAAGCTCTTCCCACATTCCTTGCTCCATTCGAATTTTGTATCTCTATGAGCCAGCTGCGTTAATGGAATAGCGATTCGAGAATATCCTTCAACGAATCTCCGATAATAACCAACTAAGCCTAGAAAGCTACGTTTTTCGATTACCGACCTAGGTTGTTCTCAACTGTGACTCATATCCCAACCTTGGATAGACGTTACAATGACACCTGTCGGTTTACTATCGCACGAATATGGTGTCCCCTACGGAGAATGCGGCCCGGTGCATTCCACAAAGGAAGTCACCGGATAAAGGCTCACGTACCAAATTCTATAGTTGAATTTTAACTCCACGAAGTTCAATAGGAGCCATTCGATATGAGATTTTAGAAATGAGTTTTGTCTTAGGGTTCAAAGTCGATACAAAATTTAATATCGAGCTTTTGGAGTAAGCAAGAAATTCTTCAGAAATACGTCGGGAAAAATTAATAACAATGGGAATATTATTCAAATCGGCGTGTCTTTATTCAAATCCATAACATGGACTAAGAAAACTTGACATCCATAATAAGCGAATGACTTCATGGCTTGATATGAAAATGTTTGACTACAATGGTTTGATTGCTTGAATTGAATAACGAGTTGCTTAAGAATATGAAACTAACAACCTTACGAAAGTAATCAATTTCGGCATGATGAGTAGTTAACCTTAAAATCACATCAAAAGCAAATATCTCTATAGAAATAAGGTTAATGAGGTAATGTGATAGTGCCGACTGAATCAAGCAAGATTTCTAAACAACGGATGTAATGAAAGTTTCTCTAACAGAGTCTCCATAAATAGGTCAAAGTCTAATTTCTCCGTAGTCGAGTTCAAGCGTTGGTAAGCAATAGAGATAAAAGAATGGGTAGAACCGGTATCTAGTAAGGTATAAACTTCGCAAGAATTTATAATTAACTAACCCGTGCTAACTTTGTTCGGGTTCCTCGCATTTTGACCGGTCACGACAAACGCTCTTCCAGGAACCGTTGACTTTGACCTTTCTGGGATATCCTTTTGAGTCACCATTCCCGCTTGACTAGGTTTTGATACCGTACAATCTCGAGCGATATGTCCTTCTTTTCCACAATTATAGCATACCTTAAAGCTGTTGTGGGAAGTTTGGTGATATGTCCCTCTTTCCGCATTTATAGCATATAATGGGGTGGTCTTTCTCCTCCTTGGAACCGATTCTTCTTTGGTCCGACGCGTCTTCACATGGTCGTTGTTGAGTCTCCTCTTTTAAAATCTCCTCCCTACTTGCTTCTTCTATTTTCATGGCCACGATTACCACCGGAGTGGTTTACCGCCTTTGTCCAGTATTCTTCTTTCTCCGCTAGTTATCGTTATTACGATGATCGCTATCTTGATATGATCTGGTTATGGTCCCTCGGTTGAGCGTATTCGTTATCTCGCTTCTAACAACCTGAGCCACGCTGACAACATCTGAATAGAGAAAATTTATGAGAAATGAGATCTTGGCGTACGCCGGGTTTCAAACCTCTCGAAACATCGCGTCATATGTTCCTCATTCTCCACCAAATGAGGTGCGAACACGGATAACTCATGAACTTCGCCTCGTCTTTGGGACACCGTCGTGTTATTACGCTCTAGTTTAATAAACTCCACTTCCTTCATATAGACGAATACTTTCGGGGAAGTACTTGTCATTGGAATTCTTTGAAACATCTCCATGACATCTTGGAGTGCGGTGGATGGATGGTACGCTCACTGATTCCCACCAAGAATGTCGCCTCATTACGGAACATAAAAGTAGCGAATGGAACTTTACGTTTCTCCGTGCATCCCAAGACATCGAATATCTTGGTAATTTATTTGACCACGTCTCGCCTTAATCGGATCCGGCTTTCCTGCAATGCAGGTGGTCCCTGACTCTTTGAGCTTGCATTTGTGACCACCGTGAATTGCTATCATTTCCTCCTCTGTATTTTGAACACGAGTCTCCCAAATGCGATTTTGCATGAGCTGCAAAAAACTTCTAAACATCCCCTCGTTCATCATCACGCTTTCGGTGGTGTTGTTCACGGAGGTACATTGCCCGACTGTTGCACGTTCTCCTCGTTAGTAAATACAGGCATCTCCACGGTTTCATTTACTCCCTTTGTTAATATTCTCGATCGACATTCTCAAATCTTGTCATAAAACAAGGGTTAATTAAGGAAATCAATATATCACATAATATCCCTATATCTTAACCAACTAACAAATAAGCTTAGGTAGGACACACCTAGCGAAGGATTTACTCGTCTCTCCCTCCTAGTTCATTCCCGATCTCGCTGGAGATCATATCCTAAGCTACGATACCAACCGTGACACCCCAAAATAGGTCCATTCCATCCAACCCATTACGAGTCGCCAAATACATGGTACGCGAAATAACTACAACTTTATTATTACAACATATAAATAGTGAATTCAAATACAGATATTGCCATCTAGACAATATCCACACGCAAATAAATCCCCATCATAATTATTGATACATTATTTTACAAAAATGGTGAGGACTACTAAACAACTCTCTCTATAACCTTCATTCCATACCCCAACTAGTACTCGCGACATTCTCGCCTCCTGAGAAGAAAAATGGAACAACAAGGAAAAGGGTGAGCTCAACTAGCCCAGTAAAGAATATTATAGCGAAGATAATATACAACAAATTATCGTTAGTCTCAACGGGAAAAATCTAATAGAATACAATAGACAAACAGGCTTTTAAATCAATCTTAGCGGTGAAATAATAATTCATTTAGAAGAGTTAAGTAGAGAATGCAAACTATTATCTTCTATATATGAATTTAAAAGTCCATCGTCGATATTTTATCCTGTAACATCAATCAATATATATCCGGAATCAAATATTCATCTTTGCACTCTGAGCCAAAGATATTCATCGATTAGTCAGTGTTCATCTCAACACTGTTCATCTTTGCACTACGGCCAAAGATATTCATCAAGAAATCATTCATCTTTGCACTTTATAGGCCAAAGATATTGATAATATCATCATTTAGGGTGAGGATGATGAAAAATATTTTAAAGGAAACGAATCCAGTGAAACAAAAGAACAATTATTAAGGATTCATATTTTAAACAATCCAAGTTCAAAAATACTTCATAAATAATCAGAGTGGAGTAAAATTCAAGAATGATCAAAACATGGATACAATCAAAGCTAGTATTCATAATAGATATTTTGGACGAAAAATGAAAATTTAATTTTTCTGTGAATAGTATCGTATTCGTGAATAGTCAGATATCGTGAATAAGGTATCAAGTATCGTGAATAGTAACTCCGACACCAAAAGATAGAAATTTCACAAAACACATCATCATGCTTCGTGAATAGTACTCGTGATAGTAACTCGTGAATAGTAACTTCATGAATAGTAACTCGTGAATAGTAACTCATGAATAGTAACTCATGAATAGTAACCCAAATCATGAAAAAGTTCCAAATTTGATAAAAATTTCAACCAATATTTGGCATAATGATATTGAAGAAATAATATCATTTTTGAATAAAATAACATCCACTTACCTCAAAAGACAAAGATTTCTAGTTGAAACAGGATATAGGCTATGACTTGAACTTGCAGATAGTATAACAATACTCAAAGTATACTCAAAATACTCACAAGAATACGCTCGATAATATAGAGAGAAAACTTTGGTTTACGGTGTGATTTTCAATTCTAACCCTAAGCACCCTATTTATAGGGAAAATGCTTAGAACACCAAAGTAGAAAATTTAATATAATAATATTATATATATTACAAATTCTCTCGCACATTTTGACAACTGATTTCACTTATCTTGCACATGCTAGGGCTGCCCACAAAACAAAAAACATTTTTCCTATTTTAAATATTTTAAACTTCCAAAAATCAATTATTTTGAACTTGAACTTCAATAATTCATAATAAATAGCCCTTTTATTAGAAGATTCGAATCTCGCAACTTTTATAGGAAATTCAATTCTCTACAACTTTGCGAGAAGAAAGTTTTCCAAATTCCAAAGCGAAATTGATAGAAATCACAAGCGGAGAGATTTTACATTTATAATCAAATTTGATTCAAGAAATGGGGTCCACCAAACACATAAAACATGCTTTAAATAGTTTTGGTAACAAAAATACTCCTCCTCCACATATACTCATATATCCCACATTCATCGTAAAAATATCATCATTATTATATTATTTAAATATAATAATATATTTAAATAAATTATTTTATCGAGAAAAAGATAAAATTTCAATTTTCTACAATTGTCACATTAAAATTTTCTCCATCTATATCCACATAAAATCAATATTTTTCTCATCATATGAATCAATAATTAATTATTCACAAATAATATTACTGATTCACATTTATAATGACAGTAGGTTCAGGAAAGGGGGCTTTCAATAAGAATTTCTCCTTCTTGGTAGGCATGATTAGGTGACCAAACCTCTCCTTAGCAGAACTTTCTAGACATTGCCAATAATGTTATCTAATAATATTATTGAGGATAATATGAATTATTGCTTCGATAATGAAATATAATGTAATGACAATTATTGAAACAACAAACAATATAAAATATCAACGCGATAATTATTAAATCAATAAAATCTTGAAGCAATAATTACTGTAACCATTATTGAGTAGTGCCTTCCTACGTAAGAATCAATAATTGGTGCAATACCGTGTGTCTTCTTGCTCAACAGCGTATTAGTGTGTTTTAACCCATCGGGTATTCCAGCAGTGATTACTTGGTAACAACTACGTAGTTATTTATAAACAACTTATACTTGTCGTTTTCTTCATCCAATCGCTTTTTCGTTATGGGGCCCACAAAGATCTGCTTGGCCGTAAATGCGAATATTCCCCGACAAAGATCTGAATATTCCACGACCAAACGAATATTTCCCGACAATAATGAATATTTTATAACCACTTGCTTATTCGAAATATTTGCGTATTTTACCCATAACTATCCACATTAATCAAATCAACCCTTACCATTTCAAAATAATAAATAGAGGAAAATAAATTTCATTTATTAATAATTTGGGGTCTTACACTTATTGGCTTAGTTATTTGTTTTTATGTTTACAATCATGTTTTGTAGCTAAACAATCATATGTTTATATATTAATATGAGAACATGAACTGTAGGAGTCTGAGTGTAAGACCCCAACTTTTATGAATAAAAATAAATTTTCTATAAATATCATTTTTGAATATTATGGAATAAATTAGATATAATATTATAGTTGTGGGTAATATTTATAAATTTTGCAAAAGCATGCAAGTTGTTATATAATATTCGATTGGTGGGGAATATTCGTTTTAACGAGGGAATATTCGATGCGACAACACAATCATTAGTGGACCCTACAAATGTAATTATTGTCGAATTGAGAAAATGACAAAAATATTTTTATGAAAATAGCGGCGGAAGTTTTCTGGTTGATCTTTGTTGAACTACTCGGTAGTAAAAAGTATAAGAATAATACTGGCGTGGTTGCGTAAGTAGCATTACGGTATTGATTATTTATGCTTATATGAGAAGTCACTCGGTTTGATTCAATTATTGTCGATATTTTATATGTTATTAAATCAATAATTGAGATGATGAAGTTGTTAATATTATTATTTACATTATTAACGATATCTAGAAGTTACGCAAAGAGAGGTTTGGTCACCTAATCATTGCGCTTGATAGGAGAAATCCTTATTGGAAAGCCCCTCTTTTACAGGAACGACACGGTCGATTAATAGTGTGAATAATAATAATGATGATGAAGTTTTGTTTTATTAGTATTATTAACGTAATAAAACAGAAAAGCTTTTTATATAAAACAGAATACTTTTATAAAGTTATTCGTTTTATTAGGCTAATAGTAAAATCTTTTTATATAAAACATAATACTTTTATAAAGTTATACATTTTATTAGACAATAATTAGATTATATTATATTTTATTAAGCATACTGCCTGCATAGTGTTTGCATAGTAAAATCTTTTATAAAGTTATTCGTTTTATTAGATTATAAATAGAATATATTATATTTTATTTAAAAGATTTTGCTTTAAATATGGACCGTCCGATTAAAGTAAATCAATCTGAACCGTTCATGAGTTAGTTATTATGCATTCCATTCTTCTGTAAATAGAAGTTCATTCCTTCATTATTTCTTACGAATTCACTGAAACTCTAGAGAGAGATACTATAGAGAGAAAGAAGAAAAGTATTCTGCTACTTCACTACTCCGATATCAAGTTTCTTTCACGGTAAGGGATATTATTTGTTGTACTCGTAAGGGATATTATTTGTTGTACTCGTAAGGGGTATTATTATTTCTTTTGTATTCATGAACAGAACTTCTGTTATTCCATTCTTTATTATTACATTGGAATAACTTTATATCTGTGATCTACCCTATACTTGGTGAAATTCTTACATTATTCCATTCTTTATTATTCTCGCTAGAATATCCTATTTGTGCATTTACGTCGGACTGGTTACATCTTTATTATTACATTGGAAATATCACATGCATGCGTTTTTACGCTAGACTGGTTAAAAGTCTTTATTATTCTATTGAAATATCACATGCATACGTTTCTGTAGGGACCGAGGTTACATTATTTATTATTACATTGGAATAACACATCATCTGCAATACCGCATGCATGGTGATTTTGTTGTTATTTCATTCTTTATTATTACATTGGAACATCACAGCCGATTGTGAATTTTGCGACGATTTGGTTCCTTTATTTATTATTACGATGGAATAACTTTGTCTACATCTGCAATACCGCATGCATGGTGATTTCTTTTGTTATTCCATTCTTTATTATACTCAGTTTGTTAAAGTTTTGACTTCTATACTCCATGAAATTAGTGGAATATTCTTGATATTTGCGCTTCATCTAGTATCTTTTCATGGAAATATTCTTCTGAGCATTCTTGAATTTTACTTTACAAAGAAGTACCATGTTGACAATTTGGACGTTATTAGTTCCTGCATAAAATAATTCTTGAATTTGTTTTATTGAATTCTTATATCATTGTCATCATCCTCATGTTTATATTTTCTTGAAAGTCATACGTGGCCGATGGTGCATAGATGGACTTAGTATGATTATGACCGAGGGGATTATTCGATTGTAATCATTACCGTAATGTTACAAATGATGTGGTAAAAGTCATCATTGGCCCGTAGTGCATTGATGGATAGTTGTTGGCATGATCATGACCATTGATGAATACACGAATATCCTTGGCCGTAGTGCAGGGATGATGTGGATTATTTATTAAGCTGAGTCTCAGCGATAAAAGTGATGAAATACCTTTTTAAATCATAAAAGATAGTATATTTTATTCTCTACTTGACTCTTTTAATGGATTGCATGTTCCGCTGCAGTTAAACTTGATGTCTATTGTATTTTATCAGTTTAACACTGTTGAAAACTAATGATAATTTATTCTGCATTATCTTAGTCATAATATTTCTTCTTGGGCTAATTGAGCTCACCCTTTCTTTCTTTATTCTCTTGAGAAATGAGAGCGTGGCGGGACTAGTCGGAGAACGGAGTGACGGTCCAGATGATAGTATTAGTAGTCCTCACTATTCTGTTAAATAGTGTGACAATAAATGTAATGAGGACTTATTCTGAGAGTGGATATTGTCTAAAAGATAATATTTTTATTAAAACTCACAGCATGTATTTTGTCGTATTTTATACGACTGTTGTATAATTAGGTTGTATTTGAATTTTGTACTATGTATTTGGCGATTCAAGATAGATGATGTATACCTATTTTTGGGGCGTCACAGTTGGTATCAAAGCTTAGGGATATGATCCCTGGCTGAGATGTGAGACAAGAACTAGGAGGGGAGAGACGGGGAATTCCTTCGCTAGTATGACCTACCTAAGTTTATTTGGTATTTAATTGGTCGATCAGAGTATAGGGATAATATGTGATATGTTAATTAACCCTTGTTTTGTGGCAGTATTTGAAAATGACATTCTAGAATGTTGAGAACATCAATGGAGCACAAGAGACAGTTGAGTCTCCACAGATCAATAATCAGGATAATGTGCATCAGGAAGGCGACAATCCTCAGGCAAACAACAATACTGACCAAATGATGAACGATGGAATGTTCAGAGGCTTTATGCAATTCATGCAATATCAGGCGAGAGCGGCTCCTATCCAAAATGCAGGTGAAAACACTGGAAACTCTCGGACGGTCACCGCTAAGCAGTTCAAGGAACTGGGACCACCGGAGTTTTTTGGAAAGCCAAAATCACTTAAGGAGGAGACATGGATAAAGCAGATCTGCAAGATATTTGATGTCTTGGGATGCTCCGAGGAGCAAAAGGTTCCCTTTTCCACCTTCGTGTTGCGTGAGGCGAGAATCTTGGTGGGAATCAGAAAAGCGTACTCGACTGCCAGACCTTTGAAGATGACTTGGGAGAAGTTCAAGAATTGTTCAACGATAAGTACTTTCCGAAAGTATTCGTCACATGAAAGAGGTAGAGTTCATTAAACTAGAGCAAAACAACATGGCCAGGTGTCGCGATCTGAAGCCAAGTTTTACGAGTTGTCGGTTTGCGTCCCATTTGGTTGATAATGAGGAGAGAATGACGCGAATGTTTCTAAGAGGTTTAAACCCGAGATATGTCAATATCTTATATCTCATAAAGCTGTGTTTGTATTCGAGATGTTGTTAATAGGGCTCGATTATTGAGTAGCGATAATGAGTTAACCCAACCAAAAAAGCGGTAAGCAAAATGATAATACCGGTGATAGCGATCATCGAGCGGTGATAATAAGCGTGAAGGAATCAAGATACGAAATGGTAACCACTCGGTGGTAATCATGGCCAAAATAATAAGAATGGACATTTCAAGAAGAGGAGATTCAACAATGATGGAAAGAGCGTCGACCAAAGACCCGTTGTTAAGAAAGGAGAATGACCACTATCGTATGCTTCAAATACGGAGAGGAAGACACATCGGTCCAAAGCTAGCGATGTTGAGTCAAAGCATGTTATAATTGTGGAAGAGAACGACACCTGGCCCGATTTTGTCGTGCACCGAAGACAAGTCCAGCTGGGACGGTGGCACCAATGGCGGATACGGACAAAACAAAGTCGGTGGTTTCAGGAAGAGCGTTTTTTGTGACTTATCAAAAAGCGAGTAACCCGAACGAAGTTAGCACGGGTTAGTTAATTATAAATTTTTGCAAAATCTATACCTTATTAGATACCGATTCTACCCATTCTTTTATTTCTCTTGCTTGCGTTCAACGTTTAAATTTGACTCCAGAAAAGTTAGGCTTTGACTTATTGGTTGAAACTTCGTTAGTAGAAAGCTTCGTTACCTCCACTGTTTATAAATCTTATTTGATTCAAATCGAAACTTTCACGTTACCTGTCAATCTTATCTCTTTGAAAATAATTGCCTTTAATGTGATTTTAGAAATCGATTGGTTAACTACTCATCATGTTTTTCATAAGGTTGTTAGCTTTCATATTCCTAACTAACCTGTTATGCGAATTCAAGCAACCAAACCTGTGACGCCCCCAAAATAGGTATACACCACACCCATTCTGAGTCGCCAAATACATGGTACAGAAACAACTACAACTTTATTATTACAACAAGAAAGCGTGAGTTTAAATACAAATATTATCTTTTAGACAATATCTATACTCAAATAAATCCCCATCACATTTATTGATACATTATTTTACAAAATGGTGAGGACTACTAAACAACTCTCTCTAGAACCTTCATTCCATACCCAGACTAGTACTCATTACATTCTCGCCTCACGAGAAGAAAAATGGAACAACAAGAAAAGGGTGAGCTCAACTAGCCCGATAAAGAATACTATGACTAAGATAATATACAACAAATTATCGTTAGTCTCCAGCGAGGAAAAATCGATAGAATACAATAAACAAACAAGTTTTCGGATCAATATTCGCGGTGAAATAATAATTCATAGAAAGAGTTACGTAGAGAATGAAATCTACTATAATCTATGAATTTAACGATCCATCATCAATATTTTATCCTGTAACATCAATCAATATTCATCTCAAATCAAATATTCATCTTTGCACTACTGGTGCCAAAGATATTCATCAATCGGTCGTATTCATCTCAACACTGTTCATCTTTGCACTAAAGGCCAAAGATATTCATCGATCGGTCGTATTCATTTAAAACACCGCTCATCTTTGCACTACTGGCCAAAGATATTCTTCAGAAATCATTCATCTTTACTACTGGGCCAAAAGATATTCAATAATATCATCATTTAAGGCGAGGATGATGAAAAATATTTTTAAAAACGAATCCGGTGAAACAAAATGACAAGGATTAAGGATTAAGGATTCATACTTGGTTTTATCCACGTCAAAAATACCTCAAAAATAATCATAGTGGTGTAAAATTGAGAATGATCAAAACATGGATACAATCAAAGCTAGTATCCGAATAGATGTTTTTAGACGAAAAGAAGAAATTTTATTTTTCGATGAATAGTGTATGTCGATATCGTGAATAGTCTTAGTATCGTGAATAGTAACTTCGACACCAAAAGATAGAAATTCCACAAAAAACATTTTCACGCTTCATTGAATAATAGTACTCGTGAATAGTAACTCGTGAATAGTAACTCATGAATAGTAACTTCGTGAATAGTAACTCGTGAATAAGTAACCCAGAGCATGAAAAAGTTCCAAATTTGATAAAACTTCGGATCGACATTTCAAAGATAATGATATTGAAGAAATAATATCATTACGAAAAAAAAAATAATATCCCTTACCTCGAAGAATCGATTACTTGGAAGGAAAGATCGGAAGTGATCTTTGAATGAAACTTATCTTGAGCAACAACTCTTAAAGTATCTAAATACTCACAAAATACGCTCAATAATATAGAGAAGAGAGAAAACTTATGAATTCTGGTGTGATTTTCAATTCTAACTTAGCCCTCTATTTATAGGAAAATATTAGCCGGCCGAACAAACTTGACCTGCTACCCGATGGCTTTACCCTGCTACTATTCCCACCCACCACATTTGAAAATTCAATTGAGCACATTTATCACCAACCAAAAGTGGGGCCCACCAATTCTAGAATTTTCCACCAAAATCATTTATAACCTAATTTCTGAATTAGACACCTCTTAAGATTTATAACAAATCATTCGTTCATTTTTAACGGTTCAAAATTTGTAGACATATACTCAACTTATATATGTATAACATATCCAAAAATTACAACGATCCAACGGTCGGATTAAATATTATAACTCACACAATAAAGGCACGTAATAACAATTGATTTGATCTTTTAATACCTCAATCCGACAAAATAAAACATCTCGACATTAATTCCTTCATTAATAACCACATAAATAAATCCATCATTTATATTCATATAAAATAAATATTTCCTTATCATATGAATCAATAATTAATTATTCACAAATAATATTACGAATCACATTTATAATGAACCAGTTGTTCCCGAGGAAGAGGGGCTTTCAATAAGGATCTCTCACTTCTTGGTAGCGCAATTAGGTGACCAAACCTCTCCTTAGGCAGAACTTTCTAGACATTGCCAATAATGTTATCTAATAATATTATTCAAATAATATGAATTATTGATCGATAATGGGAAATCTTGTAATTGACAATTATTGAACAATGATAATATAAAATACCAACTCAAAGAATTATTGAATCAATAAAATAAACTATTGACAAGTAATTCTTGTGAAAATTATTGAGTAGTGCCATCTTACGTGCGAATCAATAATTCAACAATCTTTATGTAATATCTGGTGTCTTCTTTGTGCGACCACAGCGTATTCACGTATTTTAACCACCGGGTATTCAACGGTCTTAACTTCGGTAATAACTACTGCCGTTATTTATAACCACCCAAACTTTGTCGTTTTCCTCATCCAATCGCTTTTCGTTATGGGGCCCACATATGGGTCCTTGTGAGTCGTACGAATATTCCGAGATAATACGAATATTCCACGACCAAACGAATATTCCCGAGCAAAAATGAATATTTTATAACCACTTGCTTATTTTGAAATATTTGCGTATTTAACCCTTAACTATCCACATTAATCAAATCAACCCTTACTATTTCAAAATAATAAATAAAGGAAATTCCTTTTATTTAAAAAAATTTGAGGTCTTACAACCTCCCTCTTATGAAATTTTCGTCCTCGAAATTGACGTACGATACTGGTGTTTGAAAAGGTGAGGATACCTCGCTTTCATTTCCGTTTCCAATTCGGTCATTTCCTCTATAGCATGATTCCTCCACAAAACTTTAACTTGTGGTATGACCTTTCTTGGCGTAGGACATGCTCCTTCTATCCAAGATCTTGGACGGTACCTCCTCATACGTTAAGTCTTGGCTATCTAAATGGGTTCTAACTCAATAACGTGGTTCGGGTCTTTCACATATTTACTGAAATGCGGATATGTGAAACACATTATGAACACGAGACATACTTGGAGGTAACGCAAGTCTATAGGCTACATTTCCTACTCGGTCGAGAATTTGAAATGGACCGATAAATCGTGGATTTGAGCTTTCCTCTCTTCCCAAATCTTGTAACTCCCTTCCATGGAGCAACTCGCATGATAATCATGATCCCTACACTAAATTCCACGTCCTTTCGATGAAGATCCGCATAACTCTTTTGTCGATCTTGTGCCGTTTGTATATGTTGTCGAATCATTTGGATCTTTTCGGAGTCATACGTCTTAACTTTCGGGTCCCAATAATGTTGCTTCACCCACCTCATCCCAACATATTGGAGAGCGACATTTTTGTCCATATAATGCTTGAATGGAACCATGCCTATATTTGTTTAATAACTATTGTTGTATGAGAATTCCACCAATGGCAAGTACTTATCCCAACTTCCTTTGAAATCTAGGACACGAGTTTTAATATATCTTCAAGAGTTTGAGTAGTCCTTTTCGATTGCCCATCCGTTTGAGGATGGGTATGCCAAATCAATAAGTAAATTGCGTGCCCATAGCTTTCTAACCCAAAATCATGAAGTGAATCTTGGGTCACTATCCAAAACTATGGATCTGAGCATGCCATGCAACCTCACAATCTCATTCACGTACATACTAGCAAGAAGTTCAAGGAATAAGTCTCCGTATCGAAGAAGAAATGAGCGATTTGGTTAATCTATCAACAATAACCCAAATAGCATTGATGCCTTGAGAAACCGTAGGAAGACCCGTAACGAAATCTATGGTAATGTGTTCCCACTTCCATTCCGGAATCTCAAGTGGTTGCAACGGACCCTTAGGTACTAGATGCTCCGCCTTTACACGTTGGCAAGTTAAACACATCGAGATAAACTTTGCAATCTCTCTCTTCATATTATTCCACCAAAATGTATGTCGAAGATCACGATACATTTTAGTACTTCCAGGATGGATTGCAAATGGTGTATTGTGTGCCTCCATCATAATCTTGTACCTCAAATCAGAGTCGTTAGGAACACAAAGTCTAGAGTGGACTCGAAGTATTCCTTCTTCATCAATTCTCGCTTCCGGAATAGCTCCTTCTTGTACTTTCCTCTTCATACGCATCAGCTCCGGGTCGGTGGCTTGAGCAGCTTTAACTAAAGTTGATTATACTCATATATCATCACGTGGGTACCTAGAGTTTTCATCTCCATCTCTATTATTTGTAAATTATACGAAATTAGTCTTTGACAATATCGTACTTCGTACTTATATATCGATCTTCTACTCAACACGTCAGCTACCACGTTCGCTTTTCCAGGATGGCATGGTCAGAACATGTGCTGAAATGAGTCTCCTCTTGAGTTCTTCGAAGCTCTTCCCACATTCCTTGCTCCATTCGAATTTTGTATCTCTACGAGTCAGCTGCGATAATGGAATAGCGATTCGAGAATATCCTTCAACGAATCTCCGATAATAACCAACTAAGCCTAAAAAGCTACGTATTTCGATTACTGACTTAGGTTGCTCTCAACTATGACTCATATCCCAATCTTGGATAGCACGTCACAATGACACCTATCAGTTTACTATCGTACGAATATGACGTCCCCTATAGAGAGTCTGGCTTAGGTGAATTCCACAAAGGAAGTCACCAGATAAAGGCTCAGGTACCAAATTCTATAGTTGAATTTTTAACTCCTGAAGTTCAATAGGAGCCATTCGATATGAGATTTTAGAAATGAGTTTTGTCTTAGGGTTCAAAGTCGATACAATATTTAATATCGGGTTTTGGGAGTAAACCAAGAAATTCTTCAGAAATACGTCGGGAAAAATCAATAACAATGAGAATATTATTCAAATCGGCGTGTCTTTATTCAAATCCATAACATGGACTAAGAAAACTTGACATCCGTAATAAGCGAATGACTTCATGGCTTGATATGAAAATGTTTGACTACAATGGTTTGATTGCTTGAATTGAATAATGAGTTGCTTAGGAATATGAAAACTAACAACCTTACAAAAGCAATAAATTTGGCATGATGAGTAGTTAACCTTAAAATCACATCAAAAGCAAATATCTCTATAGAAATAAGGTTAATGAGGTAATGTGATAGTGCTAACTGAATCAAACAAGATTTCTAAACAACGGATGTAATGAAAGTTTCTCTAACGGATTCTCCATAAATAGGTCAAAGTCTAATTTCTCCGTAGTCAAGTTCAAGCGTTGGCTTAAAGCAAAAGAGATAAAAGAATGGGTAGAACCGGTATCTAGTAAGGTATAAACTTCGCAAGAATTTATAATTAACTAACCCGTGCTAACTTCGTTCGGGTTTCTCGCATTTTGACCGGTCACGACAAACGCTCTTCCAGGAACCGTTGACTTTGACTTTTCTGGGACATCCTTTTGAGTCACCATTCACATTTGGATCTGGGTTTCGATATCTTACAATCTCGAAAGCGATATGTCCTTCTTTTCCACAATTATAGCATACCTTGGAAGGCTTTGAGCAGTTTGACCTTATATGTCCCTCCTCTCCACATTTGTAGCATCTAAGCGGCGATCGTTCTCTTCCCCTAGAATTTGTTGATAAGGTTGATGTTGTCACTTACGCGTCTTCCGTCATCGTTAAATCTTCTCTTTTTAGATTGGACATCTCTTTCCATAATATCAACGCGTCATGCGCTTTTTTTACCCACGCATCACTCATTCTCACTCGTTCGGTTATTTCTTCTTTCATTTCAGATTCAAACTTTATCATCTTATACTACGCCAAAGAGTGCTTACATTCAAGCATCACGTGTCGGGTAACACAAGCTTGAATCGTTGCATCCTTTTGCTCCACGATTTTCGCAATTCTTTAGCACGCTTCTTCTAACTCATGAATACGATTTTGCAATTCTATATTTCGATCATAAAATACCTCTAATAAACTCTCTTCAGGTACCTCTTCTTCCTCTTCTTCCTCACTCTCAGCTGTTACCTCTGCGATTATCTCGGGTGCAACTATCAATTCTTTACTCACCACATGGATATCTCTAATTCCTTCTTCGCCTGACATCACATTATCCTGGTTGGCGATTAGAGGTGTCTCCACGATCTCATTCACTCCACTGTTAATATTCTCAGTCGACATTCTTAAAAACTATCATAAAACAAGGGTTAATTAAATAAATTAACAAATCACATAATACCCCTATATTATGACCAACCAACAAATAAGCTTAGGTAGGACACACTAGCGAAGGATTTACTCGTCTCTCCCCTCCTAGTTCTATTCCCGATCTCCGCCAGAGATCATATCCCTAAGCTCGATATTAACTGTGGCGCCCCAAAATAGGTATACACCACACCCATTACGAAGTCGCCAAATACATGGTATGAAACAACTACAACTTTATTATTACAACAAAGAAAGCGTGAGTTTAAATACAAATATTATCTTTTAGATAATATCTATACTCAAATAAATCCCCATCACATTTATTGATACATTATTTTACAAAATGGTGAGGACTACTAAACAACTCTCTCTAGAACCTTCATTCCATACCCCGACTAAGTACTCGCTACATTCTCGCCTCCCCGAGAAGAAAAATGGAACAACAAGAAAAGGGTGAGCTCAACTAGCCCGATAAAGAATACTATGACTAAGATAATATACAACAAATTATCGTTAGTCTCCAACAGGAAAAATCGATAGAATACAATAGACAACAAGTTTCGGATCAATATTCATGGTGAAATAATAATTCATTCAGAAGAGTTACGTAGAGAATGAAATCTACTATAATCTATGAATTTAACAAATCCATCATCAATATTTTATCCACAGTAACATCAATCAATATTCATCTCAAATCAAATATTCATCTTTGCACTCTGAGGCCAAAGATATTCATCAATCGGTCATGTTCATCTCAACACTGTTCATCTTTGCACTAAAGGCCAAAGATATTCATCGATCGATCGTGTTCATTTAAACACTGCTCCTCTTTGCACTACTGGGCCAAAGATATTCTTGAAATCATTCATCTTTGACTACTGAGCCAAAGATATTCAATAATATCATCATTTAAGACCGAGGATGATGAAAATATTTTAAAGAACGAATCCGGTGAAACAAAATGACAAGGATTAAGGATTAAGGATTCATACTTGGTTTTATCCACGTCAAAAATACCTCAAAATAATCATAGTGGTGTAAAATTTGAGAATGATCAAAACATGGATACAATCAAAGCTAGTATCCGAATAGATGTTTTAGACGAAAAGAAGAAATTTTATTTTTCGATGAATAAGTGTCATTATCGT
The DNA here is from genome assembly GCA_020205615.1 of Panax quinquefolius. NCBI lineage: Eukaryota > Viridiplantae > Streptophyta > Magnoliopsida > Apiales > Araliaceae > Panax > Panax quinquefolius. The sequence continues at coordinate 11,816,387 of CM035163.1, forward strand.
GAATAAGTGCAGTATCACGTGAATAGTAACTCAGACACCAAAAGATAGAAATTCCACAAAAAAACATTTTCACGCTTCAGCTGAATAGTACTCGTGAATAGTAACTTCGTGAATAGTAACTCATGAATAGTAACTCGTGAATAGTAACTCATGAATAGTAACCCCAGACATGAAAAAGTTCCAAATTTGATAAAACTTCGGATCAACATTTCAAAGATAATGATATTGAAGAAATAATATCATTACGAAAAAAAAAATATCCCTTACCTCAAAGAATCGATGCCGGAAGGAAAGATCGGAAGTGATGGTGAATGAAACTTGTCTCGAAGCAAACAACTCTCAAAGTATCTAAATACTCACAAAATACGCTCAATAATATAGAGAGAAAAGAGAAAACTTATGAATTACGGTGTGATTTTCAATTCTAACTTAGCCTCTATTTATAGGAAAATGTTACCGTCGTAAAGCAGACTTGACTGCCACACGATGGCTTTTACCTCGCTTATTCCCACCTACCACATTTGAAAATTCAATTGAGCACATTTATTCTCAACCAAAAGTGGGGCCCACCAATTCTAGAATTTTCCACCAAAATCATTTATAACCTAATTTCTGAATCAGACACCTCTTAAGATTTATAACAAATCATTCGTTCATTTTAACGGTTCAAAATTTGTAGACATATACTCAACTTATATATGTATAACATATCCAAAAATTACAACGATCCAACTATTCGGATTAAATATTATAACTCACACAATAAAGCTATAATAATAACGATTTGATCTTTTAATACCTCCAATCAGACAAAATAAAACATCTCAAAGCATTAATTCCTTCATTAATAACCACATAAATAAATCCATCATTTATATTCATATAAAATAAATATTTCCTTATCATATGAATCAATAATTAATTATTCACAAATAATATTACGAGAATCACATTTATAACAACCAGTCGCATTTCCCAGAAGAAAGGGGCTTTCAATAAGGATCTCTCCTTACTGGCGCGCAATTAGGTGACCAAACATCTCCTTATACAGAACTTTCTAGACATTGCCAATAATGTTATCTAATAATATTATTCAAATAATATGAATTATTGATCCGATAATGGGAAATCATGTGCGTTGACAATTATTGAACAAATGATAATATAAAATACCAACGCAACAATTATTGAATCAATAAAATAAACTATTGAATAAAGTAATTATTGTGAAAATTATTGAGTAGTGCCATCTTACGTGCGAATCAATAATTCAACAATACTTGTCTTAATACCGTGCCATCTTCTGCAACCACGCCAGCGTATTCAGTATTTTAACCACCGGTATTCCAATGATCTTAGCAGAATAACCACGCCAAGTTATTTATAACCACCCAAACTTTGTCGTTTTCCTCATCCAATCGCTTCAAGTTATGGGGCCCACACATGGCTACATACCAGTCATACGAATATTCCCGATAATACGAATATTCCACGACCAAACGAATATTCCAGATAAAAATGAATATTTTATAACCACTTGCTTATTTTGAAATATTTGCGTATTTAACCCTTAGCTATCCACATTAATCAAATCAACCCTTACTATTTCAAAATAATAAATAAAGGAAATTCCTTTTTATTTAAAAAAATTTCGGGGTCTTACAAAACCACTAAATTCAATCATTTTCATATCAAGCCATAAGTAAAGAGACCCGATCTTTTCGTTGTTAACTTCCTTGTGTGGAATGCACTGAAGCTAGACTCAATTAATGTTGTATAATTAGGTTTTATTTGAATTTTGTACCATGTATTTAGCGACTCAAGATAGATGATGTATACCTATTTTGGGGGCGTCACACTGAGTCTCAAGGTCAACCTATCAATTGGTTGGATGTGTATGTTGCCACCCATGATGGTCTGCCTGATGCTGTTCAGATAGCGGTAATAAGTTAACTTTATACTAATATGTTGTTTATAAATTGTGACGACCTTTTTAGTATTTTTTATTTATTTTTAACTATTTAATTGTTGACCTTCTGATAGGACACTTATAAGGGCTTAATGAACGAGCGCTATCCTGAAGGCACCCCGCGTCCGTCGATTGATCGAGAATTATGGGAGAGAGGCATCCATCGTGAAGAAAAACTATGTTAAAGGCCAAGGACAAAACGACGCTCGACCATCGATGGCACATTGGTGACTCCACTTACCTTTCTACCTAATATCGTCGGGTCATCCAAACCTATCATACTCCTGCACGACTATGTGAGAAGCGATCTGCCGTAATTGTGTGATCTTCTTCGATTATCTTTGGCGAGCATCCGCATTCTCTTAGTCTGATGAGTTCATGAGGCGATGGCAAGCGGCAAGACATCACAAAGATCGTGGTGGCGACCGTGTATATATATCGATATTATTCTCTGCTATTGTCTTTTATATATGTTTCACAATATTGTCTATTGTTTAGCTTTTCCCAAGTCATAGCAGTATCAACACATGTAACATATATGTTTTATTCTTTTGTTAATTACAGGGTACTAATTTGGATGATCCAAGAAGGGCTAGACCAGTCATGTTAGATTTGTAAAGCCTTGTTAGACTTGTTTTTTAGATTTTTAAAGCCTTGTAATCTTTTAGATTCATTCTTTGGACTGTCTTGGTTTACGATTCTAGTATATGGATGTTTACGATTGTATTGTGTTGTGTTGGTTTAGATTCATTATTTGGGCTCTATGGATGGATGTTTATTATATAGTAGTTATCATGGATAAATGTTTATCATATGGTAGTTATCATAGATGGATGGATGCTTATATATACTGCTATGTGTTGGGATAGAAAACAGGTACAAAGCAGGTTATTTTTGGGAAATCAATAAAATAGGAAAAATATTTATAAGAAAAACAATATCAGCGACCGCATGCGGTCGCTAATACTATAACAGCGACCGCGTTGCCTTCTTGGACGTCAGCGATCGAATCGATCGCTATTACCAGTCACTGACACGTGTGCCACGTCACACCTGATTGATGACTCAACATGAGGCAGAATAGCGACAGCTGTGGTCGCTGATTGCGGTCGCTACGACAGCGGTCGCTGATATCCATCCAGCGACTAGATTATCTGCGACTAGTATCAGCGACCGCATGCGGTCGCTGATACTCATCTGCGACCACATGCGGTCCCTGATATGCAGTCGTTGAAAAGCCTTTTTCTTGTAGTGAAGTTCCATTTTTAGTTTTCATTCTCTATGCATACTAGCACAAAGTCTCTACCACTTTGTTCTTTCAATCCTGTGTTGTCGATTTTACCTGATTGAATGTAGTCTTATTATTTGTGCTATAGGATTTTTTTGTTTTTATAAGTTTGATGTATTTTTACTTCAAATTCATTCAGATCTGATATGATCTCATCAGATTGTTCTTAGTGTATTCTATGTCTTGTTGTCTGTCTTGTTCTTGATCAATAGTTTCGATGGCTAGCTGCTCAGCATATTATGTTCCAATTTGGTAATCTTGTGTTGTCAATGGTACAAGTTCTGAATTCCATTGTGTCGATCTGATTGGCCTTACAGCTTGCATCCTATTTTCTTCTACATTTCTCAAGTTCTATAAGATTATAGTGCCTCCATTCCTGTATATATTCTCTATAATTAGTGGAAACTTGCCTTGTTCATCTTATTTTCTACCGACTTCCATAAAGAATCTGAAGGTTGCTTCATTTGACATACTGATCGATAGAATGTCGCTCTTAATCTAGAATTTGATTGATAATTTTGTTGTGTTGATGTTTAGCCTCATTGCGCTGCATACCAAGTTGTGCATTTCTGTGAATGAACAAGTTGATGGGACTAGTAGGCCAGTAACTTCAAAATTGTGGTATTAGTTACTGTCAGACCACGTTCCGTTGAAATAAAGTACAACTAGAATCATCTTCATTGTCTAACAACTGAAGCATTAAAAATAATACAATATTATGAATGATGACCAAATAATTATTATACAATAACCAAAATATATCTAATTAGTAACCATAAATCTGAAACACATTGTTTTCATTCAGTTTATAATCAAATCACTGAATATCATGATGTTGTGACCAATTAAAGACTAAATAATTAACTCTAGGTAACCAAACACTTATATGAAGGTAACCAATTTATGAATGTGTAGTACCTACGGTTCAGTACCTGAATTGAACCTTGAAAGACCCATACCAAATTTTCAGTCTACAATTCTACTGTATACCAATCTGGAATCTATCAATAAACAACTAATAATCCCTCTATTAATTTTGTTTCTGGTTACCAATTGAAAATCAAAATTATATACTCAATGTCAGATTCAAAGTTATATTATGAGATTTCAATATCCATATGGTTTACTTACCTTCTTAATTATGTTCTAGATTCAGGTTTCCAGAATCCTTCGATCCTTCGATCTTCGAGACTCGACTTCCAAATCCTTCGATCTTTTCCAAATCCTTCGATCGTCGATCTTCGAGACGCGATGGTGATGAGGACGTTTTGGGGAGTCGAGTGATGGAGATAGTAAAGAAAAACGACTCACCAGACTTGGTTTGGAAGAGAATAAAGCTCAATAGCAACCGCAAAGCCAGCGACAAGAAACGAGCGTTATTGTGTTAAACTGAATAATCTGACGTGATTATTGTGTTATATATTTTTTATAATTATTTTATAAATATATTTATCTTGTAATTACTTTCTAATTGTTTTAAGTCCGTCCATTACTGTAGATCAGCTGGGCTTTGGGTCAGCCCAAACAAAATGTTAGCCCTACGCCTGGCCTATAGAAATTATTGCCCTAACCACAAAATCTGACAGTATGTTAGGTGTATTGTTAAATATTTATTTTTGATGTCTATTTTCTTAACTAATGTATAGAATATAGATATATTTAACATAAATTTCATGTATATACAAAACGTGTCAAAATATAAAAGTAATACTCTTTACAATATACCATTTTTCAAAGGGAGTTTATATTCATGCTTTTATTTCGAGTTTTCAACAAATTTGCCATTGACAAAGACATTGCGTGACGAAATAAATTACTCATACGAACTGCTTATAATTTTAATCCTATTAATTTAATATCGACTTCCATTTACAAAAGTTATGGCAGCTGTTGCAATGGGAAAAAGTTTTCGGGTCAAGTCAGTAACATTAAGCCCCAACACGAAACACGTATAAAACACCAACACCTGTTAAACATAATAATATCAGAGGAAATTAAAGGTATAGTATTAATTTAATGAAGAAGTAGTTGATTTGGGACATGCATGCATGCACTATGAGAGACTTATTGAAGACTTTTAGTCGACTAGCCCATAATTCAAAACTTTTTGATTGTCCATTTTATTATATATATATATATATATATACTCCTTAATTGCTAGGGTCAGGACTACTTACTAGCTAGGCTACTAGTTAGCTCTAACAAAGCTTCTACAACTATTCTACAAAAGGATTCCACTTCCAAATTTCCCTTTCATATTCACTTTATTGAATTTGAAGTCCCACCAATACCATAATCAAAAAACAGACTGGCTTCGTGCATGCATGCATGCAGCCACATGCCTAATTAAGCCGCCTTTATTTTACTACGTACAATGTGGTTTGGTATCGACATCCTCGTTTTAATTTGGACAATAAAAACAAGGAAATATATTATTAGAATTAAATCATACACACGTATATGACAATAAAAAATTAACACAAAGACGTATATGACAGTAAAAAATTAACACAAAGATTTATATGGTTCTCTAATTTAGATAGTACACACGACGGTATCGTTGAGTTATATGAAATTTTACAATAAAGAGTATATATAACTGTTACTCTTATTCCAACTATAATTCAACTTTTTATCCGCGTCCAGCGCGCCCCGCGCCGCTTTTAGACTGTCACCCCGCACCTCGCTCTCTCACTCCGCTCCGCACTTGACTTTTTTCAAGAACTTATCAGTTATGAGTCTTAAGTTCTAACATATATATGATGCAAAACTATTTTAATTTCATTCCGAAAAATAAATATTGTAATTTTTGTTGAAATAGAAGTTTTGCTAATTTACAAATATAACTTGAGGGCTAATTCATTACTCAAGAGAATAAAATTATTTTCTAAATTATTAGTATATATATTTTTATTGAATTACTCATATAATTTTGGGCAGTGCTGAAAATGTATATATGTTTCTACAGCGATATTATTAACTAGTTTAAGGAGCAGGCAGAGGCACATTGGATTTGGCTCAACCACTTGTGTCATTATATCTGCGTTTTCCACCTTGTGCACTTTATTTGTGTAGAAAAAGTAGAAATTCACAGCTGGAAGAGGAGAAAATGGAGAGGCTGTTTTGGTGTTTGGTTGAAAATGAATGATTTTATTATGGTGTGATCTCTTTTTCTCTCTTAATTCCCACATTCTTTTCAAAAAGCGTGGGTTGAATAGGACGGATAGAATTGTCGGTCTTAAAAGAGTTTGAAATTTGTAGAAACTTGATTGAATTGCCCACAAGGGTATATATATAAAGGTTAAAAAGTGTAGTAATTGAATCAAAGAAAACCATAAAGTTTGTTTGACTAAATAATGAATTTTTAACCCCAAAAGTTACTAGCTTGTCTTAAGGAATCAGCCATACAATCCATGAAAATCAGATCTTGTGCTGCATCAGTCGTACGTGGGGAAATGTATATAGGAGGAAATATATCAGGGTGGGTAAGGTAAGGTTCTTTCTTCTACTGAAAAATAAGACCAAAATGGAGTATATATTCTATAAAAATAGTCTCATTATTAATCTAAGACTTTGGCCCAATTGGCAATTAGTATCCTCGCCCCTTGTGTACGTGCTAAAACTACGAGAGTTTCAAACATTTACAGTCACAAAGTAATATGTGCTGAGTTTAAATTATATCTTAAATTAGCAATAAAAAAATAAACTCATTTATCAAAAAAAAATTATTGCATAAAATGAGTATCTTTTTTCTATTACTAATAGAATAAAATAGTATAATATACTCAAATTTGTCCTCATAATAATTTATTGTAGTAGTACAATTGTATAAGTAACCATACAGATGTGAACAGGATAAAACACCCACTCCGCTCCTAATTAAATGCTTCTACCAAATTTCATTTTGTGTATACTACTTTTTCTTTATTCCACATGATTTTCAACTTCCAAAACATAACATTATATAGGAATTCATTGCCCGTCAATCCATGCATTCCTAGATCTTTAAGGCCTCCTGCAACTTTACTACTCAAAATTAGGATTATATATTTATTTTCTTAAATTAAAATATATATATATATATATATATATATATATATATATATATATATATAGTTTAAACCTTTATGTAGTATATATAAATTGGTATGATATTTTTAGTTATTTATTTCTATTATTTTATCTAGTAAGTTTCACAGCTAGCATCATTATTAAATTTTTACTAGTAAATATCAAGTGTACACCCAATCGTCATTTTAAATTGTATAAGTATTGATTTTGAGACGAATTATGAAAACTTTTTTTTTTTTGTTTTCTTGCATGCTGGTCCAACCAAACCAAACGTAACCTAACCCGTGCCCCTAATTTCGTAAGCCACGTGGGTGTTTCTTGTACGGTCAACAAAATCTGTAGTCAACTCTCCGTCTTCAAACTTCAATTGCATTGATTGGTTCATTTTGGTTGAAAATTGCCGCTGCTTATTGACATTATTCACTTGCGTTATTTCTACGACGTTACTACATACACACTTGACCTAATTAACTTCCAACTGGTATGACTGGATCGATTATGGATATGCATGGCATGGCTCCCAACCGATTCAGTTGATCAGCTGAGATCAATTCAGCTTCAACGTAACTCACTTAATAAATTAATTAATGATGGAGTTTGAATTTTTTTAAACTTGTCCATAAATAAATAAAATATATATAGAACGTACCCTAATATGAATATCAAGATGTCATAAAATATATATATAGAAGCTTAATATGTTGACTCATTTTTATACTTGTTTATTTATATATCGGTACTTAATATCCACGAACTTCATCATCATATATAATAACATATATATATATATATATATATATATATATATATATATATATATATATATATATATATATATGTGTGTGTGTGTGTGTGTGTGTGTGTTTGTGTGTGTGAATTTTGGAACAATTAGCAAAAGAGACCAAATGGGGCAATGGGCCATGTTTGGAATACAAAATGCAGGGGAGTGTCATTGATCTTTGACATAAAAGCCACCAAATGGCTCCACCAGAGAAAATACTACTCACAATTGGCTACTTGCTTAGACGACATAACTTTATGGATACTCCCATGTTTCAAAAAATAAAATAGAATAGAATATTAGAATTTATTTATATATTTTTTATTCTACGTACGTACATAAAGAGTTTTGTTTTATAATATTTTCTATGATCATATTACGCTAAATAAATGATTAATTTTATACGTAAATGTAAAACTAAAATATATTTTTAATATTTATGCAATTTATGAATAAGATTATTTTTGTGAAAGTATTTCCTCATTAGAACAGGATCAAAGAAAAACTATACCAACACAATTAAGAGATTAGACTTTTGAAGCCGCGGGCGGAGATATTTCCCCCACCAATCAAAAGGCCAAATCTTTGACCTCTGACCACAAGAACCTTTTGATAAGTTATATATATTGAAAATAATTCTTTATTATAGTTGAAAATTGGGTAAATAGCATCATAACCATACATTATATAAATTAATAACCGAGATTCACAAGCAACTCCACTTGTATGAATAGTAGACGAAATTTACATTCATGTGAGTAAGATCTTGTGAAAATATCAATTTGTAATTTAAACTATTTGAATAAACAACATGTGCGAATAGAAGCTTATAGCATATATATAAATAAATATACTACCCGATCGATAAGTAAATAAAGAATTAAGTAGTAGAATTAAGCCTTGTATTAGTCGGTGTGCTATTTGAACCAATTTTATCTTTTAAGGAACCCCGGCCAAAGTCGACAAGAAGTGACTGAATAAAGCGCTTTTGTGTAACATGAGATCGAAGCATGCACGTTTCGAACAATATTACTGTTTCAGATTAAGAACGAAACATGACTTTACATTTTTATTCCTTTAATTAATTTTTTTATTTACTTTTTAAGTTTCTACTAAATGGACGGTTTTTGGAGAATGGTGATAGATTCCAAGGCTAAATTAACCCTTAGTTGTCTTGCCTTGAAAATTGAAATGAAATAAAATGTTTTAGAATCCAATAGTCTATATAAGTTGATCCATTCCATTCTATATTAATTATATATATATTATTTGTCTCGTTAATTTATTTAAATTGTTATAATTAAAATTTTGAAATATTTTTAATATCTATTTAAAATTCTAAAAGTCCAACAAATTAAATTTATAAGGAGGAGGAGGCGGAGGTGTACTAATGGGGAACTCTTAGTTTGAATTTTCGTTCAAAATAGACTATGGCTAGTGGTTAAACAAAAACATGTTATAGTCTTCTCCCACATGCCCTGACAATTTTCGCATACATTATTTATATATTGCGTTCAAAATGCTAAATTTCTTTTGTTTTAAACCTAATATAATTATTGGGATTAATTAAAGCAAGTTAAAGAGGGTGTCACAAACATTTAAAAATATTGGTATGATTATATAAGTATATACTATTTCTTTAGGGTAGAAAGTGTGACTAGTATTGTTGACGTTTGACTGCAAAAGATTAATATATATATGATTATTTTTCAATTAAAATCCTATTGGCAATTAATTCTTCTTAAGAAAACAAACAATTAGTTAAATTCTACTTTACAAAATCATTTTACCATAATCCTATTTTTACAATACTCCCTTTTAATCCGATCTACTTAAATTTCTATAAAGCATATCCGAATTTTTCTTTATAAATAATAGTAAGCTTAAATAAAAAATTTAATTATGCATGCATTTCATTCTAGAATTATTAATTCCTGTACTCAAAAAAGAGTTTTTAAATTATTTATTTAAAAAAATTCAAAACAAAAATTATAATTATTAAAATCAATTATAAAAAAGGTGTCCCACTCTAAACTTTAAATTGACATGAGAAATAAAATAAAAATTATGTCTACATATGCTATACAAATTAAGATTAAAAATATATTTTCGTTTCCTTCTAAAAGGTGAAACATTGACATATTAAATTGGGAGTATTATCCCCTAATCCTATATTAATTAATTAATTAGTGTTTATGGATTAAGACGGGTGAAGCAAAGGACTCGGTCCCACCAGTTACAGAAACAGTCGCAGATCTGAAACAAAAATTTACTACCGTCCTCCTCCTTACTTGGTCCCACCACAGTTGCCACATCTTCTCTCTCATCACAAAGGCTGAGCCGTCAAGTTTGTTGACTTTCTCTCTCATCTCTTCTCTCCTCTCCTCTCCTCTTTCATTTTCGTCACGTGGAACGCGCCGCACGGCTCGGCTCGTCCCTTTACGAACCCAGTCAATCTCACTCTTGACTAATTGTAAACGAAACCCATTTCTCCCCTTTTTCTCTCATCTCCAACTGGGTCCCCACCGCCACCTGACGCACCACCTTACGTAACTTTATCAATACCCCAACCCCATATTTCAACCCACGCATTAAATCCCCTCTTTATATATAGCGTTCCCCCATTTCATCACTTTTGAAGATTCTTCACTCTTTCTTTAACACAACCTTTCTATCTCTACAAATCTTTTTCAACATTGTCCATAATTTTGAACCATTGATTTATGGAAAAGGGATGGGGCCTAGCCTTGGATAGTAATTCTGATCATTCGGCCGGTTTTTTCTTGAACAAGCCGTCGGCGGCTTCAGTCGACTTCAGTTTAACTCCCAGACGACCTAGTATTAATTATAGTATGTTTCCGGCCACCGAAGAATTTAAATCAGCTGCTGCTTCCTCACCGGTCGGTGAGAATCGGAAAGTTGCCGGAGTGCTAGACTTCTTTTCCTGTAAGCCTAAAGATGATCATGGTAATTATTATTCCGTGATCAATAGTAGTAGTATTGTTGTGAAGCAGGAAAAGTCACATGCTGAATCCAATCAAATGGATGTGAATGTAAATGTAAGTCTTGTATAATTATTTTTAGCTGAATTAATTTTATGTATGTATTTATTAATTACTATAGTATTAACTTTTACTAGCTATTGTTTTTATTTTTCTCTAATATAGACAGGTTTGCACCTTCTTACTGCCAACGTTGGAAGTGATGATCAATCGACGGTGGATGATGGGGTTTCATCCAATGTGGTCGGAGCTAAAGACGAGGTAATTATATTTATTTTTATAAGAAAATTTATTAGCTTAGCTTAGCTTGGTAAATTATATATAAACCTATAGTATTACTACTGTAAAACAAATTAAATTTGCTAAATTTTAATGTTGTGCGAAACAAAAACAATTAATAGCGCGTTTATATATGATCCAACTATATATACTAGTATTAACTGTTATATATATATATATATATATGTAGTAAATTTGTAAACGTTATGGTTAAATTTTAATTCTAATTTTTCAGCTAGTACAACTACAAGTTGAGCTTGAAAGAATGAATACCGAAAATCAAAGGTTGAAAGGGATGCTTAGTCAAGTTAGCAACAATTACAGCGCACTTCAAATGCATCTTGTCACGTTAATGCAACACCAACAACAAATTTCAAGAACTGAAACCACGCAAGAACAAGCTCCGGTAACTGCAATTTAATTTCTGTATATATATATTCCTAGCTCAATTACTTTGTCATAATTTTAATTTGATCCAAACTTTGTCGGACGTACTAATAATTAATATACTTTGATCATGTTCAACAGATTAGTGTGGAAGGAAAATTAGAAGAAAAGAAAGATGGAATTGAAGCACAAAATATAGTACCAAGACAATTTATTGATCTAGGACCAAGTGGCACACATGATACTAATGACCAGCAATCTCTTTCTTTATCGGAAGAAAGAACACATTCTGGATCACCAATGAATAATGTTGAATTCTCCAACAATGAGAATAGAAATAATCCGATTGCTCGCGATGGCAAAAGAGTTGGTAGAGAAGAGAGTCCGGAATCAGAAGGTTGGAATCCAAACAAGGCTCCGAAATTGATTGCTACTAAGGCCGTTGATCAGACGACAGAAGCTACAATGAGGAAAGCTCGTGTATCGGTTCGCGCCCGATCAGAAGCTCCCATGATTACTGATGGCTGCCAATGGCGTAAATACGGGCAAAAAATGGCCAAAGGAAATCCATGTCCTCGAGCTTATTATCGTTGCACCATGGCAGTTGGATGTCCCGTACGCAAGCAAGTACGTTAAATTTTTATTACTTCACTCTTCTGATATCATTTTGAAACGTTTATTTATTAATTTTAATTTGATCGAATACAAAAGACTGATAGGAATTTATGACTATTAACAGGTACAAAGGTGTGCTGAGGATAGAACAATACTAATAACTACTTATGAAGGAACACACAACCATCCACTTCCTCCGGCCGCCATGGCGATGGCGTCAACCACCTCAGCCGCGGCGAATATGCTCCTTTCGGGCTCAATGTCAAGTGCCGATGGAATAATGAACCCGAATTTGCTAGCTAGAGCAATTCTTCCAATGTCATCTAGCAACATGGCCACAATCTCAGCCTCCGCTCCATTTCCAACAGTTACACTAGACCTAACACACTCCCCAAACCCATTACAATACCAAAGACCCTCGTCCCAATTCCAAGTCCCATTTCAAGCTCCTCCGCCACAATCCTTTTCCTTGCCACCAACTCCGCCCATGCCTCAAGTATTTGGCCAACCACTCTACAACCAATCAAAATTCTCTGGTCTACATGTCTCATCAGCACAAGATATGGGATCAAACCAATTACCACAGCAACCACAGCCCCATACCACTTTTGCTGACACCCTCAGTGCCGCCACAGCCGCCATCACGGCGGACCCCAACTTCACCGCCGCCCTAGCCGCCGCTATCTCCTCCATCATGGGTGGTAGTGCCGGTCATCCAAACAACAACTGATAGTATATAGTACATGTGTTTTGTACTTAAATTTTCTTTATTTTTCCATTTTTAAAGTGCTTAGCTATATATGTGTTAATTATCATCTTTCTTCTTTGTCAAGCTTTGGGGTATTAAGAACAATATGTTCATATATTTTTTGTATGGATGTTGGGAAAGATCAAGGGATTTAGAACGTAGAATTCTATTCTTTTTTGTAATTGTTCATTTACCACGATTAATAAATATAATCCAAAAGTTTTGTATCATATTTATCTCTGTCTAAGTACTTATCAACATTATTCAAGTCCTCCTACATGCATCCATTAATTTCATGTATCTGACTTTTGAATCTACTAAACGCAATGATATAGTTTTATAAATATATTGTTCTTATAAAAATAAAATAAAAAATTTACAGCCGAAATGTCGGCAAAGAAAGTCGACTTCGTGTATTATTTTTCATTACAAAATAAAAAGAAAGATTGAAAGAAGGTAGAGGAAGAAAAGAATAATAGTGACTAGTATATTCAAACATTTTTTAGGCAGTATATAAGGTCTCAGACTGACTGAAGTAGTCAACAACTACGGCCAGCCCATATTTATTTGTTTTGACACGGAAATGAGGTTAGTTGAGATGGCTCCAAGTGTAGACCAAATGAGACTTCGAGGCAACTTCTTCTGATTCGATTTTAAACCGATCAAGTTCATAGCATTTAATAATTGGGTAAAAGTGTAAGAAAGTCCCTCTGATTTTATCCGAAGTTCCATTTAGTTTAAGAACATTTTTTTTTCTTTCAAAAATATTTATAACGTTATAAAACGTATAGCTCAAATATACTCTTGTTAAAAAAATATCAGCCAATTATTAAATGCAATCTCTTCTCTCTCCCCAGGACCTGCATAGGGCTTCGTTCCTCTCTTCATTTTCTCAATCGAAAACTTTTTCTCTCTCTAAACCTTCTCTCATCATCGGATCTGAGTTTCCAAAATTTAAAACCTTTCTCCCACATGAATGAACATATTTGACATAGAAAATATGACCAAAACGAGATCTTGGTGCCGGAAATCAAGTATGCTCATTTCCAACTTGATGGGTTATCTTTTTGTGTTTACATTTGGGAATATATACTAGTTTTCTTATTTGAAATACTTTTGAGTATTGTTGTAAAATTAATGGAGAAATTTGTGAGACTCTATTAATATTTATACTTTATGGTTTTAATGATGATAATAGATATTATTGGACTGAATTGATATTATATTGGTTTATAATTTGTTTGGGTCATGTTGGTCAAGTATGTTTATGCATGGATCGAATTAGGCTGATTTCTTCATGGGTTATAATGGGTTATAATGTGTTGTTGTATAATGATGGCCCATGTTAATTGATTTAATTAAATTTACCTGAAAGTGTGATATACCTCTTTTTAGCACAAAAGAGTTTTTACTACAGGATGAAGTGATTGCATGCGTTAATCATAAGTTGGTCAATTGACCAATAAAATACTGACACACAAACAACTTCGTCTGCGTATCAGTATTCTTTTAGTCAATTGACCAACTTACTCTAAAATAAACTTCATACTAACCACTTCTTGTGTTATAGTATGGTATGAAAACTCATATATCTAGAAATATATGTTTATACCTGTTATATCTAAATCTGATTGACTATGAAAAACAATTCAAATATGAATTAGAGTATTTCAAGGAGTTTAAAATATGTTTGTAATTCGAAGAGCTAAGTAACAGGTTGGACGTTAGATAAACTTTATCTTTAATATCTTTACTTCCTAAATATTACTGTTATAGTTTTGAATTGTTGGGATATATATATATATATATATATATATATATATATATATATATATATATATATATATATATGGTTATCTATTCAAATTTGAAATAAGGGTTATCAAGGAATCTAATTTATTCCAATTTGATGAGTTTAGAGTATGGACTCCAACAGTGATATTATTTGTTTTATTTAACTCCTTTAAATTCAGCATATCTCATATACTTATCTGATATCTGTTAGCTATTTCAAAGAGCTGATATCTCTATTTTATTATTTAAAGACTCAATCATGCATGCTAACAGATCACTAGTTGTTGCTTTTTCTTTCTATAAATAGTCTTCATGCTCGACAAAGGAGATACAAGATTGGAGAGCTAAAAATCATAAGAGAACTGATTCTGAAAGTTATCTGATATATATTCAAGTCACTATATCATTCTTTAGGTCTCAGTTAACAATATAGTTCTTGTAATCCTTCTATTAATACCTATTGTAAACAAAGTAAAAATCTAGGTTAGCTCGTGGGTTTTCTCTAAGTAATATTTAGTCTGTTCAACGATTTGCTATCAAAGTCTCAGAAGTGAGAGGTGTTGCAGAAGTGCAAAGGGGGCAGATGTAAGACCCCAATTTTTATGAATAAAAATGAATTTTCTATAATTATCATTTTTGAATATTATAGAATAAATTTGATATAATGTTATAGTTGTGGGTAATATTTATAAATTTTGCAAAAATACGCATGAGTTGGTTATAATATTCGATTGGTGGGGAATATTAAATGACGGCGGCACAATCATTGGTGGATCCCTAGCGGAATTATTGGCCGGATTGAGAAAACGACAAAAATATTTTTATGAAAATATCGGCGGAAGTTTTACCTTTAAGCGTTGTTGAAACAAATTGTTAAAAGTACAAGAATCTGGCGTGGTTGCATAGTAGCACACGGTATTGATTATTGATGCTTACGTGAGAAGTCGTTCGGGTTTTGTTCAATTATTGTCGATATTTTATATATTATTAAATCAATAATTGAGATGCGGGGTTATTAATATTATTATTTGCAATATTAACGATGTTCAGAAGTTACGCCGAGGAGAGGTTTGGTCACCTAATTGCGCGCATGATAGGAGAAATCCTTATTGAAGCCCTCTTTCTCGGGAACGACTTGGTCGATTAATATTGTGAATTATAATAATGATGATAAATGTTGTTAAAAATATTGAGAAGTTTTTTTATGAAGTATTGGATGTTATTATATGGACCCCATTTACCCATTTTTCAAAATAATGGAGAAGTTATCTCGGTTTTTTATTATATATATATATATATATATATATATAAGTTTGAAAAAGTGGACGGAGGGAGAAGATGAATTCACCACGGGTTTTCACGTGATTTTTTTTTCTTTGACATGTTATATATATAATATATATAATATATTACATTTTATTTAAAAGTTTTGTTTTATTAGAATATTTTATGGATCATCGATTAAAAGTAAATCTGTAAGACCTCACTTTTATAAATAAAGATGAATTTTTCTATAAATATTATTTTTGAATATTATGGAATAAATTTGATATAATGTTATAGTTGTAGGTAATATTTATAAATTTTGCAAAGTATGCAAGTTGTTATAAAATATTCGTTTGGTCGAGAATATTCTTTTTTGTTAGGGAATATTCGCAATAACTACCAATCATTGGTGGACCCCTAGCAAATTAATTATCATTTCGGATTGAGAAAACGACAAAATATTTTATAAAAAAACTACGGAGGTGTTACTACGGTTAAAGCTGTTGAACTACCCGGTGGTATAAAATGCGATGTCTGGCGTAGTTGCGTAGTAGACACAAGATTGATTATTGATGCTTACGTGAGAAGTCACTCACCTATGCTCAATTATTGCTACTGATAATTCACGCATCATATCTATTATATTATTGATTCAATTATTGTCACAAGATCATACGTATAATATGTTATAGTATTAAATCAATAATTGAGACGACAAGTTATAAATGATTAATAATTGTTGAAAGATTAAATATGTGTTGATGAAAATAAAATGATTTGTGGTAAGTTTGATTATTTTATGGGGGGCTCGTATGTCATCATCTAAGAGTCTCTTCGTCGATAGTATTTACCTTCGTCAATAGTAATTACCTTTGTCAATAGTAATTACCCTTGTGAATAGTATTTACCTTCGTCGATAGTAATTACTTTCGTCAATAGTAATTACCCTTGTGAATAGTATTTACCTTCGTCGATAGTAATTACCTTCGTCGATAGTAATTACCCTTGTGAATAGTATTTACCTTTCGTCAATAGTATTTACCTTCGTTAATAGTAATTACCTTTACCAGACGTCGAACCACTTGTCATTTCACATTCTGAGCGCCGAACCACTTGTCGTTTTCATATTACAAAAGGCCGAACCACTTGTCGTTTCACATTCTGGTGTCGAACCACTTGTCGTTTCACATTACAGACGTCAAACCACTTTTCTTTTCACATCATTAGTCGTCAAGCCACTTGCCTTTTCACACTAAGAAAAGTCTTTAAGCTAGAAATCTTCTATAAATAGAGGCTGGGGCTTCATTATTTTTCACGAATTCATTCAAGCTATAGAGAGAGAAAGTATAGAGAATAAGAGAAAGAAGAAGAGTATTTTATTACTACTGTCTTTGCGATATTCAATCTCCTACCAAAAGTAAGGGTGTTATTCTTTCTTATTCATGAAGAGAATCTGTTGTTATTCCACCGCTTATTATTCTGTTGGAATAACTTTGTATCGTGGTTTACCCTATACTTGGTGACATTCTTCTATTATTCGTTGGAACATCCACATCGTGTGTTTTACACCGGACTGGTTTAAATCTTTATTATTATTCTATTGGAACATCCACATGCGTGTGTTTTACACGGACACCGTTCCGTCTTTATTATTATTCTGTTGGAACATCCACATGCGTGTGTTTTACACGGGACTGGTTACATCTTTATTATTATTCATTTGGAACATCCACATGCGTGTGTTTTACAGGACTGGTTTAAAATTTTTATTATTATTCTGTTGGAACATCCCGTCTGCATGCGCTTTTCTGTGGGACCGGTTCCGTTATTTATTATTCTACATTGGAATAACTCGCGCTGTCGCGATCTATCGCATGCATGGTGATTTCTTTTGTTATTCTATTCTTTATTATACCCAGTTGGTTAAAACTTTGACTTCTATACTCCATGAAATTAGTGGAATATCCTTGATATTTGCGTTTCATCCAAAGATATCTTTTCATGGAAACATTCTTACGATCATTCTTGAATTTTACTCTACAAAACAAGATTATCATGTTGATAATTTGGATGTTAATAATTCTGGATAAAATAATTCTTGAACTTGTTTTATTGAATTCTTATATCATTGTCATCATCCTCATGTTTATATTATGTTGAAAGTTATCGTGGCATGTAGTGCATAGATGGACTTGGTATGATTATGACCGAGAGACTATTCTGTGTAATCATGACCGTAATGTTACAAATGATGTGATAAAAATCCTCGGTGGTAGTAGTAGTGCATTGGTGGATGATTGTTGGCATGATCATGACCATTAATGAATACACAAATATTCTCGGCCGTAGTGCATGAATAATTGTGGTCGTGATACTAAAGAATATCCTCGGCCAGTAGTGCGGGGGTGATTCGATGATGTGGAATATTTATTAAAGTGAGTCTCGCCTATACTTGATGATGAAAACCTTTAAAACCTAAAAGATAGTAGACTTTATTTTCTACTTGACTCTTTTAATGGATCGCTTATTCATTTGCTTGATTAAACCGGTTTGTCATTATATTTTATCGGTTTAACATTGTTGAAGACTATTGATAATTTATTACGCATTATCTTAGTCATAATATTTCTTCTTGGGCTAGTTGAGCTCACCCTTTCTTTTCTTCGTTCTCTTTAGGAAATGAGAATATAAATTTGGGACGAGTCTGGGAAAGCAGTGATGGTCTTGAAGATAGCATTAGTAGTCCTCACTATTACGTGAAATAGTGTGATAATAATTGTAATGAGGACTCCTTTTTTGAGTTCAGATAATATCTAGTAGGCGATATTTGTATTTAAACTCACGGTTTATGTATTAAGTTGTATTTAAATTACGCACCATGTAAGTGGTGACCCAAGATGGGTGATGTGAGAGCCAGATTTTTATCAATAAAGATTTAAATTTTATCGAAATAATTTTTAATATTATGGTGTGAATTTGAGATAATATTATAGTTGTGGGTAGTATTTATAAATTTTGCAAAGTATGCAAGTGGTTATATTATATTCGATTGGTCGGGGAATATTCGGTTTAGCAGGGAATATTCGTGACAACTACTCAATCATTGGTGGACCCCATAAATGTAATTATCGGATTAAGAAAACGATAAAAAATATTTTATTGAAATAACGGCGGAAGTTTTCTAATTGATCTTGTTGAACTAATCGGTAGTAAAAGTACGAGAATACGTGTGGTTGCATAAGTAGCCTTACACGGTATTGATTATTGATGCTTATGTGAGAAGTCACTCGGTTTGATTCTATTATTGCCGATTAATAATATGAATTATTATAGCGATAATGACGTTTTGTTTTATTCAGTATTATTAACGTAATAAAAGCGAAACATCTTTTATATAAAATAGAATACTTTATTAAAGTTATTCATAAATAGAATATATTATATTTTATTATGCGTAGTGTTGCATAGTATTTTGCATAGTGTTTTGCATAGTGTTGCATAGTGTTTGCATAGTAAAATGTTTTTATATAAATAGAATATATTATATTTTATTTAAAAGATTTTTCTTTAAATATGGACCGTCGATTAAAAAGTAAATCAATCTGACCGTTCATGGATTAATTCTTATGCATTCCATTTTCCTATAAATAGAAGCTCATTCCTTCATTATTTTCTTACTTAATTCATTGAAACTGTAGAGAGAAATTATAGAGAGAAGTTATAGAGAGAAAAATAGAAAGAAGAAGAGTATTCTGCTACTTCACTACTTCTATATTAGGTTCTTTTTACGGTAAGAGGGTGTTATTCTTTCTTCTTGAAGAGAACTTCTATTATTCCATTCATTATCATTACATTGGAATAACTTTGTAAAAGTGGCATACCCTATACATAACTTTGATACGCCAGATACCCTATACTTGGTGAAATCCTTATGTTATTCCATTGCTTATTATTACATTGGAATAACAGATATCACATGGTTTACCTATACTTGGTGACATTCTTTATTATTCTATTGGAACATCACATGTGTGTTTTACTTTGGGACCTCGGTTTCGCTTTTATTATTACTGTTGGAACATCACATGCGTGTGTTTTGCAGGACTGGTTAAAATCTTTATCATTCTCATTGGAATATCCTATACGTGTGTTTTACACCGGATCCGGGTTCCATCTTTATTATTCTCGGTTGGAACATCCCTGTTTGTGTGAATTTCACGACGACTCGTTCCGTTATTATTATTCATTGGAATAACTTTTCTACATCCAAGTACCACATGCATGGTGATTTCTTTTGTTATTCCATTCTTTATTATACCCGGTTAGTTAAAACTTTGACTTCTATACTCCATGAAATTAGTAGAATATCCTTCGATATTTGCGTTTCATCCAAAGATATCTTTTTCATGGAAATATTCTTTCCGATCATTATTGAATTTTACTCTACGTAAACGAGATCATGTTGACAATTTGGACGTTAATAATTCATGGATTAAATAATTCTTGAACTTGTTTTATTGAATTACTATGTCATTGTCATCATCCTCATGTTATATTATGTTATCTTTGGCTTACGTGCATAGATGAACTTAGTATGATTATGACCAGGGATCATTCGGTATAATCATGACTTGTTATAAATGATGTGATAAAAGTCCTCAGTGGCCTGTAATGCAGTGATGGATAGTTTTGGTATGATTATGAACCAGGGGTGATTCGGTATAGTCATGACCATTGATAATTTGATGAAAATCCTTGACCGTGGTACAGGGATGATTAGATGTGGTGGTTTATTTATTAAGCTGAGTCTCAGCGATAAAAATTGATGAAAATCTTTTAAAACCTAAAAGATAGTAGATTTTATTCTCTACTTGACTCTTTTAATGGATTGCAGATATTCGCTACGATTAAACCGGTTGTCTATTATATTTTATCGGTTTAACTTTGTTGAAGGCTAATGATAATTTATTCGCATTATCTTAGTCGTAATATTTTTCTTGGGCTAGTTGAGCTCACCTTTCTTTTTCTTTATTCTCTTTGAAATGAGAACATAATTTGGGACTAGAGTCGGGAAGCGGAGTAATGGTCGAGAGGATAGCATTAGTAGTCCTCACTATTACGTGAAATAGTGTGATAATAGTTGTAATGAGGACTCCTTTTGAGTTTGTATAATATCTAGTAGACAATATTTGTATTCAAACTCACAGTTTATGTCGTATTGTACATGACGATTAGGTTAATAAGTTATATTTGAATTTATGTACCATGTAAGTGGCGACCCAAGATGGTGGCGTATACCTAATTTTTGGGGCGTCACGGTTGGTATCGAGCTTAGGGATATGATCCCGATTAAGAGGTGAGAATAGTATTAGGAGGGGAGGCGGGAATACCTTCGCTAGAATGACCTACCTAAGTTTATGTGCTATTTTATTGGTTAGTCGAATATAGGGATAATTTGTTACATGTCAATTAACCCTTGTTTTGTGACAAGTGTTTGAGAATGGCATCCGAAAATCTTTGAGATAAGCAATGAAGCACATGAGAGTGTTGATCAAATTTCAAACAAAAAGGTAACGACCAACAACACGATAATAATCATATCTGGTGGTAACGCCATATCGAACAATGATAACCATCGTGGGGAAATTATCATGCTAAGAATGGTAACCACCGGTGGTAATCATGGCAAAGATAATAGAAGTGGAAATTTCAAGAGGAGAAGGTCATTTAGCTCGATTTTGTCGTATAGTGAAGTCAAGTCCATTTGGGATAAGTGGCACCAAAGGCGGATACGGACAAAACAAAGTCGGTGGTTTCGGGAAGGCGTTTTTTCGTGACTTCTCAAAAGTGGGTAACCCGAACGAAGTTAAGCGGGTTAGTTAATTATAAATTCTTGCGAAGTCTATACCTTATTAGATATCTGGGTTCTACCCATTCTTTTTATCTCTTGCTTGTGTTCAACGTTTAAATTTGACTCAGGAGAAATTAGACTTTGATTTATCTATGAAACTTCGTTGGGAGAAACCTTCGTTACCTCCAACATTTATTAATCTTGTTGTTTCAAATAAACACTTTCACGTTACTCCGTCGATCTTATCTCTTTGAAAATACTTTCCTTTGAGGTAATTTTTGAAAACGATTGATTAACTACTCATTATTCTTTTTGTAAGATTGTTAGCTTTCATATTCCTAACCAACCTGTTATACGAATTCAAAGTAACCAAACCCTAAAGTTAATCACTGTTATATCAATCCATAAGTAAAGAGCTCCGAACCTTTCATTGTTGACTTCCTTGTGTGGAATGCACCGTTTAGGACTTTACGTAGGCGACATCGTGAATGAAGATGGCAAGTTTATAGGTATCATTGTGAGGTCTTTATCTAGGTTATGGGATGTAAGTCACGAGTTGGTATCAATGTGACGTCTTATCCAAGTCTTGGATAAAGTAATGATTTTGAATGATATTTCTATCATTAATAAATTTCTTGACATATTCTTGAAGATTTCTAGCCTACCCTAGGCGTGAAATCGAATTTTTGTATTGACCCCGATCAAAAACCCATTTCTTAAACCTCAAATATTTCTTCAACTAAATGAACCATTTACGGTTTATGATGAAAGTCATAATAAAAGCATTGGAATAATGAAAATCATGGGTATTCGTGGTATTAGTAAGTTTTATGATGAGTTATGTTGGTTAGTATGTAAAAAACATGAAAGTTTCTTAGAAATCACAAAGAGTGGAAAATCGAGATTTTGGTGAAAAGCGTAACATGAAATTCAATTGACCATATCTCTTATTATATTTTGAATTTTTGAGTGTGGTCAAGTTCTAGAGTTAGATCTATGAGTTACCTAACTAATCCAAGTGGAATTACTGAAAAGGTGTTGTAGATTTTGTGTGGACTGATTTTAGCAAAGGAGTGCAAAGCTGTAAAAATCGAAAAAGCTTACGCCATGATTTTAGAGAGGCTGTTTCGGCCACTTAAATTATGAGAGAAAATTCTGGCCTTTTGGGACATGAAGGTATATGGTATAAAGTATCTCCTGTCCAAAAATGAGCTCATTCGACTTAAAATGAGCAAGTTATGACTATTTCAATATTTAGGTTTTTAAGGCGAAAAATGCTATAACAGGAGTTCTATAACTCAGATGACCATGAAATTTAAACTAGAAGCTCACGTTAACATGTGTAAGGTCCTGCCAAGATTTGGGAATTTTGGAGTTAAACTTGAGGTAGCTAATTTCTTAAGGAATTAATTAGAAATTGATTTTGAAAAATAGTAAATGAATTTTAAAAATTAGAAAAAATATATGTTCATTATGAGACTATATTATGCTAAATCCCAGAAAAGAAATATTTTTGGCACTGATTTGGTATTTTCATGAAAATAGTTTAATTCTGAACATATGAGTTAAATATGTTATGTGAAGTAACAAAGTTGAAAATAGGATTTTATGGCTAGAGAATCTTATATATAGAGTATATGCATATTTTTTGAGAGATTTGATAATTGGTGATGATATCTTATGAGTATGACATTTTGAATGATTAAATGCATTATATGGTAAAGCGTAAACAATTAAGATAAATTGTTTATAAATTTAAGAAGTGATTAAAATATTGTTATAATATTAATGATATTAGATTATGAGATTATTAAGTGATTGAAAACATGGGGATATTCTTGAATCTCGGATAAATTATATTATAAATGTTTAATATTTATCCTTTATCTCATTTGATTGATTCTTTATATCATTATCATTATGCTTATATTATGTTGAAAGTCATACATGGTTCTGTAGTGCATAGATGGACTTGGTATGATTATGATTGAGGATTGTTCGGTATAATCATAACCGTAATTGAATACACAATTATCTTTGGCCGTAGTAGTGCATGGATAATTTGTGGTGGTCGTGATACTAATGAATACACAATTATCTTTGGTAGTAGTCATGGATAATTTTGTGGTCGTGATCTTAATGAATACACAATTATCTTTGGTAGTAGTGCATGGATAATTTGTGGTCGTGATCTTAATGAATACACAATTATCTTTTGATCGTAGTGCATGGATAATTTGTGGTCGTGATCTTAATGAATACACAATTATCTTTGGTAGTAGTGCATGGATAATTTGTGGTCGTAATCTTAATGAATACACAATTATCTTTGGTAGTAGTGCATGGATAATTTGTGGTCGTGATCTTAATGAATACACAATTATCTTTGGTAGTAGTGCATGGATAATTTGTGGTCGTGATACTAATGAATACATGATTATCTTTGTCAAGCGTAGTGCATGGATAATTTGTGGTCGTGATCTTAATGAATACACGATTATCTTTGTACGTAGTGCATGGATAATTTGTGGTCGTGATACTAATGAATACACGATTATCTTTGGTCGTAGTGCATGGATAATTTGTGGTCGTGATCTTAATGAATACATGATTATCTTTGGGTCGTAGTGCATGGATAATTTGTGGTCTTGATCTTAATGAATACACGATTATCTTTGGTAGTAGTGCATGGATAATTCGTGGTTGTGATCTTAATGAATATCCTTGGCACGTAGTGCGGGGATGATTCGATGATATGGATTAATTATTGAGTGAGTCTCAAAGAATGAAATATTAATTCATGGATGTGGTAAAAGTCATCTTTGGTCAGTAGTAGTGCATTGATAGACTTGGTATGATTATGACAAGGATTATTCGGTATAATCATGGTAGTAGAATGAAAACACGAATATCCTTGGTCGATTGGTGCATGGATAATTCGTGGTCGTGATACTATTAAGTTGCGGCCTCGGCATTATTGGTTTCTGATTGTATATCTTTGGCTTTTGTGGTGCAAAGATGAATTATGAATAAATATCTTTGGTAGGATTGCAAAGATGAATTTAATGTTTTCAACGATAAAGGTATTCAAGGTATCCTCACCTCTTTATCATACCAGTCGTACGCACCCTAATTCGAGGCGAGTAAATTTCATAAGGAGGGGAGATTGTGAGACCCCATATTTTATCAATAAAGATTTAAATTTTGTCAAAATAATTTTTAATATTATGGTGTGAATTTGAGATAATATTATAGTTGTGGGTAGTATTTATAAATTTTGCAAAGTATGCAAGTTGTTATAAAATATTCGTTTGGTGGGGAATATTCTTTTTGTTAGGGAATATTCGCATACTGGCTCAATCATTGGTGGACCCCTAGCGTAATTATTATCGGATTGAGAAAACGACAAAAATATTTTATAAAAATAACGGGCGGAGGTGTTACCGTTAAAACCGTTGAACTACCCGGTGGTAAAACTACGATGTCTGGCGTGGTTGCGATAGTAGAAGACGGTCAGATTGATTATTGATGCTTACGTGAGAAGTCACTCAATTTATGCTCAATTATTCTCACAATAATTTTTGCATCATATCTCTTATATTATTGATTCAATTATTGTCACATATCATCCGTATAATATGTTATATTATTAATTGAGACGACAAGTTATAAATGATTAATAATTGTTGAAAGATTAAAAATGTGTTGATTAAAAATAAAATGATTTGTGGTAATATTTATTTAATCCTTAATGTATATAAAGAGTACATTATGGAGGCGTTTGTGGTAAGTTTGATTATTTTATGGGGGCCCATATATCATTATCTAAGAGTCTCTTCACAATATAGTAATTACCTTTGTGAATAGTAATTACCTTCGTCAATAGTATTTACCTTCGTCAATAGTAATTACCTTCGTCGATAGTAATTACCTTTGTGAATAGTAATTACCTTCATCGATAGTATTTACCTTCATCGAATAGTAATTACCTTCGTCAATAGTAATTACCCTTGTGAATAGTAATTACCTTCGTCAATAGTAATTACCTTTACCAGATGTCAAACCACTTGCCATTTCACATTACATGCGTCAAACCACTTGCCGTTTCACATTACAGGCGTCGAACCACTTGTCGTTTCACATTACAGGCGTCGAACCACTTGTCGTTTCACATTACAGGCGTCGAACCACTTGTCGTTTCACATTACAAAGCGCCGAACCACTTGTCGTTTCACATTACGGTGGCCGAACCACTTGTCGTTTCACATTACAAAGCGTCAAACCACTTTTCTTTTCACATCACGGTCGTCAAGCCACTTGCCTTTTCACATGGCGGGTCTAAGCTAGAAATCTTCTATAAATAGAGGCCTAGTGCTTCATTATTTTCACTTAATTCATTTGAAACTCTAGAGAGAGAAAGAAGAAAAGTATTGTTACTTCACCTCGCCAATATTCAGGTTCTTCTAAGGTAGGGAATATTATTTGTTATACACGTAAAGGGTGTTATTCTTTCTTATTCATGAAGAGAACTGCATTGTTATTCCATCGCTTATTATTACGCCGGAATAACTTTGTAAAAGTGGTATACCCTATACATAACTTTGTATCACTGGGGCATACCTATACTTTAGTGAAATCCTTATATTATTCCATTCTTATTTATTCATTGGAATAACTTTTGTACGCTGAATCCCCTATACTTGGTGATCTCCTTCGTTATTTCATTCTTTATTATTACATTGGAATATCCATGCTCATGTGTTTTACGGGACCTGGTTCCATTGTTTATTATTCCGCATTTATTATTATTCATTTGGAATATCCATGTCAGTGTGTTTTACAGGACACGGGTTCCATTGTTTATTATTGACATTTATTATTACATTTGATCATCCGCTTGATTGTGAATTTCACGACTTGGTTCCGATTATTATTATTACATTGGAATAACTTTGTACATCTGCAAGCACCGCATGCATGGTGATTTCTTTTGTTATTCCATTCTTTATTATACCCGGTTGGTTAAAACTTTGACTTCTATACTCCATGAAATTAGTAGAATATCCCGATATTATTTGCGCTTCATCCAAAGATCTTTTCATGGAAATATTCTTCCGATCATTCTTGAATTTTACTCTACAAAAGCAGTATCATTTTGACAATTTGGGACGTTAATAATTCTGGATAAAATAATTCTTGAACTTGTTTTATTGAATTATTATGTCATTATCATCATCCTCATGTTATATTATGTTATCTTCATTTACGTGTATAGATGAACTTAGTATGATTATGACCGAGGATCATTCGGTATAATCATGGCTTGTTATAAATGATGTGATAAAAGTCCTCAAATGCACTGTAATGCGGTGATGGATAGTTTTTGGTATGATTATGACCGGGGTGATTGATGCATATCATAACCATTGATAATTTGATGAATATCCTTGGCAGTAGTGTAGGGGTGATTCGATGATGTGGATTATTTATTAAAAGTGAGTCTCAAATATATAATAAATGATGAAAAACCTTTAAAACCTAAAAGATAGTAGACTTTATTCTCTACTTGACTCTTTTAATGGATCGCTTATTCAATTGCAGATTAAACTTGTTGTCTATTGTATTTTATCGGTTTAACTTTCTTTGTTGAAGGCTAATGATAAATTATTATGCCTTATCTTAGTCATAATATTTCTTCTTGGGCTAGTTGAAAGCTCACCCTTTCTTTTCACCGTTCTCTTGAAATGAGAACATAAATTTGAAGACGAGTCTGGGAACGGAGTAATGGTCGAGAGGATAGCATTAGTAGTCCTCACTATTACGTGAAATAGTGTGATAATAAGTAGTAATGAGGACTCCTTTTGAGTTTGTATAATATCTAGTAGACAATATTTGTATTCAAACTCACGGTTTATGTCGTATTATTTTACACGATTATATTAGTAAGTTGTATTTGAATTTATGTACCATGTAAGTGGCGACCCAAGATGGGTGACGTATACCTAATTTTGGGGGCGTCACAAAGATCGTATGCGGGTACGAGTGCAATATTGTTAACACAAAGGCCCATTTTGTACGACTTACAAAGTATGGAGATAGCGTTAAAGTCTCCAAGTACCCACGTGATGATGGCAAATATACGAGTAGAACCGACTTTAATCAATAAAGTTAAAGCTACTCAAGCTACAGACCTGGAGCTGATGCGTATGAAAAAGAAAGTGCATGTGACACCCCCAAATCCGGTACTTCCATTTCCACAGGATTTGGTGTTCACTGTACAAACATCATCTATCTATCTACCCATAAATAAAATACAACCATACAATAGATAGAATAAATAATAACTCTCTCCCCTTATGGGGTTACATCAACTGCATAACTAAATAAATCCCAGGTTGATCTAACCATAAAATATCTGTGCGGAAACATAACAATTATGTCTTAAATAACATCAATTCTAAATGTCATTACACAACCCCAGAAACAAATAGTCTTCATTACTTGCTAATCTTTGCCCTTGCCTTTACTAGTGGAAGGCTCGTTTGTTTCTCTCGTTCTTAATCGCAATGTTATTATTACGCAAGAGTGAACACGATTGCCCACAAGTATAACAATATAATAAATGAATAATAATAACATGCGAATGAATTAATAACTTTGAATATAAAAGCTCAACTTTTGAATCAAAATGAATAACAAGAATCAAAAGAAATTTCGAGGGTCACAAGACTTGAACTATGTCCTAGGTTGTCAAGTGTTTATTCTTGAAACCTTTAACGGTATATAAGACTATGGACTCTTCTTCTCGCACTTAGGGGATCACCCTTAGTACCCATACATGCATTAATATCTTAACGCTAAAGCGTAATAATCCCCTATTAAAGGGTTGTTCATCTCGGTTTGACATCGAGTCCGCACTAAAGGAAGTTTGGATTAGTAAGCTCAATAAAAGTTCTAGAATTTATAACGCTTTATCAACTATGGACTAGTTGAATCAATAAGGGTTCACTAGTCTTACAAAGTTCAACAATAATTGATATTCAATTTGAATAATAAAATTCAAGATGTATCAATCGAATAAGTATTGTATAATAGAATTATGTTTTTAAAGAATGGTAAGATCTAATATGAAATCTTGACTTGAACAATAATAAACAAGATAGAATAATGAATTTGCTTTATGTAAAGAATTAAGGTTTAGGAACTTGCCTCGTGTGTAGGCTAAGCGAATACTACTTTCGTTCACCACAAGTCCTACACACATACCATATATATTCATTTAAATTCATTAGTTACATTTTCTCTTAATTATTTAATATAAACTCTACTTTATTTAACAAATCATTACCCTTCTAATTTAATTACTTAATTAAATTAGAATATTTTCATTCTCTTTATTATTATTACACTCGAATAAATTATTTCATAATAATTTCCATCGAATATTTATTTTATTCCATAAACATCTCAATTAAAATATTTACTTTATTTTATAAATATTTTAATAATAATTTTCATCGAATATTTATTTTATTCCATGAATATCTCAATTAAAATATTTAATTTATTTTATAAATATTTTAATAATAATTTTCATCAAATATTTATTTTATTCCATAATATCTCAATTAAAATATTTGATTTATTTTTTATAAATATTTTAATAATATTTTTCATCGAATATTTATTTTTATTTATTTTTTTTTTTTTTTTTTTTTGATCACGGAAAGTGGTAATGTAATTTGGTAAATGCCGTAGGAAGCAAGTTACCTGAGCTCATTTTCTCGTTCATGAACATAACAAGGCCAAATTAGGCCAAAAAATCAATCATGCGTAAAATTATACATGAATATGGCTATAACTTCCAATTTCCTTGTCCATATATTAGTTTAAGCATACCCAAATACTAGAATTTATACATAATCATTACCCCAACATTTATAGAGTAATTTAAACCCATTAAAACACATAGTTACAGAATTAAAAGATGTAAATTATACTGTTCTTGATGTTCTTGAAGGTTTTTGAATAAAAACATAGAATTTACTACTATGGATTCAACCACTCAAGTTTCATTTTGTTTGTTTTAGCATGTATAATCATATATAAGTGTAAAATTTAGGGATAATATATGATCAACGCATTAAATTTGTGCGTAAGGGCCATATGGCCATATCATGTACTCTGTAAATTTTTGGAATAACAAGCCAAAATCATACGTTATAATCTTATGAAACCAATGATATGGAAGCACAATATATATATATATATATAACATGCCTTACAACTCGAATTATTACATATATTCACATAACACCATAATTTCCCAATTATAGAGAATCACAAAAAACTTAAGCCATATTCATGAAACTTAAAAGACGTAAATTATAAATTGGGTTAAAGAAAATTACCCAAAGTCAGATGAAGTGAAATAGTAGGAGATGAATTGAAAACCCTTCTCAAACTCTTCAATCACTCAACTCACACTTTACTCAACAATTTCTCAACTCTCTTTCTTTTCTCTCTCGCTAATGTCGGACTTAGGAAATTAATGAAGAAGGAAGACGATTCAATAAATAAAAGCGATCGACGCTTTGTGGTCGGGCTACATCTACCATGGGTAATCGCCTAAACTCCCACTAAGGCCACGTTTGGCTTAACAAAAATGGGTTTTAAAACCATTTAATTTAATAAAGCCTTATAATATAGTTTTAAATAATGTCACACCCATTATAAAATAAATCTAATATCTTATTTAATATAGTAAATTCTCATTAATTCACATAGTCACATAATTAAATTTCTCATTTAATAATAATATTAAATTATTAAATCTCTAATTAATAATTTAATTAATTGAAATAACATAAGCTTATTAAATATATTTCTTTTAATTCAATAAGCTCACATAATCACATACTTGAATAATAAAATTCTCCACATTAATTTAATAAATATAACACATATAATTAAATTAATCTATCACAACTTCATCAATTAATTAATTAATCTAATAATTAATTCATCAAAAAATATTTATTCAATCTAATAAATATTAAAATTAAATTACAAAATTACGGTTGTCATATAAGCAAGCAAAGCGTACTATTCGGAGGCAAGAATTGATGAAGAAGGAATACTTAGAGTCAACTCTGGACTTTACGTTCTAACGATTTTGACTTGCTACGTAATCATGATGGAGGGCACAACACACACCATTTGTAATCCATCTCGGGAATACCAAAATGTATCACGATCTTTGACATACATTTTGGGTGGAGCAATATGAAGAAAGAGATCACTTGAGTTTATCTCGAGGTGTTTAACTTGTCAACTTGTAAAGCGGAGCATCAGTGCCAAAGGGTCCATTCAGAACCACTGAGATTCCAAAATGGAAGTGGGAACACATTACTATGGATTTCATACGAAGTCTTCCCAAGGTTTCTCAAGGCATAGATGCAATTTGGGTTATTGTTGATAGATTAACCAAGTCGCTTTCATTTCTTGCCTATACGTGAGACTTATTCCTTGAACATCTTGCTAGTATGACGTAAATGAGATTGTGAGATTGCATGGCATGCCAATATCCATAGTTTTGGATCGTGACCCAAGATTCACTTCACGATTTTGGGTTAGCTTGCTGAGAAAGCTACGGGCACGGATTTACTGATTGATTCGCAAGATACCATCCTCAAACCAGACGGGCAATCGAAGGACTATTCAAACCCTTGAAGATCTATTAAGACTCTGTGTCCTAGATTTTAAAGGAAGTTGGGATAAGTACTTGCCACTGGTGGAATTCTCCTACAACAACAGTTATCAAGTAAGTATAGGCATGGCTCCATTCGAGGCGTT
The DNA here is from genome assembly GCA_020205615.1 of Panax quinquefolius. Classification (NCBI taxonomy): domain Eukaryota; kingdom Viridiplantae; phylum Streptophyta; class Magnoliopsida; order Apiales; family Araliaceae; genus Panax; species Panax quinquefolius. The sequence continues at coordinate 11,848,293 of CM035163.1, forward strand.
ATATGGACGAAATTGTCGTTCTCCGGTATGCTGGGACGAGGTGGGAGAAGCAACGTTGTTGGGACCAAAATTAGTACGCATGACTACAGAAAAGATTTAAATGATCCAGCAATGTATAAAGACCTCACAAGATCGACAAAAGAGTTATGTTGATCTTCATCGAAAGAACGTGGAGTTTAATATTGGAGATCATGTACTGTTACGTATTGCTCCATGGAAGGAAGTTACAAGATTTCAAAAGAGGAAAGCTCAATCCACGATTTGTTGGTCCATTTGAGATTCTTGACCGAATAGGAAATGTGGCTTATAGACTCGCATTACCACCAAGTATGTCTCGTGTTCATAATGTTTTTCACATATCTATGCTTCGTAAATATGTGAAAGACCCAAACCACATTATTGCGTTAGAATCAGACGAGATAGCCGAAGATTTAATGTACGAGGAGGTACCTATCAAGATATTGGATAGAAAAGAGCATATCCTAAAAACAAAGGTTATACCACAAGTCAAGATTTTATGGAGAAACCATGTTATTGAGGAAATGACTTGGGAGTTGGAATCAGAAATAAGAGCGATGTACCCTCACCTTTTCGAAACACCAGGTACGTACGTTAATTTCGAGGACAAAATTTCATAAGGAGGGGAGGTTGTAATACTGTAACGACCCCAAAATAGGTCCATTCCATCCAACCCATTCTGAGTCGCCAAATATATGGTACGAAAAACAACTACAACTTTATTACAACAATTGTCGTGCAAAATATAACAACACATATGCTATGAGTTTGGATACAAATATATACCAAATGTGAAGACGTCACAATGACACCTTACATAAAGGTATAGTCAAAAGCTGCTTTTAGAAATTAGAATCTTTGGGAAGTGCTCAAGGAAACCTTCATACATGGGAGGCCATGCTTTTAGGTTATGGTAGATATCATATGGCCACGTAATTATCCTTGGTTGACCCAATAAACCCCAAAGAAAAATGAGAAGATTACTATCATATTCTTCCCAATGGTGAGTCTTCTCTCGACATATCATTATCTCCACTTGTCTCTAATTGGGTATTATACTCCAAACAAACACCAAGATTATATAGGTAGTGCTTGTAAATATACTCAAAGAAGTGGATGAGCACAACCATGTCTTATGATGACACGAGGTTGTATGTCATTAGACATCTTGTATGATAGTGGCAAAACACCCTTCCAAGTTAAATTCACCTCACCTCAACATCTATAGACCACCATTCTATTCCTCGCTATCCCCCGCTCGACCCATGCTACACTTTTATTACGAAAGGAATTGTGAAACAAAGGGTGAGCACAACTAGCTCAAGAAAGAATATTATGACTAAAGATAAATAAATTATCAATAGTCTTCATCAAGAATAAATCGTAGATTTAGAACATATGGTAGATGATAAAACTTTTCAACCATAGTCATAGCGGTGAATGAGCAATCCATTAGAAGAGTCAAATAGACCATAAAAATCTATTATCTTTCCATGTTAAAAGTCCACCAACAATGTTTTATCCCTGTAACATCAATCAACAATTCCTATCCACAATCACATGTATAACTCATAATCATAATTGTAGTTCTAAATTCCTCTTCTCATCCAGGACGAAGATAATTTCATCATTGTCTTTACCGAAACATCAAAGATCATGGTTATACCAAATCACAGCCCTGCTCATAATCATACTAATAAATTCATCTTTGCACCACGACCAAAGATATTCATCAACAGTTCATCTTTGCACTACATGCCAAAGATATTCAACAACAAAGTCATCTTTGCACTACGAGCCAAAGATACAACAACAGGTCATCTTTGCACTACGGGCCAAAGATATTCATCAATAATTCATCTTTGCACTACAAATTTAAGATATTCATCAACAAGTCATCTTTGCAGACTACGAGCCAAAGATATTCATATATCAAAGAAATACATAATCATTTCGAAGTTATATAACAATAATTATAACCATGTTGATCAATTCACCTTGCACTTAAGCTAAAAAATATTCAATTGTAAATTCAATTGTCATGATCATACGGTCCAACGATTTAACTTTTGAACTCATCGCCAAAGAGAACCTATAGTCACGATCATACCAATAATCTACCCATCTTTACACTCAAGTCAAAGAGAAATATCATCATTAGGGTTATAAGAATGTTATATAAAACAATATAATCAAAATATGGTTTTAATTTCAAGAGTAAGATTCATAAATCAACGATAATTTGGTTAGAGAAGAAACCAATTTGTCCTGAATAGTACTCGTGATTCGTATATAGTAAATGCAGTATCGTTCATAAGAACCTCGATTAACGAAAAAGATAAAGTTTCATAATAAAATCCATATCAATATTTATAACACCTTAATCCAAATATTATAAATCACTTAGAAATCTCATAATCTAATATTATTAATATTATAATAATATTTTAATCATTTCTTAAACTTATAAATAATTAAATCCAATTATTTACACTTTAATAATTAATGCATTTAATCATCTAAAAATGCCAACCTCATAAGATTTCATCATCATTAACCAAAACCCTCATAAAAACCTGCATATACCTCATATATGATTCTCAAGCCAATAAATCATATTTTCCAATTTTCTTACTTCACATAACATATTTAATTCATTTACTCATAACTAGAATATTTTCATGAAAAATACCAAATCAGTTCCAAAAATATTTATTTTCTGGAATTTAGAAGAATATAGTCCTATATTGAATATATATTTGTCTCAGAATTTTTAAAATTCATTTACTATTTTTCATGGCCAAAACCAACCGAATATTTAAATATTTATCATAAATTGTACTTTTGTCCAAAAATTCTGAAATTTACACGGTATACTGATATTATATAGATGTACTCCCAATAAAAATTTCATCAATTTTGGAGTTAATCACAAGGAGTTATAAGCGATTACTTTTAAAATAGTCTTTTCTCATAAAATCCATAACTCCTAATCTATACATCCAAAAATCGCCATTTTTGGACACAATCTACAAAACTCATCAAAATATCATTTCAAATTTTTCCAGAATTTTTGAAGGTCCGGAAAAATACAAAAAAAAAAAAAAAACATAATCACCCTTAAAAAATCCCTTACTATCCCTTACCTCAAAAGAAAAAAGATCTTGGAATGTTTGATATATCACGAATCTAACTTGCACCGTAGATAGCAATACTCAAAGTATACTCAAAATACTCACAAGAATACTCGATAATATAGAGAGAAAACTTCAGCTTCTGGTATGATTTTCAATTCTAACATAAGACCCTATTTATAGGAAAATGCTTTAACACTAAAAGCGTAAAATTTAATAAAATATTAATATATATTTATTAAATTCTTACACACACTTTTATCAACTGAATTCAGCATTCAACACAAGTAGCCCACCTCACAAAACTTTTAAAAACGTTTTTCTTATTTAACATAATTAAAACTTCAAAATTAACTATTTTGAGCTTCGTAATTTCAATAATTCATAATAAATAGCCCTTTTGTCAGAAAAATTCGAATCTCATGACTTTTTATAGGAAATTTAATTCTCTACAACTTTGCAGAAGAAATTTTTCCAAATTCCAAACAAAAATTGACCGTAATCCACAAACGGGTAATTTTCATTTATAATCAAATTTCGATCAATAATCAGTCCACCAACACACAAAATATGTGTTAAACATTTATTACCACAAAAATACTCTTCCTCCTCATATACTCACATATCGCACATTCATTATAAAATATCACCGTTAATATATTATTAAAATAATATATTTAAATGAATTATTTTATCGAGAAAAAGATAAAATATTAATTTTCAACAATTGTCACTTTAAAATTTTCTCCATCTATATCCACATAAAATGAATATTTTCCTTATCATATTAATCAATAATTAATTATTCACAAATAATATTACGAATCATGATAATAATTGACAGTAGGTTCAGGAAGAGGCTTTTCAATAAGATTTCTCACTCATTTGGCAGCATGATTAGGTGACCAAACCTCTCCTTGATAGAACTTTCTAGACATTGCCAATAATGTTTTCTAATAATATTATTCAGATAATATGAATTATTGCTTCGATAATAGAAAATATCTGTAGTAATGACAATTATTAAAACAACGAGTAATATAAAATATCAACAAAGTAATTATTGAATCAATAAAATATAATATTGAGCGATAATTATCGTAACAATTATTGAGTAGTATTTTTCACGTAAGAATCAATAATTGTGCAAAATGAAAATCTTCTAGTGTTTTAACCATCGAGTATTTTAAAGATAATCTGAGAATAACTACGCCGTCATTTATAAACAACTTATATTTGTCGTTTTCTTCATCCAATCGCTTTCAGTTATGGGCCCACATTAAAGGCTGCGTCGTCAGATCGATATTCTCGATAAAAAATATTCCACGACCAAACGAATATTCTCGACAATAATATTTTATAACCACTTGCTTATTTTGAAAAATTATATATATCGCCTCTTTAACTTTAACTTTTATCAATTTAACCATTTACTTGAATAGTAATTATAAGAAAAATTGAATACTTTTATTTCATAAAAATTCGGGGCCTTTACAAATACCCCATCTTATCATGAATAACAATTTAATTTTCTCTATTTATTATCTTGAAATAATAAGGAGCTAATTTGATATAATACTTTGGTTATGGGTGAAATGTGCAAATTTTATAAAATAAACAAGTGGTTATAAAATATTCATTTTTTGTCGGGAAATATTCGTTTGGTCGTGGAATATTCTTGTTGTCGGGGAATATTCGTACGACGACGCAACCATTCGTGGGTCTCATAACAGAATAACTGTCGGATGAAGAAAATGACAAGTTTGAAGTTTTAATTGGCAGAAGTTATTCTCAAGTAAGACCGCTGTAACACCCGGTGGTTAAAATATAATAATACGTGGTTGACAAGAAGACAATCAGTACATTATTATGAGTATTTTTTGAATTATTGATTCTTACGTAAGAAGACACTACTCAATAATTGTTACAGTAATTTCTTTTCAATATTTTATTTTATTGATTCAATAATTGTTGCGTTGATATTTTATATTATTGTTGTTTCAATAATTGTCACCGCACACAGTATTTCCCATTATCGATCAATAATTTATATTATTTGAATAATATTATTAGATAACATTATTAGCAATGTCTAGAAAGTTTTGTCTAAAGAGATGTTTGGTCACCTAATCAAGGCGCCAAGAAGGAGAAATCCTTATTGGAAAGCCCTCTTCTCGAGAACTGATCTGTGTGTGGACGCCTCAAAATTAGGTATACATCACCCATCTTGGGTAGTCGGATACATGGTACAAAATTTAAATACAACTTACTAATATAAGCTGCGTGGTACAATATGACATAAAGCGTGAGTTTGAATACAAATATTGTCTACTAGAGATCATACAAACTCAAAAGGAGTCCTCATTACAATTATTATCACACTATTTCACGAATAGTGAGGACTACTAATGCTATCCTCTCGGACCATTACTCAGTTCTCCGACTCATCCCAAATTTATATTCTCATTTTTCTGAAGAGAACGGTGAAAGAAAGGGTGAGCTCAACTAGCTCAAGAAGAAATATTATGACTAAGATAATGCGAGAATAAATTATCATTAGCCTACAATAAAGATGTTAAACCGATAAAATATAACTTAACATCAAGTTTAACCACAATGGAACCAAAGAATCCATTAAAAGAGTCAAGTAGAAAATAAAATCTACTATTTTTATGATTTAAAAGGTTTTCATCTTTGTTATATATTTGAGACTCACTTTAATAAATATTCCACATCATCGAATCACCCCGCGCTACTACGGCGAGGATATTCTTTAGTATCACGACCACAATTATTCATGCACTACGGCCAAGAATATTTGTGTATTCATTAATGGTCATGATCATGCCAACAACTGTCCATCAATGCACTACGGGCCACTGAGGATTTTTACCACATCATTTGTAACATTACGGTCATGATTACACCGAATAGTCTCTGATCATAATCATACCAAGTCCATCTATGCACTACAGGCCACAGATGACTTTCAACATAATATAAACATGAGGATGATGACAATGATATAAGAATTCAATAAAACAAGTTCAAGAATTAATTTATCTAGGAACCAATAACATCCAAACTGTCGATACGACATCGCTTTGTAGAGTAAAATTCAAGAATCTTGAGAAGAATATTTCCATGAAAGGATATTGGATGAAGCGCAAATATCAAGGATATTCCACTAATTTCATGGAGTATAAGTCAAAGTTTTAACCAACTGGGTATAATAAAGAATGGAATAACAAAAGAAATCACCATGCATGCGATAGAATCGCATACGCAAAGTTATTCCAACAGAATAATAAATAATGGAACCGGTCCCGCAGAAACGCATGCGAGCGAGGATATTCCAAGAATAATAAAGAATGGAACCGGTCCCAAGTAAAAGCGCATGCGATGCGGGATATTCCAGCAGAATAATAAAGAATGGAACCAGGCCGGCGTAAAACACACGCATGTGATGTTCTAACATAATAATAATAAAAGAGCGGAACCAGTCCGTGTAAAACACATGACATGTGATGTTCCAATAAAATAATAATAAAAGAGTAACGAAGTCCGGTGTAAAATACACGCACAGGATGTTCCAATGAGAATAATAGAAGAATGTCACCAAGTATAAGGTAAACCACGATATCAAAAGTTATTCCAACAAAATAATAAGCAATGGAATAACAACAGCTTCTCTTCAAGAATAAGAAAGAATAACACCCCTTACTTTTGGTAGGAGATTGAATAACTTTGCAATAGTGTAGTAACAAAATACTCTTCTTCTTCTCTCTTATTTCTCTATACTTTCTCTCTATAGCTTGAATGAATTCGTGAAAATAATGAAGCACTAGGCCTCTATTTATAGAAGATTTCTAGCTTAGTACACTGCCATGTGAAAAGGCAGTGGCTGACGATTTGGTGATGTGAAAAGAAAAGTGGTTTGGCGCTTTGTAATGTGAAACGACAAGTGGTTCGGACGCTGTAATGTGAAATGACAAGTGGTTCGGCGCACCGTAATATGAAACAGCAAGTGGTTTGACGTCTGGTAAAGGTAATTACTATCGACGAAGGTAATTACTATTCACAAAGGTAATTACTATTGACGAAGGTAATTACTATCGACGAAGAGACTCTTAGATGATGACATATGGGCCCCCATAAAATAATCAAACTTACCACAAACATCTCATAATGAGACTCTTTATATACATCAAGGATTGAATAAATATTACCACAAATCATTTTATTTTTAATCAACACATATTTAATCTTTCAACAATTATTAATCATTTATAACTTGTCGTCTCAATTATTGATTTAATACTATAACATATTATCTGATGATATCTTTGTGACAATAATGGAATCAATAATATAAGAGATATGATGCAACGAATTATCGTAATAATTGAGCATATATTTGAGTGACTTCTCACGTAAACATCAATAATCAATATCGTGTGCTGCTCTTATACAACTACGCGTAGACATCAGTTTTCTTTTACTAGGGTGTATGGCGCGCCCCAAAATTAGGGGTATCGTCACCCATCTTGGGTCGCCACTTACATGGTACATAAATTCAAATACAACTTACTAATATAAGCATCATGTATAATACGACATAAAGCGTGAGTTTGAATACAAATATTGTCTACTAGATAATATACAAACTCAAAAGGAGTCCTCATTACAACTATTATCACACTATTTCACGAATAGTGAGGACTACTAATGTTATCCTCTGGACCATTACTTTGTTCCCCGACTCGTCCCGGTATGTTCTCATTTCACGAAGAGAACGGTGAAAAAGAAAGGGTGAGCTCAACTAGCCCAAGAAGAAATATTATGACTAAGATAATGCGAATAAATTATCATTAGCCTTCAACGTTGTTAAAGCGATAAAATACAATAGACAACCGGTTTAGCTGCGGCGGTTGAATAAGCAATCCATTAAAAGAGTCAAGTAGAGAATAAAGTCTACTATCTTTTAGGTTTTAAAAGGTTTTCATCAATTTTTATCATTGAGACTCGATTTTAATAAATAAACCACCACATCTAATCATCCATGTACCACGGTCGAGGATTTTCATCAAATTATCAATGGTCATGACTATACCGAATCACCCCTAGTCATAATCATACCAAAACTATCCATCTTTGCATTTACGGGCCATCGAGGACTTTTGTCACATCATTTATATCAAGTCGTGATTATACCGAATGATGATCCTGGTCATAATCATACTAAGTTCATCTATGCACGTAAGCAAAGATAACATAATATAACATGAGGATGATGACAATGACATAGTAATTCAATAAAACAAGTTCAAGAATTATTTAATCCATGAATTATTAACGTCCAAATTGTCAACATGATCTTTGTTTCATAGAGTAAAATTCAAGAATGATCGGAAGAATATTTCCATGAAAAGATCTTTGGATGAAACGCAAATATCGAGGATATTCTACTAATTTCATGGAGTATAGAAGTCAAAGTTTTAACCATTTGGGTATAATAAAGAATGGAATAACAAAAGAAATCACCGTGCATGCGGTACTTTGCATAGTATGAGTTATTCAGCGAGAATAATAATAACGGAACGGTCGGGGTGAAATTCACACAAGCAGGATGTTCCAATGAATAATAAAGATGGAACGGATCCGGTGTAAAACACACAAATAGGATATTCCAGCCAGAATGATAAAAAAGCGAACCGGTGTCGGTGTAAAACACAGATGCAGGATGTTCCAGCGAGAATAATAAAAAGCGGAACCGGTGGGTGTAAAACACATGCAGCAGGATGTTCCAGCAGAATAATAGAAGAATGTCACCAAGTATAGAGGTAAAATCAGCGTATACTGAGTTATTCCAACAGAATAAATAAGAATGGAATAACATAAGGATTTCACCAAGTATAGGATACGCCGCATATATCTGATTATGTATAGGGTATGTCACTTTTACTGAGTTATTCCAATGAATAATAGTGAATGGAATAATGAAGTTCTCTTCAAGAAGAAAGAATAACACCCACAAGTAAAAAGAACTGAATATAGAAGTAGTGAAGTAGCGAGAATACTCTTCTTCTTTCTATAATTTTCTCTCTATAGCTTCTCTCTATAATTTCTCTCTAGAGTTTCAATGAATTCGTAAGAAAATAATGAAGGAATGAGCTTTATTTATAGGAAAATGGAATGCATAGTAAGCTAATCCATGAGCGGTCCAGATTGATTTACTTTAATCGACGGTCCATATTTAAAGAAAATCTTTTAAATAAAATATAATATATTTTATTTATATAAAAAAAATATTTTACTATGCAAAACACTATGCAACACTATGCATAATAAAATATAATATATTCTATTTATAGAATAACTTTAATAAAGTATTCTATTTTATATAAAAAGATGTTTACATTTTATTACGTTAATAATACGAATAAAACAAAAGCGTCATTATCATTATAATAATTCATATTATTAATCGACGTGATAATGGAATCAAATGAGTGACTTCTCACATAAGCATCAATAATCAATACTGGTAGTGCTTTACTATGCAACCACACGTATTCTTTGTACTTTTACTACTGAAGTAGTTCAACAAGTAACTACGGTAAAACTTCCGCCGTTATTTCAATAAAATATTTTGTCGTTTTCTCAATCCGAAATAATAATTACATTGTGGGGTCCACCAATGATTGAGTAGTTATCACGAATATTCCTGCTAAAAGAATATTCCCACCAATCGAATATAATATAACCACTTGCATACTTTGCAAAATTTATAAATACTACCCACAACTATAATATTATCTTAAATTCACACCATAATATTAAAAAATTATTTCAACAAAATTTAAATCTTTATTGATAAAATCGGTGTCTCTGATCTCCCTTCTTATGGAATTTAGCCCTCGAAATTAGGGTATGTACGATATGATAAAGAGGTGAAGATACCTTGAATACCTTTATCGTTGAAAACATTAAATTCATTTTTGCAATCCTACCAAAGATATTCATTAACAATTCATCTTTGCACTACAAAGCTAAAGATATACTATTTGTAAAACCAATAATCTTTGAGACGCAGCTTAATAATAGTATCACGACCACGAATTATCCATGCACCTTCGGCGAGGATATTCGTGTTTTCAATCTGATCATGATTATCCGAATAATCCTTGGTCATAATCATACCAAGTCTATCAATGCACTACGGCCAAAGATGACTTTTACCACATCCATGAATTAATATTTCATTGCTGAGACTCAGCTCAATAATTAATCCATATCATCGAATCATCCCTGCACTACAGGCCAAGGATATTCATTAGTATCACGACCACAAATTATCCATGCACTACGGCCAAAGATAATTGTGTATTCATTAATATCACGACCATAAATTATCCAAGCACTACTACAAAGATAATCGTGTATTCATTAGTATCACGACCACAAATTATCCATGCACTACGGCCAAAGATAATCGTGTATTCATTAGTATCACGACCACAAATTATCCATGCACTACGGCCAAAGATAATTGTGTATTCATTAGTATCACGACCACAAATTATCCATGCACTACTGCCAAAGATAATTGTGTATTCATTAGTATCACGACCACAAATTATCCATGCACTACGGCCAAAGATAATTGTGTATTCATTAGTATCACGACCACAAATTATCCATGCACTACGGCCAAAGATAATTGTGTATTCATTAAGTATCACGACCACAAATTATCCATGCTTACTACTACCAAAGATAATTGTGTATTCATTAAATATCACGACCACAAATTATCCATGCACTATGGCCAAAGATAATTGTGTATTCATTAGTATCACGACCACAAATTATCCATGCACTACTACCGAAGATAATTGTGTATTCATTAGTATCACGACCACAAATTATCCATTACTACTGACAAAAGATAATTGTGTATTCATTAGTATCACGACCACAAATTATCCATGACTTCTACCAAAGATAATTGTGTTTTCAATTTCTGGTTATGATTATACCGAATAATCCGTGGTCATAATCATACCAAGTCCATCTATGCACTACTGAGCCACGAGATGACTTTCAACATAATATAAACATGAGGATAATGATATAAAGAATCAATCAAATGAGATAAAGGATAAATGTTAAACATTTATAATATAATTTATCCGAGATTCAAGAATATCCCCATGTTATCACTCACTTAATAATCTCATAATCTAATAACATTAATATTATAATAATATTTTAATCACTTCTTAAATTTATAAACAATTTATCTCAATTGTTTACGCTTTACCATATAATGCATTTAATCATTCAAAATGCCATACTCGTAAAATATCATCACCAATTATCAAATCCTCATCAAAAAAAATATGCATATACTACTATATAGGATTCTCTAGCCATAAAATCCTATTTTCAACTTTCATTACTTCACATAACATATTTAACTCATATGTTCGTAACTAAACTATTTTCATGAAAAATACCAAATTAGTCCCAAAAATATTTCTTTTCAGGATTTAGCATAATATAGTCCCATAATGAAAATATATTTTTCTCGAATTTTAAAATTCATTTACTATTTTTCAAAAATCAATTTCTAATTAATTCCTTAAGAAATTAGCTACCTCAAGTTTAACTCCAAAATTCCCAAATCTTGGCAGGATCTTACACATGTTAACGTGAGCTTCTAGTTTAAATTTCATGGTCATCTGAGTTATAGAACTCGGTTATAGCGTTTTAAATCGGAAAAACCTAAATATTGAAATAGTCATAACTTACTCATTTTAAGTCGAGAATGAGCTCATTTTTGGACAGGAGGTACTTTATACCATATACCTTCATGTCCCAAAAGGCCAGAATTTTTCTCATAATTTAAGTGGCCGAAACAGTCCCTTAAATTTTTCTGGGCGATAGCATTTTCAAAATTTACAGCTTTGGCCTCCTTTGCTAAAATCAGTCCACACAAAAATTTACAACACCTTTTCCAGTAAATCCACTTGGATTAGTTAGGTAACTCATAGATCTAACTCTAGGACTTGACCACACTCAAAAATTCAAAATATAATAGGAGATATGGTCAATTGAATTTCATGTTACGTTTTTCACCAAAATCTGATTTTTCAACCCTTTGTGATTTCTAAGAAACTTTCATGTTTTCACATAATAACCACATAACTCATCATAACACTTACTAATACTTCATATACCCATGATTTTCATTAGTCCAATGCTTTTATTATGACTTTCATCATAAACCACGTAAACCTGTTCATTTTAGTTGAAGAAATATTTGAGGTTTAAGAAATGGGTTTTTATCTTTGGGGTCAATACAAAATTTGATTTACGTTCTAGGGTAGGCTAGGAAGTCTTCAAGAATACGCCAAGAAATTTATTAATGATAGAAATATCATTCAAAAGCTATTACTCTCGTCCAAGACTTGGATAATCGTCACATTGATACCAACTGTGACTTTATCCTTAACCTAGATAGCATCTCACAATGATACCTATAAACTTGCCATCTTCATTCACGGCGTCGCCTACTGAGAAAGTCCGGCGGTGCATTCCACACAAGGAAGTCAACAACGAAAGGATCGGGGCTCTTTACTTATGGCTTGATATAACGATGATTAACTTTAGGGTTTGGTTACTTTGAATTCAGTATAACGAGGTTGGTTAGGAATATGAAAGCTAACAACCTTCAAAAAAGAATAATAAGTAGTTAATCAATCGTTTTCAAAAATTACCTCAAAGGCAATAATTTTTAAAGATATAAGATCGTGAAAGTGTTTATTTGAAACAACAAGATTAATAAAATGGAGGTAACGAAGGTTTCTCCCAACGAAGTTTGATAGATAAATCAAAGTCTAATTTTTTTTTTTTGAGTCAAATTTAAACATTGAACACAACTAGGTAGAATAAAAAGTGGGTAGAACTTGTATTGAATAAAGTATAGACTTTAATAATTAATTAATTTACGTAATAACCCGTTCGGTTTTCTAAAAACGCTCTCGCTTAAATTACCAGAGTTTGACTTTACTTATAGGTACATTCCACCCTTAAGTGCTTCTTCACATTCACGATCCATGATTTGAATCATTATTCTCGATCCATATCGAATTGGGTTGACCGCTATGCATGTGGTAATTCGAAATCGATGTTGGGTTCTCCAATTCTTTGTCCAAAAGCAAAGTCCATTTCATCTATTTTGGCTTTATTGGATCGGATGTCTTTTTCTACACTATCAACGCGTTGTGCGACTTTTTACCCATGCATCGCTCTATTCTCCTTCGTTTGATTGTTTCTTCTTTTTATTTGATCTTTGATTTTAAATTCTCGATTCCAACTTTAATATCTTACACCCCCGCCAAAGCGTGATTTTGTTCGAGCATCACATATCGGGTAACCCAATTTTGAATTATTGTATCCCTTTGTTCCACGAATAGTTTGCCGTTCTTCAACCTGTTCTTCTAGCTCACGAACACGATTTTGTAATTCTAAGTTTTGATCATAAATTTCTTCTAACCAATTCTCCTCAGGTTCCTCTTCTTCCTCTTCTTCCTCTTCTTCCTCACTTTCAGCTGCTACCTCTGCAACTAGCTCGGGTGAAACAATTAGTTCTTCATTTACTACGTGGATATCTCTAATTTGTTCCTCGTCTGACACTGCATTAACCTGATTAGTGATTAAAAGTGTCACAACGGTCACATTCACTCCATTGTGAATATTTTCAAATTGCCATTTCAAACACCGCCACACCACAAGGGTTAATTAATATATCAAATATTATCCCTATACTCTCGTGACCAATTAAATACCAAATAAACTTAGGTAGGTCATACTAGCGAAGAATTTCCGTCTCTCCCTCCTAGTTCTTATCTCACATCTTAGCCGGGGATCATATCCCTAAGCTCGATATCTGTTGTGGACGCCCCCAAAATTGGGTATCGTCACCCATCTTGGGTCGCCACTTACATGGTACATAAATTCAAATACAACTTACTAATATAAGCTTCTGCGTGTACAATCTGACATAAAATCGTGAGTTTGAATACAAATATTGTCTACTAGATATTATACAAACTCAAAAGGAGTCCTCATTACAACTATTATCACACTATTTCACGAATAGTGAGGACTACTAATGTTATCCTCGGACCATTACTTCGTTCCCAACTCGTCCCGGTATGTTCTCATTTCCGAAAAGAGAACGGTGAAAAAAGGGTGAGCTCAACTAGCCCAAGAAGAAATATTATGATTAAGATAATGCGAGAATAAATTATCATTAGCCTTCAACAAAGTGTTAAACCGCGATAAAATGATAAACTGACGGTTTAAGCTGCGGTGGAATAAGCAATCCATTAAAAGAGTCAAGTAGAGAATAAAGTCTACTATCTTTTAGGTTTTAAAAGGTTTTCATCAATTTTTTATCATTTGAGACTCGACAATAAATAAACCACCACATCTAATCATCCACGTACCACGGTCAAGGATTTTCATCAAATTATCGATGGTCATGACTATATACCGAATCACCCCTAGTCATAATCATACCAAAACTATCCATCATTTGCATTACAGTGCCATCGAGGACTTTTGTCACATCATTTATATCAAGTCGTGATTATCCGAATGATCCTCAGGTCATAATCATACTAAGTTCATCTACGCACGTAAGCAAAGATAACATAATATAACATGAGGATGATGACAATGACATAGTAATTCAATAAAACAAGTTCAAGAATTATTTAATCCATGAATTATTAACGTCAAATTGTCGACATGATCTTTGTTTCGTAGAGTAAAATTCAAGAATGATCGGAAGAATATTTCCATGAAAGATATCTTTGGATGAAACGCAAATATCGAGGATATTCTACTAATTTCATGGAGTATAGAAGTCAAAGTTTTAACTAATTTGGGTATAATAAAGAATGGAATAACAAAAGAAATCACCGTGCATGCGGTACTGCGCATAGGCAGGTTATTCAACGAAGAATAATAATAACGGAACCGGTCGGTGAAATTCACAATCGACAGGATGTTCAACAGAATAATAAAGATGGAACGGATCGGTGTAAAACACACAAATAGGATATTCCAACGAGAATGATAAAGAGCGGAACCAGTGTCGGTGTAAAACACATGCGAGGATGTTCCAATGAGAATAATAAAAAGCGGAACCGGTCGGGTGTAAAACACATGATATGATGTTCCAAGAGAATAATAGAAGAATGTCACCAAGTATAGGGTAAAGCATTATCTGAGTTATTCCAATGAATAAATAAGAATGGAATAACATAAGGATTTCACCAAGTATAGGATATCCGCATATCTGAGATTATGTATAGGGTATGTCACTTTTACAGGTTATTCCAACAGAATAATAGTGAATGGAATAACAGAAGTTCTCTTCAAGAAGAAAGAATAACACCCCTTACCGTAAAAGAACTGAATATAGAAGTAGTGAAGTAGCAGAATACTCTTCTTCTTTCTATAATTTTCTCTCTCTAGAGTTTCAATGAATTCGTAAGAAAATAATGAAGGAATGAGCTTCTATTTATAGGAAAATGGAATGCATAGTAACTAATCCATGAACGGTCCAGATTGATTTACTTTAATCGGCGGTCCATATTTAAAGAAAATCTTTTAAATAAAATATAATATATTCTATTTATATAAAAACATTTTACTATGCAAACACTATGCAATACTATGCAAAACACTATGCAACACTATGCATAATAAAATATAATATATTCTATTTATAGAATAACTTTAATAAAGTATTCTATTTTATATAAAAGATGTTTACGTTTTATTACGTTAATAATCTGAATAAAACAAAAGCGTCATTATCATTATAATAATTCATATTATTAATCGTGATAATGGAATCAAACCGGTGACTTCTCACATAAGCATTAATAATCAATCTGGTGTGCTACTTTATGCAACCACACGTATTCTTGTCTTTTTACTACCGAGAGTAGTTCAAGCAAGGTAACCACAGTAAAACTTCCGCCGTTATTTCAATAAAATATTTTTGTCGTTTTCTCAATCAAACAATAATTACATTGTGGGTCCACCAATGATTGAGTAGTTATGCGAATATTCCTGCTAAACCGAATATTCCCCACCAATCGAATATAATATAACCACTTGCATACTTTGCAAAATTTATAAATACTACCCACAACTATAATATTATCTTAAATTCACACCATAATATTAAAAATTATTTCAACAAAATTTAAATCTTTATTGATAAAATCTGGGGTCTCATGGTAGTTCAAGCAGTTTAAGCAGTAACACCTCCGCCATTATTTTTATAGAAAGATAATTTTGTCGCTTTTTAACTACTGACAATACTTCCGTTGTGGGGTCCACTAATGATTGAGTAATATTGCATACGAATATTCCTGACAAAAAAAATATTCCCCGACCAAACGTAATATTTTATAACGACTTGCTTTTGCAAAATTTATAAATATTACCCACAACTATAACATTATATCAAATTTATTCCATAATATTCAAAAATAATATTTATAGAAAATTCATCTTTATTTGTAAAAGTTGGGGTCTTACAGGTTGTCATAATTGTGATTCTGTAATATTATTTGTGAATAATTAATTATTGATTTATATGATAAGAAAATATTTATTTGATGTGGATATAAATGATGGATTTATTTATTTTATGTGGTTGTAATTGAAGGATTTAATGTTGAGGTATTTTATCAGAATTTTTGTCGGAATGGAAGTATTAAAAATCAAATCAGTATTTTTACTATATATTGTGTGAGTTATAATTTTTAATCCGACCGTTGGATCGTTGTGATTTTGGATATGTTATACATATATAAGTTGAGTATATGTCCACAAATTTTGAACCGTTAAAAATGAGCGTATGATTTAATATGAATTTTAAGAGGTGACTGATTCGAAAATTAGGTTTATAAATGATTTTGGTAGAAAATTCTAGAATTGAGCGGGCCCCACTTGTGGTTGGTAAAGAAATGTGTTGAATTTTATTTCAAATGTGGTGGGTGGCAATAGTAGCAGGTAAAGCCATCAGTGAAGAAAGTCAAGTTTGCTTTGCTCTTTGATCTTAACATTTTCTATAAATAGAGGCTAAGTTAGAATTGAAAATCACACCGAAACATAAGTTTTCTCTCTCTCTCTCTATATTATCGGCGTGATTTTGTGAGTATTTAGATACTTTGAGAGTTCTTTGTTCGAGATAAGTTTCATTCAAAGATCACTTGACCTTTCATTTAAAGTACTAATTCTTTGAGGTAAGGGATGTTATTTTCTTCTTAAATGATATTATTTTCTTCAATATCATTATGTTGAAATATTGGTTTGAACTTTTTAATCAAATTTGGAACTTTTGTGTCGGGGTTATTATTCACGTATATGGCACTTTTATTCACGATCGACCTTTATTCACGAATACGGCACTAATCATAGAAAAATGAAATTTTCTTTTTCGTAGTCAGATGTCTTTTATGATTACTATCTTTGATTGTATCCATGTTTTGATCTTTATTTTTGAATTCTACTTCACACTTGGTTATTATGAAGTATTATTGAATTTGGATAAACCAAAATCTGAATCCCTAATATTTGTTCTTACGTCTTCTTTGGATCGTTCTCTAAAATGTTTTCATCATCCTCACTCCTTAATGATGATACTTGATGAATATGTTTGGCTTTGTAGGCAAAGATGAATGATTACGATGAATATCTTTGGCGTAGTGCAAAGATAAGCGGTGTTGAGATGAACATGACTAATCGGTATCTAAATGAATATCTTTGGTCCGTAGTGCAAGATGTATATTGATTGATGTTATAGTGATAAAATATTGATGATGGACTTTTTAAATTCATAGATGATAGTAGATTTCATTATCTATTTAACTCTTCTAATGAATTGTTGTTTTCGCTGTAGTTGTTGATCTAAAACTTGTTGTCGATTATATTCTATCAGATTTTTCCATGTTGAAGACTAAGGATAATTTATTGTATATTATCTTAGTCATAATATTCTTAACTGGGCTAGTTGAGCTCACCCTTTTCCTTTTTGTTCCATTTTTCTTCTCAAGAAGCGAGAACATAGTAGGAACTAGTCGGGGTATAGAGTGATGGTCCTAGACAGTTGTTTTAGCAATCCTCACTATTTTTATAAAATAGTACATCAATAATTGTAATGAGAACTTTATCTGGGTGTTGATATTGTCTAGAAGATAATATTTGTATTTAAACTCACAGTATGTGTTGTCGTATTTTGCACGACAATTGTATTATTAAAGTTATAGTTGTTTTTCTGTACCATGTATTTGGCGACTCAGAATGGGTGATGTATACCTATTTTTAGGGCGTCACATAGCACCTTCTTGCACTTTCTTCCTCATACGCATCAGCTCCAGATCTGTAACTTGAGCAACTTTAACTTTATCAATTAAAGTCGGTTCTACTCGTATATTCGCCATCATCACATGGATCCCTGGAGTTTTTAACTCTATCTCCATCCTTTACAAGTCACACAAAATAGGCGCTGCGTTGTCGATATCCTGACGTGACTCAAGATATGATCTTCTACTCAATGCGTCGGCTACCACGTTCGCTTTTCCAGGATGGTATTGGATGGTATGATTATAATTTTTCAACAGTTCAAGCCAACGTCGTTGTCACATGTTGAGTTCTTTTTTAGTGAAGAAATATTTGAGGCTTTTATGATCCGTAAAGATCTCCACTTTCTCCCCATACAAGTAATGCCTCCAAATTTTAAGTGCGAAAACAACGGTGACAACTCTAGATCATGAGTAGGATAATTCCTCTCATATTCTTTGAGTTGTTAGAGAGGCATAGGCTATGACTTTCCCATGTTGCATGAGAACACATCCTAACCCTTTGCGAAGCATCTTGTAGATGACAAATCCTACGAGGCGGATGGTATTAGCCGAGCAGTCTTTGAAATGAGTCTCCTCTTGAGTTCTTGAAAACTCTTCTCAAGTTCTTCGTTCTAGCAAATTTTGTATCTTTCAAAGTCAATTTGAGTTAATGGAGTAGCGATTCGAGAAAACCTTCTATTTAATCTCGATAATAATAGCAATAAGTGCGAGAAAGCTACGTACTTGATCATTTGATTTAAGTTGCTCCCGACTTTGAATAGCTTTAATCTTTCTTTGGGTCAGCGGATATTCCATAAGCGATACTCGTGCCCAAGGAATGCTACTTCCTCAAGCCGAACTCACAATTCTTCAACTTGGCATAAAGCTTATATTCACGAAGCTTTTGGAGTATCAGCCTCAAGTGTTGCTCGTGATCTTCAAGGCTTTTGGAATAAATAAGGATGTCATCAATAAAGACGAACACAAAGTGATACAAATATTCCTTGAATACTCGGTTCATCATATCCATGAAAGCAGCAGGAGCATTAGTCAATCTAAAAGACATGACTAGGAATTTATAATGCCCGCATGGAGTTCTAAAAGCCGTCTTTGGAATGTCACCGGTTTCTAATCTTCAATTGGTGATATCGAGCGAAGATCAATCTTTGAAAAGAATTTAGCTCTTGTATGGCGGGTCAAACAGGTCATCAATACGTGGCAATGGGTACCTATTTTGATGGTGACATGATTGACTCCAGATAATCAATACAAAGTTGCATACTCCCATCTTTCTTTTCACGAATAGAGCAGGAGCACCCCAAGGAGAAGTATTAGGACGAATAAAGCCAATGTCTAATAATTCTGTAGTTGGGTCTTTAACTCCACGAAGTTCGATAGGAGCCATTCGATATGGGGCTTTGGAAATGGGTTTTGTCTTTGAGTTCAAGGTCGATACAAAATTAAATTTTACACTGGGGTAGGCGGAAGTTCTTACCGGGAATACGTCGAAATTTATTAATAATAGAAATATCATTCAAAAGCGGCGTATTTTTGTTTAGATCCGTGACATGAGCTAAGAAAGCTTGACATCCGTTTTTAATAAGCGAATAGCTTTATGGCTTGAGATAGCGATGATTGATTTTAATGGTTTGGTTGCTTGAATTAGCATAATAGGTTGGTTAGGAATATGAAAGCTATGACAACCTTACGAAAATAATCAATTTTTGCATGATGAGTAGTTTACCAATCAATCCTTAGAATTACGTCAAATCAAGTATTTTAATGAAATAAGATCGACAGTAATGTAATGTGGGTACCGATTTGAACCAAACAAGACTTATAACAAATTGGATGTAATGAAGGTTTCTCCCAATGGAGTTTCAATAGATAAGTCAAGGTCCAATTTCTCCGAGTCAAATTTAAGCGTTGGCCTTGGTGGGAGAAATAAAAGAATGGGTAGAACCGGTATCAAATAAGGTATATACTTCGCTAGAGTTTATGATAAGCTTACCCGTGATGACCTCGTTCGGGTTACTTGCTTTCTAGGAGGTCACGACAAACGCTCTCCCTTGAACTATCGGTTTTATTTTATCTGAGATGGCCTTTGATGCCTCCATCCTAGCTGGACTTGTCTTTGGTGTATGACAAAATTGGGCCAAGTGACCTTCTCTTCCATATTTGTAACATGCTTTGGATGGCATCGCGCAGTTTGGACTGATGTGTCTCTCTCCTCCACATTTGAAGCATATGATAGGTGGTCGTTCTCCTTCCTTAACAACAGGTGCTGATGTTGACGTCTTTCCATCATTGTTGAATCTTCTCTTCTTGAAATTTCCATTCTTATTGTTTTGGCCATGATTACCACCGAAGTGGTTACCATTTCTGGCATGTTGATTTCCTCCACTCTTATTGTCACCGCTTCGATGATTGTTATCACTGGTATTATCATTTTGTCGGCTACTCTCTTTTGGTTGGGTTGACTCATTATCGCACTCTAATAACTGAGCCCTATTAACAACATCTGAATACAAACACAGATTATGAGAGATAAGATATTTACGTATCTCGGGTTTCAAACCTCTTAGAAACATTCGCGTCATTCTTTCCTCATTATCAACCAAATGAGACGCAAACTGGGATAACTCGGCAAACTTGGCTTTATACTGCGAAACGGTCATGTTTTTTTGCTCCAGCTTGATGAACTCTACCTCTTTCATGTGACGAATACTTTCGGGAAAGTACTTGTCGTTGAACAGTTCTTGAACTTCTCCCAAGACATCTTGATCACAGTGTAGGTTGAGCACGCTTTCTGATTCCCACCATGAATCTGCGCGCCTGCATAACATGAAGGTGGCAAAGCGAACCTTTTGCTCCTCGGAGCATCCCAAGACATCAAATATTTTGTTGATCTGCTTTATCCACGTCTCCGCCTTAAGTGGTTTTGGCTCTCCAAAAAACTCCGGTGGTCCCAGTTCCTTGAACTGCTTACAATATCTGTAAGACCCCAACTTTTATGAATAAAAATGAATTTTCTATAATTATCATTTTTAAATATTATAGAATAAATTTGATATAATGTTATAATTGTGGGTAATATTTATAAATTTTGCAAAGTACGCAAGTTGGTTATAATATTCGATTAGTCGGGGAATATTCGTTTTAAAAGGGAATATTCGTACGACGACACAATCATTGGTGGACCCCACAATAGAATTATTGTCGGATTGAGAAAACGACAAAAATATTTTTATGAAAATAATTGGCGGAAGTTTTACTGTTAAGCTGTTGAAACACCGGTGTTAAAAGTACAAGAATCTGGCGTGGTGGCATAGAAAGCGACACGGTATTGATTATTGATGCTTACGTGAGAAGTCATAAAGTTTTTTCAATTATTATACGATATTTTATATATTATTAAATCAATAATTGAGATGACAGAGTTATTAATATTATTATTTACAATATTAACGATGTTCAGAAGTTACTTGAGGAGAGGTTTGGTCACCTAATTAATTGGCATGATAGGGAGAAATCCTTATTGGAAATCCCCTCTTTTCCGGAATGACAGTCGATTAATATTGTGAATTATAATAATGATGATAAATGTTGTTAAAAATATTGAGAGGTTTTTTTTATGAAGTATTGGATGTTATTATATGGACCCCCAATTACCCATTTTTCAAAATAGTCGGGAGAAGTTATCTCAGTTTTGTTTATTATATATATATATATATTTAAGTTTGAAAACGTGGACAGAGGGAGTAAGATGAATTCACGGGTTTTCCACCCGTGATTTTTTTTTCTTTGCACATGTTATATATATATAATATATTATATTTTATTAAAAAGTTGTGTTTTATTAGAATATTTTATGGACTGCCCGATTAAAAGTAAATCAATCTGGACCGCTCATGAATTAGCTACTATTCAGTCAATTCTTCTACAAATAGAAGTTCATTCCTTCATTATTTCTTACGAATTCACTGAAACTCTAGAGAGAGAAACTGTAGAGAGAATTATTCTTCTATCTTGAGCGTATTTCTTTAGCGTTTAAGAAAGCTTTGAGCGCAGAGTGCAAGTTTCTTCAAGTATATCCCCGCCCTATTTGAGTACTCTTCTTTATAAGGTAGGGGTATTATTTCTTTGTATTCATGAAGAGAACTTCATTATTCCATTCTTTATTATTTTGTTGGAATAACTTTGTGATAATGCTGCTACCCTATACATGGTGAAATTCTTACATTATTCCATTCGTAATATTCATTGGAATATCACTGCTCGTGCGTTCTGTGGGACTGGTAAAATCTTTATTATTACTGTTGGAATATCACATGCATGCGTTTTACATGGGACACTGATTTAATCCTTATTATTCATTGGAACATCACATAGGTGCGAATTTTGCCTAACTTTGGTTCCGTTATTTATTATTCTGTTGGAATAACTTTGTATATGGGAAATCACGCATGCATGGTGATTTCTTTTGTTATTCCATTCTTTATTATACTCGGGTTGGTTAAAGTTTTAACTTCTATACTCCATAAAATTAGTGGAATATTCTTGATATTTGCGCTTCATGTAGTATCTTTTCATGGAAATATTCTTACGAGCATTCTTGAATTTTACTCTACAAAAAAATATCATGTTAACAATTTGGACATTATTAGTTCCTGAATAAATTAATTCTTGAACTTGTTTTATTGAATTCTTATATCATTGTCATCATCCTCATGTTTATATATTTTTTTTAAAAGTCATCTACAGCTTTGTGAGTGCATGGATGGACTTGGTATGATTATGACCGAGGATTATTGATTGTAATCATAACCGTAATGTTACAAATAATGTGGTAAAAGTCCTCGTTGGCCCGTAGTGCATTGATGGACAGTTGTTGGCATGATCATGACGATTGATGAATACACGGATATCCTTGGCCCGTAGTGCATGGATAATTTGTGGTTGTGATCTTATGAATATCCTTGGCAGTAGTGCGGGGATGAGGTGGATTATTTATTGTTGAGTCCGAAGCGATAAAAGTGATGAAAATCTTTTAAATCATAAAAGATAGTAGATTTTATTCTCTACTTGACTCTTTTAATGGATTGCATGTTCCAGCTGCGATTAAACTTGATGTCTATTGTATTTTATCGGTTTAACCTTTGTTGAAGACTAATGATAATTTATTACGCATTATCTTAGTCATAATATTTCTTCTTGGGCTAGTTGAGCTCACCCTTTCTTTCTTTATTCTCTTGGAAAATGAGAATGTAGCGGGACTAGTCGGGGAGCGGAGTGACCGGTCCAAATGATAGTATTAGTAGTCCCTCACTATTACATTAAATAGTGTGACAATAAATGTAATGAGGACTTATTACGAGAGTGGATATTGTCTAGAAGACAATATTTGTATTAAAACTCATAAATTTCTTGTTGTATATTAAAGATTGTATTTGTATTACATACCGTGTATTTGGCGACTCGAATAGGTGATGTATACCTATTTTGGGGTGTCGCGGTTAGTATCAAAGCTTAGGGATATGATCCTGGCTAAGATGTGAGACAAGAATTAGGAGGGGAGAGACGGGGAATTCCTTCGCTAGTATGACCTACTTAAGTTTATTTGGTATTTAATTGGTCTGTCAGAGTATAGGGATAATATGTGATATGTTAATTAACCCTGTTTTGTGGTAGTATTTTAAAATGGCATCCAAGAATGTTGAGAACATCAATGGAGCACAGGAGACCGTTGAGTCTCCATAGATCAATAACCAGGACAATATGCATAAGGAAGGCGACAATCCTCATGCAAACAACAACACTGACCAAATGATGAACGATGGAATGTTCCGAGGCTTCATGCAATTCATGCAACATCAGGAGAGAGCGACTCCTGTCCAAAATGTAGGTGGAAACACTGGCAACTCTCGGACGGTCACCGCCAAATAGTTCAAGGAGCTGGGACCACCGGAGTTTTTTGGAGAGCCAAAACCACTTAAGGCGGAGGCGTGGATAAAAGCAGATCAACAAGATATTTGATGTCTTGGGTTTCTCAGGAGAAAAAGGTTCCTTTTCCACCTTCGTGTTGTGGGCGGAGGCTGATTCTTGGTGAGAATTTGTAAAGCGTACTCGACTGCCGTGACCTTGAATATGTCTTGGAAAAAGTTTCAAGAAGCATTCAACGACAAGTACTTTCCGAAAGTATTCGTCACATGAAAGAGGTAGAGTTCATTAAAGCAGAGCAAAACAACATGAGCGTCGCAGCGATACGAAGCAAGTTTGCCGAAATGTCGGTTTGTGTCCCA
The DNA here is from genome assembly GCA_020205615.1 of Panax quinquefolius. Taxonomy (NCBI): domain Eukaryota; kingdom Viridiplantae; phylum Streptophyta; class Magnoliopsida; order Apiales; family Araliaceae; genus Panax; species Panax quinquefolius. Next base: position 11,873,187 of record CM035163.1, read on the forward strand.
TTTGGTTGATAATAAGGAGAGAATGACGCGAATGTTTCTAAGAGGTTTGAAACACGAGATACGTCAATATCTTATCTCTCATAAAAGCGTGTTTGTATTGAGATATTGTTAATAGGGCTCGATTATTGGAAGCGATAATGAGTCAACCCAAACAAAAAAGAAGCGGTAAAAAAAATGATAATACCGGTGATAATGATCATCGAGCGGTGACAATAAGCGTGGAGGAAATCAACATGCCAGAAATGGTAACCACTTCAGTGGTAATCATGGCCAAAGCAATAAGAATGGACATTTCAAGAAGAGGAGATTCAACAATGATAAAAAGACGTCAGCATCAGCACCTGTTGTTAAGAAAAGAGAACGACCACCTATCATATGCTTCAAATATGGAGGAGAGGGACACATCAGTCCAAACTGTGCGATGTCGTCCAAAGCATGTTATAATTATAGAAGAGAAGGTCACCTAGCCCGATTTTGTCGTTCACCGAAGACAAGTTCAGCTAGGATGGAGGCACCAAAAGACGCCCCAGAGAAGTCAAAGCCAGTAGTGCAAGGGAGAGTGTTTATCGTGACCTCCCAGAAAGCAAGGAACCCGAATGAGGTCATCACGGGTAAGATTATTATAAACTCTAGCGAAGTTTATACCTTATTTGATACTGGTTCTACACATTCCTTTATTTCTCCTACTTGCGCTCAACGTTTAAATTTGACTATGGAGAAATTGGACTTTGACTTATCTGTTGAAACTCCGTTGGGAGAAACCTTCATTACATCCACTGTTTATAAGTCTTGTTTGGTTCAAACGGTATCCTCACATTACCTGTCGATCTTATTTTATTGAAAATACTTGCATTTGACGAATTCTAGGGATTGATTGGTTAACCACTCATAATGCAAAAATTGATTGTTTTCGTAAGGTTGTTAGCTTTCATATTCCTAACCAACCTATTATGCGAATTCAAGTAACCAAACCATTATAATCAATCTTTGTCATCTCAAGCCATAAAGCTATTCGTTTATTGAAAAGCGGATGTCGAGCTTTTCTTAGCTCGTGTCACGGATCTAAACAAAAATACATCGATATTGAATGATATTTCTATTGTTAATAAATTTCACGACGTATTCCACGAAGAACTTCTGGCCTACCCCAGGCGTGAAATTAAATTTTGTATCGACCTTGAACCCGATATAAAACCTATTTCCAAAGCCCCATATCGAATGGCTCTATTGAACTTTAAGAGTTAAAGACCCAATTGCAGGAATTGTTAGACATCGGTTTCATTCGTCCTAGTACTTCTCCTTGGGTGCTGCTCCATTCTATTCGTGAAAAGAAAGATGGGAGTATGCGACTTTGTATTGATTATCGGGAGTTGAATCATGTCACCATCAAAAATAGGTACCCATTGCCACGTATTGATGACCTGTTTGACCAATTGCAAGGCGCCAAATTCTTTTCAAAGATTGATCTTCATTTTGGATATCACCAATTGAAGATTAGAACCGATGACATTCCAAAGACGGCTTTCAGAACTCGGTACGGGCATTATGAATTCCTAGTCATGTCTTTTGGATTGACTAATGCTCCTGCTTCCTTCATGGATATGATGAACCGAGTATTCAAGGAATATTTGGATCACTTTGTGGTCGTCTTTATTGATGACATCCTTATTTATTCCAAAAGTCGTGAAGATCATGAGAAACACTTGAGGCTGATACTCTAAAAGCTTCGTGAATATAAGCTTTATGCCAAGTTGAAGAAATGCGAGTTCTGGCTTGAGGAAATAGCATTCCTTGGGCACGTGGTATCAAGTCATGGAATATATGTTGACCCGGCAAAGATTGAAGCCATTCAAAGCTGGGAACAACCTAAATCGATGATCAAAATCGTAGCTTTCTCGCTTAAATTTAGTTACTATCGGAGATTCGTAGAAGGTTTTCTCGAATCGCTACTTCATTAACTCAGCTGACTCAGAAAGATACAAAATTCGGTTGGAGTGAGGAATGTGAGAAGAGTTTTCAAGAACTCAAGAGAAGACTCATTTCAGCACCTGTTCTGACAATACCATCTGGCTCGGAGGGATTTGTTGTAAGACCCCGAAATTTTTTAAATAAAAAGGAATTTCCTTTATTTATTATTTTGAAATAGTAAGGGTGGATTTGATTAATGTGGATAGTTATGGGTAAAATCATGCAAATATTTGAATAAGCAAGTGGTTATAAAATATTCGTTTGGTCGTGGAATATTCGTCTTTGTCGGGGAATATTCGTATTTACCATGATCTTTTGTGGGCCCCATAATGGAAAGCGATTGGATGAAGAAAGCGACAAATATAAGTTGTTTATAAATAACTGCAGCGTAGTTATTCACAGATTATCTTGTTGAAATACCGTTGGTTAAAACACACTGTCACGCGTTGTTGAACAAGAAGCATTTGCGGTATTGCACCAATTATTGATTCTTACGTAAGAAGGCTTTACTCAATAATTGTTACATGAATTACTATTTAGTATTTTATTTTATTGATTCAATAATTGTTGCGTTGATATTTTATATTCTTTGTTGTTTTGATAATTGTCATTACGAGTATTTTTTATTATCGAAGCAATAATTCATATTATCTGAATAATATTATTAGATAACATTATTGGCAATGTCTAGAAAGTTACATCTAAGGAGAGGTTTGGTCACCTAATTGCTTGCGCCAAGATGAGGAGAAATTCTTATTGGAAAGCCCCTCTTTCCTGGGAACTGCCTGGTTGTCAATATTGTGATTCTGTAATATTATTTATGAATAATTAATTATTGATTCATATGATGAGAAAAATATTGATTTTATGTGGATATAGATGGAGAAAAATTTTAAAATGACAATTGTTGAAAATTAATATTTTATCTTTTACGATAAAATAATTCATTTAAATATATTATTTTAATAATATATTATGGTGATATTTTACAAGCGAATGTGGGATATATGAGTATACGAGGAGGAAGAGTATTTTTGTTGCAATAAATGTTTAAAACATGTTAAACATGTCGGTGAACCCCATTTATTGACTGAAATTTGATTATAGCTTGTAAAATCGTCCGTTTATGGATTTTGGTTAATTTTTGTTTGGAATTTGGAAAAACTTCCTTCTGCAAAGTTGTAGATAATGGAATTTCCTATAAAAAGTCGCGAGATTCGAATTTTCTGATAAAAGGGCTATTTATTATGAATTATTTAAGTTCCGAAGCTCCGAAATAATTGATTTTTGGAAGTTTTAATTATGTTTTTTAAGAAAAACGTTTTTTATATGTTGTAGGCATATTTAACATGTGCATGGTGGCTGAATTCAGATTCAAGATGTGGGCGTATGAATTTTGTTTATATATAATATTATTATATTTAATTTTTTAACGCTTTGGTGTTACAAGCGATTTCTATAAATAAAGGTGCTTAGGTTAGAATTGAAAATCACACCGAAAATGAAGTTTTCTCTATATTATCGAGCGTATTCTTGTGAGTATTTTGAGTATACTTTGAGTATTGCTATATCACGGTCTTGAGTTCAAGTCATAGCTTTATATCCTGTTTTTACCTAAATCTTGTCTTTTCGAGGTAAGGGATGTTATTTTCTTCTCAAATGATATTATTTCTTCAATATCATTATCTTTGAAATATTGGTTGAAACTTTTTATCAAATTTAGAACTTTTCCATATCTGGGGTTACTTATTCATTGAGATTCTACTATTCATGAGTTCTTATTCACGAGTTACTATTCACGAGTCTTATTCACTTAAGCGTGAAGATGTTTTTTGTGGAATTTCTATCTTTTGGTGTCTGGAGTTACTATTCACGTATATCAGACTATTCACGATATCTGATACTATTCACTTATCACGGCCTTTATTCATCGAAAAATGAAAATTTTTCTTTTCATCCAAAATATCTATTCTGGATACTAGTTTTGATTGTATCCATGTTTTGATCATTCTTGAATTTTACACCACTGTGATTATTTTTGTGGTATTTTTGGGACATGGATAAAACAAAGTACGAATCCTTAATCCTTAATCCTTGTCATTTTGTTTCACTGGATTCGTTTCTTTAAAAATATTTTTCATCATCTTCAGTTTTAAATGATGATATTATGGAATATCTTTGGCCTGAGTGCAAAGATGAATGATTTCTTGATGAATATCTTTGGCCCATAGTGCAAAGATGAACAGTGTTGAGATGAACATGACCGATCGATGAATATCTTTGGCCCGTGAGCAAAGATGAGCAGTGTTGAGATGAACATACCGATCGATGAATATCTTTGGCTGTAGTGCAAAGATGAATATTTGATTCGAGATATATATTGATTGATGTTCTGAGGATAAAATATCGACGATGAACTTTTAAATTCATATATAGAAGATAGTAGTTTGCATTCTCTACTTAACTCTTCTAATGAATTATTATTTCATTGCGAAGATTGATTTAAAAGCGGTTGTCTATTGTATTCTATTAGATTTTTCCTGTTGAAGACTAACGATAATTTGTTGTATATTATCTTAGTCATAATATTCTTTCTTGGGCTAGTTGAGCTCACCCTTTTCCTTTTTGTTCCATTTTCTTCTCGGGAGGCGAGAATGTAGCGAGTACTAGTCGGGGTATGGAATGAAGGTTCTTAGAGAGTTGTTTAGTAGTCCTCACCATTTTGTAAAATAATGTATCAATAATTATGATGGGGATTTATTTGCGTGTGGATATTGTCTAGATGGCAATATCTGTATTTAAACTCACAGTTTATATGGTGTAATAATAAAGTTGTAGTTATTTCTGTACCATGTATTTGGCGACTCAGAATGGGTTGGATGGAATGGACCTATTTTGGGGGCGTCACATTTGTCATCTACAGTGATGCTTCAGGCAAAGAGTTAGGATGTGTTCTCATGCAACATGGGAAAGTCATAGCCTATGCCTCTCGATAACTCAAAAATATGAGAGGAATTATCCTACTCATGATCTAGAGTTGGCAGCTGTTATTTTCTCACTTAAAATTTGGAGGCATTACTTGTATGGGGAGAAAGTGGAGATCTTTACGGATCATAAAAGCCTCAAATATCTCTTCACTCAAAAGGAACTCAACATGCGACAGTGACGTTGGCTTGAAATGTTGAAAGATTATGATCATACCATCCAATACCATCCTAGAAAAGCGAACGTGGTAGCTGACGCATTGAGTAGAAGATCATATGCGGGTACGAGTGTGATATTGTCAACACAAAGGCCCACTTTGTATGACTTGCAAAGGATGGAGATAGAGATAAAGACTCCAGGGACCCATGTGATGATGGCGAATATACGAGTTGAACCAGACTTTTAATCGATAAAGTTAAAGGCGCTCAAACTACGGACTGGTGATGTGTATGAGGAAGAAAGTGCAAGAAGGTGCTATCTGCGAAAGCAAGAATTGATGAAGAAGGAATACTTGAGTCAACTCTGGACTTTGTGTTCTAACGACCACGATTTAAAGTATTAAATCATGATGGAGGCGCGACACACACCGTTTGCAATCCATCACGGGAGTACCAAATGTATCGTGATCTTCAACATACATTTTGGTGGGGCAATATGAAGAGGAGATACCGTTTATCTCAAGGTGTTTAACCCCATCAACGAGTCAAGGCGGAATATCAAGTACCAAAAGGTCCATTGCAGAACCACTTGAAATTCCGTGAATGGAAGTGGAGACACATTACCATGGATTTCATTCTTTGGTTTTCCCAAGGTTTCTCAAGGCATAGATGCAATTTGGGTCATTGTTGATAGATTGACCAAGTCCGCTCATTTCTTACCTATAATGAGAAACTTATACACTTGAACGTCTTGCTCAGTATGTACATAAACGAGATGTAAGATTGCATGGTATGCCAAGTTCCATAGGTTTCGATCGAGACCCAAGATTCACTTCAAGATTTTGGGTTAGTTTGCAAAAAGCTATGGGCACTGATTTACGATTTAGTTTGGCATATCATCCTCAGACGGACGGACAATCAGAGAGGACTATTCAAACTCTTGAAGATTTATTAAGACTCGGTGTCCTTGACTTCAAGGGAAGTTGGGACAAGTTCTTACCATTGGTGGAGTTTTTCTACAATAACAGTTATCAAACAAGTATTGGCATGGCTCCATTCGAAGCGTTGTATGGAAGAAAGTGTCGTTAGCAACATTGTTGGGACCGGAGTTGGTACGTATGACCACGGAAAAGATTCAAACGATCTAGCATCGTATAAAAACCTCACAAGATCGACAAAAGAGTTATGCTGATCTTCATCGAAAGGACGTGGAATTCGATATTGGAGATCATGTGTTGTTACGTGTTGCTCCATGAAAAGGAGTTACGAGATTTGGAAAGAGAGAAAAGCTTAATCCTCGATTCATTGGCCCATTTTTAATTCTCGATCGAGTAGGGACTGTAGCCTATAGACTTGCTTTACCGCCAAGTATGTCTCGTGTTCATAACGTTTTTCACATATCCATGTTACATAAATATGTGAAAGACCCGAACCACATTATTGAGTTAGAACCGGACGAAATAGCGGAAGATTTAACGTATGAAGAGGTTCCTGTTCAAATCTTGGATAAGAAGGAACATATTCTACGCTCCAAGGTTATACCTCAAGTCAAAGTTTTATGGAGGAACCACGATGTTGAGGAAATGACACAGGAGTTAGAATCGAAATGAAATCAAGGTATCCTTACCTCTTCGACATACCGTACGCACTCTAATTTCGAGGGCAAAATTTCATAAGAAGGAGAGATTGTAAGACCCCAACTTTTATGAATAAAAATGAATTTTCTATAATTGTCATTTTTGAATATTATAGAATAAATTTGATATAATGTTATAGTTGTGGGTAATATTTATAAATTTTGTAAATAATGCTGTGAGTTGGTTATAATATTCGATTGGTGGGGAATATTCGTTTTAACGGGGAATATTAAATGACGACCAAGACAATCATTAAGTGGACTCACAACGGAATTATTGTCGGATTGAGAAAGCGATAAAAATATTTTTATGAAAATAACGGCGAAAGTTTCTACCGTTAAGCTGTTGAAACACCCGGTGTTAAAAGTACTGAGAATATGTGGTTAGCAAGTAGTATATACGATATTGATTATTGATGTTTACGTGAGAAGTCACTCGATTTTGTTCAATTATTGTCGATATTTTATATATTATTAAATCAATAATTGAGATTGCGAGGTTATTAATATTATTATTTGCAATATTAACGATGTTCTGTAAGTTACGCCGAGAGAGATTTGGTCACCTAATTGCGTGCTAATAGGGAAAATCCTTATTGAAAGCCCCTCTTTCCCTGAACGAATTTGGTCGATTAATATTGTGAATTATAATAATGATGATAAATATTGTTAAAAATATTGAGAGATTTTTTTATGAAGTATTGGATGTTATTATATGGATTTCATTTATCCATTTTTTTAAAATAATTAGGAGAAGTTATCTCAGTTTTGTTTATTATATATATATATATATATATATTATATTTACGTATAAGGTTTTGTTGGTTTGTTTAAGCAGTGTCCCATAACACTAGTTACTTAATTCCTCCATCCCCGTTCAATGGGTATAAGAATTAGGATGTCAAAAAAAAAGAGGACACAAATCCAAATCTTTAAGCTAAAATATTATTAATATTATTTTTACTAATTTTTCACTTTTTTTTAGTTTTATTTTTTTGAAAAGGAAAAAAAATTAAAAAAATGGAAGAGATGATGAATATATAAAGCTGAATTGGGCCAAATATCATGTACTTTAATTTACATTCATATTATGCTGTTGTATATAAAGCAGTTTTGGAGGACCTGATATATGATGTCAATTCCTAATTTTGTGTCAGGCTTAACTTCTTTTTTTTTTCTTTCCATCTCTTCTCTGTAGAATTTTAGACATATTATTATTTTTTCCTTTTTAATTTTAATTTCTTTATTTTTCTAGTCTTCCAAATTTTATCTCATATAATTTAGTAATTTATACACGCAACACGTGTCACCACCTAGTGCTATTATATATAATTTTTTTAAAAAAACAAATATTTTCACAATATTTTTTTTGATATTTCCGAAGTGATTTAATCACCACTGTATTCTTTGTTAAATTCTATTTGGGCAAACATAAATGGGCCGCATTGTAAACTTCTCATGATCTCATCAATGACCCATGTTTAAGAAACTAGTTGGGCCTTTTGGCCAATGTATATCTTCTATATGGACTGTTCCTCTTCAGTTTTAACGAACTCTTCTTTCCTCACGTTATAAAACCGTCTTATTATATGTTTTCTTGCATTTTACTTGTTCCTTATACGTGTGGAGCATTCATTATCATCATGCATTCTACATTAATTCCTGTCTACGGACAAACAAAACAAATTATGGTCCGTATTAATTGTTAATTATTATAATTGATGGTAAATAAACTACTTTATTGGACTATGCTATTTACAAGTAAGTAATTAATCATATAGTTGTAATTAATGATACTAATTTCATATATAGCTACTAATTAAGCTAACACTTTATTATTATTATTAAGGTTAAACGTGAAACAAAAATATAGTTATAAATTTTGAAAATGAAAATATAAAAAAAGTACTATTAATTAGGTGATATAATAATATTTTTTAAAATTTTCAAATAAATTACATATTAGTATATCATGAAAGATAAAAAAAAAACAGAAAGAGAAAACAAAATGTGCAGAATACTCCAAAACATATAAATACGTCAAAGCTACAAAAACCTCTTCAAGTTGGCGGTAGGGTAGGTGTCACATGTTATAAGCTAAGCAACATCAACATGCATGCTTTCCTGACACGTCATCACTAAACCTCCGCCAGGCAGGCCCCAGTCCACTCAGTTACAACGCCCATCACTGTACTATACTCCCCCTCTCGCGAATCACCTGACCTGATCCTATTTTGGAAACGAGCATGTCGTGATGCCAACATCGACGGCGAGAACGGGCACTCTTTATAGATTAAACGGTCAGGATTAAAAGTTGGGTTTGAGAGTGGCGTAAGACTTGTAGCTGACTAGGGAGTTCGTGGGCTCGGTCTTAATGGTGGTTTATCATTCCATCACTCTCTCTCTCTCTCTCTATAACAACATTTACATATATATATATATATATATATATATATATATATCTTCATTGTTTGTTATTCTGTGATCATTCATTCAGCTTTCTTATTCGTTTGTTTTGCGAAAAACGGATCATCCTTCTGGTAAGAAATGTTGATTATCTTCATCAGAAATAAGTGATTAATGCTGAGTTTGATGTATTAAATATCAGATTGTTGATTAATTTTACGTTTTTGAAAGTAATTAACTCGGATTTCAGATTGCAGACTATTTTCGGTAATTAATTATGATTTTCTACCAACATTTTGTAAGTTTTGGTTTTTGACTATTTTGTTGTACTAAATATAATTGGCATTGTATGTAATTCTTTGTGATTAAGTGTCTGTTTGCTACTTTGTTGATGAAATTTATGTAAGAGAATAAATTTAAGAAATATCAAATCCTATAATTTTATTGACATTAAACTTGAGAAAGTGAGGACTTTAGTTTAGTTTGGTGAGGAATATGAAGAGAGAATTGAAAAAGAAACTTGTGATTTTGTTTTAAATTTGAACAAGCTAAGACCAGCTCCTAAAACTTGAACCTGCAATTCCTTTGGAGGAGGATTATTGAGTGTATCTTAACGTGTAAGATGGATATATGAATAAAAGATGATGTGTCTGGCTCACCTGATTCACCTATTTCTGATATCTAGTTTCACCTTAAAATTGATTCTTCTTTTTAACTCATAAACATAATATATATATATATATATATATATATATATAAGCACTTCACCCAAAATCTATATCCTCATTTGTTTCCTTTATGGCGTATAATTAATTCTTTCTTTTCATGGAGTCGTAGCTTTCCTCTTAGGTTGATGACAAGATATATTAAGTATACAATGTTACTTTGAACAATTGCTTTCTTAATTCTCTAGTAGCTTAGGTGTTGTTATCACTGATACTTGAATTTATGGGAAGTGTTACTAAATTGATTGATCAGCACCTTTTTTTTTCTTTTTCTTTTTCATGAAAAACATATTATACTTTGATGTGTTCCTATAGGTAATCATGGGAACCCAAGTGAAAACCTTTGCAGTGGCTCTGTTCTTTTCGTCCCTCTTGATTCCTCTGGTTTTTTCGGCATCAAAAGATGGGTTGGTCAGGATTGGACTGAAGAAAGTGAAATATGATCAAAACAACCGCCTTGCATCGTGGCTTGATTCCAAGGAAGGGGAGTCTTTGAAGTCTTCTATTAGAAAATATCATATCGGTGGTAAACTTGGAGACTCTCAGGATACTGATATTGTAGCATTAAAGAACTACATGGATGCTCAGTATTTTGGTGAGATTGGTATTGGTACCCCACCTCAGAAGTTCACTGTGATTTTTGACACTGGCAGTTCTAATCTATGGGTGCCATCAGCAAAGTGCTACTTATCGGTGAGCTTCTGCATGTTTATTTTTATCAAGAAAACCAAGTGCAACATTCATGACTATAAGCATGAAAAACATCAAAATTGCATTTTGGTGCAGGTTGCATGTTTTTTCCATTCAAAGTACAAGGCAAGCCAATCAAGTACCTACAAGAAAAATGGTTTGTTTTATGTTCTCTTTCATCTTATAAATATAGATTCAATTGGTTGATTCCGTTTCTCTAGTAAATAATTGCTCCATATTTTTTTTCTGGTTAATTTTTGCTTGGACTTTTGACAACGAATAATGTTAATGAACTTACAAGAGAAAAATAAGTGATTGTGTGAATGAAATTCGTGAAGGTATTTAGCAAAAAAAAAGAAAAGAAATTCATGAAGGTTTGACTCTCTTTCCTCCATTGTTTAATTTAATATCTATATTCAATAGTTTAGACAAGTGGTCTGTGCTTCTGCGGTTGTTGTATACTTTGCTATCATGATTTGACAAATGATAGAATAATTGTTATTTAGGAATAGAAAAATCTGTTACCTCAATGTGATCCTTAAGCAGGGTGGTGAAGAGTTATATTGGTTCAATGTTGGTATATTGAACAAAGTGGCTAATCTTAGACTTGAATCTAAATTCTCAAGCTTGAGAGGGCCCAAGCATGGGTTATAATATTTGCTGGAAAGTAAATGTCTAAAATGAAAACTAATATTATGTTAGACCAACTTTTTGAAAAAATAAAATAAAAATATTATGATAGACAAAATTCAATAAACAAATGCCTGACAAATTATTAAAGGAATGGGCGATAAGTGAGAATATATGTGCACAAATGTACTTATGTCGCATGAATTACAGTATATAATACTCGTAAAAAAATAATTATATAACTTTGCAGATAAAGATGCATAGTTCAACTTATATAAAAAAAAGAAAGATGCAAACTCTTTTTCGATGTGTTTGTGGTTTGTCCTTGCATGCCAGTATTCACTCTGGTCCCCTTCACTTTGGAATTCAGTGTGTGCTCGTGTGCTAGTCTGTATTTATGTAACTGACATATTACGCCTGCTCTTTTTCTTTTTCCAATGATAGTCTCACCTGCTTTTCGTTATATTACTGCCTTACTGGTAGATACACTGTAGCAACTTCTATAGTTTTAGTAAAGTTAATCAATAATGCAACTGGTGTTATATTATTGCCATTGTGTGTCAAAATGGTTAACAGATGTGGATTTGGAGAGACTTCTACAAAAAGGGAAATCTGTGTCATTAGTGTGTTTACTTCTTTTGAAATAGTGAGGTGACTTGAATTGTATAGCACAAATCAATAATATAGAACTAAGCGGAGTAACTGACATACAATCCCTTTTGTAAATATTGACCATGTGGATTACATCTGTGTACAATTGACATCCTCATGGGCCTTGTGAGATATAAGTATACTGATTATGTAACTGTTGCCAAAGTTTGTTCTGGGGAATGCCTAATATCATCCATTCTGCAGGAAAGCCTGCTGCTATTCAGTATGGTACTGGTGCTATATCTGGTTTCTTCAGTCAAGATAACGTTAAAGTTGGTGACCTAGTTGTCAAGAATCAGGTAAGTTAGTAACATTGCCCTTTTAAGCAATCCCGTATTCTGTTTACTCATGGAATTGACCTTGTCAGGAATTTATTGAGGCAACCAAGGAGCCTGGTGTCACATTCTTGGCGGCAAAGTTTGATGGTATTCTTGGCCTTGGATTTCAAGAGATCTCAGTTGGAAATGCAGTACCAGTTTGGTAAGTTTGCCCTTAATATGCTTTATTATGTTCTTGGTTGTGTTGAAGTTAAAATACACAGGATATTGGATGTACTAAGTATTCTACTTCTTGAGCATCACTATAGCATTTGTTAAGGATAAGAAGATTTAAAGCTATGTTGTGTATGTAACAGGTACAATATGCTGAAACAAGGTCTTGTTAAGGAGCCAGTTTTTTCATTTTGGCTCAATCGAAACACGCAGGAAGAAGAAGGGGGTGAAGTAGTGTTTGGTGGGTCTGATCCTAAACACTACAAGGGTAAACACACTTATGTCCCAGTGACACACAAAGGCTATTGGCAGGTTGGTTTGTCATGACCTTTTACGTCAAACTGCTGATATATGTTTGGTATATCTTCATTCTTTGCTAACTTTTTGTTCTCATGTTGTTGATAGTTTGATATGGGTGATGTTATCATTGATGGCAAAGAAACTGGTATGCTCTCACTCGGTTTCTTGTACTACGCAACAGGAAAGAAGTGATTGAAGCTAAAGTAGCAACTTATACACCACAATACTTCCCAAAGAGAAAAAGAAAAAGGGAAAAAAAAGAAGAAAAAATGGCTAAATTACCTTCCCTGATTAAGGAAGAGTAAATTTTATGGTGGAGTTGGTTGCTTCTGTTATCCTTTGGTCTAATATCAGCATAAGTTGTCAATGTGTCATGCAGGTTACTGTGATAAAGGCTGCTCTGCAATTGCAGATTCTGGAACTTCTTTGCTAGCAGGTCCAACGGTACGTTTGTGCATCAAGTTTTGTTAAATTTTACATCTTCTTCCTTTATATTTTTTAAGTATATGCATTTTCTGCTATTGGACCTCGTTTATCTTGTGAGAGGAAATGTAGACTTCTGAATATCATAACTCTGTTCCAGAACTTCGATGTACACATTACAATCTCTAGTTTCTTGGTAGTGTAATAGGTGTTCCCCATTTCGGCAATGTTTTCCATGTCTGAATTTGAAGTCACTAGTGTGGGCTGATAGTCTTCATGTTACTAAATGAAGATAACTATGGCTTAATGTCCTGACAGTGGTGCTATTGTAATAAAACTCCTAACTTTTTGATTGTTCTCCCTCTTTTCTCTTACCAATTTTTGCAGACTGTAATCACTATGATTAATCATGCCATTGGAGCATCTGGTGTTGTTAGCCAAGAATGCAAGGCTGTGGTCGAAAGATACGGACAAACAATTATAGATTTGCTTTTAACAGAGGTACACGAACTATTGCTCTATTACTGATTATGATTTGAGGTTTTTAGATGATAAGTACATATATGCCAATTTTAAACTCTAAGTCAGATCACTTGTACTGCATTTTGGTAAGCCTGTATTGATTTCTCCTACTGAACTCAATAAAAACAGACACAACCAAAGAAGATATGCTCCCAAATTGGATTGTGCACCTTCGATGGAGCTCGTGGTGTTAGGTCAGGCTCTGAGCTACATCAGATTACATTTGGTTGCGTAGTTGCTTTCTCAACATTCTTGACATCGTTATAATAACGTTAACACGGAAGACTCCCTATACTGATATTATTATGAATCTTTTCTTCCTAATTTGACCTACTGGTGCTATGAATTTTTATACAGCATGGGCATTGAGAGTGTCGTAGATGAAAGCAATGGCAGGTCATCCGGATTTGGTGATGCTATGTGCTCTTCTTGTGAAATGGCAGTGGTGTGGATGCAAAATCAGCTTAGGCAAAACCAGACGCAAGATCGTATTCTAAACTATGTCAATGAGGTATACTATATATATAAACCTTCTTGTTTCAGTCTTTCTATATACTCCTAATACAATTATACTTCAATTTCAACCAAAACATAGGAGGAAAAATGAGTAAATGAGCTGAATAGTCTTTATTGATTATTATTTGTTAGTAATTTTTTATGGTTCATGCTGACGAGAGTTCTGAAAAAATTGCAGCTTTGTGATGGTCTTCCTAGCCCAATGGGACAATCAGGTGTTGACTGCGCCAAGATTTCTTCCATGCCTAGCATTGCCTTCACTATTGGTGGAAAAATTTTCAACCTTCCTGCTGAGCAGGTATGATCAACCTAATTTCTATTGTGGTTGTTGTGTCCAACTTCCTCCATAGGTCATTATTTATGCAGATTTGATAGGCGGGGAATGTATCATCGTAGTGGGTTTCAGCAATGTTAGATGAACCAATGCAAACAGTTATTCAGATTTGTATGAACAATCACAAAAATCATAGTATTTCACTGATCTATATAATCCAATTAACAAAAAATCAGATGCAAATCCAGTCGGGCCCAGTTTGTCTTCTCTGTCTTTTATTTTAGTAAACCACATTACATTTGATTATCAGTTGAGTATAATAACTGTGAGTTTTTGAACAGACAACATACCTGTGGATCAGTTACTTACCAAAATAAAAAATAAATACATGTGGACTAAATATAATTGGAAGTTATTGTGCAACTTGAATAACTGGCATTTACTTTGGAAATCGAACAAATTGATATACATTTGTACTAATTTAGTTTTTACTTGGTCGTGCAATCAGTACATACTTAAAGTGGGCGAGGGAGCAGCTGCTCAATGCATTAGTGGCTTTATTGCTCTAGATGTTCCCCCTCCTCGTGGACCTCTTTGGTATGCTATTCAATTCCTCCTGATTTATATTGGTGATTCGATTTATGGTTTTTTTTCCAGTAATTTTATAAACGAAGTGGCAATCTTGTGATGCAGGATCTTGGGAGATGTCTTTATGGGTTACTATCACACTGAATTTGATTCTGGCAAGACGAGAGTTGGATTTGCAAAAGCAGCATAAATGATGAACCTGTCTATGTTTATTTGTATCTCTGAAAGTGAAATTCTGTCTCAAATGAAGTCACTAAGCATTACTTGTTAATATATAAAGGATTACTTGTAAATGTGTGGTTTCAGTTCATCTTATTGTTGCGGTGAAGGCAGGTTTTCCTCTTGTTTAATTCGTTTTGCCTGTATGATTTTGCTTGTCATTGAAATTTTGGAAGTGGGAAAATGATGATTATGTTTGGCTTCACACATTACCTTTACCTCTTCAGATGAACTTGGACTATGGGTTCGACATTTTGCTGGCAAATTCTATATTGAAATTCTAGCTACACACACTAAACTCTTTAATAACTAATAACTACACTTGAATAATCGTATTCAAATTTTATTAAGAAATAAGTTGGTCAAATTAAATTAAATAATTTTCTTTTATGTTAAATATGTTTATTTTGCAGGATCACTAAGAATATTGATGACATGCATAAGTTTAGTGAATAAAAAACTAAATTTTGTAATTAATTTTTTTCTTGATTTAAATTTTTTTAATATATCACATAAATAACCTTGAACTTGCATTTATTTATAGGTTGTACCCCAGAGAAGTGGCACAATTTTATTTTTAGAAAAACTTATCTCGTTAAACGACATCGTCTCTATCAGACTATCCCCTTCCAAGTGAAATGACAAACTGTCGGAAATTCTAAAGTCCCACTCCTCTCAACAGCCAGAAGTTATTTTGGCTTTAAAGGATTCATTTGGGAAAGAAGCTCCGAAACCATTCATAAAATTCGTGGCCACCGGTAAACCCAAAGTTTAGAAATTCCTCATGTCAATTTGTTTATATCCATATACCTATATATATATATATATATATATATATATATAATTTATAATCATTTTCTCCTATACATGCTTTCCTTTTGAGTTATGATTAGCTAGCTTTCAGTTTCAACTGAGCTTGTTGAATTGAATTATAGTATTTTAATTTGTCTTTACTTTTTGCAGATGAGATCATCTGAGCCCTAACTAGGTGACTATTGCTTTTGCTTCTGTTGCCAGTACTGTGTTTCTATGAAAATAAAATGTAAATTAGTGATTGTTTGTTGTGGCAAATTTCAGTAGCAAATATATAATAAATTACTGTAAACAACTGTTCTTTTTAAATATGATCAAACCTGAGTATAGATGTATCAGCGGTATAAACACCGAATCATAAGTACAAAAAGTTAGCTTTACTTGATCTGTATTAGGTCAAAAAAATGTCAATATTATTCTTATATCCCTAGTTTGAGATCAGTACAGAATCAGAATTAAGAAGACAATCTGATCATTTGATCTCTAAGCTGCTAAAAGATGCTAAAAAGAAATACTAATAAGTATAAATCCTTGTTTTATTGATGAGTGTTTTAGGCAAGGCTCCATACATCTTTTGGTCAACTGTTTCCTACCTTAATATTATTTTTTTTTAATTTGCTAATTAACTGTTTGCTATCCTTTAAAGGTAATTATATTATGGTTCAACCATGTTGACAGTACACAGTTCCCGAGCTATCTACAAGAGCCAAATATACTTTGACATTAGCACACTGCATGAGGCTACTCCTTGCAAGCTTACAAATGTTAATCCATTGACCACTACTGTACTATCCCCTGTCATTGCAAGGAGTGCTTGTAGTAAAGGTCTGCACAGTTCTTCGTTCTCTTGGAAAGGCTGTGCACAAATTAAGATACATTACCCACCACACCATACAACTTCAAAGAGATGGCTGGTAAGTGATAGCACAGCCATGACACTAAATAATCTTATATTTTATGCTAGTTTCTTGGTAATTCTTTTGTCTTATTAATTGGTGATTTTTTGCAATTGTTATAGTGCCGATTGCATGATTCCACTTCATCAGATGACGAGTATCGCTCATTGCGCAATATAGCAATCAGCTTGTTTAAGCGATACAGAAACTTCATAGACCGCGGGGGAGGTGACAACTTAAAAGTATAGCAACTACTTCATCTAATTTGTTTGTGAGATGTAACTTTGTTTTTTCTTCAAAACAACATGTTTAAATTATGCTAAGCAGGAGTTCATTGGTGCTGGGGTAAATGCGTATGCATTAGGATGCACCGATGAAGGATTGAGGAAAGAACTTGCTGACATGAAGGAATCTGGTATTCGCATTGAAGCAATGCAAACTTATAGTGGAAGCACTAGTTTAAAATCAAAGATTTGCTATGATTTTTCCACCTTCACTATCTTGGCAAGTATTCAACGGGTATCTTTGTACTACTGTAAATTGAGGTGATTCATAACTGAATCTTGAGCAACAACGTGTTAGGATTATAATTATATATTAGTACAACCTACAAGCCATAACTAATCTAGAAAAATATATATATAATTTTTTTTAAAAAAAAGTTTTAAGAGTACTCTAGAGAACTATAATAGTAGAATTTTGTGATCGTTGCGTTTGTGAGTTTGGAGGGATGAGATAGGAAGGGAAAGTATGAGAGGGGAAGAGATGAGAATGAATTATAATTTTTTCTCGTTATGTTTGTGAGTTTTAGAAAAGGAAAGAAGTGATAGAAATTTTAATTATATTTTTATTTGGTGTGATTTTAAGAGGGAAGGGAAGGAGATTTTTTTTTTTTAAACTATATTACCCTTACATATTAATGTAATAAATGACATTATTTATTTTGAAATGGTAATATAAAATATCTAACTTTTCCATCCTTCCCGCCCCTCCAATTCTCCAAATCCAGGGAAAATTTTGAAACAAAAATGAAATCAAATTTTACCTCAAAATCTCTTCCACTCCTCCCTAAAAAAAACTCACAAACATGAAATTTGGAGAGATTCTAATTATATTTCATTCCCCTAAAAAAAACTTACAGACAGTGTATTCACTAGTTCGGTAATGCTATTGATTGAAACAAAATGTAATTCATGGCAATCCACCTCCAGTCCCACCAGCAGCTCCGGCACCATATCCACCGCCAATTACACCACCACCACTACTAACAAAGCCGCCTCCACCAAATCCAGCCCCAACTCCACTGCCTCCAATACCCACCCCAAACCCTCCCCCAAAACCAGATCCACCACCAAACCCTCCACCTCGAATCCCACCAAGCCCAGGAAGACCAGCGCCACCCCCGATTCCCCCACCACCACCTAGCCCCCCGCCACCATAATAAGGAAAGGGAACGTGCAAGACCATTTTTACATTATCAAATGAGCCCTTTTTACTAACAAGGTTCCTAGCATTGATGGTCCAAGCAAGTGCACTAACAAACATTACAATAAGAACCAACCTTGTCATTTTTTAATTCTTGATGTAGTGTAGTCACAATTAAAAGAGGTGTTTATATATATATAAACATTTTAATTAGTGTTTAAGAGAATTGAAGGTGAGGAATTAATTTGAGTGTTGGAAGATGTAAGTTTACATAATATAGTTTTATCATCCATAGCCTGTGTTTGGACGGTTGATACGAGGGTCAACTGCATTCACTTAGAAATATACCACTGCCACCACCAAATTTTGATGACCAACCTAATTCTATCCCAAACATAAATTTTCAAGCTTTCTATCTTTTTTCTTTAAAAAAAAAAAATTACCAATGCATAAATAAAATTCATGAATATTGAAGAAATTATCTATCTTATAATGCCGGACAGGGAGAATTGGATAGTTATTTTTGGTGTAAAAACACCAATATTTTGACTCTTTTTTGGTTTCCATTTTACCCTTTTCATCTTTATTATTTCCTACTCGGATTATCTTTTTACTTTCCCACTATCTTATTATCCATTTTACATGAAATAGTATGTTTGTGCAGGTAATTAATTAACTAGTAAATATAATGTTCGTTACTTGTCTATCCCATGAATTTGAGGCGTTGCAAATAAGAAACAAGAAGAAGATATGACATGGCTGTGGAAATAATGCTATTAGCTCTTCAAAGAATAATCAGTCGATTAATATTGTACTTAGTAAACTAAACCATGTAGAGTCAATCATAGCTTACTTAATTGTAGCATATTAATTTGGTACAAGACTACTCCAAGGATCAAAGTACACGACACCTACTAGTGTCCGAAAATTCTTACTTGTATAGATAGTAGTTCAAATATTATATATCTTCAATATGGTAAAGTCAAATTAGGAAATATTTCAATAAACTTAATTATGATCTCTACCATAATATATATATGTGTGACACATTATTAAAGATTTAAGCAAGAGTGAGCTCCAGAGAGATATCGTTCACATCGGTGGTGGACGTGGTGGCTACAGATGGCTCTGACGCTCGCCAATTTGAAGACGACGACCAAATCGTGCCATCACCATTACTCTTTGTAACCAAAACTTGATCATTGTAAAAATGATCAGCAATACCAAAATCTAGTAACATTTTCTCTTTCCCATTAATGCTAGGATCCTGAATTAACAACAAAACATGAATACTACTACTGCATGTACGTATTTAATATATATATATATATATGTTCTAAAACTAAATATACGTTTTGAATATTCTAGATTTAGTACCCTCTGTCACTGCTAATAAGAATATATTTAAAAAGAATAACACCTCTGGGTACGATAATGGCGCATTTCCATTATAGTATTCTTTCCTGGTTTCATTCACAGCTTTCCTGCAAACATACCAAAAGTTTTACTACAAGTTTTTATTGGCCGTAAAAAAAAACCCATGAAAATGCAATAAGAAAATTTTTACGAACCATGTTACCGGTGTCAAAAGACTCGGCTTCTGTGGCTTACGAGTAATTCCAAAATTTTCATGGGGTGAAATGCCATTGGTACCCCTATCATAGCTTTGATCATATGCGGAGTTGGAGCGAGCCAAGTAGTAGTTAGTTCTTGGAATGCCATCATTCTTCCTTGCTGCTGTCACTTCCGCCTCTGTACGTGCCAAAATTTAATACATGCATACATACATATGAACATATATTTATATATATATAAGTTCCTCATCCATATATCTCAGTCGTCTATTTATGGATCCGTGTAAACGTGTAGTGAAATCTCAATTTGCATTTTAATATGGGAGAGTTATCAGTTTAATTCTGCGGATGGAGACCCACTATATATGTCAATGTATAAAAATACATTCTTTTTAAAAGTAATCTTTGTCAACACAATTAAATTGCGGATTAGAGAGATTTATTTTTACGTCAAATTGTTCGAAATCATTCTTTTTCAGTTTCCAATAAAGCAATCCTTTTCTTTTTAAAAGTAATCCTCGTCTACACAATTAAACTCTTGATTGCAGAGATTTTTTTTACGTCAAATTGGTCAGAATCATTTTTTCTCTGTTTCCAACAAAAAAAATCCTTTTTTAAAAAATAATATTTGTCCGCACAATTAAACTGCTAATTGAAGAGAAATTTTTTAACGTCAAATTAGCTAGAATTCTTCTTTCTCTGTTTCTAACAAAGTGGTCGGTAAATCTTTATTGTTAGTCTACGCGTTGAACTGTCCAATTTTGTTTAATTTATTTAACTATTATCTGGATTTAATAATATTTGCAAAGTATTAGATGAACAAGAAAGGAAGCGGGAGTGAGAGAAAGAGCAAATGAGATTAAGAAAGTTAGTTTTATATAGTTTAACAATGAAATACCAAAATTAATTATCACAGTCAGGAGTATACATGTGATGTTATGCTAAGATTAATTAATATCCCAAGAGTATGAGATCCTCTTATATGTATCCCTATTTTTTCGACCACTTTATTGAAAACAAAGAAAGAACGATTCTGACTCATTTGACATAAAAAAAAAATTCTCATGCCCGTAGTTTAATTATACATACGATAATTACTTTTAAAAAGAAGTTTTGTACATTGACATTGTAGGCCTCCGTCCGTAGAATCAAATTACGGACTTCCACATATTAAAGTGCAGATTAGAGTTTCATTACATCGTTTGATCCGCAAATGAATAACTAAAATTTATTATAAGGATAATGTTAAGTTTACAACGTTAGCTAAAGATAAGTTTAAAACACACACACACACACAGATTGGGGGGGCGTCCGGTAGCCTTAATGATCGGTAATGACCGGTGCCTTTTTTTTTGTTTTTTGTTTTTTTAACCACAATTATGAGAAAAATAAATAAAAAATAATAGAGCAAGTTTGAACAAAAAACTGTAAAAGAAAGTATATTTTGTTTACAGTGTTTTTTTAATAAAAAATATACTTTCTTTTACAATTTTTTGTTCAAACTTGTTCTATTATTTTTTATTTATTTTTCTCATAATTGTGGTTAAAAAACAAAAAAAAACAAAAACAAAACAAAAACAAAGTGCACTTAGGTCATTACAGGTCATTAAGGCACTTGACCGCCCCTTGATCCCCCCCCCCCACACACACACACACACACACACATATATATATATATAAAGGAATTAATCCACGACAAGCGGTTTGCTTTGGACCTTTGTTTGAACAACCAAGTTTGTAGTCGTTAATCACTATAATAAATGGTCCGGATTATTTAGAACAAAGCCCTTGCTGCTACAGCCTCTAGCGACAGTCACCAATTCTCAATAAATATATTAAATTACATATATAATTGCCCCCAAATCAATTCCTATCTTGCCGCTAATGGCTGTTGCGGCAGGCCTTCACTCACGCTTCACAATTGTTTTAAAAAAGTCATCGCAAAACAAAGTAATGTTGTTCACAAAAGTTTTAAAAAACAAAGTTCCTGATAAAAAGTTAAAAAAAGTTATTAAAAGGTGCGAGTAGTTCAAATTTTTTTATTGCGACTCTCAAAAAATATATAATATTTATTTTAAATAGAATTTTTATAAAATACAATGTTTTAGATATCTGGACAACCGGTTGCCACATACACTTTTTTCACAACCAACTCCTCAGTCATTGATCTTAATAAACGGTTGAGATTAGAAGCAATTCCTAGCTACCCTGCCACGTATGGATATATAGAACTAGAAAATTTTTCTAGCTGTAAGAAATTTGTATTGTATAAATATAGCAATTATAATTCTACAATTGAGACTATTGTTGTATACTAATTATTTTATGTCCTGATCAAATTTCCAGTTGACAGCCTCTTATTAAAGAAACAACTTAATTAGCATGTGCAAAACATTAACCTACATATAAACATATATAGGAAACTTTAGAGTGTTAAAACAACTTGGAAAAACAATTAATTATATTTTTCTTCATTGCAAATAGAATGTTATTGACAAATTTCTCACGGCAAAACGCCCTGTTTAATTTGTTCCATATACTTATAGTTTGGTCTAATTTTATTCATGTACGTTTTTTTTTTTTCAAACATCTCTCTACACTATTTTTAAAAATATTACTTTAGTTCTCAAAAAGTTACAACCACATTGAAAAAGTTGACATCACACCAAAGAAAAAATGAAATTTTTTTAAATCTATATATGTGAAACTAATTAAGGACAATTATATCTTTTATGATATAATTATTTCAAATGGTTATTAATCTCTCTAAAAGTCAGGTTTCTTAGTTTAATCAATAAAGATGATCGTCATTAATTTACAAGAATTAAATTTTAAATTCTTGCACATGTTTATTTTATTTTTGAAATATTTTTCAATTAATAATAATTCTTAAGTAGTTTTCACTATAGACTACTACACTATTTAATATAAAACAAAATTAATATCAACTTTGAGAATTTAAAATTTTTAAAATTAACTAGAAAAAAAGTAAATTAATTTTTTTTATTTTTTGAAACTAAAATATGGGAAAAAGACATTATTGTCCTTAATCTCATATGCGGATTAAAAGAATCACATCTCATTTTTTTAATTCCATGTCATATTATTCTTAATGAGATGGTAGAGTTAAAGAACTAAAGTAATACTCTAAAAAAGAGTATAGGGAGAATTTTGTATAAAAAAAAGTACAACTAAAAAGAATTCAAACTATGAGTTGTTTATTCATCATAAACTCTTAATATAAATAATGATATTTTGTTTCAAATATCTGATAAAGTGCTTTTATTTTTTATTCTTTAATATATAATATCAAAACATTTTTAATAAAAAAATTGGTTATAGCCAACTAGCAGTACTTTGCTACCTCAATTAATATAGAGAACTTATATTCTCACAAATTTAAATTTTGATATTTTTACTAGATCGCTCTTACTCATATATATGAGTGAGATTTATTTACTATTCTTTTAAGAGGAACTTATGAAATACTCACATTTGCTTCTGAAAATATAAATATAATATAATTAATTGTGAAGAGATACACTTATAATATATATACATATATAGACGCACACATATTTATGCATGCGCGTACAAAAAGAGCGTACGAGTTAAGTTGGAGAATGAGGTCATCCATAAATTCTAGATGTATATGCAATTATGCATACCTTGAATCATCTTCTCATGCTTCGTGCTTCGATACATCTGTCAATAATAGTACACCAATTTTTTAGAAAAATAATTTTGTAAATTTTGAAATAAAATAAAATCAAGAATTTTCATAACCATTTCCATGAAAGAACAGTAGAGGTAGACATATAAGGACCTGAAGATGACTCTTTACGTGAGATATGTTTAGTCCTTTCACATTCATTACTTGTAAAATCATCTTCGGAGTTGCCCCTACAGCCAAATATATATTTATTATAATAAGAAGAATGAAATCTTGTTATTTAATTTAACAAAAATAAATAGAGAGATCGAAATGAATTAAAACTCACTATCTTCTCCACCAAGACGCTGAATTGCATGCACAAAGGATCTGTGAAGATCATGAGTCCACCTGAATCTAGGCATTTTGGATCGGACATAAGGTCGAACGCTAGGTTTTGAGATGATCATCTCTGGCATGACATGATCCATGGGTAGTTGTTGTGCAACCTTAATGAACAATTGACTAGAATCTTCAGAGTTTTTGGTAAAGAAATATGTACATCTCTGGTGACTAGAATCTTTACGGTCCATTTTTAAGAGCGAAAGCGAGAGCGTAAGCCAGAGTAAGAGCTACAGAGACTTAATTACTGTAATGGTCTTCAATGTCACGACAAACAGAGAATAAATATTAGTTTGTCAATTTTGGTAACTTTTTTCAACAAATGGACCCACATGAGATCACGTGAAAGGCCCACCCCCATGGATATTTCTCATTTCCAGAATAAAATTAAATGTGTAATTAAGAAAAAAGTTTTGAAAGTTTTAGAGTTTAAGTATGACAATTTTAAAGTTTAGGATCAAACTTAAGTTACCTTTTACTTACAATTTTACCCGTCTCTTGTACTTAATTATAGTCTCTCTCCTAAATATATTGCCATTGGTATTACTCATGAAATGCTAATTCTAGATCACTAAATATATATCGTAGAATTAGATGTGCATAATAGGTCGGTCTAGATCCGTTAAATTTTTGGATGTTGATCAAGCCAAATCAGATATTAATTGATTTTGGGCTTGACAGGCCAGATCAGACAAGATCAACTTCTCCTACAAAAATATGACCTATTGAGGCCTGTAAGTCAGGTTAGGCTAAGCCTTAGGCTAATCCGATCAACACCATTTTTTTAATAAAAAAAATTATGCATGTTTGGTCTGCAATGTGTCGACACTACAACAAAAGAAACTTATCAATGACCATTATCGGCCGATCAGTCTTTCGATCATGAGATAAATATCTCTGACCAAATCACGGTCACCGATAATCGTCGCGATAAAATCAGTCATTGGGATGCACATCGTGACCACTATTATGACAAGAGATATCTCGGCGATCGCTATTAAGCGTAGAAATGACAAATCACGATCATTTGAAATTTGAAATCGGCATGGTCGAGGCCAAAGATGACGTGGTCCACGTGTGTCGGTCGACCATTATCGGGTGACCGCGTCATGATCCATTGATTATGCCGTCGCTATCGTTCAAATGACCGCATGCTATCGCCGTTGATATAAAACATTTCTGACCATGATTTTCATTGTTTTTGCGAGAATTCCCAAAAAACTCGCACTGCTTTCTACCGCTTTATCCCAACACACATACACACCAAGATAAACAACATACAAAACAATATAAACATCCATCGTCCACCAACACATACACCAAACTAGTATATAAACCTTTAAAACCAATATGATTTGAATAAATATAATAACATTTCAAAACTTGTTTAAGTAACATATATACAAACATCCAAATAATGAATATACAAGTACAAGGTTATGTCAAGCGTCATCCCTCCTTGATCACCCCAGTAATTAACAAAATAATAAAACAAGTTACAAATATAATAAATATGTTGATCTTTGGTATATATTACGACAATACATACAACAAATTGATTTTTATACCTGTCGCCATCCCCATGTCTTTGTCCTGCTTTGCCGCCATTGCTCAAATTAACTCCTCGGGATCAAGAGCCCCCGTGTGCCTTGATATCTTGAAGATTTCGATCTTGACATATAGCTCTCACACATTGGTAGGAGTATGAACAATTTGGATGACTCACGATTATGGAAGACTGCCCAAAGCAGAGAAATTGCTGAGCCGAGCATGAAGGATGGGCGTCGTCGTTGTCCTTGACTTTTAATGTAGTTCTTCTTCTGTGCAGACGCCTCTCCCACAACTCTTGATCAATAGCGGACGTGGAGTGCCTTCGGGATAAGCGCTCATTCAATAAACGCGTTTATAAGTATCCTGTCATCATGTTAACACTTAAATAGTTAAAAATAATATTTTGTAAGTATTAATAAACAAGATTAGGTTGTTAAAACTTATTACCGCTTATCTGGATAGCCTCAGTGAACCATCACGGGTGGCACGCATACACATCCAGCCCAATGGATAGCCGATCTTGAGACCGAGACTCCTATACAAAAAAAAGACAATATTACTAAGTAAAATGGGATATTTTCTACAATTCATGATTGTAAACATATTAAAACTTGTAAATACGTGCGAGGCGTTGATATCTCAGAATCGTGAAATCATAGCGCACTTGTATGTTCTTTTAGCCTTTTCGCCATCGGATACACCCGAGGCTCTGTTGGTGGCGGCGATCTTTCGTCTTTTCACCCGACTCTCACTCTCCATTGGGCACATCTCGGCCCATATGGATTTGGGGTGCACCACCGAGGCTATGCTCGTGCATATAATCCTCTCCCGGCACGGATGGTCGATCTCGGCATTGTGAATGGCTTTTGTCGTTCTTTATTCAAGTTGTCCTTAGTGCGACCGCGCTTGCTTTTGCGAATAATGTCGAATCATTGAGCACTGCTGGCGTCCTCCCATCTATACTGGTTTACGCAAATAAAAAACAATAATAACATTACTAAATAATTATCCTTTGAATATTATATTAATATTATTTGTCATAATTAAAAAAATATACACAAATTTCGCCCAAACAAAGATCCTTGTGGGCGATAGGTCACTTCATACGTAATCGCAGTGTAGGCCAATTTCGTAAACACGGTTTGTGATATGCACTTGACGATCTTATTATCTGAAAAATCACTATAATATACAACATCAATTAGCATATATTAAAGCAATTTATATCTAAGTTATAATATTTGTGAACATTTTTCAAACTTATACTTATAATACTTATAAAAAATTTGCCATAGTCTCCCTATAATATAGACTAGCCACATGCACGATTGGCATGCATATATGGACATTTCTAAGCACCCAAGACACAAACCAAGAGAAATATACAAATTTTCAATACAATAAGACCAAAATAAAACATTACCAATATAATATCAATCAAAACATTACCAATATACAATAAATGGAATCTTAAATGCTTTTATATAAATGATATACGCGGACGACGTCGTCTTTGAGGAGGGAATGAATCGAATAAGAATCCGATCATCGGGATTAGTAGGGCCTTAGGCACATTATTAGGCCCCACCCATGGCGCTTTTTCTGCATACCGCTTGAAGCCATCTCAGATATTACAAATTTCAAGATGTTATTAGGAGTCATCAGATACGATGAGTACTCTCTTGCCTCAATTGTGTACTTGTGTGATGCCACCATCTCTTCTGCCGCCCATGTGCCCACCAAAGATTCTTCGTAATTTCTCATGAACCCGAAACAAGTAAATGATAGTTTACCATGTCTCCTGTCCATATAATTTACATTTTACACTTTAAACATGGACATCGATCTGCGACTTACCATTCATACATTCGGGTGACTATCGCATACTCCAAAAACACTTGGCAACCAACTCTAAATTCAATTTGTAAGACCTATCTGGGTACTTGACTTTCGTCGTGCCATCCAACTACTGATCCGAATAGAGGTCCATGATTCCACAGTACCTATACTACGTGACAACATTATAAATGTTAACATATGACTTGAGCATACTTATAACCATATGACTTGAGCATACTTGTAAGCATGCATATGATTAACATTTAAGCATACTTCTAAGCATATGACTTAAGCATACTTGTAACCATATGACTTGAGCATACTTGTAAAGCATATGATTAACATGTTTGAGTATCTTGAGATTCATTCATATCAACTAGTGTGCTAAGGCGCCTAACATGTTTTAAGATTATACCCCTCACGGTCCATTTCTATAATCTTTTATGTTTTGGGATAGTCACAACATGATTGAACACAATGAACACATAATGATAATATCAGAAATGATAACAATTGAAAAGTTTCATTGAACAATACCCTAAGATTCCTAATCGCTAAAATATTCCCAATGCTTCCTTCCAATATCTATTTGAACAATACCCTGAAATCAAACTATTCCAATCTAGCATACATATCAATCAAAACATTACCAATAAGCTAATTTCTATATATAGGAACAAATAACACAATCAACCAGAACCAATTCCATAACAACCAAGCTTGGCTTGGCCTGTGAGGCTTGGCTAAGCTTGGCGTAGCCTCGTGTGGCCTCGCGGCCCCAAGCCCAGCCCATCCGCTCTAACATCCCTTAATAGGCTCTAGTGGATCACCAATAGGCTCGTTAATAGTATAAATGTTCGCAAATAACCCGACCAATAAAAAAATTTCTTGAGTCTCCCCGTAATATGGATTTAACCACGCATTTACGGCATGTATATAAGGTCATTTCTAGGAACACAAGACATAAACCAACAATCCATATGAGATACCATAGGAATTGGATGGAAATTATGAACTTATCGAATCCCTATGCTCATAAAAAGAATTACTATCCGCAAAACGGTTTTTAATCTGAGAGTTACTACAAAAGAGTTTTGCGGTATCCATGACATGTGAGGATCAAACTTGTAAACTTTGAAACCCAATCATTTTTTCGTGGGAGCAATTATTCACGTTTTGATTCACATTATGATGTCAATGTCAAGTTCTCGATCCACAAATGATTTTTTCACAATGACCGATATAATTGGTTAAACTACAAACATAAACATGGGATTCACGAGTCATATATCGTGTGCATGACTTCTTATAATAACCAAACTATTACTACCTCTATTGCACAAAAAGAATCCCAAAATATAAATTTTATACTAACTACAATCTAATACATTCATATCCATTTTATCAATTTTGAACATCAAGATTTCACAAAAATCGACTTTAGAAAGTCAAATGGGACTCTTTAGAAAGTATAAAAGTATAGTTCAAGTATGCCTTAAAATCCGTGTAAAAAAAGCAGATCTCAAAAGCTATGATATGCAAAGTGGTACCGAGGGAGTATAATAAAACAAGTAAAATTAGTCCCACATTCATTATAAGAATATACACCCAAAATTTATACTTTGGTGTAATTGTGAATTACCATCATTTGTGAATCCTCCCTCTCATCTAGAAAATTAACAAAATCAAATTACCCCAAAAATCGCAGATTACCCAAATAAATTTTACTCTAATCAAAACTTATAAACCAAACATAATCATATTACCCAAATCGACTTCAAATACTAATAAAATCATAATCATATTACTCAAACATAATCAAATCCATATATATCAATCTAATGCATATATAATAAAATTCATATTCAATATTGAAGCATTATACATTGAAATCAATACCTCAAGGCGGTGGGTGGCAGTGGTGGGCGTCGGTTGCAACAGTGGCGGCAGTGGCTTCTCTCCTGCGGCGTGACCTTCTCCTTCTTCTTCCCCTTCTCCCTCTTCTCCCTTTTCTTTCTCCCTCTTTTTTTTTCTCTTCTGGTTCAGCTACTGTCGAGCGAGGTGTGGCTGATAGATTAAAAGAATCAGCGACCGATAATAGCGACCGCATGCGGTCGCTGAATATTTAATGATGTGGAAGTTTCAGCGACCGTATGCAGTCGCTGATAGTGAGAGGTCGCAAAAAAATAAGGCGCCAACATTTCCAGCCAATTTTTAGGCGGTGAAATTGTAGTAGCGACCACTTAGCGACCGTATGCGGTCGCTAAAATATAACAGCGACTACATTTCCTGCGATACATAAATGGCGGTCACGATTATAATATATCTGCATGACCAGGATGTGCGATTCACGATATTGTTGGTCGCTGTTAGAGCATTTTCTTGTAGTGTGAGTACGCATCTATTTTGGTTAAGTTCTTTACTCTGCATACTTAGATATTAAATACATAGTGTAATATACATACTTGGATATTGAATCTTGGAATTGCTCATGATTAGAGTAAGAGATCTTTGAAGTTGTTCCTCTCCATGATAATTGTATAGCCATAGATGGTTGTTATGATCATGGACCACCATGTCACATGTGACATTAACCTAATTAGGTACCATTTTGACTTCTCGAGTTGATCATATATGGACTCTATATATGGACTCAATTATCGTTAGGTAATGACTCTACGATCGTTTAGTCATGAATTAACGATCACAGAGTCATGACTTAACAATCGTAGAATAATGTCTTCAATCGTATAGTCGTGACTTAATGATCGTAGAATAATAACTTAACGATCATAGAGCCATTACTTAGATCGCAAAATTTAGAGTGACTTCAGTCGTTACTATAGTAGGAGTTACAAGCCAACAAAGCAGGTCAGACTTGTTACGTCGGACCAGACCAGGTTCAAGTTAGACTCAGACCATATGACGGGCATTTGGCCAGACCAGTATATGCCAGATTTCTGTACTAAAAGGGCAGCCTTTTTAAGTCTTCTAGACCGAACTTCACCGGTCCAGACCTTGACCAGTTCGTGCTTTGACCAGGATGGTCCTAGTCTAGACCAAGGCCAAGCCGCATGCCGTAAGCTTTTTGTGCATCCCTAGTGTAAAATCTCAATACTCCCACATCGAAAGATATGAGAAATTTTATTTGTGTAAAAGGTATTAAATTACTAACAATAGTTAGTACCTTCAGTCATGATATTTTTGGAGAGCCTGTGGTGGGCTAAGATGACCCAAAAAGTTACTATTGAGTCATTGGTTTAAAGCCTTATTTGGATGAATTTGATTTGATTCTGATTTGGGATTTGACCCAAGATTTTTTTCTGACTTGAGATTTGACACGGGTCGCTTCATATGGAATGCATGCTAGTGGTATTATCCCACAATGGAGAGAGGGAGGTCCCAGAGGTGGGGACACGAAACCAGTCGATACTATCGTACAATGGCTAGAGATGCAAATATTGTAAACTGTGTGTGTGATCGATTCTGACGAGACATTAGAAATTTATCTGTGAGAATTTGTAATACTGTGCCCACATCGAAAGATATGGAGTACCTTCAGTCATTAACCTTTGAGTGGTGGGTTAAAATGACCTAAGAAGATACTATTGAGATAATGGTTTAAGGTCTTATTTAGATAATTTAATTTGATTCAATTCAGACTTAAAATTTAGCCCAAAATTTATTTCAAACTCGAGATTTAACCTAATTTCACCTAGCATAGACCAGTCATTATAATTCATACTCTTTTCATTCCAAACTAAGTGATAGGTTTGACTAGAAAGTATATATATATTTAATGGAGAAGAGAAATAATTATTTTAATTATAATTCTTAATTGAAATTAATTGTTTTAATATCTTATAAGTAATAATTATCAAAGAGTCTACTATATATATTTATATAAATATACAGACATAGATTTATTTGGAAAAAGGTTCTAAGTAATGTAAACTTTATAATATACTCAAGATATATTTATTTACAAATATTATATTTTGGATTGTACTATTAATCTCAAGTCACATGTTTATTTTAAAATAGACTTGAGATTATTAATCTAGGATAATAAAATAATTTGAAAGTGAGATTATTTAATAATATTTCTAACTAGGTATTATAATCCCTACCATTTGGGACTAAAAATTTGTGAACAAAATAACCTTATACTTTGTTTAAAAAACCGATGAATGTTATCTATTAATATTCAAACTAATGAGAATATGATATATTTGTTATTAGTGTCAAAAGTATAATAAAATAATAAATTTTTATCCAATCCCTTAAATAATCTTGGACAAAACAAACATAATACAAAATTGTTTTAAATTATCTTATAAATAATTTCATAAAAAATAAACATGTGACTAGGACAATTTAATCATAAAATTAATAGTCTTAAAATTATAATTCATAAAAATTAAATATAATATCGAAATTATAATTCTTATAAACAAACATGATGTTAATGAAAGTGCATCTCCTTTGGCACAATATTGAATCTCCTACTTGATTAGCAGAAACTAAATCCAAATACCCGTGTTTTTTTAAACAGAATATTTAGAAACTATTGTACTCCTAGTCTCCTATATAAAAATTTAAAAATAAAACGTATAAATTTTGCATAATAAAAAGTATAGGTGACATACGCAATTACATGTTTTTAAGGAGGAAACATATATACCATAAACCCTAAAATAGCAACATGTATATCACGATAATACGGCCGGACATTATTCAACACACTAGAGGACTTCTAACATACATACCCTTGTTCAAATCAGTTACTTCTAACATATATATATAGCTTGCTTAGTTCATTTCGCATGCAACCCTAAAATTAGAGTTATGTATGTATTCTTGATTATGATCGGTTGAAGACAAAATGGCTGAAACTAACTTTGCATGTCGGGACGTGGAGGAGGAAATGAGGAATATTCATTGATCGATCTACCTTCTGGCATAGATGGATTTGATTTTTGTTCACTGCAGGTTCATCCAGTTTTAGGTGATTAAAAGACAATTTTGCTGTTGTTGCACCCAGTTGTTATCCAGAAAACAAAATGGAGTAATTAATTCGATGAGCAAAATAGACATGTCATTCACTTAAATTCTTGTGGAAAAATGGGAAGAAATTCACTGCATAAGTTGAGGCAAATAGGTCAGGTTCACGTAAAAATAAAAAGACTTTCTAGTGGTTGTGTAAACTGCCTAATAAAAACACACAAATGAATGGAATGTAATACAAAATAAGGGCCATTTTCCAAGATCCTGGAATCAACCTGCAGCTGCATGATGAGATCGTTCATCTCAGGAATATATATTGAACCTTTTTTTGACGAGGTCTCCCGGCACATAATTTAATTTATTTTTCTCAACTTCATCGTCAGCTATCCTTCGATTGCCCATCTAGCCATCCATCAATGCTGAGTTTGAATTGCAGGAATCGAGAGAGACCGGAATGACTTAATCCCATAAAAATAAAAATAAAAATATTTGATTGTTCTGTTTAAATAGAATGAATTCTTTTGATGATTTTCATTTTTAAGGTGTCGTGCATTGTGCCATTCCATACACGATATCTTAAAATGTTGGATTTGATTTTACCAATAAATGTTTATGATTTTTTAACCAGTAGGATTTATAAAAGGAATGAATTCTTTTGATGATTTTCATTTTTTAGAATGAATTCTTTTGATGATTTCCATTCCTTCAATTCAAATATAACATTAATGTTAATTTCAATAGCTACGCAGTTAGGTCTATATATCTCAATAAACATTTTCTAGCTAATAGGCCCTTATTTTTATATTATTACAATTATTTTCTAATTATCATTCCCCATATATATATATATATATATATATCATTGATACTATTAAAAATAAGAAAGAAGGATCATGTTTAGAAATTCAAAATCCACGCTTGGTACTATTAGTAGCAAACTGTAAAAAATAATACTTAGTGTCTACTACTAATAATAGCATATGCTTATTCGATTGGATTTGACTTTACCAATAAATCTTTATGGTTTTTTAACCGGTAGGGTTTATAAATTCTAAACCCTAAACCCTAATTGATAAACTTTAAACATTGGTTTATAAACTTTAGTTAATAAACCTTAATCCATATTTAATAAATCCTAAACCCTTATTTAAATTAACGCACGCTACTAATAGACGCCAAGTATTTTTTTTACCGTCTGCTACTATTAGTAGCGGATATCAATTTTTAATTTTTAATCCTGACCATTCGTTTTTGTTTTTAATAGTATAAATTGTTTATGCCTTATAAATATCCATAGCAAATATATATGGATCATTACTCTCTCTCTCTCTCTCTCTCTCTCTCTCTATATATATATATATATATATACCTAAAATATATATGTAGGGTGTACGTACGTATATGGTGTGAGATTGTAATCCATCACTTGTTGAATGAAGATCTTAGTTTGTACCTAAGAATAGAAAAATAACATCTCAATAGCTAGAAAGAGAAAAAAAAAGGAATAAATAAATGAGAAATTGTTTGAATTCCATCTATATGTCCACTTTTCCAAATTATTATTATTTTTTTAATTCTGAAAATTTCCTGTTTAGACAACACTTTCATTGTTGCTATTTTTATACTTTTTTTAAATTCAAATTTTATAAAAACAGCATGAATAGAACTGTCAACGGGTCGGGGTTTTTTAGTGAGAGAAGGGTAAAACCCAATCTAAATTGCATAGTAATTGGATAAGGAAAAACCAAACATAATCTTACACAGCCGATTTAAATTCTAAACTAAGGTAAACCCAAACCCAACCCAACCCAATAAATATGTGTGGGCTCCAAACCCAATGATGATATGGGCGTGCCGGGCCTAGTAGTCCTAACATGATTACATGAAGCAGATAAATATAATAAAGTTAGTTCAAGGAAAATAGAACTATAACAAGTGGGTCCCTCCTAAATGACATTTTTATTATTCAGTTTTCACTTAGTTTATCTTCTTGTAAAAAATTAGAGGGAATACTATTTTAACGATCATCGAAGGAATACTATTTTAGCATTAGTAGTATTACTAAACGGTGATCTCTCACCAACTTTGGTAGATTTCATGCACGCCGGTCCATTATCAAGACTTTCACCTAAACCTCTACTAAATTAAAAAGAGGTTTTTGAATTATTTTTTATTTTTTGGTGGGGTGGGGTGGGGTGGGGTGGGGTGGGGTGGGGTGGGG
This sequence comes from Panax quinquefolius, assembly GCA_020205615.1. Taxonomy (NCBI): domain Eukaryota; kingdom Viridiplantae; phylum Streptophyta; class Magnoliopsida; order Apiales; family Araliaceae; genus Panax; species Panax quinquefolius. The sequence goes on from CM035163.1 coordinate 11,907,749, forward strand.
TGGGGTGGGGTGGGAGTTTTATAGCATATTCAGTGCAGTTCATTGAGGTTAAATTTCATTTGGATAAAACTTAAAATTTGCTCGTATAACTAAATATAAAATTGATAGTATTAAAAACTTCAAATAATAAATTTTATTATTAAAAAATTATTGAGAAAAAAGATAAGTTTATTTTTTTCAAATATAAATTTTAATTTTAATATTTAATAAGGAGAGGAGTTTTCTACAATCTACAGTCCTAAATTTTAACATCCACTATAATAATATATAAAGAGATGGAGAGAGAGAGAGAGAGAGAGAGAGGAGCGATGGGGTTTGATCCACAACACCAGAATCTAGCACCATTCACTAACGATGGGGCTCGATTTGGCAAAGAAATCCTCCTCCACCCACTGCATACCACCAAACATCACCCATTCTCTCTCTCTCTCTTTCCCCATTATTTATTATGTTAACAATAGTATAAAAAATGATTTTTAATTTTTAATTTTTAATTTTTAATTTTTAATTTTGTATGCACGGGTATATATATATATTTATATTTATGTACGGAACCCTTTTTTTCCTATTTTATCTATAAATCAGCAGCAAGATGCTAATCTATAAATCTAAGCTCTCCCATTTGTTTTTTCAAGAAAAACGAAGACAAGAAAACGCACGTAAAGACTGAATCTTTTTCAGTAGTAAGTTCTTCTCAACCTCTCTATCTTTCTGAAATTTGTCTTTCATCATTTTCATAATATATTTATCCACTTCATTGTTGTATCTACCCAGTTTAAGACATCTCTTGTAGGATGTAATGAAATTTACTATCGAGATCTGTTTCACTCAATTAGCTTCAAATTTGTTCTAGCATACTGTCATTTTAGCAAGGTGTGAATTAATACCCCTTTCTCATCATTATTTGATCAACAGTATCAAATTGATTCCGTTTATCTATTGTTATGTGATAATTTGTTTATCGTAGACTACCAATGGTCTGTCTGTTCAGATGTTATCTGGTATTCATTGAACTGATCAAATTATGTAATGAAGCCCTTTTTCCTTTTTATTTCATGTACTTAATTGACATTTATTTGTTTCCCAAGCACTAACACATTATCTTTTTCAAAGAAGCAAACATTAATGTGGGTTTATTTGCTAATGAGCCTTAGAATATTGCTACATATGATGACAAATTTGTCAGATTATAAATACCACATACTGCATGTGGATACATGATATTGGAGGGAATTAAATGATATAGGAGGGAATTAAGATTGGCCCCACTCTAATTTATTCTATCTTATGGCTTAGAGTTCCACCTAAGTCGCAATCCAATTTCGTCATAGACTTGTCCACATATAAATCATTTCCCTTTTACCCATTTGGTTTTCATTTCAATCTTGGGAACCATTGGTGGATCATTCATTCTAGTTACTGGGTTCTGTTTCTGTGCTTTCTCCTTAGAGACCAATTTTAATATGGTTGTCCTGATTTGAGAAAATCACTATAAGTCGATTAGCTTTTCGAATCAAAGAAGATGAGAGGAGCTGGTTTCTGGCAACTTGGGCAGTCAATCACCCGCCGTCTTGCTCAGGCTGATAAGAAGGCTGTGGCTCGAAGATGCTATGCCACAGAAGCTGATCTCAAGAAGACAGTTTTATATGATTTCCATGTTTCCAATGGTGGGAAGATGGTGCCATTCGCTGGTTGGAGTATGCCGATTCAGTACAAGGACTCGATCATGGACTCTACCTTAAATTGTAGAGCGAATGGTAGCCTCTTTGATGTATCTCATATGTGTGGGCTAAGTCTCAAGGGGAAGGACAGTGTTTCATTTCTTGAAAAGCTGGTTGTCGCTGATGTTGCTGGACTTGCCCCTGGGACCGGGACATTGACTGTTTTCACGAATGAGAAGGGAGGGGCTATTGATGATTCAGTGATCACCAAGGTGACAGATGATCATATATACCTGGTTGTGAATGCTGGGTGCAGAGACAAGGATCTTGCACATATTGAGGAGCATATGAATGCATTCAAAGCCAAAGGTGGGATTGTGTCTTGGCACATTCACGATGAGAGATCTCTTCTAGCCCTCCAGGTTAATATTTCAAGTCATTCATTTTTTCGATTTATTTGAATATCTTATAAAAATAAACCTTCATATACCCTTCAATGTTTCATATTATCTAATTTGAGTGGACCTTTAGATCATAATATAATAGCTTTGGACCTATCCTTCTATATTTCTTGCTTTGCATTGAAATGTCTACTTTTCACTTAATTCAGAAACAATGTCTTAGACATGTGGATTAGAATAATGTATAGCAAAAGTTGCAAGATCTGGAGTAGCATGACAAAAACGACCACCATCATCTGTCTTTTAACCTCCCTATTTACTTAAAAAGTATGTTTATCCATAAAATCACTCCATGATGGGCATATGATTTTCGACAAGAGTTTTTTTATATATTTTTTATTTTTTATTTTTAGAGTTACAATGTGATTTCTCCTAATTTAGAACTCTCTTTATGTTTTTGAGGATTAAATAAATAAAAAACAAAAATATCCTATCTAATGATAGGAGGAACTCAACCAATGTGGGATTAGCCAAAGACAGGCTAAACAGCATACTCTTAGATTGACAACCAACAGTAAAAGAAAGTCATTTGAGCTTATTTATTTGATTCCTCTATCCCATAAGTGATATTTATATGAAATTTATGCACACCTCTGATGCAGGGTCCTCTGGCAGCTCCAGTTCTTCAACACCTTACGAAAGTGGATTTGAGCAAGCTATACTTTGGGGAATTCCAGATATTGGATATCAATGGTGCAAACTCCTTTCTGACTAGAACAGGGTATGTTAATATCTGGTTTCTACAATCAAATCACTAGATTAGCATGGTGAAGGGGCTGCATATTTTCAATTCTTATGGTGACTGTTTTCCATTCATGCATATGGTGATTTGTGGTGTACATTCTGTTCTTTCATTTACTGTAGACTATTGACTGAGAAATGACCCAAGCGTGCTTATCAGATGGGTTCATCTTATGCCTATGTGAACATGCATAAAACCTTTGGTTAAAGAGCAGCTTCTCAGGAGTCTGTTAGACAATAAATATATTTGTTATTGATAAGTAGTCGTAGCAAATAGGTTACATAAGTAATTCCTTGCACATATGATAACTGGTCGTGTCTCTTAACTTTGTCAACTTAACCTTTCTGTTTCTCCTCATTATTCTATTTATTTTTTTCATCATGTTTTATGTTAAATTGATGCTTCAGTTTTTATGATTTATATGGGCAGTGGTCAACTCGTGATATCATGTTGATAATTCTTATTCGATTTATAAATTAGGAATGGGTCATTTTCAATCTCCATAATACTTATAGTTACTTTCTTCTATTGTATAGAAATTTCTAAGCGATGATTTTGGGGTTGGGGGGGGGGGGGGGGGGGGTGTTAACGTTTGCATGCCATGCTTTTTTGACAATCTGCGCAATGTTACACGAGAATGATAACCCATTTTAGGTGTTTTGGAGTGTTAATTTTGAGGGTTTCAAGAGAACTGATCTAGAATATTTATATCTAACTAATAATATAAAGTAACTAATAACTAATACTTTGATCTTCTTCTGCTCCACATCAATTGTCCATAGTACTGTTTAAACAAGAACTACTAAGCTGCTTAGGGATGGGGCTCTTGAAATATTTTACCTATTTCTTTCAAATTTGTTATAGAAATATTCAGTTCAGGACTTTCTGCTACAACTATTCAGACTGGCTCACAGATCACTTGTCTTAGAGTCCTGTTCCATTCAGGATATCCCAGTATATTTTTTGATGGATGGTCTCCATCAGGTCTGAATGTCACCATGGCATGACCAAAAACTCGGTTTCAAAAATGAAAATTAGGATGTCCACAGTGGCGAAGTCGGGAATAATTTTCAATGGGGTCAAAATTATTACTAAGCTATAAATAATTTGGCAGGGTTCGGGGGCAGTGCCCCAAGCCAATTTATATATATATATATATATTATAATGACAATATAATAAGTAATAATATATGGTATATATACACTATGTTGACTCATAATAGACTTTTTTAATCACAACTGTTCACAAGTAATTAATTAATTAATTATTTTAAAAAATAATATAAATTAGATTATTATTTAGTTTAAAATATTATAGAGAGATATACATATATTGAGAGGATACGAGTCATATGTGATTAAAATTTGATTGACAAAGTTATAAATTTTTAATTTTGACTCCGTATAGTAGAAAATTTATAAAATTTTAGTAGGGTCAATTTATATATAATTCTTACAAATTTTAAAATTTACCTTACATTATAAAGCAATTATTTTTGTCAGTGTGGTCAATTGAAACCACAATATTATATGTAGCTTCGCCGGTGAACGTCCATGTGCTGAGAGTTTCTTTAACCTGGAAAAATGTAAACTCTGCGTAGTTTATATTTAAAATTGAAAAGTTCAAAGCAGACCAGACCGACTTTGGCCGCTTGGAACTTGGTGATAAACAACTATATCTGATGATTCTATTCGAATTTGTCAGAACAGTATGTTCGAGTCGTATAAAATCCCTGAAGAGTATATACTAATCATATTCTTCTGAATTGCTTAAAACAAAAATGCTAAGGAGAACCTTTGACACATTGTACTCGTACACAAGTTATCTAGTTTCCCAGTAGATGAATTGATTAGCTTTTTGTTACATGAGCATTTTAGGTACACGGGTGAAGATGGATTTGAGATCTCAGTACCTTCAGAACATGCTGTGGATCTCGCCAAGGCAATCCTAGAAAAATCTGAAGGGAAAGTAAGGCTGACAGGGCTAGGTGCTCGAGACAGTCTTAGACTTGAAGCTGGGCTGTGCCTCTATGGCAATGACATGGAACAACACACTACACCTGTAGAGGCAGGACTTACATGGGCCATAGGAAAGAGAAGACGAGCAGAAGGGGGCTTTCTTGGGGCCGAAGTAGTACTCAAACAAATTGCAGAGGGCCCATCAATCAGGCGAGTTGGTCTGTTCTCCGCAGGACCCCCTGCCAGAAGTCACAGCGAGATTCAGAATGAGAAGGGCGAAAACATTGGGGAAGTGACAAGCGGAGGATTTAGCCCCTGCCTGAAGAAGAACATTGCCATGGGTTACGTAAAATCTGGATCCCACAAAGCAGGCGCCAAAGTTAAGATTGTGGTTCGAGGAAAATCTTACGAGGGAGCTATCACAAAAATGCCCTTTGTCCCCACAAAATATTACAAGCCGTCTTAATTCTTCTTTGGTACTTAAATTGGTACTCCTTGTGAACTAATCTTTACCTCATTTGACATGGTTTTCGATGAACTTGAAATGCTACAAGCAGCAATATTAATTTTCACGTTGTCTATTAGTTATTGGGAGTTAAAACAGAGATGTATGTATATAGTGTTTATGCATGCATTGAGATCACTGCTGTCAAAATAATGCAATTAGTTATCAATCCAAATTACTCGCGGGTTTTATGTGAAGTTAGTGGTGTAATTGCGGTACTCAACCTCCTTTCTTATGCTCTTCTACTTTTTTTTAGACCAAAAAAAAAACGAAATTCGACTCTACATTAATTTGGTAAATTGCACCATAGACGACATGGATGTATCACCTTATAGGAAATAAAGATATGTTTTTCACTAGTAAAAGCAACCGTTATATATATATATATATATATATATATATATATATATATATATATATAGAGAGAGAGAGAGAGAGAGGCCGGATCTTGTTAGGGGCTAGAGACGCAGTTTAAAATCCGGACCTTTTTTTTTTTTTAAACTAAATTTTTTTATGGAACTTGAATTTTTCACATGTCTGATGTTTTGGCATGTGATTTGGATACATATAACAAAATATATACATGCGATGTGTATAGGCATGTTTTGTTATATATCCAAATCACACCTAAAAATCTATTATATGAAAAATTCAAGTTCCATAATTTTTTTATTTTTTAATTGTTTTAAAAAAAGGTTACTGATTTGATCAGTCCTAAATCCGGACTTGATCAAATATATATATATATATATATATATATATATATATATATATATATATATATATATATAGGAAATGATCCATAAAGAAATACTTGCTATGGAGGAAAATTGGGCAAATAGCATCATATCCGTCCATTCTATAAATTAAGGGCGTAGATTAAAAAATAACTCTGCCCTTACGCCAGATCGTCTAGCGTACTCTAGAAATACTATACCCACGTACGCTAGTTTGTCTAGCGTAGTATAAAAAAAAATTGCCAGAATTAACCCCTCGGAGCAGGGAGGAGGGAAAGTAAACCCATAAGCCATGTTCTTCAAAGTAGCCTCATGCAGCTCTGCCGACGAAATCCCCGTCGCATCCATCGAGAAAAACACACTAAACCCCTGCACGTATGCCTCACGTGCCGTCGTCAGTCATTGCCGTCGTCTCGCAGCACAAATTCGTCATCACCCATGTCACGATTACCTCCTCCACCCCCATCTCTCTCAGTCGCTCCTCTAGCCGCGTGTAACGCCCCCAAAATTAGATATACGTCACCCATCTTGGGTCGCCACTTATATGGTACATAAATTCAAATACAAACTTAATTATACATCTGCCGTGTAACATACGACAATACATAAACCGAGAGTTCTAATAGGAATATTGTCATTTAGACAATATCCATACTCAAGGAGTCCTCATTACATTTATTGTCACGCTTATTTAATGTAATAGTGAGGACTACTAATGCTATCTTCGAGGACCATCACTCTTTTCCCGACTCGTCCCGCCTATATTCTCATTTCTTGAAGAGAACGATGAAAGAAAGGGTGAGCTCAACTAGCCGAAGAAGATAATATTATAACTAAGATAATGCGAATAAATTATCAATAGTCTTCAACAATGTTAAACCGATAAAATACAATAGACAACCGGTTTAGCTGCTGCTGGAATATGCAATTCATTAAAAGAGTCAAGTCGAAAATAAAGTCTACTATCTTTTAGGTTTTAAAAGGTTTTCATCAATTTTATCACTAAGACTAGGTTTAATGAATAAACCATAATATCCAATCATCCCCTGCATCTACACGGTCAAGGATTTTCATCAAATTATCAATGGTCATGACTATACCGAATCACCCACGGTCATAATCATACCAAAAACTATCCATCAATTGCATTACGTGCCAGCCCGAGGACTTTTGTCACATCATTTATATCAAGCCATGATTATACCGAATGATCCCCGGTCATAATAATCATACTAAGTTCATCTATGCTGCGTAAGCCAAAGATAACATAATATAACATGAGGTTGATGACAATGACATAATAATTCAATAAAACAAATTCAAGAATTATTTTATCCAGAATTATTAACGTCCAAATTGTCGACATGATCTTGTTTTTGTAGAGTAAAATTCAAGAATGATCGGAAGAATATTTCCATGAAAAAGATCTTTGGATGAAACGCAAATATCAAGGATATTCTACTAATTTCATGGAGTATAGAAGTCAAAGTTTTAACCAACCGGGTATAATAAAGAATGGAATAACAAAAGAAATCACCATGCATGCGATAAAAGCGCGACAGAAAAGTTATTCCAATGAGAATAATAATAACGGAACGGATCGGTGAAATTCAACCAAGCTGGGGATGTTCCACCGAGAATAATAAATGCGAATAATAAATGATGGAACCAGTCCGGTATATAGCATGCGATGCGGGATATTTGACGGTAATAATAAAGGCGGAATAATAAAATGGAACCAAGTCCGGTGTAAAACACATGACGAGGATATTCAAATGTAATAATGAAGAATGTCACCAAGTATAGGGTAGATCGCAGATCACAAAGTTATTCCAACGAATAATAAGAAATGGAATAACAACAGTTCTCTTCATGAATAAGAAAGAATAACACCCCTTACACGTACAACAAATAATATTCCCTACCTTAAAAGAACCTGAATATTGGAAAAGTGAAGTAGCGAGAATATTTTCTTCTTTCTCTCTGTAGTTTCAATAAATTCGTAAGAAATAATGAAGGAATGAGCTTTCTATTTATAGAAAAACCGAGGGTGGCTCTTGGTCTTAATGAAGGGTCAAATGACTCTTGGTAATATGAAGAGACAACTACTATTTCATGAAAGGGTAATTAACCCTGGAACAACAGAAGAAGCAATTAACTCTTGGTAATATTGAAGGGACAACTACTATTGAAGAAGGTAATTACTATTGACGAAGGTAATTACTATTCACAAAGGTAATTACTATTCATAAAGGTAATTACTATTGACGAAGGTAAATACTATTGACGAAGGTAATTAATATTCACAAAGGTAATTACTATTCACAAAGGTAATTACTATTGACGAAGGTAAATACTATTGACGAAGGTAATTACTATTCACAAAGGTAATTACTATTGATGAAGAGACTCTTAGATGATGACATATGGGCCCCCATAAAATAATCAAACTTACCACAAACGCCCTCATAATGAGACTCTTTATATACATCGAGGATTGAATAAATATTACCACAAATCATTTTATTTTTAATCAACACATTTTAATCTTTCAACAATTATTAATCATTTATAACTTGTCGTCTCAATTAATAATATAACATATTATCTGAGGATGATCTTGTGACAATAATTGAATCAATAATATAAGAGATATGATGTAGCAATTATTGTAGTAATAATTGAGTATAACTAAGTGACTTCTCACGTAAGCATCAATAATCAATACTGCAGTGTGCTACTATGCAACCACACATATATTCTTGTACTTTTACCACCGGGTAGTTCAAGCAGTTTTAACGGTAATACCTCGTAGTTATTTTTATAGAAAGATAATTTTGTCGTTTTCTAACCACGACGATAATACTTCCGTTAATAGGGGTCCAATTAATGTTTTGAGCCAGTCGCATACGAATATTCCCGACAAAAAGAATATTCCCCACCAAAACGAATATTTTATAACAACTTGCTTACTTTTTTGCAAAATTTATAAATATTACCCACAACTATAACATTATATCAAATTTATTCCATAATATTCAAAATAATATTTATAGAAAATTCATCTTTATTTATAAAAATTTAGGGTCTTACAACCTCCCTTCTTATGAAATTTCGCCCTCGAAATTAGAATACGCACACGATATGATAAAGAGGTGGGGATACCTTGAATACCTTTATCGTTAAAAATATTAAATTCATCTTCACAATCCAACCAAAGATATTCATTAACAATTCATCTTTGCACTACAAAAGCCAAAGATATACAATCAGTAAAACCAATAATCTTTGAGACGCAACTTAATAGTATCACGACCACAAATTATCCATGACTTCTCTGGCCAAGGATATTCGTGTTTTCAATTACGATCATGATTATACCGAATAATCCTTGGTCATAATCATACCAAGTCTATCAATGCACTACTGCCCAAAGATGATTTTTACCACATCCATGAATTAATATTTCATTCTTTGAGACTCAAATTTCAATAATTAATCCATATCATCGAATCATCCCCGCACTACAAGCCAAGGATATTCATTAGTATCACGACCACGAATTATCCATGCACTACTGACCAAAGATAATCGTGTATTCATTAAGTATCACGACCACAAATTATCCATGCACTACTACCAAAGATAATCGTGTATTCATTAGTATCACGACTACAAATTATCCATGCACCACGTGCAAAGATAATTGTGTATTCATTAGTATCACGACCACAATTATCCATGCACCTACGTACAAAGATAATCGTGTATTCATTAGTATCACGACCACAATTATCCATGCACTACTACCAAAGATAATCGTGTATTCATTAGTATCGACCACAAATTATCCATGCACTACGTGCCAAAGATAATCGTGTATTCATTAGTATCACGACCACAAATTATCCATGCACTACATGCCAAAGATAATCGTGTATTCATTAGTATCACGACCACAAATTATCCATACAATACGTGCCAAAGATAATCGTGTTTTCAATTACGGTCATGATTATACCGAACAATCCCTGGTCATAATCATACCAAGTCCATCTATGCACGTGAGCCATAGATGACTTTCAACATAATATAAGCATGAGGATCATGTCAATGATATAAAGAATCAATCAAATGAGATAAAGGATAAATATTAAACATTTATAATATAATTTATCAAGGATTCAAGAATATCTCCATGTTATCAATCACTTAAAATAATCTTATAATCTAATATCATTAATATTATAACAATATTTTAATCACTTCTTAAATTTATAAACAATTTATTTCAATTGTTTACGCTTTACCATATAATGCATTTAATCATTCAAAATGTCATACTCATAAGATATCATCATCAATGATCAAATCCTCATCAAAAAATACATATATACTCTATATAGGATTTCTAGCCATAAAATCCTATTTTCCAATTTTGTTACTTTACATAACATATTTAACTCATATGTTCAGTATTCAAACTATTTTTATGAAAAATATCAAATCAGTTCCAAAAATATTTCTTTTCCTGGGATTTAGCATAATATAGTCCCATAATGAAAATATATTTTTCTCGAAATTTTTAAAATTTATTTACTATTTTTCAAAAATCAATTTCTAATTAATTCCTTAAGAAATTTGCTACCTCAAGTTTAACTCCAAAAATTCCCAAATCTTGGCAGGACCTTACACATGTTAATGTGAGCCTCTAGTTTAAATTTCATGGTCATCGGAGATGTAGAACTCCGGTTATAGCATTTTTCGTCAGAAAATCCTAAATATTGAAATGGTCATAACTTGCTCATTTTAAGTCGGAATTAGCTCATTTTTGGACACGATGTTCTTTATACCATATACTTTTATGTCCCAAAAGGCCTGAATTTTTCTCACTAATTAAGTGGCCAAAACAGCCCTTACAAAAATGTGGCAGCAGCTTTTTGGACATTTTGAAGTTTTGACTCCTTTGCTAAATTCAGTCCACACGAAAATCTACAACACTTTTTTCAATGATTCCACTTGGATTAGTTAGGTAACTCATAGATCTAACTCTAGGACTTGACCACACTCAAAAATTCAAAATATAATAGGAGATTTGGTCAATTGAATTTCATGTTACGTTTTTCACCAAAATCTGGTTTTTAACTCCTTGTGATTTTTATGAAACTTTCATGTTTTCACATAACCAACATAACTCATCATAACACTTACTAATACCACGTATACCCATGATTTTCATTAGTCTAATGCTTTTATTATGACTTTCATCATAAATCACGTAAACTGTTCATTTTTGTTGAAGAAATATTTGAGGGTTTAAGAAATGGGTTTTGTACTGGAGTCAATACGAAATTCGATTTCATGCTCTAAGTAGGCTAAGAAGTCTTCAAGAATACGCCAGGAAATTTATTAATAATAGAAATATCATTCAAAACTGTGACTCTCATCCAAGACTTGGATAAGACGTCACATTGATACCAACTGTGACTTCTATCCCTTAAACCCAGAGATAGCACCTCACAATGATACCTATAAACTTGTCATCTTCATTCACGATGTCGCCCTCTGAGAAAGTCCGGCTTCGGCATTCCACACAAGGAAGTCAACAACGAAAGGTTTGAGCTCTTTACTTATGGCTCGATATGACAATAATTGACTTTAGTAGTTTGGTTACTTGAATTCGCATAACAAAGTTGGTTATGAATATAAAAGCTAACAACCTTACGAAAAGCATGATGAGTAGTTAACCAATTGATTCCTAAAATCATATCAAAGGCAAGTATTTTCAAAAAGATAAGATCGACAGGTAACGTGAAAGTGTTTATTTGAATCAAACAAGATTTAAAAATAGTAGCGATAACGAAGGCTCCTACTAACGAAGTTTCAACCAATAAGTCAAAGTCTAACTTCTCCGGAGTCAAATTTAAATGTTGAACGCAAGCAAGAGAGATAAAATAATGGGTAGAACCGGTATCTTATAAGGTATAGACTTCGCAATTTATAATTAACTAACCCGTGCTAACTTCGTTCGGTTTACTCACTTTTTGAGAAGTTATGAAAAATGCACTTCCTAAAACCAACGACTTTGTTTTGTCCATATCCACCTTTGGTGCCACCGTCCCAGCTAGACTTGACTTTGGTGCACAACAAAATTGAGCTAAATGACCTTCTCTTCTTGCAATTTCCACTTCTATTATCTTTTTTGCCATGATTACCATCAAGTGGTTACCATTCTTAGCATGATAATTTCCCCACGATGGTTATCATTGTTCGGATAAATTGTTGCCACCAAAGATGATTATTATCGTATTGTTGGTCGTTACCTTTTGTTTGAAGTGAATCAACACTCTCATGTGCTTCATTGCTTATCTCAAACATTTTCGGATGTCATTCTCAAACACCGTCACAAAACAAGGGTTAAATAACATATCACATATTATCCCTATATACTCGACCCCACCAATTAAATACCAAATAAATTTAGGTAGGTCATACTAGCGAAGGAATTTCTGCTCTCCCTCCTAGTTCTTATCTCACATCTCACCAGGATCATATCCTAAGCTCGATACCAACCGAGACGCCTCCCAAAATTAGGTATCGCCACCCATCTTGGGTCACCACTTACATGGTACATAAATTCAAATACAAACTTAATTATACATCCGTCGTGTAACATACGACAACAATACATAAACTGAGAGTTCTAATAGGAATATTGTCATTTAGACAATATCCATACTCAAGGAGTCCTCATTACATTTATTGTCACACTATTTAACAGAATAGTGAGGACTACTAATGCTATCTTCAACACCATCACTCTTTTCCCCAACTCGTCCCAGCTATATTCTCATTTCCTAAAGAGAACAGTGAAAGAAAGGGTGAGCTCAACTAGCCTAGTAAGAAATATTATAACTAAGATAATGCAGAATAAATTATCAATAGTCTTCAACAGTGTTAAACTGATAAAATACAATAGACAACCAGTTTAACTGCCGCGGAATATGCAATCCATTAAAAGAGTCAAGTCAAAAATAAAGTCTACTATCTTTTAGGTTTTAAAAGGTTTTCATCAATTTTTATCACTAAGACTCGGTTTAATGAATAAACCACCACATCTAATCATCCCTGTACCACGGTCAAGGATTTTCATCAAATTATCAATGGTCATGACTATACCGAATCACCCCTGGTCATAATCATACCAAAAACTATCCATCATTGCATTACAAGTTATCGAGGACTTTTGTCACATCATTTATATCAAGTCATGATTATACCGAATGATCCTCGGTCATAATCATACTAAGTTCATCTATGCACGTAAGCCAAAGATAACATAATATAACATGAGGATGATGACAATGACATAATAATTCAATAAAACAAGTTCAAGAATTATTTAATCCATGAATTATTAACGCCCAAATTATCAACATGACATTGTTTCGTAGAGTAAAATTCAAGAATGATCGGAAGAATATTTCCATGAAAAGATATCTTTGGATGAAACGCAAATATCAAGGATATTCTACTAATTTCATGGAGTATAGAAGTCAAAGTTTTAACCAACTGGGTATAATAAAGAATGGAATAACAAAAGAAATCACCATGCATGCAGATTTCGCAGACAGACAAAGTTATTCCAACGTAATAATAATAATAATGGAACCAAAGTCGTGAAATTCACACCGACAGGATGTTCCAATGTAATAATAAAGATGGAACCGGATCCTGTAAAACACATGAGATAGGATATTCCATTGAATGATAAAGACGGAACCAGTCCTGTAAAACACATGCATGTGATGTTCCAAATGAATAATAAAGACGGAACCAGTCCTGTAAAACACATGCATGCAGGATGTTCCAATGTAATAATAGAAGAATGTCACCAAGTATAGGTAAATCACAGATACAAAGTTATTCCAACAGTAATAATAAGCAATGGAATAACATAAGGATTTCACCAAGTATAGGTATGCCACAGATATACAAAGTTATGTATAGGGTATGCCACTTTTACAAAGTTATTCCAATGTAATAATAATAGTGAATGGAATAATGTAAGTTCTCTTCAAGAAGAAAGAATAACACCCTCACCGTAAAAGAACCTGAATATAGAAGTAGTGAAGAAGTTATAATATCTTCTTCTTTCTATAATTTTCTCTATAGCTTCTCTCTCTATAATTTCTCTCTAGAGTTTCAATGAATTCGTAAGAAAATAATGAAGGAATGAGCTTCTATTTATAGGAAAATGGAATGCATATAAGAATTAATCCATGAACGGTCCGTATTGATTTACTTTAATCGACGGTCCATATTTAAAGAAAAATCTTTTAAATAAAATATAATATATTCTATTTATATAAAAACATTTTATTATGCAAACACTATGCAATACTATGCAAAACACTACGCAAAAAACACTACGCAACACTACGCATAATAAAATATAATATATTCTATTTATAGAATAACTTTAATAAAGTATTCTATTTTATATAAAAGATGTTTCGCTTTTATTATGTTAATAATACTGAATAAAACAAAACGTCATTATCGCTATAATAATTCATATTATTAATCGACAATAATGGAATCAAACCGAGTGACTTCTCACATAAGCATCAATAATCAATACCGTGCTACTATGCTTAACCACACGTGACATCGTATTTTTACTACCGAGTAGTTCAACAAGAACCAATCGTAAAACTTCCGTCGTTATTTCAATAGTAATATTTTGTCGTTTTCTCAATCCGACAATAATTTCGCTAGGTCCACCAATGATTGAGTAGTTGCATTTAATATTCCCTCGCTAAACCGAATATTCCCGACCAATCGAATATAATATATAACCACTTGCATACTTTGCAAAATTTATAAATACTACCCACAACTATAATATTATCTTAAATTCACACCATAATATTAAAAAATTATTTCAACAAAATTTAAATCTTTATTGATAAAATATGGGGTCTCACATCTCTCCTCCTTATGGAATTTCGCCCTCGAAATTAGAACGTACTGATATGATAAAGAGATGAGGATACCTTGAATACCTTTTATCGTTGAAAACATTAAATTCATCTTTTGCAATCCCGCCAAAGATATTCATTAACAATTCATCTTTGCACTACAGCCAAAGATATATAATTGTAAAACCAATAATACCGAGACTTAGCTTAATAAGTATCACGACCACTAATTATCCATGCACCATCGCCGAGGATATTCGTGTTTTCAATTCTATCATGATTATACCGAATAATCCGTGGTCATAATCATACCAAGTCTATCAACGCACTACTACCAAAGATGACTTTTTACCACATCCATGAATTAATATTTCATTCTTCGAGACTCATTTCAATAATCCATATCATCGAATCATCCCCCGCACTACGTGCCAAGGATATTCATTAAGTATCACGACCACAAATTATCCATGCACTACTACCAAAGATAATTGTGTATTCATTAATATCACGACCACAAATTATCCATGTACTACTACTACCAAAGATAATTGTGTATTCATTAAGATATCACGACCACAAATTATCCATGCACTACTACGAAAGATAATTGTGTATTCATTAGTATCACGACCACAAATTATCCATGCACTACTACCAAAGATAATTGTGTATTCATTAAGATATCACGACCACAAATTATCCATGCACTACTACCAAAGATAATTGTGTATTCATTAGTATCACGACCACAAATTATCCATGCACTACTACCAAAGATAATTGTGTATTCATTAGTATAACGACCACAAATTATCCATGCACTACTACCAAAGATAATTGTGTATTCATTAGTATCACGACCACAAATTATCCATGCACTACTACCAAAGATAATTATGTATTCATTAAGATCACGACCACAAATTATCCATGCACTACTACTAAAGATAATTGTGTATTCATTAATATCACGACCACAAATTATCCATGCACTACTACCAAAGATAATTGTGTATTCATTAATATCATGACCACAAATTATCCATGCACTACTACCAAAGATAATTGTGTATTCATTAAGATCACGACCACAAATTATCCATGCACTACTACCAAAGATAATTGTGTATTCAATTACTAGTTATGATTATCTTGAACAATCCACGGTCATAATCATACCAAGTCCATCTATGCACTACAGCCACAGATGACTTTCAACATAATATAAGCGTGAGGATAATGATATAAAGAATCAATCAAATGAGATAAAGGATAAATATTAAACATTTATAATATAATTTATCCAGATTCAAGAATATCCCCATGTTTTCAATCACTTAATAATCTCATAATCTAATATCATTAATATTATAACAATATTTTAATCACTTCTTAAATTTATAAATAATTTATCTTAATTGTTTACGCTTTACCATATAATGCATTTAATCATTCAAAAATATCATACTCATAAGATATCATCACCAATTATCAAATCTCTCAAAAAAATATGCATATACTCTATATAAGATTCTCTAGCCATAAAATCCTATTTTCAACTTTGTTACTTCACATAACATATTTAACTCATTTGTTCAGTAATTAAACTATTTTCATGAAAAATACCAAATCGGGTCCCAAAAAATATGTCCTTCATTTCCACAATTATAGCATACTTGAATCTTGTGGGCGTTTGACCGATATGTCCTCTTTCCCGTGATTTATAAGATATGACGGTGGTCGTTCTCCTCCCTTAGAACCCGATTCTTCGCGCAAGACCGCTGTCTTCACATGGTCGTTGTTAAATCTCCTCTTTTAAAATCTCCTCCCGACTCGTTTCTTCTATTTTCATGGCCATGATTACCACCAGAGTGGTTACCATTTTTGTCCGTCTTTTCTTTTTCTCATTTGGTTATCGTTGTTTTGTTGATCGCCATCTCCTAGATGATCCTGTTTGTGGTCCTCAAATGACCGTACTCATTATCTCGCCCAATAAATGAGCCCATTTTACAACATCTCGAATAGAGAGAAAATTTATGAGAAATGAGATATCGACGATCTTAGGGTTTCAAACCTCTAAGAAACATCCCGTCATCATACGCTCTCCTCATTCTCAACCAAGTGAGGTGCAAACACGATAACTCGCAAACTTTGCCTCATCTTCGAGACACCGCCATGCTTGCTTTTGTTCTAATCGATGAACTCCACTTCCTTCATACGACGAACACTTTCGGGAAAGTATTTGTCATTAAATAGTTTCAAACGTCTCCCAAGACATGCCGAGCGCGTTTGGATGGGTACGCCTCACATGACTCCCACCAATAGTCCGCCTTCGCCACGGAACATAAAGGTGGCGAATGGAACCTTCGTTTCTCCGTGCATCCCAAGACATCGAATATCTTGGTAATTTGCTTGACCCATGTTTCCACCATGATCGGATTTGGCTTTCCCTTAAATTCGGTGGTCCCAACTCTTTCGAATCGCTTCATTGTGACAACCCGTGAATTGCTATCATTTCCTCCTCAGATTTTGAACACGAGTCTCCTCGTCGATTTTGTATGAACCGCAAAAAGCTTCTAAACATCCCTCGCTCATCATCTCGCTTTCGGTGGTGTTGTTCACGGGAGGAACATTTCCAACTGTTGCACGTTCTCCTCGTTGGTGAGTACAGCGTCTCCACGCCTAATTTCCATTGTTAATATTCACATCGACATTCTCAAAAATCTTGTCATAAAATAAGGGTTAATTAAGGAAATCAATATATCACATAATATCCTTATATATCGACTAACTAACAAATAAGCTTAGGTAGGACACACTAGCGAAGGATTTACTCTCTCTCCCTCCTAGTTCTATTCCCCGATCTTCGCCAGAGATATATCCTAAGCTCGATACCAACCGTGACGCCCCCAAAATAGGTATACATCACCCATTCCGAGTTGTCAATACATGGTATGTAAACAACTAAAACTTAATTATTACAACAAGAAAGCTGTGAGTTTGAATACAAATATTATCTTCTTACAGACAATATCTATACTCAAATAAATCCTCATCACATTTATTGATACATTATTTTACAAAAATGGTGAGGACTACTAAACAACTCTCTCTAGAACCTTCATTCCATACCCGACTCGTACTCGCTTATATTCTCGCCTCCGAGAAGAAAAATGGAACAAAAAGGAAAAGGGTGAGCTCAACTAGCAGGTAGAAAGAATATTATGACTAAGATAATATACAACAAATTATCATTAGTCTTCAACAGGAAAAATCTAATAGAATACAATAGACAACAAGTTTTTAAATCAATATTCGCAATGAAATAATAATTTATTAGAAGAGTTAAGTAGAGAATACAAACTACTATCTTCTATGTATGAATTTAAAAGTTCATCGCTCATCTTTTATCCCCGTAACATCAATCAATATACATCTCGAATCAAATATTCATCTTTGCACTTTCTGAGCCAAAGATATTCATCGAGGTCATGTTCATCTAAACACATGTTCATCTTGCACTCACGGCCAAAGATATTCATTAGAAATCATTCATCTTTGCACTACGTGCCAAAGATATTCAATAATATCATCATTTAAGACCGAGGATGATGAAAAATATTTTTAAAGAAACGAATCCAAGTGAAACAAAATGACAAGGATTAAGGATTAAGGATTAGTACTTTGTTTTATTCATGTCCAAAATACCTCAAAAATAATCATAGTGGTGTAAAATTCAAGAATGATCAAAATATGGATACAATCAAAGCTAGTATCCACAATAGATATTTTAGATTAAAAGGAAAATTTTTATTTTTTAGATGAATAAGGTCGATTCGTGAATAAGATCAGATACGTGAATAAGGTCGTATACGTGAATAAGTAACTCCAACACCAAAAGTTCCCAATTTGATAAAAACTTCAGATCAATATTTCAAAGATAATGATATTGAAGAAATAATATCATTACTGAAAAATAATAATATCTCTTACCTCGAAAGATCAAGACTTTAAATTAAACACAGGATATAAAGGCTATGACTTGAACTTGCAATCAGATATAGCAATACTTAAAATATACTCAAAATACTCACAAGAATATGCTCGATAATATATAGAGAGAAAACTTGATTTCGGTGTGATTTTCAATTTAACCTAAGCACCCTATTTATAGGAAAATGCTTAATAAAGAAAAAGCGTAAAATTTATTAAAATATTAATTTATTAATTTTTATTCCTACGCCACATTTAGAGATCTGAATTCAGCCACTTCTAACACTTGCAAGACCCACAATAATGAAAAAACGTTTTTATCATTTTAAATATTTTATACTTCAAAAATCAATTATTTGAGTTTGAAACTTCAATAATTCACAATAAATAGCCCTTTTGTCAGAAAATTCGAAACACGCCACTTTTTATAGGAAATTCAATTCTCTACAACTTTGCGTAAGAAAGTTTTTCCGAATTCCAAACAAAAATTGACCAAAATTCACAAACCAGGCGATTTTACAAAGTTATAATCAAATTTCAAATCAATAAATGGAGTCCACCGAGCATGTTTAAAATGTTTTAAACATTTATTGCAACAAAAATACTCTTCCTCCTCGTATACTCATATATCCCACATTCGTTGTAAAAATATCACCATTATTATATTATTAAAATATAATAATATATTTAAATAAATTATTTTATCGAAAAGATAAAATTTCAATTTTCAACAATTGTCACATTAAAAATTTTCTCCATCTATATCCACAAAAATCAATATTTTCATCATCATATGAATCAATAATTAATTATTCACAAATAATATTACTGAATTACAATATCGACAACCAGGTAGGTTCACAGGAAGAGGGGCTTTCAATAAGAATTTCTCTCATCTTGGCGAGCAATTAGGTGACCAAACCTCTCCTTAGATAGAACTTTCTAGACATTGCCAATAATGTTATCTAATAATATTATTCAGGATAATATGAATTATTGCTTCGATAATAAAAAATAAGTGTAATGACAATTATTGAAACAACAAAGAATATAAAATATCAACGCAAACAATTATTAAATCAATAAAATATTGAGCAAGAATTATCGTAACCATTATTGAGTAGTGCCTTCTTTACGTAAGAATCAATAATTGGTGCAATCTGGTATCTTCTTGTGTTTTAACCAATTTGAGAGTATTTTAATAAGATTAACAGTAATAACTACTGTACCGTTATTTTTAAACAACTTATATTTGTCGTTTTCTTCATCCAATCGCTTCAAGTTATGGGGCCCACAAAAAGATCAAGCTACCGTCGCATGCGAATATTCCCCGACGCAGCAAAGAATATTCCACGACCAAACGAATATTCCCAAACAACAATGAATATTTTATAACCACTTGCTTATTTTGAAATATTTGCGTATTTTACCCATAACTATCCACATTAATCAAATCAACCCTTATTATTTCAAAATAATAAATAGAAAATTAAATTTCATTAATAATAAGTCGGGGTCTTACATGGGTAACCAAATTTACATAAAAATATTTTAAAACAGTTACCAATTGTTCAATGTATATGTTTACTTTATATTGACAATTCATGATGGAATCAAAGATCATAATATTAATCAATAATAATTTTAGTTACTGTACACCATCAAAAATGTTATCAACCATGTGGTTAATGGTTACTAACAGTAAAAAATTATATATTCCTGTATTTACACTCTTTTTGTTTATGTTCCGTTGAAGTAAAGCACAACTGGAATCATCTCCATAGTCTAACAACTGAATAAACATTATAAAGTAACCAAATCTGACACTCCAAACTTGACAAAAATTACCAAATTGCCACTGGATCAAATCTTTCCAAAAACTGGATCAACTGATACGTCTTTTCTTCAACCGCATCAATTTGTTACCAACTAAAGACTGACAGTTGTATGAAGTTAACCAATGTTGTCAATAATTAACCATCAATATAAAATAAACCAGTATAAAACACACTAATATTATACAGTAATCATAACAACATTATACAGTAACCAAATTTAGATTAGTCAGTCAGTATAAGTAACCAATGTATTTAATAAGTAACCATCAATGTATATGTACTTATAAGTAACATTATACAGTAACCAAATTTATATGTACTTAAAGATCCAACAGTTGCAGGAAGGTAACCAATATATTTAATAAGTAACCATCAATATAAAAAACATCAGTAGAATATACATTTAAAGTATACAGCAACCAAATAAACATTATACAGTAACCAAATCAATAATAAACAGTAACCAATTTGTATATACTTAGTAACCAAAATATAAAACATATTTTTACATTCATTTTGCAATCAAAATAGTTAGTATACTGACTTTGTGACAAATCAAAGAGCGAAAAACTTAAGAAAAGTAACCAATGTAAGACCCCAACTTATTATTAATGAAATTTAATTTCCTCTATTTGTTATTTTGAAATAGTAAGGGTTGATTTGATTAATGTGGTTAGCTTATGGGTAAAAAGCTAAATATTTCAAATATGCAAAGTGGTTATAAAATATTCATTTTATCGGAGAATATTCGTTTGGTTGTGGAATATTTTTCTTGTCGGGAAATATTAAATGCGATGGCCGTTGACTTTGTGTGAGCCCCATAACTAAAAAAAGCGATTGGATAAAAAACGACAAGTATAAGTTGTTTATAAATAGCAGGCGTAGTTGTTATCGTTATCTTGTTGAATACCCTATTGGTTAAAAACACGATAGCACACGATATTGCACCGGTTATTGATTCTTACGTGAAAAGGCACTACTCAATAATTGTTACGAGAGTTCTTGTTTTAATATTTTATTTTATTGATTCAATAATTGCTACGTTGATATTTTATATTATTGTTGTTTCAATAATTGTCACTATAAAGTATTTTCATTATCTAATTAATAATTCATATTATTTGAATAATATTATTAGATAACATTATTGGCAATGTCTAGAAAAATTTCGCCCAAGGAGAGGTTTGGTCACCTAATTGCGCCGCCAATAAGGAGAAATCCTTATTGGAAAGCCCTCTCTTTCACAGGAACTACCGGTTGTCGATGATTGTGATTACGTAATATTATTTGTGAATAATTAATTATTGATTTATATGATAAGGAAATATTTATTTTATATGGATATAGATGGAGAAAATTTTTAATGTGACAATTGTTGAAAATTGATATTTTATCTCTCTCGATAAAATAATTCATTTAAATATATTATTATATTTTAATAATATAATAATGGTGATATTTTTACAATGAATGTGGGATATATGAATAAATGAGGAGGAAGAGTATTTTGTTTCAATAAATGTTTAAAACATGTTTTTCATGTTTGTGGACCCCATTTCTCGATCGAAATTTGATTATAACGTAAAATCGCTTTGTTTGTGGATTTTTTGGCCAATTTCTATTTAGAATTTGGAAAAACTTTCTTCTGTAAAGTTGTAGAGAATGGAATTTCCTATGGAAAGAATATGAGGTTCAAATTTTTCTGATAAAAGGGCTATTTATTATGAATTATTGAAGTTTTAAAGTTCGGAAATAATTATTTTTCAAAAGTTTTAAATTTGTTTTAAAAGAAAAACGTTTTTGATATGTTTGATGTGCCCCATTGGTTGTTGAAATGGCTGAATTCAGATCTCTAAATGTGGGCGTAGGAATAAAAATAAATAATATTAATATTTTATTAAATTTTTTGCTTTGGTGTTCTAAGCGTTTTCCTATAAATAGGGTGCTTAGGTTAGAATTAAAAATCACACTGGAAACTGAAGTTTTTCTCTCTTTCTCTCTCTATATTATCTAGTGTATACTTGTGAGTATTTTGATACTTTGAGTGTTGCTATACGGTTTAAGTTTCCTTCAGCACTATTGTGACGCCCCCAAAATAGGTATACATCACCTATTCTGAGTTGTCAATATATGGTACAGAAACAACTACAACTTTATTATTACAATAGTAAAACTGTGAGTTTGAATACAAATATTATCTTCTAGACAATATCTATACTCAAATAAATCCTCATCACATTTATTGATACATTATTTTACAAAAATGGTGAGGACTACTAAACAATTCTTTCTAAAACCTTCATTCCATACCCAAACTACGCACTTCGCTTATATTCTCGCCTCGAGAAGAAAAATGGAACAAAAAGGAAAAGGGTGAGCTCAACTAGCCCAGTAAAGAATATTATAACTAAGATAATATACAACAAATTACCGTTAGTCTTCAACAGGGAAAAATCTAATAGAATACAATAGACAACAAATTTTAAATCAATATTCGCAGCGAAAATAATAATTCATTAGAAGAGTTAAGTAGAGAATGCAAACTACTATCTTCTATGTATGAATTTAAAAGTTCATCGTGTGACGCCCCCAAAATAGGTATACATCACCTATTCTGAGTTGTCAATACATGGTACAGAAACAACTACAACTTTATTATTACAACAGTAAAACTGTGAGTTTGAATACAAATATTATCTTCTAGATAATATCTATACTCAAATAAATCCTTATCACATTTATTGATACATTATTTTACAAAATGGTGAGGACTACTAAACAATTCTTTCTAAAACCTTCATTCCATACCCAGGACTGCACTCGCTTATATTCTCGCCTCCCGAGAAGAAAAATGGAACAAAAAGAAAAAGGTGAGCTCAACTAGCCCAAGAAAGAATATTATGACTAAGATAATATACAACAAATTACCGTTAGTCTTCAACAGGAAAAATCTAATAGAATACAATAGACAACAAATTTTAAATCAATATTCATAGAATAGAAATAATAATTCATTAGAAGAGTTAAGTAGAGAATGCAAACTACTATCTTCTATGTATGAATTTAAAAGTTCATAAATCATCTTTTATCCCCAGTAACATCAATCAATATACATCCGGAATCAAATATTCATCTTTATACTACGTGCCAAAGATATTCATCAGTTGGTCATGTTCATCTAAACACTGCTCATCTTTGCACTACTACCAAAGATATTCTTCAGAAATCATTCATCTTTGACTACAAAGCCAAAGATATTCAATAATATCATCATTTAAGACCGAGGATGATAAAAATATTTTTAAAGAAACGAATCCAATTGAAACAAAATGACAAGGATTAAGGATTAAGGATTCGTACTTTGTTTTATCCATGTTCAAAAATACCTCAAAAATAATCATAGTGGTGTAGAATTCAAGAATGATCAAAAACATGGATACAATCAAAGATAAGTATCCGAATAGATATTTTGGACAAAAAGAAGAAATTTTATTTTTCTATGAATAAGGTCAGATATCGTGAATAGTGTCGATATCGTGAATAGTAACTCGACACCAAAAGATAGAAATTCCACAAAAACATCTTCACGATTCAGCTTAATAAGTACTTTCGTGAATAAGAACTCGTGAATAGTAACTCATGAATAAGTAACTCGTGAATAAGAACTCATGAATAGTAATCCCGACATGAAAAAGTTCCAAATTTGATAAAACTTCAGATCAATATTTCAACATAATGATATTGAAGAAATAATATCATTACGAAAAAAATAATATCCTTACCTCGAAAGATTAAGATTTCTAAATTTGGAATACCGGGTATAGTCTTTCAAGGAACTTGCACCGCCTAACAATACTCAAAGTATACTCAAAATACTCACAAGAATACGCTGATAATATAGAGAGAAAACTTGATTTACGGTGTGATTTTCAATTCTAACCCAAGACCCTATTTATAGAAAATGCTTAGAACACCAAAAGTTAGAAAATTTAATAAAATATTAATATATATTATAAATTTCCTTAGCCCATCTTTGAAGATCTGATTTTAGCAATTAATATCACATGTTAGCCCACTTAAATGCAAAAAAAACGTTTTTCTTTAAAATAATAATTAAAACTTCCAAAATCAATTATTTTGAGCTTCTGAACTTCAATAATTCACAATAAATAGCCCTTTTATCAGAAAATTCAAATCTCATGAGTTTTTATAGGAAATTCAATTCTATACAACTTTGCAGAAGAAGTTTTTTCGAATTCCAAACAAAATTGACCGAAATCCACAAACGGGCAATTTTACGTGCTATAATCAAATTTCGACTAATAAATGGGGTCCGCCGACATGTTTAACATGTTTTAAACATTTATTGCAAACAAAAATACTCTTCCTCCTCAGATACTCATATATCCCACATTCGTTGTAAAAATATCACCATTATTATATTATTAAAATATAATAATATATTTAAATGAATTATTTTATCGAAAAAGATAAAATTTCAATTTTCAACAATTGTCACATTAAAATTTTTCCATCTATATCCACATAAAATTAATATTTTTCTCATCATATGAATCAATAATTAATTATTCGTAAATAATATTACGTAATCACAATATCGACAACGAGCAGGTTCCAGTGAGCAGGGGCTTTCCAATAAGAATTTCTCTCACTTCTTTGCAAGCAATTAGGTGACCAAACCTCTCCTTAGACAAAACTTTCTAGACATTGCCAATAATGTTATCTAATAATATTATTCGAGATAATATGAATTATTGCTTCGATAATGAAAAATATTGTGTAATGACAATTATCAAACAACAAAGAATATAAAATATCAACGCAAAGCAATTATTAACTCAATAAAAAATCTTTGAAAGAATTATCGTAACCATTATTGAGTAGTGGCCTTCACGTAAGAATCAATAATTGGTGCAATACTGGTGTCATCGTGTGTTTTAACCAATCGAGTATTTTAACAAAGATTACTTGAATAAACCACGCCGTTAGTAAGACCCCAACTTTTATAAATAAAGATGAATTTTTCTATAAATATTATTTTTGATTATGGAATAAATTTGATATAATGTTATAGTTGTGGGTAATATTTATAAATTTTGCAAAGTATGCAAGTTGTTATAAAATATTCGTTTGGCTGGGGAATATTCTTTTTAGGGAATATTCATACATAACTACTCAATCATTGGTGGACCCCCTAATAATGTAATTATTGTCGGATTGAGAAAAGCGACAAAAATATTTTATAAAAATAACTACGGAGGTGTTACCGTTAAAAGCTGCTTGAACTACGGTGGTAAAAGAAAAGAATCTGGCGTGGGTCGCATAAGAGTAGTACACCAGTATTGATTATTGATGCTTTACGTGAGAAGTCACTCACCTATGCTCAATTATTGCTACATTAATTCTTCGCACCATATCTCTTATATTATTGATTCAATTATTGTCACAAAGATCATCTCGTATAATATTTTATAGTATTAAATCAATAATTGAGACGACAAGTTATAAATGATTAATAATTGTTGGAAGATTAAATATGTGTTGATTAAAAATAAAATGATTTGTGGTAAGTTTGATTATTTTATGGGGGGGCTATATGTCATCATCTAAGAGTCTCTTCGTCAATAGTAATTACCCTTGTGAATAGTATTTACCTTCATCAATAGTAATTACCTTTACCGTGCGCCGAACCACTTGTCGTTTCACATTACAAAAGGCCGAACCACTTGTCGTTTCACATTACAAAAGCGCCAAACCACTTTTCTTTTCACATCATTAGTCGTCAAGCCACTTGCTTTTCACACTAAGAAAAGCTAAGCTAGAAATCTTCTATAAATAGAGGCTCAGGGCTTCATTATTTTCATGAATTCATTCAAGCTATAGAGAGAAAGTATAGAAAGAATAAGAGAAAGAAAAAGAGTATTTTGTTACTACACTCTGCAGATTCAATCTCCTACCAAAAGTAAAGGGTGTTATTCTTTCTTATTCATGAAGAGAACTATTGTTATTCCATCGCTTATTATTCATTGGAATAACTGTGATACGCTGTGGTTTTACCCTATACTTGGTGACATTCTTCTATTATTCTGTTGGAACATCCTGCTCGTGTGTGTTTTACAGGACACGGTTAAAATTTTTATTATTCTCGTGGAACATCCTCGCTCATGTGTTTTACACCGGACCGGTTCCGCTCTTTATCATTCGTTGGAATATCCTATCTCGTGTTTTTTACACCGGATGGGTTCCATCTTTATTATTCGTTGGAACATCCCGCTTGTGTGAATTTCACGACGACGGTTCCGTTATTATTATTATACATTGGAATAACTCGCCTCTGCGGCAACCGCATGCACGGTGATTTCTTTTGTTATTCCATTCTTTATTATACCCGGTTGGTTAAAACTTTGACTTCTATACTCCATGAAATTAGTAGAATATCCTCGATATTTGCGTTTCATCCAAAGATCTTTTCATGGAAATATTCTTCCGATCATTCTTGAATTTTACTCTACAAAACAAGATCATATCGACAATTTGACGTTAATAATTCTGGATAAAATAATTCTTGAACTTGTTTTATTGAATTCTTATATCATTGTCATCATCCTCATGTTTATATTTTTTAAAGTCATACGTGGCTGTAGTGCATAGATGGACTTGGTATGATTATGACCGAGAGACTATTCGGTGTAATCATCTTAACCGTAATGTTACAAATGATATGGTAAAAATCCTCGGTGGTAGTAGTGCATTGATGGGATGATTGTTGGCATGATCATGACCATTAATGAATACACAAATATTCTTGGTCAGAAGGTGCATGAATAATTGTGGTCGTGATACTAAAGAATATCCTTGGCCAGTAGTGTGTAGGGTGATTCGATAATGTGGAATATTTATTAAAGTTTCGAGTCTCATTTATAACAAATGATGAAAAACCTTTTAAAACCTAAAAGATAGTAGATTTTATTTTCTACTTGACTCTTTTAATGGATTATATATTCACCGCAGCTTAAACCCGGTTTATCATTGTATTTTATCGGTTTAACATTGTTCAAGACTATTGATAATTTATTTCGCATTATCTTAGTCATAATATTTCTTATCGGGCTAGTTGAGCTCACCCTTTCTTTCACCGTTTCTCTTCAGAAATGAGAATATATTTGGGACGAGTCGGGAAACGAAAGTGATGGTCACCAAGATAAGATTAGTAGTCCTCACTATTCGTGAAATAGTGTGATAATAATTGTAATGAGGAATTTTGTTTGAGTTTGTATAATATCTAGTAGACGATATTTGTATTTAAACTCATAGTTTATGTCATATTGTATACGACAGTGATGTTAATAAGTTGTATTTAAATTCTGTACCATGTAAGTGGCGACACAAGATGGGTGATGTATACCTAATTTTGGGGGCGCCACATTCGTTATTTTTAACCAATTATATTTGTCGTTTTCTTTCATCCAATCGCTTTCAGTTATGGGCCCACACAGGTTACTGCTAGTCGCATTTAATATTCCCGACAAAGCATTTAATATTCCACGACCAAACGAATATTCCCTAACAACAATGAATATTTTATAACCACACTGCTTATTTTGAAATATTTGCGTATTTTACCCATAACTATCCACATTAATCACATCAACCCTTACTATTTCAAAATAATAAATAGAGAAAATTAAATTTCATTAATAATAAGTTGGGGTCTTATAACCTCTCCTCCTTATGAAATTTCGTCCCTCGAAATCGACGACGACATTCACAGTGTTTGAAAAGGTGAGGATACCTCGCTTTCATTTCCGCTTTCCAATTCCCGTGTCATTTCCTCTATAGCATGATTCCTCCACAAAACTTTAACTTGTGGTATGACCTTTCAGGCGTAGGATATGCTCCTTCCTATCCAAGATCTTGACAGTACCTCCTCATACGTTAAGTCTTGGCTATTTCGTCCTGTTTCTAATTCTATAACGTGGTTCGGGTCTTTCACATATTTATTTAAGTAGATATATAAAACATATTATGAACACGAGACATATTTCGAGGTAACGCAAGTCTATAGGCTACATTTCCTACTCGGTCAAGAATTTGAAATGGACCAATAAATCGTGGATTGAGCTTTCCTCTTCCCAAATCTTGTAACTCCCTTCCATGGAGCAACTCGCAACAATACACGATCCCCTACCCTAAATTCCACGCCTTTCGATGAAGATCCGTGATAACTCTTTTGTCGATCTTGTGCCGCTTTGTATACGTTGTCGAATCATTTGAATCTTTTCGGTGAGTCATACGTCTTAACTTCGGGTCCCAACAATGTTGCTTCACCCACCTCATCCCAACATATTGGAGAACGACATTTTCGGCCCATATAATGCTTTGAATGGAGCCACACCTATACTTGCCTCGATAATCGTTGTTGTAGGAGAATTCCACCAATGGTAAATACTTATCCTAACCGCCTTGAAGTTCAGGACACAGAGTCTTAATAGATCTTCAAGAGTTTGAATAGTCCTCTCTGATCGATTGTTCGTCCGTTTGGGGATGGTATGCCGAACTAAATCGCAAATCTGTGCCCATAGCTTTTTGCAAGCTAACCCAAAATCTTGAAGTGAATCTTGGGTCACAATCCCAAACTATGGATAACGACATGCCATGCAACCTCACAATCTCATTCACGCATATACTAGCAAGACGCGTTCAAGGAATAAGTCTCCCGTATCGGCAAGAAATGAGCGAGACTTGGTTAATCTATCAATAATAACCCAAATAACATTGATGCCTTGAGAAACCGTAGGAAGACCCGTAACGAAATCCATGGTAATGTGTTCCCACTTCCATTTCGGAATCTCAAGTGGTTGCAACGGACCCTTAGGTACCAGATGCTCCGCCTTTACACGTTGACAAGTTAAACACATCGAGATAAACTTTGCAATCTCTCTCTTCATATTGTTCCACCAAAATGTATGTCGAAGATCACGATACATTTTAGTACTTCCAGGATGGATTACAAATGGTGTATTGTGTGCCTCCATCATAATCTTGTACTTCAAATCGAGTCGTTAGGCACACAAAGTCTAGAGTGGACTCAAGTATTCCTTCTTCATCAATTCTCGCCCTAATAGCTCCTTCTTGTAGATTTCTTTCTTCTTCATACGCATCATTTCCGGCCTGGGTGGCTAGAAGCAACCTTAAATTTTTCTATTAAAGTTGGCTCTACGCGATACTTGACATCATCGCACTCGTTCCAAAGATATGATCTTCTACTCAACGCGTCTACTACCACGCTCTTTTCCAGGATGGTATTGAATAGTGTGGTCGTAGTCTTTCAATAGCTCGAGCCAACGTCACCGCAGCATGTTGAGTTCTTTTTGAGTGAAGAAATATTTAAGGCTTTTATGGTGCGAATATATCTCCACTTTCTCCCCATATAGATAGTGCCTCCATATCTTTTAATGAACGATCGGGCCGCTAACTCTAGATCATGAAAGTAGGATAATTCCTCTCATACTCTTTAAGTTGTCACGAGGCATAAGGCTATGACTTTCCCACGTTGCATGAAAACACATCCTAACCCTTTGCCTCAAGCATCGTAGATAAAAATCCATCCGAACCGGATGGTATTGTTAGAACAGTGCCAAATAAGTCTCCTCTTAAGCTCTTGGAAACTCTTCTCGCATTCTTCGCTCCAAACGAATTTTGTATCCTTCCGAGTTATTTGAAGTTAATGGAGTAGCGATTCGAGAAAACCCTTCCACGAATCTCCGATAATAACCAATTTAAACCCAAAAAAACTACGACTTTTACCACCGACTTCGGTTGCTCCCAACTTTGTATTGCTTCAATCTTCACGGATCAACAGATACTCCATGTTTCGACACCACGTGCCCAAGGAATGCTACTTCCTCAAGCCGTAACTCGCATTTCTTCAATTTGGCATATAGTTTGTTTTCAAGAAGCCTTTGGAGTACCAACTTCAAATGGTGCTCATGATCTTCACGACTTTTGGAATATATAAGGATGTCATCAATAAAGACAACAACGAACCCGATCCAAATATTCCTTGAATACTCGGTTCATCATATCCATGAAAGTCGCAGGAGCATTAGTCAATCCGAAAGACATGACTAAGAATTTATAATGCCCATACCGAAGTTCAAGGCGTCTTTGGAATATCCTCGATTCTAATCTTCATTGATGATATCCGTAATCTAAGATCGATTTTGAAAAGAATTGTGCCTCTCAGAATCTGGTCAAACAAGTCATCAATACGAGGTAGAGGATACCTATTCTTGATGGTGACATGGTTCAATTCCCGATAGTCAATACAAAGTCGCATACTCCCGCCTTTTCTTCTTTACAAATAAAACAGAGCACCCCAAGGAGATGTACTCAGACTAATGAAACCGATGTCCAACAATTCTCGTAGTTGGACCTTTAACTCCTCAAGTTCAATAGAGCCATTCGATATGGGGTTTTAGAAATGGGCTTGTACCGTGTTCAAGATCAATAAAGAATTCAACTTCACGCTCGGGGTAGAATCGGAAGTTCTTCTAGAAATACGTCAGAAAGTTAATAACAACAGAATATTATTCAAATTTGACGTGTCTTTATTCAAATCCATAACATGGGCTAAGAAAGCTTGACATCCGCTTTTCAATAAACGAATAGCTTTATGATTAGATATGACAATGATTGATTTTAATGGTTTAGTTGCTTGAATTCATACAACAAGGTTGGTTAGGAATATGAAAACTAACAACCTTACGAAAACAATCAATTTTGGCATGATGAGTAGTTAACCAATCAATCCCTAAAATCACATCAAAAGCAAGTATCTTTAAAGAGATAAGGTCAATGGTAAGGTGATGGTGCCAACTTGAATCAAACAAGATTTATAAATGTGGATGTGATGAAAGTTTTTCCTAACGGAGTTTCCACAGATAGTCAAAGTCTAATTTCTCCTGAGTCAAGTTTAAACGTTGAGCACATGCAGAGAGATAAATGAATGGGTAGCAGGTAGGTATCAAGTAAGGTATAAACTTCGCAAGAATTTATAAATAGCTTACCCGTGATAACCTCGTTTGGGTTCCTCGCATTATGACCGACCACAACAAACGCTTCTTCCTAATCGTTGACTTTTGACTTTTCGGGACGATCTTTTGAGTCACCGTCCCTCATTGAACTAGGTTTCGCCATCTTGATAATCTCGAAAGCGATATGTCCTTCCTTTCCACAATTATAGCATACCTTGAACTGTTGTGGGCGTTTGGATCGATATGTCCCTCTTTTCCGTGATTTGTAATATATGACCGGTGGTCGTTCTCCTCCCTTAGAACCGATTCTTTGCAAGACCATTGTCGTCTTCACATGGTCATTGTTAAATCTCTCTTTTAAAATCTCCTCCCGACTCGCTTCTTCTATTTTCATGGCCATGATTACCACCAGAGTGGTTACCATTTTGTCCGCTCTGCTTTCTTTCTCATTGGTTATCATTATTACGCTGATCGCTATCTCTCGGTACGATCCTCGGTTGTGGTCCTCAATGACCGTACTCGTTATCTCGCTTCTAATAATTGAGCCTCATTTTACAACATCCGAATAGAGAGAAAGTTTATGAGAAATGAGATATCGACGTACGTAGGGTTTCAAACCTCTAAGAAACATCCGCGTCATACGTTCCTCATTCTCCACCAAATGAGGTGCAAACACGGATAACTCGCAAACTTTGCCTCGCATCGAGACACCGCCATGTTATTTTGCTCTAATCGATGAACTCCACTTCCTTCATACGACGAACACTTTCGGGAAAGTATTTGTCATTAAATAGTTTCAAATGTTTCCCAAGACATCTTTGAAAAGCGGCATGATGGATGGTACGCTTCATGAGACTCCCCACCGTAGTCCGCTTTCGCCACGCGGAACATAAAGGTGGCGAATGGAACCTTCTGTTCCTCCGTGCATCCCAAGACATCGAATATCTTGGTAATTTATTTGACCCATGTTTCCGCCATGATCGGATCCGCTTTCCTTAAATTCGGTGGTCCCAACTCTTTGAATCGCTTGGTCATGTGACAACCCGTGAATTGCTATCATTTCCTCCGTATTTTGAACACGAAGTCTCCTCGTCGATTTTTGCATGAAGCGCAAAAAGCTTCTAAACATCCCCTCGCTCATCATCTCGCCAGTGGTGTTGTTTCACGGGAGGAACATTGCCAACTGTTGCACGTTTCTCCTCGTTGGTGAGTACAAAGGCTCTCCACGGCCTCATTTCCATTGTTAATATTCTCAACGACATTCTCAAACATCGTCATAAAACAAGGGTTAATTAAGGAAATCAATATATCACATAATATCCCTATATCTTGACCAACTAAAAAAAATAAGCTTAGTAGGACACACTAGCGAAGGATTTACTCTCTCTCCCTCCTAGTTCTATTTCCCGATCTCCATAGAGATCATATCCCTAAGCTCGATACCAATCGTGACGCCCCAAAATAGGTATACATCACCTATTCGAAAGTTGTCAATACATGGTACGTAAACAACTACAACTTTATTATTACAACAAAAGAAACCGTGAGTTTGAATACAAATATTATCTTCAGATAAAATCTATACTCAAATAAATCCTCATCACATTTATTGATACATTATTTTACAAAAATAGTGAGGACTACTAAACAATTCTTTCTAAAACCTTCATTCCATACCCCGACTCGTACGCGCTATATTCTCGCCTCCTGAGAAGAAAAATGGAACAAAAAGGAAAAGGGTGAGCTCAACTAGCCCAAGAAAGAATATTATGACTAAGATAATATACAACAAATTACCGTTAGTCTTCAACGGGGAAAAATCTAATAGAATACAATAGATAACAAATTTTAAATCAATATTCGCAATGAAATAATAATTCATTAGAAGAGTTAAGTAGAGAATGCAAACTACTATCTTCTATGTATGAATTTAAAAGTTCATTGTTCATCTTTTATCCCCGTAACATCAATCAATATACATCCGAATCAAATATTCATCTTTGCACTATGTGCCAAAGATATTCATCATTGGTCATGTTCATCTAAACACTGTTCATCTTTGCACTACTACCAAAGATATTCTTCGTAAATCATTCATCTTTACACTACAGCCAAAGATATTTAATAATATCATCATTTAAGACCGAGGATGATGAAAAATATTTTTAAAGAAACGAATCCGGTGAAACAAAATGACAAGGATTAAGGATTAAGGATTCAGTACTTTGTTTTATCCATGTTCAAAAATACCTCAAAAAAAATAATCATAGTGGTGTAAAATTCAAAATGATCAAAACATGGATACAATCAAAGCTAGTATCCGAATAGATATATTTGGACAAAAAGAAGAAATTTTATTTTTTCTATGAATAGGTCAGATATCGTGAATAGTGTCGTATACGTGAATAGTAACTCAGACACCAAAAGATAGAAATTCCACAAAAAACATCTTCACGCTTACTTCATTAATAGTACTCGTGAATAAGAATCGTGAATAAGAACTCATGAATAGTAACTTTCGTAAATAGTAACTCATGAATAGTAATCCCGACATGAAAAAGTTCCAAATTTGATAAAACTTCAGATCAATATTTCAACATAATGATATTGAAGAAATAATATCATTACGAAAAAAATAATATCCCTTACCTCGAAAAGATTAAGACTTTAATTTGGAATACTAAGATTATAATCTGTGAAGGAACTTCAACCGCCTAACAATACTCAAAGTATACTCAAAATACTCACAAGAATACGCTCGATAATATAGAGAGAGAAAACTTCATTTCGGTGTGATTTTTAATTCTAACCAAGACCCTATTTATAGGAAAATGCTTAGAACACTCAAAGCAGTAAAATTTAATAAAATATTAATATATATTATAAATTTCTTAGCCCATCTTTGAAGATCTGATTTCAGCAATTAATATCACATGTTAGCCCACTTAAATCCAAAAAACGTTTTTCTTTAAAATAATAATTAAAACTTCCAAAATCAATTATTTTTGAACTTGAACTTCAATAATTCACAATAAATAGCCCTTTTATCAGAAAATT
Source organism: Panax quinquefolius (assembly GCA_020205615.1). NCBI lineage: Eukaryota > Viridiplantae > Streptophyta > Magnoliopsida > Apiales > Araliaceae > Panax > Panax quinquefolius. The sequence goes on from CM035163.1 coordinate 11,942,746, forward strand.
CGAATCTCGTGAGTTTTTATAGGAAATTCAATTTCTACAACTTTGCGTAAGAAAGTTTTTCCGAATTCCAAGCGTAAATTGACCGAAATCTACAAACGGGCAATTTTACTGGCTATAATCAAATTTCAGTCAATAAATGGGGTCCACCGACATGTTTAATATGTTTTAAACATTTATTACAACAAAAATACTCTTCCTCCTCGTATACTCATATATCCCACATTCGTTGTAAAAATATCACCATTATTATATTATTAAAATATAATAATATATTTAAATGAATTATTTTATCAGAAAAAGATAAAATTTCAATTTTCAACAATTGTCACATTAAAAATTTTCTCCATCTATATCCACATAAAATTAATATTTTCCTCATCATATGAATCAATAATTAATTATTCACAAATAATATTACGTAATCACAATATTGACAACCGTGCGTTCAGGAAAGAGGGGCTTTCCAATAAGAATTTTCTCTCATCTGGCCGCAATTAAGTGACCAAACCTCTCCTTAGACGTAACTTTCTAGACATTGCCAATAATGTTATCTAATAATATTATTCAGATAATATGAATTATTGCTTCGATAATGAAAAAATATTGTGTAATGACAATTATTGAAACAATGTGAATATAAAATATCAACGCAGCAATTATTAACTCAATAAAATATCGAACAAGTAATTATCGTAACCATTATTGAGTAGTGCCTTTTACGTAAGAATCAATAATTGGTGCAATACTGTGCTATCTTCTTGTGTTTTAACCAATTTAGTATTTTAACAAGATTAATGGTAACAACTACGCCTAGTTATTTTTAACCAACTTATATTTGTCGTTTTCTTCATCCAATCGCTTTTAGTTATGGGGCCCCACACGGTCGCTACTGGTCGCATTTAATATTCCCCGACAAAGATTTAATATTCCACGACCAAACGAATATTCCCCGATAACAATGAATATATTATAACCACTTGCTTATTTTGAAATATTTGCGTATTTTACCCATAACTATCCACATTAATCACATCAACCCTTACTATTTCAAAATAATAAATAGAGAAAATTAAATTTCATTAATAATAAGTTGGGGTCTTACACATCGTCTATCTTTTATCCCTATAGCATCAATCAATATACATCTCGAATCAAATATTCATCTTTGCACTACTGTGCCAAAGATATTCATCACCGGGTCATGTTCATCTAAACACTGCTCATCTTTGCACTACTACCAAAGATATTCTTCAGAAATCATTCATCTTTGCACTACTGCCAAAGATATTCAATAATATCATCATTTAAGACTGAGGATGATGAAAAATATTTTTAAAGAAACGAATCCAGTGAAACAAAATGACAAGGATTAAGGATTAAGAATTCGTACTTTGTTTTATCCATGTTCAAAAATACCTCAAAAATAATCATAGTAAGTGTAAAATTCAAGAATGATCAAAACATGGATACAATCAAAGCTAGTATCCGTAATAGATATATCGACAAAAAGAAGAAATTTTATTTTTCGATTGAATAGTCTGCCAGATATCGTGAATAAGGCCGTATATGTGAATAAGTAACTCGGACACCAAAAGATAGAAATTTCCCAAAAACATCTTCACGCTTCGCATTAATAGTACTCGTGAATAAGAACTTCGTGAATAAGAAACTCATAAATAAGTAACTCGTGAATAAGAACTCATGAATAAGAAACCCGATATGGAAAAGTTCTAAATTTGATAAAAGTTTCAACCAATATTTCAAAGATAATGATATTGAAGAAATAATATCATTCGAGAAGAAAATAACATCCCTTACCTCGAAAGATTAAGACTTCTAAATTGGAATAACCAAGATATAAGGTCAAGGAACTTCAGACCGCCTAACAATACTTAAAGTATACTCAAAATACTCACAAGAATACGCCGATAATATAGAGAGAGAAAACTTCGGTTTATGGTGTGATTTTCAATTCTAACCCAAGACCCTATTTAAAGGAAAATGCTTTAACACCAAAAAGCGAGTAAAATTTAATATAATATTATTATTTATAATAAAATTTCCTACGCCAACCTTCCAAGAACTGAATTCAGCTCATTCAACCTACATGTGTAACACACCATAATGAAAAAATTGTTTTTCTAATTTTAAATATTTTAAACTTCCAAAAATCAATTATTTCGGAGCTTCGAAATTTCAATAATTCATAATAAATAGCCCTTTCATCAGAAAATTCGAATCTTTCGAGCTTGCATAGGAAATTCAATTCTCTACAACTTTGCAGAAGAAAGTTTTACCAAATTCCAAATAGAAATTGACCGAAATCCATAAACGGACGATTTTACAGGCTATAATCAAATTTCAGTCAATAAATGGGGTCCACCGACATATTTAACATGTTTTAAACATTTATTGCAACAAAAATACTCTTCCTCCTAGTATACTCATATATCCCACATTCGTTGTAAAAATATCACCATTATTATATTATTAAAATATAATAATATATTTAAATGAATTATTTTATCAGAAAAAGATAAAATTTCAATTTTCAACAATTGTCACATTAAAAATTTTCTCCATCTATATCCACATAAAATTAATATTTTTCTCATCATATGAATCAATAATTAATTATTCACAAATAATATTATGTAATCACAATATCGACAAACGTGCAGGTTCAGAGTTAGGGGCTTTCAATAAGAATTTCTTCTTCATCTGGCAAGCAATTAGGTGACCAAACCTCTCCTTAGATGTAACTTTCTAGACATTGCCAATAATGTTATCTAATAATATTATTCAGATAATATGAATTATTGCTTCGATAATGAAAAATCTTGTGTAATGACAATTATCAAACAACAAAGAATATAAAATATCAACGAAGCAATTATTAACTCAATAAAATATCTTTGAAAGAATTATCGTAACCATTATTGAGTAGTGCCTTCTTATGTAAGAATCAATAATTGGTAATATCACAGGTGGTAATCGTATTTTAACCACTTAGTATTTTAACAAGATAATTGTAATAACTACGCCGTTATTTTTAAACCACTTATATTTGTCATTTTCTTCATCCAATCGCTTTCAGTTATGGGGCCCACACATGGTCGCACTTGTGCATTTAATATTCCCCGACAATACTGTAAATATTCCACCACCAAACGAATATTCCCAAACAACAATGAATATTTTATAACCACTTGCTTATTTTCAAGTATTTCATGTATTTTACCCCTAACTATCCACATTAATCAAATCAACCCTTACTATTTTAAAATAATAAATAGAGAAAATTAAATTTCATTAATAATAAATTGGGGTCTTCTAACTATATCCCAGATTCCAAATTAAGTACAATCTTTTCAAGGTAAGGGATGTTATATTTTTTTTTAAATGATATTATTTCTTCTAATATCATCATGCTGGATTATTGGTAAGATTTTTCTTGTGAAATTCTTGTCTTTTAGTGTCGGAGTTACTATTCACGTATACGGCACTATTCACAAAAAAATTAAATTTTAGTTTTTCGTCCAAAATATCTATTATGGATACTAGCTTTGATTGTATCCATGTTTTGATCATTCTTGAATTTTACTTCACTATAGTTATTTATGAAGTATTTTTGAACTCGGATTGTTTAAAGTACGAATCCTTAATATTTGTTCTTTTGTTTCTTTGGATTCGCTTTTTTTTTAAAATATTTTTCATCATCTCAAATTCTAAAAGATGATATTATCGAATATCTTTGGCCCAGAAAGTGCAAAGATGGTTGATTTTCTTATGAATATCTTTGGCTCGTAGCAAAGATGTACAGTGTTGAGATTAATACATGATTAATCGATGAATATCTTTGGCTCAGTAGTAAAGAAAAGATGAATATTTGATTCAAGATGAATATCGATTGATGTTACGGTGGATAAAATATTGATGATGAACTTTTAAATTCATAGTTTAATTTCATTCTCTACGTAACTCATCTATGAATTATTATTTCTGCTGCGAATATTGATCTGAAACTTGTTGTTTATTATATTCTATCAGATTTTTTCCTGTTGAAGACTAACGATAATTTGTTCTATATTATCTTAGTCATAATATTCTTTACTGGGCTAGTTGAGCTCACCCTTTTTCTTTTTTGTTTCATTTTTCTTCTCAGGAGGCGAGAATGTAGCGAGTACTAGTCGGGGTGTGGAATGATGGTTCTAGAAGTTGTTTTAGTAGTCCTCACCATTTTTATAAAATAATGTACCAATAATTGTAATGAGGACTTAGTTGGGTATAGATATTGTCTAGATGACAATATTTGTATTTAAACTTATAGTTTATATGTTGTATTAATAAAGTTGTAGTTGTTTCTATACCATGTTATTGACAACTCAAAATGGGTGATGTATACCTATTTTGGGGGCGTCACAACCAATATACGAGTATATAGTAACCACGGGGTAACCAAATAAACATTTAAAGTATACATCAACCAAATAAACATTATACAGTAACCAAATCAAGAATAAACAGTAACCAATTTGTATGTACTTAGTAACCAGAATATAAAATATATTTTTACATTCATTTTGCAATCAAAATAGTCAAGATAATCGACTTTGTGACCAATCAAAGAGCGAAAAACTTAAGAAAGGTAACCAATATACGAGTATATATAGTAACTACTGGGGTAACAAATAAACATTTAAAGTATACAAAGAACCAAATAAACATTATACAAGAACCAAATTAAGAATAAATAGTAACCAATTTCTATGTTCTTAAGAACTTAATATAAAACATATTTTTACATGCATTTTGTAATCAAAACAGTTAGTATAATCGACTTTTGTGACCAATTAAAGAAATAAAAACTTAAGAAAGGTAACCAATATACGAGTATATAAGAACTACGGGGTAACCAAATAAACATTTAAAGTATACAAAGAACCAAATAATTATTATCAGAGAACCAAGTCATTAATAAACAAAGAACCAATTTATATGTACTTAGTAACCGTAATATAAAACATATATTTACATGCATTTTGAAATCAAAATAGTCGAAGATAATCGACTTTGTTACCAATTAAAGATCGAAAAACTTAAGAAAGGTAACTAATATACTTAGTATATAGTAACTACGGGTAACTATATGTATATAAACTTTAAACTCAAATACCTCAAGATCTAAATCTATAACGAATCAATCAACAATCAACAATCAAAGTTGTTACAGAGGTCGTTCTTGATCTTGCGCATTGGTGTTGATCTTGCGATTCTTGTTAATATATTGCAGATCTTGCGATTCTTTGTTGATATTGCAGTTGTTGTTGATCTTCTTCGATATTGTCCGATCTCAGATTTGCATCGCTGTTGGAGAATTCTTTTTCTCCGATCTGTTGTTGCTCTATTTTTTCTGATCTCAAAGTTGCCTTTTTTCTTCAGTAACGTGAATTTAGGACCGGTTAGTTGAAAATATGAAAGTGGTAACTGGTGTGTAGGACTTAATGACGCGTGATTTTAGGAATAGTAATATACTGTGTTGTTTTATTTCTGTAATTATGTTGTGTGTGTTTTATTTTTGTAATTACTTTCTAATTGTTGTATATTAGTGTTAAGGGCCCTTTAAATTTCGAGTCGAGCTCGAATCAAGCTTTTAGTTGAACGAATCCGAACTCTTTGCTCATTTTACAATCTTAGTTTTAGATTAAAAGTCCTTATTAATACTATTTTAGACAGTTTTAAGATAAATGTGTACTTACCTTAAACAATCTATTTTTACAATAACTTGTCTATAATACCCTTAATATTAATTGTTATATTTATATTTTCTATACATATTTATGAAGCATCACTAGTCATGTGTACAAAACTTCATAATTAAACAAAAATTTAAATATAAATAATTTTATTATTTTATTCACTTTTTAAATATACGCAAAAAGCCAACTAATTAAAACTTTTATTGTGGGACTAAAGGAGTATTTAATTAGTGACATATGGTTCAAGTTAACTACTTATTGGCGGATTATTCAATTCTACAAACTATATAATGGTCATTGAATAACGGCCGCTTGAAATCCAATGTGATGTGGGGTGGGGTGGGGTGGGGTGGGGTGGGGTGGGGACTATTCACCGGTAACGTCGGGTGCAAATTTGAATAAAAATATTATTTAAATTTATTCTATTATTTTTTATTTTTTATTTTTATAATTATAATTTAAAAAAATAAATAAAAATAAGGTGCACCGAACGGTACCGGTCAATAGGTGCACCGGACCGCCCCCAACCCCTTGAAATCAACACCTAGTTACTTGTCAAAGAGTTATTAGTATCGAATTAAATGCAAGCAAAAAACAATAGTAGTACTTATAACTAAAAATAATTTATTGTTTTATATATATATATATATATATATATATATATATATATACATGCATGCATGCATATATGGTACAATCACATAATATCTTCACGTACATATTAGACAATTAAACCATTTGGTTTATAGGATTTTTATGATACAAAAAAAAGGGAAAAACAAATAAAATAAATAAATAAGTTCATTTTAATTAGATTAGCTTGCTTGCATATTCTCCAATGGTATTTCCATCTCTACGTGAAGAAGCTGATGCCACGGCAAGATCCCTTAGCTCCGATAAACTTCTTCCCAACTTTAAAGCCACCTTCATTTCAAACAACTCCCCATTCTCTCTCCTCTCCATTTCTCTCTCCTCAAGTGTATCTTCTATTAATTCTTCCGTAAGCTTAAAGCAACCGCCACAATTTCTATACATCTCAAACACCATCCCAACTTGTCCACCATGCTCCAAACTATTAACCACCGCAGCCGCCGCCCCGGCAACCGCCGCCACCACATCCGCCTCCGGAGAAAACCCCGCCAAACCCGACCCAATAGCCGCCACCCCGGTAAGAACTGGACCCGAGATAGCCAAAACCTTGTTGACCATCAAAGCTATGTTGCCTAATCTCTCATACTCCTTTTGATCTTTTATTCTCACCACTTGAACAATATCTCTCATTTTCATTTCCATTTCCTCATTCCATCCATTTTTTCCCATCTCATAATCAATCCCTGATCTTCCTTTTAGAAATTGATTTTTGTTTTTAGGCCACCAAATGGCAGGCTTATATTGTTTAGGAAACTTTTCGAGCATAACGCCGCCTAGTAAAGGAAGTGGATAGGTCCTATCAAGTGCCAAAACCCTCTCCATCATAATATTGACATCATTTTCATTTGGGACATGAAGAGCAAGAAGGGTTTCAATTTCTCCTCTAAGTTTCTTAAATAATCTTGTAGCGTTACGTTGTTCTTCCACAAGTTGTGAAGGCTGCATTTAGTTCATTACAATTAGCATCCCCGTGGCTGCAAAGAACAATAATGATGACGATAAATTGAGTGGCATAACCGTGCCGTGGGCTGCACCAAATGCGACCATTGTTGTCGCGGTTAGGGTGATCATATTGATTGAGTTTAAAAGAAGGGAGTTCCAATTATCGCGCTGCTGACCAATGTTTATGTGCATCTCCACTCGATCTGACACTGTCTCCAAGACCGCGTAAAGCTTTGCAATAACAATAATTTCGAAATCAGTACTGTCATTGGCTAAATGATTCGGGATTGTGCTAGGGTTCTTGGTTTTTGATGGGATTGTGCTTGTGAATTCATCTTTTGTGTTGCAATATTCTTGAGAAATGTTTGTGTTTGGCAGTTGTGGAAGTGAGAGGCTGGGTAGTTTATTTTTTGGGACATGAATGGTGGCATTTATTCTGTTGAAAGAACAAAATAAAGATCTTGGAGTGCAACAACAAGAAGTTGATAAAAGAGTTGGAGATTGGAATTGTAAGGCAGACGACATTATGATATTGGCTTTGCTCTATATTTTTTTTTTTGGTGATAAGTTGGTTATGCTACAAACTTGCCAAATGCATGGTATATTTATACCATGGCGTTACCTAAATAGCAGAAGACGTAACCTAAATAGCAGAAGATAATAGAGGTGTAGGTGTCTATTTTTTATTATTATAATTTATTTATTTTTTGTCAGTATATGACTATTGGGGATATGGACATTTAAAAAAAAGTACTATTATCCTCTCTATTTCAAATAAATGAAAACTCTCTATTTTAAATAAATAAAAAATTCTCTTTTTTATGGTACAAATTTAAGATGAAGACTTGAGCAATAGGATAACCTTTTCTTGATTATGATATTCTCTGTTTTTTTAATTTTCTTACTCTTGACTACTCAAAATATGTAAAACTATTTTCGTCAAAAATTAGAGTGATATATTTCTTGACGATCTTTTTTTTTTTAAATATTTTCTCTCGTTCAAATTATAAGATTATTATCGACTTTTAAAAATTAATTTGGTATGTTTTTTAAACTTAAAATTGAGATAATTCATTAAAATTAAAAAAATTCTTATAATGAGTAGCACGTACTTTTGAGATAATTTAGAATATTTAAACTAAAATTAAAAAATTTATGTGAATGTTAAGTTTGAAAGTATTTTTAGTTAATTTTAAAAATCAACAATATATTTATTATCTTATAATTTAGAACGGAGGGAGAAAAAAGGTTTACATGCATGCCAGTATAATAAAATGCAATATAAAATTTTAAACTGACTTTTTTTTTACCTTTGAAGTTTAGAATTATAAAAAAAAATCTATTAAAATCTCGTCTATTGGCAATGGCATCTTATATAAATTTTGCCTATAATAAAAAGAACTGATCCCCCCAATCTAAAATGTGTTTCATTTGGAAAATATTTTGCTTCTCACTTAATTATAATATAAATGACATAACACGAAATCACTACGCATGCATGTCATTATTATAAAACTAAACATACAATTGCTATATTTAAAACTGACCGTGAAACCAAAATATATTAGGTTAGGACGCTAATTAAAAACATCAGTCCAAAATTAATTTATCAAAATGCAAATTTGTTCAAACTTAAAATGATTAATTAATTAATTGCTCTTTAACTTGGAAGTTACTCTCTTCTTAAAATAGATTAATTAATCCTTAAGTAAGAGTCATTAGGTGAAACAGGAGCAAGGGAAATAAGGAGGGTAAAAACTAATTATTCTAAAACTCAACTGGAATTCATTCATATATAAACAGCACCGGTCTTCTCCCGCTGCACACTCGACTTGAATCTTATTCTTAAAACTTATTAATTACTCAGTCTTACAAAAACAAGTAGACCGACAAAAAAAATTAATTTTAATTCACACCCCAAAAAAAAGAAGTAATAAGTTGTATTTAATTTTAGGTCAAATACACGTTTGATTTTCTAATGCAATTAAAGATTTTAATTATTTTTTTTGTTTTATATACGAATAACATGAAGTTATTATATACTCCATAACCTTTTGCGTATGCACTAAGTAGACCAATCGAATGTCCATAATATTTTACAAACTTTTGTGTGTGCACTAAGTAAACCAATCGAATGCACATAATATTTTACAAATTAAAATAAATTTAAACTAAAGGGGTGTGTGTGTGTGTGTGTGTGTGTGTGTGTGTATATATATATATATATATATATATATATATATATATATATAATACCAGTAAACAAAGTAAACTTGTTAATATCATCACCATGTGTTCAACTGTTCAAGTAGGGTGTCAATGGCTAGAGTCCTTGGTCTTAACTGATCTTACATTCTAGCCGCAAAGTCGGTTTATTTTAATCGAATAGGAAAATTCAAATAAAGTCAAAATTGATTAATAATAATTAGAGTCTGTTCCGCAGTCGTTTATTATAAGTTGATCAAATTAATTTATAAGTCATTTATTAATATCTTTCTGTTCGATAATGACTTGTTTTTTTATTTATAAGTTGATTTTTAAGTCAAAAAAGTAAATATTTATATTTCAGTGATGTTTGTTTGTGTCTTAATGCCTCTTAATTCATCTGTCTCTGATTCGGTCAGAGATAAATCTTTTTTGGTAATTTTTTCTGCCTCTTAATTGTTAAAATTGTAATTATTAAGAGTTGTCTCTTAATAGTTTTTTCTAATTTATGGACAAGAATAGCATCAATAAATATTGTACTCCTTCAATTTTAAATTTTAAGATCATTCAAATAAATTTTTTAAATAACTTAGAGGGTTAAAATGGTAAAATAGTGTCATTCAGATATTTTACACTTTTTAGTTATCAAACAATTTTTTAGATTCAGATGATATTAATTTCATTCGTATAATGTAATTTATTAAGATTCATTAATCATTTAGATCTTAATTACTCAGTTTTATCAAACACCGCCTAAGTCATTTTAAAATAAGTTAATTTGACCAAATGTAATGTCTATTTAATTTTGTCCCTCTCCTATTTTACCCCTATTTTTATTAATTTTCTTTTTAGTAATCTTTACATTTAATATTAACTTATAAGTCATTATGAGCCTAACACTTTCATATCTTGTTTTAACTTAATTTCGATCTAACTTATAAGTCAAATTATTACTGAACACTTTTATTTATGAGTCACAACTTATAAATTAACTCATATTTTAATTTTAAATTATTTTAAAATAAATCGTTGCTGAACAGGCTCGTAGTCGAACCAAGTTTAAAATTTTTAATCTATTTAAGTAAAGCCAAATAATTTTCAAAATTTATAATATACATTTTTAACTATCATAATTTCATAAATAGGTTGTTCATTTTATATAATGAACATAATTAAATGTAAATTAATAGCAATGTTTCAATTAAAGTTGTAAAATGAATCAAACGGTTAGACCTTGATTCGTACTTGCTCGACTACAAGTTGATTCAAGCTCGACTCAAAATATAAACAATTCAAATATGAGCAAAGTTTAAAATTCGATAAATTACTCGAACCTCTTTAAATTATAATTTTCTATTGATACTCGTATCATATTCGATCGCTCGAAAAGTTCAAACTGTTCGAACTTGATTTGAGATCGTGTCTGACTTAATAACTAAACGAGACTCAATCAAATCTTATTTCATGTTTGATAAATTTTATTAACAAAATCTTAGCAACTCAAAATTTGATTTAACTCGATTCATTTACACTCCTAATTTCAACCCTTATTGACGGTCTCATAAATATCAAAAAGATTATTGGTGCACTTTGAAGGTCCAGTCCATTGTAAATTGTAATATAGTGATCAAAAGGTTGCTACCTATCTATCTACAATTGTAAACGAATCGAATCGAATCGAGTTGAAATTTGAAAGATCGAAATTGTTTAGATTTGATTCACAAAATTTATTGAGTATAAAATTAATAAGGTTTGATTGAGATTAATTCGTTTAGTTATTGAGTTGAGCTAGTTTGAGCAATTTGAACTTTTCGAACAAATATAATTCGAGTATCAATAAAAAATTATAATTTGACGAGATTCGAATAATTTACCAAATTTTAAAATTTATTCATATTTAAATTATTTATATTTTAAGTCGAGCTCGAATTAAACTTTTAGTCGAGTGAGACGAGTCTTGAGGTTCAATTGACCGATTCCGACCTGCAAGGGACAAGACCGCCACGACCAATAGGAGAGAAATTGAATGTCAAGAATATAGTGCTAAGAATTCTTGATGATTTACTCTTAATTAAATCGAAATAGACTTGTACAAAATCATCCGAGCAATCCGCCCGCCTATGTTTAAAATTGGATTATTAATTGGGGCCGGGGGGGATCAGAAATGGTCACGTATAGACTTACCATTAAACTATGTTTACATGTTAGCAATCTAAATGCAAACGTGATTATCACAATCATAGCTTAATGTAATACATGTAATTAGATATTAGATAATTGACATAATATATTGAGTAAATGGAATTAAAACCTAAAATAAGCTAAAAGAATTTGTTTTATTAAAGTTGTTCCCCCCCACCCCCCTTAAAATCATTTTTTTTAGAAAAACTTAAATCATTTAATTTCACAATCATTTTTTATTGTAATACATTAAGATTTTTGACAAAATATGGTTATGGGTTACAAAATATAGTTATGATTCTATTTAAGAACTAAAACCATATTAACTATTTTTAATATGGGTTGTGTGGGTTGAAACCATATAGTTATGGTTCAAATATAGGTCAACCCATATTTAAATTTCAAGCTCACCATTATTATGATCCAATTAAAGAAATTATTAAATTTAAATTATTGTTAGATATATCGTGTATACATAATTACTAAATATTTTATAATATTTTAATTTTTTTAGCGTAACTTTTGAAAAATGAAATTGTAACCGTCACAATTAAATTAATTAAGTAATAATTTGATAAAAAAATATTAATATAAATGCTAAAATGCTAAAAAATAAACTAATAAATTTTGAAATTGAAATTATTAATACCTTATATATTTAAATAATTTTTCTACATCTTAATTTTTAAATTAAAATTATTAATAACTTTCTATATTTAAAAAATGTGAAACCTACTTAAATTATTAAACCCAAAGCGAAGACATGGATGGATGCATGTTATCATCAATTATTAATAAATTATTTAATACATATAATAATTTATTCAATTGGAGGCTGGAGAAGACCAGTCTTCTCCATTAGCGGGGAGAATTGTGATTAACTGCACCGTTTAACCCAAATATAATTAAATTTTAATAATAGTCTGCGATCTGCATCGCCTTAGCTAAACGTGCTCTTGACTTATTACCCAATCTGATTACATATGATAACTTTAAATGCACGTATTATGTTATACGGATTATAATATTATTTTTATTTATTTTTCAAACTGACCCGAAAATTAAAGGTAAGAAAATAACTTAAATAACAATGGAGATATAAAAAATGTATGAAGAAAAAGAAAAATGAAATATAAATTAAAAAATGATAAATTGATATGGGGTTATATATTTTTTAGACATATAAATTGAAATTTAAATAAATAAAAATATTTAACCAACTCATTTAATTCTAAATTAACTCAACAGTTAAATCAACTATCTAATCGTGCAGTAGCAGTTTGGTAGCCCATGCACCAATCAAGATTCAACAAATCAGACTTGAGAGAGTGAGAAGAATCAGTCAATAAGTGAGAAAATAGAGTCAATTTTTATTATATATTAGTGAGGATCTCAACATTGGTATTTTATGCTTTTCAACTAACTAATTAGTATTCTATTTGTTGTTAGATGGACAATTATAGTATATGATTAATAAATCAAAGTAGTCATTTAGTTTACAATTTTACTACATGAAAATTGTCAACAAATTTATGACATATAATTAAACATGTAGTAGTATTTAACTAATCTGTACTCCCAACTTTTCAAGAAAAGTGCGTTTGTTTTTGAATTCCCGAATTACCTGAATCGAAAGTAAGATGGACGAAATTTGAATTGGCTAAGTTTTATTTTTTGAATTTGAATTATTGAATGAAGAAATTGAATGAAAAAAAAAATAAAAAAAATATTAACTATTATATTAAGTAATATTAAATAAATTTACAATAATTTTGAATTTTTTCAGAAGGGTAAAATAATAAAGTTTTGTCATTCAGATGTTTTAGACATGTCAATTATCAAATAATTTTTTTTATTCAGATTCAGATTCAATTCATCCAAATTCAAATTCAAATTCTGATTCATTCAATTTTTATCGCCCATAAGTAAATGATAAGAACATGTAGTAGGTCAGTTGCAGATGGGCAATGCTCGCATTAATTAGAACATGGATGGATGGCAATTTGACTGACTTCCATAATTTTTTATTTTTTTATTGATATTCGAATTTGCTATCCTTTTCTTTGCTGATCCCGTATTCACATATTCATGGTGAGAAAAATAAGAGCTATTAAAACGTTTGATATTTTTTTTTCAAGAAAAAATGACTTCCTTTTGAAAAATATATTATTATACTCATTCAAATGCTAAGCTTAGTGCTAATCCATTACTATTGACAATAAATACTCTCTCTCTCCCTAAAATGATAAGTACATATATTTATTTAAAAAAATAAAAGTAGAAGAAATGGAATAAAAAAAAATTCTAAATTTATCTTTAATAGTCCCATAATATTATTTAAACTCTTGAATACTTTTTATTACTAATGAACCCCACTAAATGACATATTTATCCTTCACTTTATATATTTTATTAATTTTTTTTGAAAATAAAAATTTTTGTGCATTTAGAGCATCTCCAACGGTAGTAGCAAAAAAAAACTCTTCAAATTGAAGTTTGTTGACCTACATGGCAATTTGAAGAGCATTACTTGTTACTTTCATATTTTGTGACTCATGAGTCTCTTCAATTGAATGAGTTATACGTCAAACCCATCAAGCAAAATAAATGTTTTTAGCTTTTTTCATATGATTTTGATTCTTCCAAAATAAAATAAATATTTTAAAGAGAGAAAATGATGTTGCAAATTTGATAACTAAAATTGAAAAGGTTGTTAAAGATAATTTTCACTTATTTAAATATTCCAAAATAAGTGAATTAACACAAAAAAAAAAAACACGGACACAAGATTTGAACACCAAATTCAATTATATACCTGGAGTTGTACATCTACACTCACTATATATCTCTCATAAAAGTGCATAAATTAATTTGTTTTACCTAAACATTTTTTGGAATTACATATAAGAGTAAGATGAGTTCCAAAGAACGTGCATGGTGTGAGTCGGGTCAGAAGCTTATTTTTTTATTCCACATTCAAAACATGAGAGTTGAATATACAATTAAACTACTTAAACAAATCTGGACATGTAGGATGACCATGGCCCATGTGATCTTGACTTTATCAATCTAAGTTACAAAATTAAAATAAATATGAATTTTCTTGGTTTTCATTCTCACTTATTGTGATTTTTATAGACAAAATTGTAGAGTTGGTCGTTTCAAATTTTACCACTAGTCTTATTTTTGTTGAAAGTCAATAAAGGACAGTAGGGTAAGCAGTCATGAAACTGGGAGCCTGGCAAATAAGAAATATTCTAATTTACACCATTAATTATGTAGTGATAATATTCAGACCCATTCAAACGTTTGAATATAATATTGTATATTATAACTCCTTTCAGTTGAGCCTCTCTTTCCTATATATATATACCATATGAATCTTCAAATCCAAAATCATCCAAATCTCACAAACCTAGCTAGCTCGCCTTCATCATCCAAGAATTATTAAGATTCTTCTCTCTTCTTAGCCTAAGAACCATATATATTCATCAACTCCAAATTAACTCTCCATTCTGTTAAAACCGAAAAACTCATGGCAACCCTTCAAGCTTCGAGTTTCTTATGTTCCTCAAGTTGCAGAAGAGGGCTAATAACAAGGGCAGCTATTAATATACCAAAACTAAGCTTATATTCTTTATCTCTTCCAAAAGTACTACAATCTAGAAGTAATTTCGTGGAGGATCTAGAGTTGATGAGAGGCGGTTATATTAACAAAAATATAACCACCTCACATATTGAAAAAGACTCTGATCCAATTGTTATCGCCAAGCTTTACGCGATAATGGAGGCCGTCGCTGATAGAGTGGAGATGCATAAGAATATTTGCGAGCAAAGAAGTAATTGGAATAGTCTTCTTTTAACATCTATTAATATGATTACTCTTGCAGCTGCTAGTATGGTTGGTATTGCAGCTACAAGTGCCGTTGGTGCACCTTTATTGGCCTTAAAGCTCTCTTCTACTTTAATGTATTTAGCCGCCACGGGTATGTTAATAATTATGAACAAGATCCAACCTTCCCAATTAGCTGAAGAGCAACGAAACGCCACGAGATTACTTAAGCAACTTCATAGCCAAATTCAAACACTTGTTGCTATTGGCAACCCCACGGCTCGTGATGTGGAGGACAGTATGGAGAAAGTTTTGGCTATTGACAGGGCGTTCCCACTTCCTTTACTCGGTGCAATGCTTGAGAAGTTCCCATCTGCAATGCAGCCTACAGTGTGGTGGCCTCGAAAAGGTATTCAAGCCATTAATGGAGTCGGAAATAATAATAGTGAAAAGGGGAATGGATGGAGTGGAAAGATGGAGGAGGAAATGAGGGAGATTGTTGGGGTTTTGAACAAAAATGACAAGGCTGACTATTTAAGGCTGGGGGAAAAGCCTTGAAAATTAACAAAGTGTTGGCAATTTCTGGGCCTTTACTAACGGGGCTAGCGGCCGTGGGGAGTGCTTTTGTGGGCTCTAGTTCTCATGGTTCTTGGGGTGCGGTTGTTGGACTTGTCGCCGGTGGTCTGGCAAGTGTGGTGAACACAATGGAGCACGGCGGACAAGTTGGGATGGTGGTTGAGTTGTACAGAAGCAACGCGGGTTTTTTTAAGCAAATGGAGGAGTCTATAGAATACAACTTGAAGGAAAGAGATGTGGAGAGGAGAGAGAATGGAGAGTTGTTTGAAATGAAGGTGGCCTTGAATTTGGGACGGAGTCTTTCAGAGCTAAGAGATCTTGCTACTTCCTCTAAAAGAGAAGGCTTAGGCGGGGATATTCAAGATGAGTTTGGAAGCAAGCTATTCTGATGATGCATATATGTGCATGATATATATCTATTCTTGTATATGTATATGTGTAGCAGAAACAGAATTAATTTGTATATTTCTTATATAACGATACAGATTAAATTTATTCATTCAATTATTTTGAATTAATCAGTTTGGATTTCATCATATTTGATCCGCTCTCGTCTTTTAATTTTAAGCACAAAAACTTCACCACCAAATATGCATGAAATTTTTATATTTGTATATACGAATACGAGTCTTTTTCTACTTATATTTGTACAAATTTAAGTAAGTAATACTAGTAATAATAATAATATTATAGGTCGCCTGGCTGTCACTGGTACTGAGGCTGCCATGCCTGCATTCATGCATTGTGGTTGTGGAAATCAGCAACCACGTGATAGAAAATGTGTCGGATTTGCACTACTCTTCACGACGTACTCAGAATCCGCAACATCAGTAGACTTGGGAGATAATTTAATTAATTAGCATTGATCCAATAATTAATTACTAATTAATTTTGCAAAAGATATTAGCAGATCATGAACTATATACTAAGTTATCTAACCCTATTGTTTAATTAATTGTGCGCGTCAACTACCAAAATGACAAACTCCAGTTGTGTCATGGAAATTTCCTCCTAACTAACTTATGATAAATTTTAGCGCATTTTATATTACCCAGTGGATATATATATATATATATATATATATATATATATATATATATATATATATATACGATAATAATTGAGCATGGGTATATGTGATCTTGCTTTTGTTAACTTATTGGGGTATTATACTACTAAAGTAACTAATTGGCAGTACCCGATGGATCAAGTGGCATTATAAATAAATTGTTTTTGAGTACTAGTAATATATTTGGTTAATTAGGTGAAGCATTAATTTACGTGCTACGGGAACAATTAATAGAATTTTAATTTGACAAATTAAAAGGAAGTTGGCCATGTTGTCATATGTTGGCCTAATTGCCTGGTTTTTAAACCATAAACTAACTTGTTATACACGGAATATAAAATTTCATGTAGACTTTCTAAGACCAATCACCCAAAATGAATGAATTAATGACAAACTCCAGTTGTGTCATGGTGACCACTTCACTGCATTGTTGTATATATAATTATATATAAAATTATAAATTACTACTTTCTACAAAAAATAATAATAATAAAGTCCCATTTTACAAGGAGTATTTCGGAGCTATGAGACGTTGCAGTGCTATTAATTAAAGAGTCCAGCAAGCTATAAATTCACTTTACTTTTAAATTTTGAGATTTTGTAAATTAATTTTAAAAATAATATATATATATATATATATATATATATATAATGAAGCTATTTTGTGAATAATAGTAATAATTCTAGGGGACCGGGGTTTAGGGACATTTCTAGCGACCGGCTCATGTGGCTGTGCCACATCAGTATGAGAGAGGAAGTGAAACGAGTAAGTATATAATAATGTTAATTGTTGGGCATGTGAGGTTTTTATTATTGGTATAATGGCACCATGGATGCATATACCTTCGTAATTTACATTAATTCTTGTTGAAAGTGTTGTCATAAATGTAGGGTATGTTTAATTTGAATTCGGTTATCATCAAGTTAACTTCATGATAAATTGATTAATAAGTAGAGTAGGTTGCGTATTATATTCTCCCTCTATTTTTTTTTTTTTGGCAAGAATGGATCCCAAAGACCTCATACACCCAAGCCTTATAAGTAGTTTTTTTTATCATTGAGTCATGAGAGGTTTGGTATACTCCCTCCGTTTTAAATTATATAAAATTATTATTATTTTTTTAAAAAAAGAGTTAATATCACACATTTTTAAATTTAAAATTGATATGATTTATTTAAATTTTGAAAATAATAAATCTTATAACTAGTAGTACTTTTTAAGTAATTTATAATATTTATAGTTGTATTGAATTAAACTAAATGAATTCAACTCCATTTTAAGTTTAAAATTAACTTTTAAAAAATCAATCAAAGCATTGCATTAATTAGTATGTACGTAAAAATATATATGTTGAGGTTAACATAATTAATTAATCAAAGCATGCAGCTGGCAGGAAAGAATATAAAAAAGTCAGTCGGGGAAAATTAGAAGTGTTCCAATTAGTGACATGCATCCAAAAGGATGGAGTTGGCTTTTTTGCTTTTTAGCACTTCAACAGCCGTTGATGATCAAAATCATCCATTAAATTAAGAAAGAAAGAAAAGCCAAGCACATGCATGCATGTTGGTATATTTGGGCAAAGGAATCATCCATTAGCTTAGCTTAGCTTAGCTTACTGGTACTGGTACTGGTACTGAGCCGAAGAAGAATAAAGTTTTTCTACCAAATGAGTGAATGATCGACATAATTAATTCTTGAGTTCAATATTCTATATATAACCCATCCTAATTTCTTTTATCACATTATATATTATGAAATATTTAATGGTATGCCTCATTTATAAAGTATATATTACGTAAGCTCAGTGGTTATATATATTTGACCCAAGTATATATAGTAAATAAAATTTACAATGATCAAAAGTTTTATATATATATAAAGGTATGGCCTAAGCACATGTTAGCATTCATGGTTGGTCACCATCCCACTTGCTCACTTGCTACGGAAGTGATCTCTAAAGTCTAAATAAATCTTCTTATTTTAATTTACTCTCTCTCTCTCACTCACAAACAAAATCATTCTAAAGAGGGGAATATGAAGATACAGTATGTATGTGTGCGAATCATGATTCTCTTCCTTGTACGCTAGCTTCAAATGGTTCTTAATTATTTTTTGGCAAGGACTCAAAGTTGAAGTATTATTAAAATTAAGGGCTCGTTTGCAATTAGGCTACTTAGTTAGGGGCTCCCTTATAAATTTGTAATGAACAAAAAAGAGAATTCAGACCATTAATTAAAAGAGATAATAATAATAACGACAATAACTACCACAACCAACAACTGATAACCAACCCCATCCAACTGTTCACCTAAACAGGAATTAACCTTTTTAGGCTTAGAACTTCGTTAAAATTAAATGAATTAGTTTAACGAAACAAATTTTTATAATTTCTATTGCACCCTCTAAATACAAGCACAACAAAATTTATATAATGATAAAATAATCATTTAAAATGTAAAATTTAAATATTCTTTCTTTTACCTTTACAAACTCAATAACAACATAAAGTGAAAAAAAAAATCTATTATTTTTTTCTAACTTTTGCATTTCTTTTGTTTTTTTCCATCCAAAACTTACAAACATATAAAGTACAAGGACTTAGTTACAATAATATCAAGTTAAGGCCCATATAAGAATATTCACATATCTTTCGAAGTAGAATACGCAGCCCACAACTCTGAAGAAAAAATTACAACTCATTCTTCCCCTGCTTTTCTTCTCAGCGATTTCATTCATATTCAGCAGTTTAGTATATTAACTTACACAAACCCCCCATCAGAACCCTTAAACCCAGACACCAGATCATCGACTTCTCAGCCGTCCGATATGATTCAGCTACTATTCACACTGGTATTTGGGGAGATGGCTCTGATCATCATGTTCGTATTCAAGACTCCTATGAGGAAGCTGGTGATAATGGGATTGGATCGGGTTAAGCGGGGTCGAGCTCCAATTGTTGTGAAGACTGTAGGGGGCACTATATTCGTGGTGATGATGTCCAGTTTGTACAATGTGATGAAGATCCAGAAGCATTGGATCGAAAATGGTGAATATGTCAATCCAACGGATCAGGTTCTTTCGGCCAAAAACCTCCTCCACGCCTCTCTAATGGGTAACAAACTATTTCTTTGATGGGTGTTCGAATCGATTAAAAATCACTTGACGAAATTTTATTTAGTTTTAGCTTTGAATTAGTTGGTTTTGGTTAGGTAGTTTTATGCTTTCTTTATAATACTTTTAGTCTCCGTTTGGATGCCGGAAAGATCAAGTGAGGAAAATAAACTGAAAAGAAAGAAAGGAAAAGTCTTTTCTTAATAAACCCGAGTAGAATTTTATTATTTACTACTATCATATAAAAATATAAGCAATAATGCTTAAATTTTGTGTAATGGACTGTAGATAAAACTCTTATAGCTTTAACATTTCATTTTCTTTTCCACGGTCCTTTCTGATTTCTATTTGAAGGGTTATCTCTATGTAAGCTTTGAGTCGTGGAAATTTTGGTAATTTCGGTTGTTTGGGTTTAAAATGATAATTTATAGCTTTTTGATTGTTATAGTAGCTTATGATCCCCCCAAAAAAGGCTTTTTTGTATACCATAATATGTTCTGAATGTGTTTATAGTTGTGATTTAAGAGTTTTCTTTCAAAATGGTTATATCCTTGATGTGATTTGTCCTGTTGTAATAGTTGGCTTATAAGGTGTTATGGTATGTAACTGATAAAATATTTGTATTATTATGCATTCTGTATCAGAGACTCCGGCTCTCTTTTCTTATTCTTATTTTTTTTAAATTTTTTTGTATTTATAAAAATTGTATTATTTATGTTGCCACTCAAATATCAATGGACACTTTGATTTCAACTAAATTTTCATTTGATATTAAATATAGGTTATCAGGCATAATGCTATATATGAAACAATCATATGTTCTTGAACTTTGACATATCTTCCTTGCCTTCCAGCATTCAACCACTTAGTAAAGCAATCTACTACATGGCCAGAATAGTTTGAAAACATTACATTTGGGTTTAAAATAATTCCAGGACCTCAATTTGCGTAGTTGATGGAGAACAAATAGCAGAAACATTATTTGAGAGCTTTATAAATAGACATGGTTTGGCCATGGAGGGCTTTAGAGTTCAAAATTTTAATGACATCATTCAACTCAGTAGACAACATCCAGACAGCTTTTATTTATTCTCCCACTAGACAGCTTCTAATCGTATATGTTATGTTGGCTGATTTTCTATGCACATCTGACGAGCTTATGTGGCTTATATAAAACAATATTCGTCATGGCATTTTACTCTTTTAAGGTTTGGCTAGGATATTTACAACAGTAACTTTTTAACTGCTGAAAAGTTTGTATATTTCCGCTTTTAGTGACTTGTTGTTTCATCTGAATAGTTGATGCTTCAAAGTTAGCTGAACACTGAATGTGTACTTCCTTCAATGGTGGCAATCCTCTGTCCAACATTGTAAACCACTTTCTAAAAGTTGCAAAGTTAACCCATGATGCCATTGCTGCATAATATTGTTCCTTCTTCGCCCTGTTAAATTATATGCCTGCACAATTTTCTTTCTTTTGAAACAATTTGATGTCTATATTTCAGTGGAAAATCCAATGCATGACTTTGATGTTTCTATTGATCAAATGATTTTGTTTCCAGTTCTAGGTTTATCGTAGCTGTCTTTTGGTAGTGACTGAGAAAGTTGAGGGGAATTATTAATCCTGCTCTTTTTTAAGACATCAGTCTTTTTATTGTATCCTATATTCCTATGTTTTCACGACTTTCTTCTAGCTCTCATATGGTTACTGATTTTTAGAAGTAATTATTTGCAGGCTTTTCTCTGTTCCTTGCTTTGATGATAGACAGATTGCACCATTATATTAGAGAACTCCGGATTCGAAGAAAGGGCATGGAAGCTGTAAAAAAACAAAGCCGGGTATTTGAGGATGGAAAAGTTGGAGGTTCTGAGGAAATTAGAGCTTTGGAAGAAGAAGCTACCACATTAAGAGAAAAGTTTAAGCAGCTGCAATTAGAATTGGTGGCAAAGACGAAAGAGACCAACAATGCAGAAGCAAATGCTGTTGCCTTGAGAAAACAGTCGGAAGGATTTCTTCTTGAGTACGATCGTTTGCTTGAAGAAAACCAAAACCTTCGCAACCAATTACAATCAGTGGACCGGAGATTGTCACATTCTGATAGCAAGAAGGCTATGTAAGAATCATGTTTCCTGTTTATTCAATTTTCATGGTATTTGTTGTCAGGGTACAATGATGAAATTATCGAAAATAGCTTCTTCTTAGTTGGGGTTAATAACTGCTATAAAAAAGAACTTTGTAAAGGAAAAGATTAGTTATTCATTTGGGTTAGCTAATTTGTGTGATTAAGTCGAATGGAGCCGAATGAATGCTGAAGTTCCTGTTCTCTATAGATTGAGCAACTTTGAGAACTATGCCAGATGTTTGATAGAAGAGGATTCATTAAACCGGACTTGCTAGATAGAATGGCATTGGTTGTATTAGAACTTGAGGACTTCTTTCCAATGTGAGCTGAATGTGACTCCCTGTTCCAATAGCCTTACATACAATCAGATAATTAGAGAAGAGGTACAGCGACGTAAATAGACTAAACACAGTTTATTTCCAGTCAATTATCTTTTTGTCATTGGCTAAGAACTGATCAACTTTAATCACCTGTAAATTATAGGCTTAAAGTTAGACGAGAGAAGATGTAAATTATAGGAAAAATGACTTTAGAGATGCCAACTACCTTTCCTCGGCTGCTTTATTATCATACTCCTATTACACTAATTGAGTTGTACTAATATATAAGTTCATGTCCAGTTGCTGCAAGTGATAGTCCATGGAAAGTAGAATTATGGGCTTGGTCTCCAATATATCATCTTGCATATGTTAGGACACTCCTCAAATCCTATTCTGAAAATAATTGCTAATATGGAAAGGAAAAAAATTCTATTTTTAATAGGAGTATTATTTTAGAAAGAAATCAATTTGTAGTAAGAATTTTATTTTAGAAGTGCCTTATTTTGAATAGAAAGATGAGATATATAGATACTCTATAAATAGAGTATTATTTTGAGTTGTTGAAGTGTAGCACAATCAAAAGTCATGTAGTATACTAAGAGTTGAGAGAGGGTGTGAGTGGTTTTTGTGTTTGTGCGAGGGAGAGGGTTATATGCAAAAAAAGTTGTATTGTGTCTGTGGAAAAAGTTGTGTCGTGGTATAATGGAACCTCAAGTTTTAGGGCGTAAAACTTGGGATGATTATTGTAAGCACATTATTTTAATATAGTGGAGATTCAGAGTTTGACCTATAATTTTTCCCTTCAAGGATTTTTCACATTAAATCTTGTATTATTGTGTGATTTACGTCGGCTTAATTCCCAACCGCATATATTCCTAGCCTGTAGATGGAGAAGTGCTCTAAGCTATTTTCCAAATATACTGATACTGCGTCTTAAAAATTGAGACACTCAAGAGTTCATTATAAGCATGCCAATATTGAGTGCAGTTGACAGCATCAAGCAAATGAAAATGAGTACCGAAAGCACAGAGAAGACTAGCACTAATCCATAAGCTGCTATGCCCTTCACCTCTTTAGCATATGCTGCTGCCGCCAGAGCAAGGAAGTCTAGCGGAAATGAGTACGCCCACCACGCCACGTTGAACTTTTTCATAGCTTTCTTGAACAAAGCTGACCTACAAGCCTGTATTCCGCCAAGCAATGCACAAGATTAAATTAACTATTCTTTGACCTTCACTTATTATGATTTTCGACATGAAAAATATTTTTCCTATTCAAAATTAAAGATACATTTTCATGTTTTTAGTCTCGGCCAAAAAAAAAAAGAGATACGTTTTTATTTTAAGATTTGCAACTCCCTTTGAACCAAAATTAAAGGTGTGTTTTTTTTTTCAGTGTATGTAGAACGGAGGAAGTAATTTCTAAAATCTCATTCAATAGCAAAATCATGAATTGAAAAAGTATTGACATGTGACACATAGCAATACCATTTAAGTTGTAGTAGAAATTATGCACTAATTAAGAATATATACGACTCAACTTTTCCATGCATATATATAGATATATATATATATATATATATATATATATATAAAAGATCAAGAGAGATTAATAAAAGTAGCTTACCAAAGATGCAAAGAGGAAAAGGGAGAGAAAGAAGAGCATTTTGAATGGAGTATCAAAAGCCCCAGAAATAGAGCTCCAAGCTAAGCTTGCCATACTCGGTGCAGCTACAAACAAGAAGAAAACTGGCCGGAGCCGGACCGGAAGATGATCCCCGCCGGATAAACGTTGATAAAGGGTAATAAACACCACCATAGTGACTCATCCCCAGTGTAAATATACAAGTAGCACTCTCTTTCCACCCCATCTCAGCAGCTGTCCACGCCGCCACCAAGTTCCCTATCACCGATATCTGGCTCGTCGGATTCGTCACCACCGATAAAAACCTTTTCTCAGTTGTAAACCACTGTCCATAAATTTTCACATCAAGAACCAACAACGGGATCACAAATAACAACCAAAGTCCCTCATAAATAGACGCGTTCGGAACCAAAAAAGAAGCTGATTGAAGCAAAAGAAGCCATGAAGTCCAAGGGTAAATAAACATATAGTTTACACCAACAAAGTGCAAGAATTCAGCTTTCACCATGTGAGAGTAAAAAATGCACCTCAAAATGTAGAGAAAAGATAGCATAATTGAAGTGCTAAGAGCAAAATACCATAAGAAAAGGAAAACTGTGGAGGGTAACTTGGTAAAAACATGATGAAGCAATAAATAGTCTTCCATTCGATGGTAGTGGTAAGCAAATGTCAATCGGTGTAATGAGATTCGGGTGAACTTGCTGACCATTCGATGTAGCCTTATTGACAGGTGGTCCTTTAGACTTTGTCATGCATGGAGCAAATGTCAAATGTGGGTTTGTGGTAATGGCTTAACAACAAATTTCCGATTATTGCTGTTGTTAACGAAACCAACATCGATAACGAGATTTCTTTGGATTTATTATCTAAATTTGTGTAAGTGTTGAGTTCGTGTATCATGCCCAACAGGTATGAAATGATCTGCATACAAATGGTTACACCGATAGTTATACATACATACGTGTATATATATATAGCAAGTGTGTTTATATATATATATATGTAGAAAAGTGAGAGACAAAAGTCAGATGTAAATAAATTGGGTTGCATGTATATAATTAACTAACGGTGTAACCATTTATATGTACACGGAAAAAACAAGAACTAAAATTGGTGTGTTTCATTAGTATAATATATTGGCAATGATAAGGAGATTTACAATAAAAATAAAAAATTAAAAGAGATAAGATAAGGAGATTTGAGGGTCTGTTTTAGTGTGTTATAAATTCAAATTTGTTGAAGAAGTATGATAAGTGGTGCTTCAAAAGTTTTAAGTATTCGGTTATGTGTCATGCTCCACTTTTTTATTGTTTTTCTTTTCTCATCTAATATAATAATAACTCAAAGAAAAGTTGGGATTTCTGGATGTTTAAGTATCAAAGCAAATATTAGGTACTGGTGGTGTCCTCTTTTTGATTTGTTTAAAATTTGTCCTTTTTTCATTTTGATTTTGATGATAAAATTAGTATAATATAGTATATAAGTTATGAATCAAAGATAATAATCTGTTTGTAAAGGTGTATAAATTATAATAACTGGGGCCTTCTTATTCTTATCAAAATCCATGTGTGTTGATAAACTTTTGCAATTGTAATTCAGTTTAAATTTATGGCAATAATAAAATGACTCTAAATAGATAGTATTAAATATTAAACTGAAATTTATTATTAATCGCCTATTAACATCCTACTCCTAGAAAGAAAGTCATGCTTTTATTTATAGTAGTACGAATGTTTGTAAATACAGAGAGTAATTATTACGTTTTTAAATCATGAAAATTATCACCAAAATGAGTGTATGTATGGAGCCAGCAGACTTTCTACACCTTTCCAAATTAAGTGTCAACTGCTAAAAAATAAAAGCGAAAAGAAGAGTTACTCCATTTCATTTGCTTTTTTCTTTTTTTTGTATAAAATTTTCTTAATGTCTTTATATTTATCATCATAATTTCACTATCATCTCATCACTTCTAAAATATACTATCCTTAATATTTGTTAAATAAAACTTTTCTTTTTGTGGGACAAAAGATGGGAGCATGAGAAATTGAGAATATCATTTTAGCATTATGGTGCTGAATTATTAGTAAGAAATAGGATATCTTACTGGCAAAACAGCTATTGCTTTTTAACTTATCTTGTTGGCATAGAGCCTTAAATATAAGTTGAATGCATATAATTGATACAAACTAGGATTATCTATCCAGATTCCAGAGATTACTATTCTGTTCAATTAGAAAAACAAAACAAGAAAGAGAATAAGAAGGATATAGAGCTGTTTTTTTCATAGTAACCAACGACCAGTTGTTCTTGAACCTAGCTAGCATCTTCAGATTATATTCATCATTTATGTACCAGAAGAACAGAACAGAACTCTAATATAAAATTAATTTAAGCCATGGCAAAAAAGAATGTCAAGCTGATCGACCAAGGCTCCAATGTAAGTCTACCTAATTATACTCTAATCTTTGTGTAAAATATTTGAAAATTTTGTTAACTTTTTGCAGGTTATATTGGATAATGGGCTAGTAAGGCTCACAATATTAAGACCACAAGGACTATTAAGTGGCATAAAGTATGGAGGAATGGACAACCTTCTTGACCTCAAGTCAAGTGCATCAAGCAGAGGGTAATTTTCAGTTCTTGATAAATTCACAACAAATTATTAATTACAACTATATTTTGATTTTTAACTCTGCAGGTATTGGGACATTAACTGGAGCTTACCAGGAGGCCACAACAGATATCAAGTGTATGCTTCTATGTTTTGTTGGAAAATCACCCAAGACTATCTATATATAATATATGTATTGGGCTAGCACATTAATCCTTTATATATAACAGGCTCAAGGGATCAGAATATAGCACGATTCATTCAAGTAACGATAGAGTAGAGGTTTCATTCCGAAGTACTTATAATGCTTCAACTCCAGGCATCAGGCTGCCACTCAGTGTCGATTTAAGGTTTAAATTCATAAAAGTTTCTCCCTTTCACTTGATCCAATGTATGTTTTGAAACTTCATATAATTACTCCTCTTCAGATACATTTTGAGGAGTGGCGAGTCGGGTTTTTATTGTTATGCAATATACGAGCGTCCGCCAAGATCTCATGCATTCGACCTTGCTCAAACAAGAATGGTGTTCACACTGCAAAGGGAAAGGTCAAAAATCAATGGTGCTTTTGGATGCATGCCCCTCTAGTGTTTAATTGTAAGTTGACTATTGGAATAGGTTTCACTACATGGCAATCACTGATGACAAGCAAAGAATAATGCCAATGCCAGAGGATTTACAGGATAAAAGAAGCCAGCAGCTAATAGTACCTGAATCAAGATTGCTCACAAATCCCATCAATCCAGATCTTAAAGGCGAGGTTGGTACTACCAAATCTGCATGCTAGTTTGCACGTCCGTTTATAAGACCTAAGCTGCTACAGAGACAACACAACAATGTATATCATGCTTCAACAGTTTTCAACTACAAGAATTTAACAAGGCAGGATTTTTTATTTTTTCACATGTAAATGAAAGCAGGTTGATGACAAGTACCAGTATTCCATGGATAACAAGGATGGTGGAGTCCATGGCTGGATTAGTTCTGGTCCCATAATCGGATTCTGGGTCATCTTCCCAAGTCATGAGTTTCGCAATGGTGGACCTACAAAGCAAAATCTCACAGTCCATACTGGTCCAGACTGCCTCGCTGTAACTTTTTTATTCTCAGATTTCCCCAAATTGCCTAAAATCAGAAACATGACCAAGCTATGTGTACTATCATAGCCAGAACTAACTAAATTGTAGTATCCAACTCTGCATTAAGCTAACTCAACCAAATAACTAAAATCATCCATTTGATAAACGTTACTACATTTAAAAAACTTTAGTTAGAATTTAGTACTCAGCTTTTCAAAATTTCAAATGAATGAAAAGGCTGAGTTTTGGTGAAACAGATGTTTCATGGAACTCATTACATTGGAAATGATATATTAGCACATTTTGAAGAAGGAGAGACATGGAGAAAGGTGTTTGGCCCCTTCTTTGTATATCTAAATTCGATCCTGGATGTATCTAAAGCATACAACTTATGGACAGATGCAAAAAAGCAGGTGCATTTTCATTAGTTCTTTAATTTCCATTTACCATCAACTGATTGCTATATTCTAGTTTTTCTGCTCTTGAGAAAAACCCGACAGCTAGTAAGATTACTACTACAGTATAAACATTTGAAGGAATCACCAGTTTTGATTCTTCTGATATATACTGACAACTATTAAAACCCGTATCCATGTTTGGCTCATCCTAGAGGCTGTTTGAAGAATCCGTGTGGCCATATGATTTTGTTTCGACACCCTATTATCTAAATGCTAAGGAACGTGGTTCAGCTTTAGGGAAACTCTTCGTAAATGACAGGTAGTGAATACACTAATTAGCATACGTCAATCCTGAGAAGTATATGTATAGGTTCTGTCTCAAATAAAGAATTTTATTTTCTCTGTAATCCCAGGTTTGCTTCTGATTCTCTAATTCCAGCCCAAAAAGCATATGTTGGTCTATCAGCTGCAAGGACTGAAGGATCCTGGCAAACTGAAAGCAAGGTATTATTACTTCAATTAATTAATTTTAGTTCAGGTCAACTAGACCTTAGAATATACTAATATTGCTACACTTGAGATTAAAATTTGATTGTTTCTAGGAATATCAATTTTGGGTAACAACAGATTCCCATGGAAAATTTACCATAAACAATGTTATACCTGGAGAGTACGCGCTCCATGGCTGGGTTCCTGGCTTCATTGGAGATTACCTTGATCAGAAACTTGTTACCATCTCTCCAGGTAAAACTAGAAAAAGAACAAGGCACGGTCAATATAGCTTAATCATAAATTCACTCATAGCAATATATTGAACCTCCTCAGGGTCAGAAACACAACTTGGGGATTTGATTTATGCTCCCTTCAGAGATGGTCCAACTGTGTGGGAAATTGGCTACCCAGATAGAACAGCTATGGGTTTTTATGTTCCTGATGTGAATCCAAAGTATGTTAACAAGTTATTTCTAAACAGCATTGAAAAGTAAGCAACTCCCTATAAACTTGTTTAAAGAAGCCTTCTTCCATATATACAATAAACTACTCCACTTAAGTATGTAACTGCTATTCTAGTTCATTTTCACAAAAACTTTCAGGTTCAGGCAATATGGCTTGTGGGACAGATACACCGATATACACCCTGAATCTGATCAGGCTTTCGCAATAGGCATCAATGATCCAAAGAAAGACTGGTTCTTTGCCCATGTCGACAGGTTTCTCTCTCTCCTCCCCTCTCCATCCTCATGAAAGCTAAGAGAACAATGTCATTTTTCCTGTAATTTTATCGCACAATCACAAAAGCTTAACAAATTCTTAACTAAATTTGTCAAAGCATGTACTTCAATGAAGTCAGTTGCCCTGACAAGAACTCACCTTTTTAGGAGGATTGAAGATAAATATTACCCAACAACATGGAAAATAAAGTTTAATCTCAATTCAGTAACCACTGGAATTTACAAGCTGAGGTTAGCTACAGCATCAGTAAACAGTTCTGATCTCCAGGTATTTCCATCAGATATTCTGCAACTAAATCAATCATATAATAATTTAGAAGAATTACTAGCTTAGACATCAAATGCTGCGTAATTTGATATTCATGTTAACTAACAAAGATTCCTCAATTAATATCTTTCTTCATATATACACATGTATTGTGTATTTGATGGATCAGGTCCATGTCAATCATATGGATACAGATCACCAAGTGTTTCAAGTTCTAGACTTGGGGAAGGATAATACGGTTTGTCGACATGGAATACATGGACTGTACCGACTTTTTAACATCAGTATCTCCTCGGCACTTTTGACAAAGGGAGACAACTCTATACTTCTTACGCAGGCCAGGGAAGGAGATGCAGTTTGTGGAATACTCTATGATTATCTAAGGCTAGAAGCTCCAGTAACTCTCAGGGATATGAATAGTTAAAATGCTACAAACAGCTAATTTATTGATGCAATTCTTTGACTCTTTGTACAAGGCTGAAAAATACTGATAAAGATGAACATTTGTGTTCTGCTAAATTATCATTAAAGTGCCACTTTTGAATTCTGCCTCCCAACAACAAGACTTGTGAGTACATCTTATTCCACATTTGTTTTTCGTTTCTCGGACAAATGCCAAGATGATCGGACTGCAGAAGAATTTTACACTATTCTCTTAATTAGCAACTTCATTTGGTATTTACTCATAGCAGCTAAATCTTAAAACCTATTTCAAGTATGCTCTCTGCTTGTTGATGTTCTTATATGGAACCAAAAAAATTGCTTAGATTTTCTGCTACAAATTGCTACAAAATCAAATCATTGAAAAAAAAGAGTGTAAAACTTCATACTCAGTATATCAAATGACAAATTAAGAAGGCTGAAGTAAGCAAGTTAGCAATAAAAAGAATTTCAGACAACCTACAAAACTCGATGCTAATACTCAGACACGATATGGTAGGCAATTGGGATTTCAAGGCCAAACCCACAAGTATATCATTCCATAGAGAAAGATTCATATAAAATTATGGAATACAGTATCATCCCAAAAGTAGGTACTTTACATTAGTTCATATATGGTCTATACAAAACGCAGAGCCCATGCCATAGCATTCGTGAACCAAAAAGGGCAGTGAACATTTCACTGAGCTCAGATACTATATTTTATCTACTAATCTAGGCTACTGGGAACAAATTGTTAAAAGCAAGCCATAATGATCACTAAGCAAAACTGGTAGCACCAAATTCTTCACCTCTTTTTTCACTTTCTTCTCTTTGCAATATGATAAGCCTGGTATGGCTTCCGTCCCAATCATTTCAATTGCATCTATCTTGAAATCACGCAAATAGCACAAAAAACGATCCAGCCGCTTTTGCAGTGTGCGATTACCAGATAACATCAGGTTGGACTTGGTATCATAGGTCCATCCAAGCTCTCCAGGTCTTACCTTTGTCCAAGCATCAAGCCATCCATCAGGCAGAGGAACTTGACCATCTAACTTGTCATCCCAGTTCATGTCACCGCAAAATATCACATTTGTGCTTGTTTTGAGAAAGTTAAGAGCCTCCTTTGCCTGATCTACCCGTTCCTTGCTATACATCTGATCCCATTTAGGAGGTCCTGGACAGGGACTCTCAAGATGGCTGGTGGCAATAACCAATGGTGTGTTTGCCTCAAATGCAACTTCGGTGACACATAGCTCTCTTCCCATTATTGAATTACGAAAGGGATTGCATTTAAATGATTTTACTGGCAATTTGCTTAGCTGCATTATTTTGTAAATAGGTTAAAAAGAATATAGCTATTGACTAACCAAGAATATTGCAAATTAACAATGCAAGTACATAGCAAATTTGAATGAACAGACATAAGTATGA
Organism: Panax quinquefolius; assembly: GCA_020205615.1. Taxonomy (NCBI): domain Eukaryota; kingdom Viridiplantae; phylum Streptophyta; class Magnoliopsida; order Apiales; family Araliaceae; genus Panax; species Panax quinquefolius. Next base: position 11,974,605 of record CM035163.1, read on the forward strand.
AAACACAAAATAACAACCATATGATAGAGCAAATTAAAAAAGTTTCCCCATTTTTTCCCATAAATTATATATTAGAACCTTATAACTTTATTAAATGAAAAGGCAGTAAACACATACTGTAATGCAATTGTATCAATTTTACCAAGAAGAACCACACATCATACCATCAATCCTAATCTTGCTTCTGTACAAGTGACTCCCCACCCCCCCCCCCCCAAAAAAAAAAAAACACACACACACACACACAACAGTTAAAAAAGAGACAAATAAAAGGACCAAAAATTGGAAGGTGATAGAAAAATAATCTAACCTGCATGCAAAAGTATGGTCTTGTGGATGCCATTTCATTAGAAACTGAGCATTTATATACTTTCCACCAGCCGGATTGCTGAAAAATGGCATAGATACTGGGAGTGACTTCCTGCATAATGAAGCAGTCATAAATATAAAGGATGCTCACATAGAGACTAAAACTGGCATTAAATAGAACCGATAACAAAGATGCAAGTAACCTGCAAACATATCACATCTGGGGAGTGAAGTTGGATAAGATCACCTAGGGCATTCATCCTCTTATGAATCTCTAAATCCTCTCTGAACCAAACATTGTAACTCAAAATCCTCAATGTTCTCATATCTTTGGTCAAGTGAGTTTCACCTGGGAAAAAAAATCAATGTCTCAAGTGATTGCTTTCACAGTTCTTGACTTTGAGTCCAATGGATCTTTAGCTACACAGTTATAAATTTCAAATAAGTGAAATACAAGTATACAACACACATTGAGAAAAGGAACTTTGATAAGTTGTTGTAGAATTCCTACTTAAGAATCTTTGAATTTAAGTTTATATCAAGTGATGGGATAATATAAACTTTTTCATATGAGTGGAGAGAGACAGAGGTGAAGAATTTCTTTACTGAGTATTCTAGGCTGACTCTTCCCCTTCAAGAACTTACACTAATGTATATATCACTCATAAATACAATCCCAGGAGTAACTTAACTTCAATTATTGCGTCTATCATCTTCATTCTTATAATTTAATGACATTAAATCTTAAAGGATAATGGATTAAGTCATGGCGCCCGTTCAAGTCTTCAGAAGAGTAACATTTATGAAAATGTTATCATTAAAGCCACATGAACTTCTAACATAGTAGACACGCGCTAGAAAGTATGAAGATTATTAAGAAACTGTGAGAAATAACTCTGTGTGCAGTTAGAAGCCTAGTCTAGTTCTTCTGACCATCATAAAAACTCATAAAGAGTATTTATTCCATGAACGGATGAAGTTATATAATTTGGCACAAAACAAGTTTCCTGGCACATTATTAAACCTGCTATGCTTATTGGAACAGAATTTTATTTCCCGTGTCTATCATACCGTCTTGGCCAACAGCTAAAAATATGTCCCTATAGGACTTCCATTGGTAAACAAAGCAACAGTAGTATTTGAAAAACTAAACCTTTCTCTGAAAAGAGGGAAAAGGAAAGGAAAAACTCACTACATACTCAAGCCATTCTTAAGAATCTTAACATTAGCTGCACTTAGTTTCATATCATCCTAAAAACCTATAATTTCTTGCAAAGAAGACAAGCAACTTAAACTAAGATCGAGTTAGCAGTAATGTGGCACCTCCTAACAATATAGAGACACCCATTAACCCAGAAAATACTAATTTGTAATGAAAAGAGTAAATCTGAAATCAAAACATAATAGAGTAAAGAGTAAAGACCTTCATTATGTACCAATAAACTAACAAAAACAAAAACTCATCAAAACTCACAAACTTATATGAATAATACTGACCAAAAAAAGGAATTATTTAAACACAAAACTTTGTTCACAGTTCTACATTTTCATCCATCAAGTCAAATGAACAACAATAAAATCACTAGTTGAACTTTACCCAAAGCGGCGACGGCCTTATTCGCAGCCTTAACGCCAAGAAACCCACTAGAACCAACATCATCATCATCATCACAAATCTCAACTGGGTTCTCTCTATTTTTCCTCTTACAAGACCTTAAGGGCAAGAAAACATTACCCACTGTAGAATTCAGCTCATCATCATCAGTCTCAAATGTCGAAATTAAAGAAGCCGACGCTCTGGTCCCACAGATTTCGCAGTTGTTGTTGCGATATGAATTCAAAAGGTGCAAGCTTTACAAGACCATTTGGGTTTTGATGAAGATGATAAAGAAGAAGAAGAAGAAGAAGTGAAAATGATGACAATGGTGGTTGAGTTTGATTTTGTGTTTGTGTTGATTGGCAAATCTGGCAGGTTGATATTTGTGATGGGGAGTTGAGGAATGTGCAGTTTAAGCAAGTCCAAGAAGCCATTGATTTGGGTGGAAAAGTAAGGGTTTTAAATTTTGTAGGGCTTAGTTCTTGGAGGAGAAATCGAAGGGTTGATGATGATGTTATAATTATTTTGTGGAAAAATGCCATTTGAACCCTCGAGTTTGGGTCCGGCTGGGAGGAGATTAGTGCTACCTGCACTAGATAGTTAGTACTAATAGTAGTGGTAGACATAATATAACTCAACTTTTTTCAAATAAAATTCTCTATTTGGCCAAAGAAAATAAAAAAAAAAATAGTTACTCGATAATGATATTTATATTTAACACATTAAAACATGATTTTCTCAATAAATTGTTGAGACATTAAATGTTAATCTTTAAATTTTGTATTTAAGAAAATCTTTCAAAAATAATTATTATTTTAGTGTCCGTAGCAAATTTATAGTTGTTAGAAAAAATAAAACTGTCATTAGAAAGAGGAAGAGAGTTGCAAAATAACATAATTTTAGATAATAAAACTTATATTAACTAAATATTTTTCGTCATTTCTTTTATCCCATGTTTTGAAGCTTCAAAAATACCCAAAAAGAAAAAAAGAAATTTGAATGAAAAATTAAAGTGAAAATGAAAATGAAAACGAAAACTAGTGTTGATACCTCTTGGTGAATGAAGATGCACCTCAAGAGTTTATCATATCCACATTCAGATAGATGCACCCACGAGATTTTTGAACAGTTTATCATTTGGCAATGAGTATATACAAAGTAAATTCCAAAAAAAGCTACTATATAACTCGGCCCACATTTGTCAGGACCTATCACCTATCAATCGTTTTATGACTAAGAAATGGAGTAGAGTAGGGCGTTACCAAAAGAAAGCACAAAGTATTTGACAAAAAAAAAAAATGCATATTGCTTGCTCATTCTTGAATTTTCATATCTTTGGCAAACAAAAATGAAGAGCTGAACTATTTTAGCCTTTCAGGACTTCAACTTGCTCATCTTTCCCATTATTAAGGCTCAAGATTCCCCCTTTTCTTCACCTTGTTGGTGCTTTCTGTGCTAGTACATGGCAGATTCCGGTAACAACCTCTTTTAGATTACCTACATCCTTTTTTACAAATGGGTCATCAAAAAGATCTTAATGCCCCCAAAAGAATAAGCATTGACAATGAGTTTTCTTCTGCAAAATTTAACAATCATATGTTTAGTTTCAAATAAATCACATTCATTTTCGTTAAACAAATGATTGGTTATTCATTTGTGTACCTTAAATTTGGGTCATGAAAAGAAAGAAAAGTATAAAAGTCATAACGCGTAAACCCTCCGTAAATGCACTTATTTTGGTACCATAGAGGCTGATGAATCTTATTCTGTCTGCATCACTGGCTTGCGTTGCATTCACGACTGTGCTTGTTTTATTGCTTGTCTTCTTACTGCACCCACATTTACATATTTGATATAAGTACTCTGCTATAGGGATTTACTGTTAATCCAGAGTATAATTCTTCAGGTAAAACATTCATGTCAAGTCCAGTTCTTTTTGGGAAAAGATAAAGCCAGGGCAAGTGAGTACTATGAAGTCCAGAAAAGTTTGCTTACCTTCCTGGAAATATACAAGCCCCGTGACCTGCAAATGCTCCCCCAGGAGGAAAAAAACAAATTCAGATTATAATTTAGCCTGAATTGCACATGGTGCACAACACAAGTGGAGCCCAAAACTTGTGTACATATATCTAGCATGAAGAGAGATTATATCGTTTTCATGAACACTACCAAATACTCTCCCTCCACTCCAAACACACACACAAACACAAAATGAGTCATTTACAAATAAAATATAAAAAAAATTGATCCACAAAAAAGAGTCATCTTTTTACTAATTATAGTATAAAATGACATAATATCTCAAGAATAACAACAGAATTTCACTACCATTCCACCATTACTAAACTAAACATTCATTATATTTAGAAATAAATGTGGAAGAAAAAAATATAATTAAAGTTTGCAAATGGGACACTTTGTAATCAAATTTGTATTTGCAAAAGTTAGGTAATAGTGTGATGGTAGCATCTCCAGCAGTGCAATCCTAGACCATATTTAGTCTAAGAACACAGATCTCGCTCCAGCAGACGAACTAAATATAGTCCATTGAATTTTTCGGTGAGGCACAAAGACTATATCAAGGAACAAGAGTTGGTGGACTATAATTGAGACTATAATTTTTAATATATTTAAATAGGAGAGATGGGTGAAGAAGAAGGAAAATGGGGATGCTGAAGAAGGAGAAGCAGTTGAAGAAGAAGATGAAGGGCAGGGCTGCTCTAAAGGATCTCTAAAGGATATAAAAAAAGCAAAACGACAAAAAAAATTTGGTCAAAATGGTAATAAAATACTAACGGATAGAAATTAAAAATGTAAATTAGAAAATCTATAAATATGTACAATTGTAAGTATTTTGTTAATAATACTTTGTATTTTTATTATATTTAATAATATTTTTTTTGAATTCATTGATTATTTTAATCTTTTTATATTATAGTTCACGGGATAGTCCACATGATAGTCCATCTGCCGGAAGGATTGAAGACTAAAGGACATCTGCTGATGTCATATGGACTAAATATAATCTACGGGATAGTCCATCTGCTCGAGATGCTTAGCACTCCAAGAGCTGCAATAGGAACCCCATTCCCTAGTATGAAGATCTCATAGATTTTCATGGCATATAGCAACAGTTAGAGAGCAAGCACATTAAACAAAATTTCTAAGCCTTGGAAAATCACTGCCCCAGAATCCAGATTAGCATCCCCCAAGGCCCAAACACCCTCCACCCAAATTAGAAGTCAGTTGGATTTTTGTAGTTATGATCAATTGCGTACCATATGTCATTCTATCTGGAAACATCTTAGAAGTAATGTATAGTGTGACTACAGTAGATACTCGTTAACCAAGCAATACTCCTATTGATATTTCCACAGGATCCTCCCAACATGAATAGTAAGTGGGTATAAAGAGGACCTTGTGGAGAAACCATTTTTACTTGTGGAAATAACAATTCCCTTAACCTTATTAGCATTAAATATTGTGCTTTAAATGGAAGTCATGCCCCAATAACTTCCGATAACTTGAATGTTTCTCTAATTTGACCCCCTAAATTCCATATTTATATGTATAAAGCAGAATCCCTCTCTCTCCTTTTTTTGCTCGTTGAATAGATTAGTATAATTACTACAACAATAATTTACTAATTATATTATATATAATATTAAAATATCATCGCCAGAAAATTCTTAAAATTCAAGGTAGAAATCAAAATCATTAAAAGTACTATGTAGTGTTTAGTGAAGCACTTACTTGGGTCAGTGGTGGTGATCATGGCCACACCCTTGAAGTCACAAGACCCAGTACTCCTCCCTTCTTTCTGATAATAACTATCAAATGCATAAGAAGCATGGTTCTTTACATTATTAGGCTGATAACAATTCTCCCCAGGTTGAATTTCAGAACAATTCGCCCTTCCCGGTCCACAGGCCCAATCCAAAGCAGTTTGCATAGTCCTTGTATCAACCCCATCCATGGCTACACAATAAGTCTCGTTTGTGGCGTCATTTGCCAAAAATGTACCAGTTCCAGACACATGAAGTAAGTAAACAGGTGTCGAATTCCCATAAAAAAGTCCCCAATTGGCCTCAGACACCGGAGGTGACCTTAAATCCTCATTGAACAATTCATACACATACACGCTTGAAGTGATTTCCGGATGAAATGGGGTTCCACTTCTATCAAAAACATGCTTGATCAAGTTGGAGTTATAAGTATCCGCATTGTCTATTGTAGCATAGGGCTCTTTGGAATCACCCTTTGAAGGCCAGCCAGTTTCCGTAATAAGAACTACAATATCAGAAAAATTCAAGTTCCTCATGGAAGTATACACTGAATCAATCATGGCATCAAGAACATTTGTGTAATGAAGCAAAGTATTAGGATCAATCATTTCTTTAGAAGGTGTTAAAGGCTTGAATAAAGAATTTTCAAGAGGGACAACACCTTTGTTCTGCATAAACACATAGTAAGGGTACAAATTCATCATCAGGGGTGACTTTGTTCTTGACAAAATTGAAGTAACTGAGTAATAACAGGGGCTAGGGTTTGATTGAAATAGGCCTGAGAAGGTGGAAATGGATCAAGAATGATGGAAGCAGCATTGGGAGTTGAAATCTTGATCTGGGTATGCAAATTTGAGGCCTCTAAAGCACTGTAAAGTGATTCAATTGCTGGAATCAAGAGAGAAGCTGAAGAGGGTATAGTGGTCAAAAGCTCATCACCCACTGCAATGGCGATTATGAGTGTTTGTGGGTAGTAGGCGGCGACATTCCGGCCAATCCAGGTGGCGGCTGTGGCGTTGGAGGACCCAATTCCGATGAGCTGGTTGTTGGGTACGCTAATAATGACTCGAATCTTGGTTTTTGCAAGAGCTTTGAGGATTTCTGTGTTGGCATCGTAGAGTCTAATGTGGTTGATTTTTTGTAGCTGGAGAAATGAAACTAAATCTGCTGGTGAAACAAAGTTTGATACATCTGTTCCTATGTTCACACCCACATAAGGCTCATCTTGATCTTGTTGCTGCTTTATCTCTGCAAAAAATATATACTTTAGATATAGATAGATAGACAGATAGATATATGTATAATGGAGTTCATTTTTGTGTGTTAATTTGTTACCTGGTACGAAAGAGGAGTGTGCTGCAGAGACGATGAATATGAATAGGAGAGAGAAAAGGGTGTGTTTAAAATCTGCCATTAAAATGAAGATTGAGCCCTTTTCTTTTCATCTTCTGCTTCTGGTTCCGGTTCCGGTTCCGGTTCTGGTTCTACAATTTTCTTGGAAAAAAAATACGTGGCTTGTTGAAATTGGTTTTGACTTGCAATTTTGATTTGTTCAAAATTACTATAAAGGCCTTATGGACCGACAATGAATTAATGGAAGAAGTTGGAATACATGTAAAAAATAATAGGGACTCCTCCTCCTCCTCCTTGTGAGAAACTTTTAGATTTCCAGGCTGGCTTTCAGCAGCTTTCTCTGTTAAAATTTTTGGAGTTGTATGAAAACTACATGATTGCCCTTCCATGAATCAAGAAACTTGTAGTATTTCTATTTGTAACCAACTGGCAAGTGTTGAGTCATCATCGATGACAAGGAGATCATCACCCACAACATAGTTAATAGAAGAACCGAGTGTTAATAGATTCAGCAGTACGAGGGAAAAAGTTTATTCTTTTGAATAAAATAACGGAAATGCACTCATTTCCGATGAAAAATAAAATTATTGGAGTGAAACAATAATTTCGTAATTGTAATTCAATGCTAATTTATTGCATATCAATCCTTATATATAAAGGGACGTAAGGTGATCCTCGCTTGAAAAATTGAGTGTTAAGAGTTAACTCGGTTGATTTTTTCGATTTCACGCGACTTTAAAATCGATCCTGTAAACGAATTTGGAATTTGATTCTGCAATCGATCGACGCTTCAATCGGCGCTTCCTCTTCCATCAATTGAGTTTGAAATCTAGTCCATCCTTCAATCGACAAAATCGTATTCAGATTTTCCCTCTTGTTTCCTCTTCCTCTTCTTCATCTTCCATTTTCAGTTTCTGTATAATTATATATTCCCTTACCCACTCTTTCTGCTTATTCCGATCATCGAGTGCAGTCAAAGGTCGAGCAGTTGTTTTATCTAATAGGTACATAAAGATTAAGCCTCCCCAATTACTCTATTTCATCCTCCAAATCTATATTTACTTTTGCATATGAAAATTTGATTTGTTCTAATTTTACTTATGTCATATGCAAGTTACCTGTTTGATAAAATGCGAAAGAGAAAAAAAAAATTGTTATTCGCTTCAAGATTTTCATTTTTTTAACATACCAGCAATTTCGTGTGTTAAGTTTGTATTTATCTCGCTTATTTGTACGATAAAATCAATCGAGTCATCAAGTCTCAAGGTATGTTCAATGCTAATGAATTTTTGGTCTATTATCTCAACAGAGGGAGTGAGGCCAATTTTTGTAATTCCTCATGAGAAAGTAAGGGAAGAAATGGAGGAATTTATTGGAGATGATGCCAGTATTGTTTTTATCACTATTAGGTATGGCTAACTCCTTTCATTTAAATTTTCACCTTAGAAAGTCCTCATAGAAAATACTTCATTTATATATTCGGAAGAAAGAGTCCTACTTTCTTTGTAATTCCATCTATTAGTACTCTCTTTTTTTGGTCACCGACATAGGGGTGACAAGTTTAGGATTGAACGCAGTAGTGATAATGAGATAGAGACAGACAGAACTGCTTTCAAGTCACTAGAGAAATATAATGATGTTTGTGGCTTATTCATGTATAGAGTTATTTTTTGTTTTATTCATATTGCATTTGAGCATAAATGAATTTTGCACAATCTTCTGGTTTCTGCACATTACCTTTGAAATTTTTGTTCATTTTAAAGTCACAATTGGTGTAGTGTTATATTATCCTTTTTATCTCTATTAACATTTGCTTCAAGAAGTTTGAGCCTTTTATCATACATATGAATGTTATTGAGTACTCCCTTAGCCTGTTAAATCATAGTTAATATCTATTAGACTTAATGTTCAGGTGTTCATGACAGCATAAAGAATTGATACGTAGAGAGCTGAGTTGTAGAGTTTTGTCGGGATGATATTGACATTATTTCAATTCTTTAGGCAAGTGGGATAGGATTTTTACAGGTAGTAGGGAGCATTTGGTTGGAATTAAATGACAGAAGAGGAGTTTAAGCATGCACTTGAAGAATGATTACTATGAGAATTGCTCAGGATGTAAGTTGGATCAACGTGAAAACATGCAGTGAGATTTGCCTATCAAGATACTCTTCGCTATATGAATTATGGTGCTCTGCACAATTAAAGTAACCCCCTTTTATGTATTATTTTCCATTACACTTCCTTCTTAATTATATACTATTGCTCTTTTTGTCTTCAATTATTAAAAAAATTATATATAAAAAAAATATCATTCTGATCTCATATTTAAAAAATTATTCAATCTATTCACCTAGTAACTAATAATAGTAAAGACCCCCATCCCCTCATTTTCTCAATTATGAGATTTACTAATCATCATGAAAAACTAATGGTTCATCTTTTAGAATGGAAAAGGTTTTGGATTGCTAAGGCACTTTTTATATCCTGTCAAATGAAATGACTGGGTTCTCTCGTCATTTCTTGAAATTATACTCCTACCTATACTAAAAATGTCGACTCCCATGGTTTTCTAATGGATTAAATATTAAATATTATCTTAAACTTTTTATTTTTATTCATTTTGGTGTTCGTAATTTTTAATTATATTCAATTGACTATGTCATAATATAAATTAGTAATGACAAATTAGTGTTAGATTTTAGCATAAATATTATATTAAAGGGCAAAAAGTATATTACTAACAACATAACAATTTTTTTTTGTGAGAAAAATCACAATAAATAATATAACCATTTGGAACCACTGCCACCATGCAGCCACCATCCAAACTAACAAAACGCCACCACACACGGCTACCATCAACACCCAAGTCCCAGTACTATTATTATGCAAGTCAGAAGAGAAAAATTTTCAGCCACCATTATCCACCGCCGTGGAAACCTTTTTCACCATCACCGTAAACCACCATTTACTTGTTAGCAAACAAACATCACATTCAACGCGCCCACAACTTTGAATCATGACTCCCATCTCAAATCTAGCCATCTATATCGAGATCCTACTAAAAAAACATCTATTGAAAAAGAAAGAGAGAAAATTAAGAAGTCAAGTTACATGAGAATCAAACCCAAAAAATTACAATTTTTATATAAACACACACACACACACACACACACACATATTTTAAGTTAATGGTTTATTAACTTGTTTAATTTATGTTTTTTGTGTAATTTTTAAGTTAAGTTACTTGTGTAGTTATTGATAATTATGCCTGTAATTTGCTTAATTATTAATGTTAATTTTACATATTTTTAATTTATATTATTTGTGTAATTTGTAATTCTTTTATTTGTTATTTTATCTTTTTGTCATTTGATCTCATTAAAATATATATTCTTTTTACACATAAACATTCGATTTATGACATTAATTGAAAAAATTAAAAGAACGATTCTTGTTGGAATTAATAAAAAAGATAAAGAGTTTAATTTATATTCAAGTAAAACCCTTTTTTTTAAGGATGAGTGGACAATATGTAAAATGTGTTGTTTCTTTAAGAATATTAGTTATGCTGCATACACATCCAATTCACTACTGCAAATACTCGTGCTATACACAAAAAAAATAAAGAATTAAAGATGTATAAATACAAAAGAAAGGTACAAATTTAAACATTCTTAAGAAATTGAACAAATAAAGAATAATTTTGGGGTAACTACAAAATAGTTTTAAAAACTTTGAAATTCATTAAAGAGTGTAACTAAATTAGATACTCCGAAGCTAAGATTCTTGAGACACCATCTTCATAGCCACTAAATATTTATAATCTAAGGCCAAGAACATGCCTTTGCATTGCAAAGGTCATGGGTTGAAATGTTGTCATGAATGAAAAGAAGGAAAAACAAGCTCCTCTATTATTCATGAAGTACACATTTCATAAAATATAAGCTTTTCCATCCCCTTAAAAATCAAAATGGAACTTTCATAGCATAGCAGCCAAGAGACGGGAAAAAGATATTACATTATGTGAAAAATATACAATCAGAGCCCCCGCATGCCATATGCAGTGAACCGGAATGAGATTTTGGGTTCCGGTTATTAGACAGCGGATTAGATGTATCAGGAGAAACTTCCTGTTCAACTGAATTGAACAATGAATAATGCGTGGAGCATAACTTTATATCTATCAATTATCATCTGAGAGCGTTGATAAATGTCAACAGCGAGTCTACATCCCTCTTTTCAGATGGGTACTTCACGGGCTGAGAAGAGTGTTTAGGGAAGAAAAATATTGTCGGGAAGCTCCCCAACTGTAATTCTTTCTCTGCAAATGCCTTTTGCTCCCCATCTGCCCTGAACTTTCCTACTTTCACACCAGTTCCAGCTAACTTCTCAGCCAATTCAACATATGATGCTTCCATTGCCTGCTCAGAATTTACAGTAAAGTTTGTTAGTTTCATGCCAATACAACTGTATCATTTGAATTTTTGGATGATTGATTATTACCTGGCAAAAGCGGCACCAAGGTGCATAGAGCACAACAAGCCATGGTTCTCTCCGGTCCTCCAATTTGACCAAATTTTCAATACCGGGCCTGCTCAAGCTCACAACATTCTGGCTGATAAAAATGTCATCAACTGTGGCAGTCCCATTTTCATGTACTGCTCCATTTCCATTGCCATTTACATTTTCCTCCTTGATATTTCCTTTATGTAGTCCACATTCCTTGGCGGTGGCATCCTCCCACCACCACCTTCCTTCTCTTTCATGTTGCCCCGGTAGGACTGGCCTTGTGCACGGCTCACACCCGATTGAGATGTACCCTCGAGCATGCAATGAGTTCACAGGCACATTCATGGTACGGAGAAAGTTCCATATGTCGGTACCCTGCACATTTGCCACTGGGTTCCACTTCACCAAGCTCCCAGCCCCACCATCAAGCCCCTCAAAAGATGGATCCACTTGCACAACTGGGACATCTGATCGAGTTCCTGGGGACTGATCTTTTCTTTGTCCAGTGATCCATGCCCGCAAGCCTTTCAGGGCTCTCCTCAAAGGTCTCACCTTTCTCACGCGGCAGCACTCCTGGTGACCATCTTCATAGAAAGAGAACAAACCCTTGGTTCTTACTAAGGTCTGAACTTCAACAGCATCTGGGAACATGTATTCAATGTGAATGCCATATTGCTTCTCAACTGTGTCAAACAATTTATATGTTTCTGGATTTAGCCTTCCAGTGTCCAGGCTAAACACTCTGAATGGTCGACCAGTTAAATGGGCGTACTCGATTAAAGCAACATCTTCTGCACCACTGCAAAATAAGTAGAGACAATGGATCATCAATATTTCTGCTACTAATCACAGCAATTATCATTAGGGCTAAGGCCTTATCTTTCAAGTGACCCTCTATAAAAAGTCCGGGAAAATTTTAAATTAAATATATTAAGAGCCAGGTAAGTTTTTAGAATCAAGATAGCAAAATGGCAAATTTGGAGCACGGTTTAATCAGGCATGAGGACGTACTTTGATATGGAACACTGAAAACAATTGGGAGTCAATCAATCGCTACAACAAGTGGATCCAGATTCCCTTAGCAAGAACTTCTAACCAAATGATGTAAAATAAAGAAGTAAAGAAATTTTAATAATTAAGAGTAAACATTTTAATTATTGCAAGAAAAAAAGCTTAAAATTCTTAACTAAAAGTCAAAATCTCTGTGCGTCAATTATTTTTAGTTTCAATTTGATGATTAAAGTGCTTGGAACTATATTAGCTAAAGGGTCAGCTAAACAATATCAAAGATTTAAGTTATTTAATCCATATCTTAACAAACATTACAAAAATAAAAAAATTAAGCCCATGAAATTATACCAAGAATATTAGACTGGAAAGTTAAAAAATTAAGCCCATGAAATTGAAAAGAAAAAAAATCAATACCTGAAAGCGATTGCAATATCATTCCCAAATTTCTCAAGAGCCTTATCTATAATCTCAAGTGGGGATGCATTTTCAAGCTCCCTAGCCAGCTTCTGATAGTCCTCCACATCTACTTCAACTTTTTCAACCTCTTCTGCAAATTCACCAACAAATTAAGGGCAAAATCGTCATTACAGATCCTCTAATCTTTAAAACTCCAAATGCAGTAATCCCCACATGCATATAAATTATAATTAGGGTTTTTTAATTAGTTTAATGGGGTAATTCAAAAAATTAAAAGTTCAATGATGTATTAAGTAAAACTTGTCAAGTATAGTGGTGAAAAAATTAGTTTTGCCTATCTTCTTTTCACCTTGGATGTTTTTCTCTCCTTTCCAATGTTTTATCTTCTTTTGCCTTTAAGCCAAATTCAGAACTGCCGATTCATGCTATACTTTTTAAACTCTTTTTTAAGCTCTTAATGTGTAACAACTTGTAGAACCAAAAATTGGCAATCTTTATAATCCATTAAATAAGATTTCATCAAAAACCCAACATATAAATTCCGGCAGAGTTAAATCATTAAAACACAACCTTTATTTTCTTTTGTATCAACCATATTTCTAAGTCACTAGAGAACTTCAGGAAAAGTGAGAGGGGCCAGGAGGGAAGAAGAAGGGGGAGAGAATTTTGTTAGAGTTGTTTTAAGCAAGAGAATTTTGTTTTAAGTTGTTAAGTTCAGATCACAGCCCGGGGTTTGGGCGTTTTCCCATTTAATCACTTGTAGTCAGTAAATCTACATTTAAACTCCTGACTTTTTGAGTTGAAGTGAAAACGTCACATTTTCCATCCAACTTAACTGTGCGTGTATGTCAGACGCGCGTGAAAAGGAGCTTTAAGGATTGAAAAAGACTGAAATACCATTCCTCTGTTCTTCTTCTCCCTTCAACCTTCAAACCCACCATCGCCACCAACAAACCCGCCCTCGGTCTTTGTTTTTTGCAGGATTTCATGATGGCAAATTCGACGATCATCAACGGCAAATCGTACGATGATCGAACGGTTGAAGTTGAAGATAAAGGCAGCAACGATTCAAAAGTTCCAGCCTTGATGCAGAAGATCGCTGCACTGGAACAAGAGAAAACCGAATTGGTGCACGAAAACGAAGTCATCAACCAAAGGATGAAGAAACTAAAAGGGGAGATCGAAGCATTGGAGTCTGAGAAAGAAAAATTGAAGAGCGACACCAAGGCCTTGGACTCGATTGCCGGCAGAGCAGCCGAACTCGAAACGGAGATTGTGAAGAATGAATTGGAAGCACTTTTGAAGAAATCTGAGAGGTAGGTTAAGCAACTCCAGTTCTAGATGAAGGACAAATGGCCACTTGAGATCTCAGATTACATTATTCCTAATCAAAATCCTTTTTCTTCTACTGTCTTTTCTACTCGCGCCTTCCATCTACTCTTTCTCTTGCCTAAAGCCCTCGTTTTTTCTCTAGATATACAGCAGTACAAGCTAATCACAGAGATACAAAGGAGAGAAATGAGAGGGCCTTTGGGAGCAGCCAGAGGAACCTACCCTTCAAACGATTGGAATGCTCAAATGGGTAACAGGGGAAGTGGAATTATTAGGCACAACAGGAAATGCAGAGATGTTGTTGAGCTTTATTCACATGGTAACAGGGGAAGTGGAATTATTAACTCTGGTAAGGATTTACTGTTTCTCAAAGTAGGAATCATTTGCCTTTATTAGAGTGAAAATGGGTTTTTATTAGTCGGTTGAGCTTTATTCACATGGTTTTTTCTTGAAAGGTAAGCTTCTTCTTCTTCTTCACTACCATTTTTCTACTCTTAATTTCTGCAACTATTTTTTATGGTGTTTTTTGTTGTATGCCCACTTTATGCTTCTACATTTCCTTCACTAAAAAGGACTTTGGGTATTGTTCAATGTTCCCTTCACTAAAAAGGACTTTGTGATGGACTGTAATTTATTGGACATTTCTATTTGATCCATTTTGCTATATGAAGATTGGCCAGTTTAGTTATTAAGGTCTGGGTTTTGTGTTGATTTTGTTGAAGAGGTGATTTTTGTCAATATTTATTACAATACATTAAAATCTAGCTTTTGGGTAGTTTTAAAAAAAATTCCCTTGATTTCATCACCTCAATTTTAGATTTAGCTTCTGGATGCTTCTTACAGCTATATGATTCCTCAGTTTCCTCATATTTTTTTGGGTTTCCTGGGTTTGCATCAAAAGGCTCAAATTATGTAGGTGTCACTGATTTATGCCTTCTTATATTGTTACTTTGGCTAAGATGAGGAATTCTGTGTATTTATATTTCCTCCACGCGAGCTACTTCACGACCTGCCCCAATCTCTGCACCAATTTGGTAATGGTGGTACCAAAACAGAGTAGTCATTGAAACAGAGTAGCTGGGTGAAGAATTGTTTATATATAAGGAGGGTAATTAAGTCTTTATCCAACTTAAGTAACAGAGTAGCAGTTATTCACTTTAACTCAAAAAATCGAGAGTTTAAATATAGCTTTACTTGCTACGGGTGCTTATATGGGAAAGCGTCAAATCTGAACTTAACCCTTATAATTATAAACATGCAATCACAAAACAAATATTAAGTTATTTTTTGTGTATATGTATAGTAAACTACTTACCAGGAGCAACGATGGTTGCAGCAGAAGGGACAATTGAATCGTTCCGTTCTGGCTTAGCATTGATTGGTTTCACCTGCGACCTGCTCCGAGAAAGATTCAGAGCCATTGACGAAGCATGAGACCGTTCAAACGGCTGAAATGATCCCAGCTGAGGAGCTGCAAATTTCACAAAGAAAAACATTAAACCCCATCAAAAATGACAGAAATGACGAAATACCCGGATGGAATTAAGATCGTAAATTCAAAAAACAGGGAAAACCCAGGAACAATTAATTACCTTTGGATTGTTCAAATGAGGAATTTGAACGTGAAGGAAAAGAACTGGTAATGGCAGTAGAGGAAGTAACAGCAGCAAATGCCATTGTTGTAGAGATATAATTATGAAGATTTCTCTCTCCTCTTTCTATATGTAACAGCAGCAAATTGATTAGATTTGGGTTTTGGGTTTTGGAATTTGCAGACTACATATAGGAAACAGCAAAGCACGGAGGGTTAAGGCGATAATGGCCTAAGAGAGGGCGGCCTTTTAGGTTCATTGAACCTGGACGGATTTTCGAGTCATTACAAGATGCTGACGTGGGAAGTGATGATTGGTTGGAGCTCAATTTTCCTGTTTTGTTTTCTCAGCACTTTCGTCAGGCAGGAGGCGGCCCAGAGAGAGAGAGAGAGAGAGACGTGGTTGTTAAAGAATAATACTCCGTGGCTAGTAGTAGTGTTTTTTCCCGGTCAAAGCTTTATTAGATTCTTGTTTTGTTTATCCATGAAAATTGTCATCATTTCCACAATTGCAACTTATTATGTTATGTCCACAAAATTCATATTTATTATTTATTATTTATTATTTATATGCAACCAATTTTATTTATTAATATTGTACTTAATTATAAGATTTTATTATAGTGTGGCTTCTTAAAAAAATTAAAATCCACAACAATAGTCTAATTTAGAAAAATAACAAATTTGGAAGATTTCGGTTTCATTTTTTGTTTACCCCAAAATATAATTAGAGAAAAGAATATGTTGTGTGTAATATCCAAATTTAGATATCAATCTAAATATAGGTGTACTTTTTATGTAGTTAGTCTAACTAAGTACATTGATTAGTTTTTTTTAAGTTGGATTTTGGATCTTTAATTAACACTCAATATAATCGAATCTTAATCCTTTATTTTAATCCATGATAAAGAAGAATCTTAATCGATTAATCTTTTAATAATAATTAGGAGATTTGATTTTAAATATTGATACCCTTAAGATTAATTTTGTGGGTGTGTTAAAAAATTGTGTTTCAATAATCAGTATCGAAAATAATAGATTTATTATATTTGTTGTGTATAAAAATGTTGAAACTTGGTTTCATAGTACATCAATCAATCGTTAGATAAGGTTTATCGTCAGTATAATCTCATTACTGATTATGACATTTTTTTCTTAAAATTCTTAGTATATTTTTTATTTAGTTATATGTGTTGTCGTAAAATAATCTTACTCATATTTTATGTTCTCATGGAATTAAGCCTAATTAGGTGATAAAATATTATTACCCCCTAAGTAGGGTATTTGAGATATTCGTACGAGTCTCAAAATTTTACAAAAAGAATCATTACATTAAAATCCAGGAACCAAATACCTATCCACAATTATATGTACCAAATAGCAAATATTAGAGTATTTATCAAAATATGAATAATTAAGAATCCGGTTAAAACTTGTTGATGATGAAAAATGTAGACCACCTAAGGTTTTGTCTGGCTAGATCATGTCGTTTCTAATACATGCAAGCAAGGAATATTAATTGCATGGAATCGGTAGAAGATCGAATATAGGAAACTGATAAATTTATAATTACAAAAATAATATTTTCACATGAAGATTCATACATATATAATAATATTATAATGTTATAAAAATATCAATTTTCAATAAAAAAATATATATCATTATTTAAATTGAACTCTCAGCAATTCTGTGTTTTATGGCCCACATATGGTATATTATAATATTCTCTATGGATATGTGGCTAAGGCACCATCCTTCACCAGTTTACGAATGAAATTTATAAAATTATAAATTGAATTATGAATATTAGGCTGAAGAAGCATGTAAATTGTGTGGTACATTATGTTGGGGCAATCAATGTCAAATTTAAAGTCTGAAAAGAATTGAGGACACAAGCCACTATAGTAATGGAGACTTGTATTTATTTGATTTTGTGAATTGGGAGCCCCACCCCTTCCCTTAGTATTTACCCCTTCATTAGCTTGTAACACTAGCTAGCTAGCTAGCTAATAATTAATCTTGGTTTAAATATTAGTAATTGATTCATTAGTGTTAACAAGTGAGTATGTGTTAACAAGTGAGTATCATTAGTGTTAACAATCAATGTGTATAGATAGAGGGTAGATGGGTATATTAATATTAGATGGTCATGCATTGTTAGGAAATATAATGTCATTTCGTCCTTGATTTATTTCAGTTTTAAAATTATTTCATGGTTAACATTTGCATTTTCTTATATATATATATTTTGTCTGAAATCAACTTGTTGATAAAAGCAGAGCAAAATGGCTGAATCTGAGGCTGCACCTGGTGATGATGAGTTGTTGATATGGCCAAACAAGGATAAGCGCCCGTTCTTACATGCTGTGTATCGCGTTGGTGACCTTGATCGCACAATCAAGTATATATGCAACTAGCTCAAATTGTTTAAAAAAAAAAGAAAAAGAAAAAGAAAAATAAAACATACAAGTATAGAAAGTGATCTAATTGTATAAATCTTGGAGTTCCTCAATTTTGTTTTGATGTTTTCAGGTTTTACACACAAGGTTTGGGGATGAAGCTATTGAGAAACAGAGATATTCCGGAAGAAAGAAAAATATTCGAATGCCTTTCTTGGGTTTGGTCCTGAAGAATCTCGATCAGTTTATGGTGGAGTTGACATACAGTATGTTCAAACCCAAGTCTCGATGATACCCGGAGTAGTTAATTTTATAACCTGTTCAGTAAACTGATTGCAAGTGCTTCTTTCAATTCTGAATATCTGATAGACTTCCTCCTGTACTCTTTCTTACTTGCAAAGTCATGAAGATAACTTATGAGCATAGGGAAAGCCTCGCTGAATTTTTTGTAAGTTATGCAGCACGTGATGTTTGGGGAAAATTTGAGGTCCTGTAGACTGTTTTAAAACCCATTATTTGGGGTGAATACAAGGGTCAACTTTCGTCCTTTATTGTATTTCTACGTTTGGTGGTTTTGGATGCTTCACATTTTGGTTTAGGATTTATATGCTACCCATTGCAGGTCAGTAAGATTAAAACCATTTCTTTGATTCTTTCCAAGGGGTATATGCAGCAAGTGGCCCAATTTTCTTCACTGTTTCTAATGCACCTAAATCCAGCATACATAATTAGTGTATGACTTTGAAATTTGATATTGGTGAAGCAACTTTGAATTGTTGTGTCAAGCATGTATTTTTTCTAAACATAAGCTTGAATCTTGTGCATTAAAGTGTAGCAGAAATTAATGTATGTTTAATTCATTGATTGTAATATATAATTTTTTTTGTCTACAAAGAATCATACTTGTATATATATATAAGTATTTTTTTATTTTTTTTGAATTATTGGATTTCAATTTATTCAGGCATTGGGAATGAAATTGTTGAGGAAGATTGATAGACCAGAACAGAAGGTGAAATACAATTCTTTGGTAGTTTTCGATTAGAGTACCGGTGGAAAACTGATTATGCCTATGATATATTTATGTACTTCACAGTATACGTACCTTAGCCATGATGGGTTACGCAGATGAATATCAAACAACTGTTCTGGATTTGACTTATAACTACGGTGCGACAGAATATATATACCAAAGGAAATGCATATGCACAGGTAAGTTTAAGACTTTTGTTGTGAAACCAGGAGTGGAATTTCTCAACTTTGAAGGTGAATTGTGTACATCGTCTTCTGCTTTTCCTTCTGAGTTATGATGAATGAGACATTTGTTTCTAGGTTGTGATGATGTATATAAAAGTGGTGAGGTTGTCAACCTAGCAACCCAACCCAAGAGCTTGGAGGGAAAATAACTCGGCAAGCAGGACCAATTAATTCCTGGACTCAACACCAAGATCACCTCTTTCCTAGATCCAGCTGGTTATGATTCTAAGTTGCTAGATGATGCACTTGCGGAATCACTCACGTTTCTGGGAATGGGTAAAAACTTGTTAATGGAATCTTGAATATTTTATGGAAGAAGTTGATAGCAAAATGTGCTTGAACACACAGTTTTGCATTTTGATTCATAAACCTAATGTACAACATTCTTTAGTTTACTTGTCGAAAAAAAATATATTAGTGCTTTAGTTTGCTAAAAATGTACGCATAGATGGCCTATCATATAGTATATCATTACAAACATCTTTATAATTGCCGTGCACTTGAAAGGATTTCTCCTACCATTTTAATCTACTTGGGTTTCTAAACACTGGTTTTCTTTCTAGTTTTTTCTGTTCAAGCTCTCTCTCACAAAACTTGTCCACCTAGATCTCCCCTACTCCAAGAAGAAAAATTGAAGTGCGTGCGTAGACAGCATTATTAACAAGTTGTATGATTACTTTATTTTCAATTGTTGTGCACGAACAACATATCACTATGCATTGCCCAATTTCATTTTGTGATTCTTTATCTACTTGTTATATTAAGCTTCTGGTTGATTTTCTCAAGGAACTGCAGAAGAAAGAGTAATATCGGGAGAACATGTGTTTGATGAGACGAGCTTATTTATATGTCCTCTACTTTTTCCAGTGATCTGAATAAGTTATCTGCTTCTTCTTTTTTTAGCAATCATAAACCCACTCTTAAGATGATTTAGTTACTTTTAAGTACTTGTTGGGACATTTTCTGTGTGGTATCCATTGATTTTGAATTTTCTTTTTCTTTAAAATAAGTCCTTGATTATTTCTAGGATGCAAGACTTTCAGATAATTCCAGCAAAGGTTTAACTTGATTTTTCATATGCAATAATGCTTTAGTAATGCTTTGGTGTCTAAGGAATTGTATAATAAAAAAAGGAAACTAATATTTCCATATCAAAACCATTTTGTATCACAATTTGACACTAAAAAGGTAATTTGTCAAATATATTTTTAGTTTCAATTTGGCCACCAACTTATTTGACATCAATTTCTTTATGAGATTAAATAAGAAATTCAGCCAACTCTTTGGGCCTCTATAATCACCAAAAATGACCATTAACATTAGTCCTGCACTAGAATCTAGAACCAAATCTTTGTACCAGTCTTTGGAATCATGCCATGCGGAGACACCTCCATCAGAAGTGAAATGAGTATGGAACAAAATGAAATAATTAGGCGAGCCAGATATATCTTCGTTGCAAAGGTCTCACCACTTGCTTGAGAGATTATTTCCCTAATTGCTTTTAAGAGGATCATATGTGTATATGTACAACATACAACTTTTTCTTGCAGGTTGGCAAACTAATACGCGGTGGTGGATTCACTAGGCAGGGAGCATATTTATCTATAGAACTGTATCCATAAGATAGCAACCAAGGACCCGGATAAATTTTGCAAATTCCTGCAAGAAACAACAAATCCTTCCTTATATTTAGCCTGTTGTCAAACACAAACATGTGCACACAATTCTTTCTAGAGTAGAAAGATCACAAAAACAAATTTTCCTCATGGAGCTAAGCTTTTACTTCCCTTTTATACAGATAAAACTTCAACATGAATGGGCTGTCTCACATGTTATCATGAGGTTTCCAGCACCATATATGTGAAAGAGAAATAGTCTTATTTTTCTTGTTTGTATGAGAGAAGTTTGGTTTGAGATAAATTATAAGTTATCTTTAGAAGACAAAGCTATGGTTTAACAGATCATCATAAAATGAAGGGCATAATTATAACTGCAGAATTTAAAAGAAAAAGAGAATCAAAATCTGCAGTTTATAGAACTGAACATGTCTTTTTAAAAAGTTATAAGCAATACCACATCCATAACTAGAAACAAACTATGCAGAATTGCAAACATAAATCACCATAAAAGCCAACAGTAGGACAAGCAGGAAGATAACTGTCAGACACCTTATAGTTCCAAAATAACTTACAAATCAAAAAGAAGATTGAAAAACAGTGAACTGGTGTTATATTTTATGCAAAATGAGACCAGCAACTGTGGAAGTAAGAAATAAATAAAGTTAGCTGACTGCTTGCTGGAAACACTGAATATTTCTAATCAGCTTATATTTTTCATATAGACAGAGAAAATGATTAAACAGGTTCTGATCTAATCATGTCACAAATCAAAAGGACCAACCTGTAGATGTCCCAGAGCATATTGGGCACGAGGCTCTGCCATAGAAGCTTCAAAGTCGATATAAAAAAGGTAATCAAAATACCTGTCACCAGAATTCAGTCACTTCAACAAATTTCTAATTTCCTTGCAAGAGTATAGAAGAACGATTTTCATAATTAACAATTTATTGTTATGAAAGTTGAGGTAAAGAACTATAACAAACCTACATATCTTAAGTTTTCTTTACTTTTTAAAATGGTTTCTCAAATAAATGAAGACAAGCTGATCAATGTTCTAAAAGGCGCTAGACTGGAGGCGGGCGGCCGGAGGGGGCCTAGCGCCTAGGAGGCCTAGGCGGGGCCTAGGTGGGGCCTGGGCGAGATTTTTTATTTTAAGCCAATTTTAATATTTTATTTTACATTTATCCAAACAAAACAATAATATAAAGCAAAACAATAATATAAAGCAAAACAACTTATAATAAAGATAATAAAGGCCGTTGCTTAAAGTTCAAACACATATCAATATTGTTAATGTCAAAGTTCAAACATAAACATGCAATTGTTCAAAGTTCAAACATATTTTTAACGTATTAGTTTTATTCATAAACAAGATAGCTATTAAATGATAAAATTGCAATTGTTTAAAGTTTAATATATTTTTAACGTATTAGTTTTATTCATAAACAAAATAGCTATTAAATAATAAAATTTAAAATTTCAAGAATTTAATTCAATATTAAAACAAACGAAACATAAATTTAAGAATTATATTGAATTAAACTAAATATTACAAATGTATCATCATTTATATAATTTAAAGTTGGTACAAATTCAAAAAATTACAACTATAATAAAAATTTTCATTTTGACTTGATATTGTTCACTTCTTGTTGTGATTTGATATGCTACA
Source organism: Panax quinquefolius (assembly GCA_020205615.1). Taxonomy (NCBI): domain Eukaryota; kingdom Viridiplantae; phylum Streptophyta; class Magnoliopsida; order Apiales; family Araliaceae; genus Panax; species Panax quinquefolius. Next base: position 11,997,462 of record CM035163.1, read on the forward strand.
ATATGTATTATGAATATGATAAATCATTAGAAAAATATATATATCAAGATCTGGTTTGGGTAGTTATTAAAATAAAATAAAAAAATTCTCCTCCTAGATCCCGCCTAATTTCCTAGAGGAATTTTTTTGCCGTCTTGAGCCTAGGTGAGGTGTCAGGGGGGCCTAGCACCTAGGCGGGGCGCCAAGGGGGGGCCTAACGCCTAGGCGGGGCCTAGGCGGACCTAGGCAGGGGTTTTTAGAACACTGAAGCTGATGCAGAACACTAAGTACATGGACTCTGGCTGGTGGAGTTTTGCTATTATGGGGCTCAGTAAACTGGAGAATATAGATTTTCTGAGGTCGTAAAATATCTGATGTACACATTTATTTTTCTCAACATTTTGCAGCAACCACATAAAGCAGAAGTGAGATTATAGAGAATGTTGGCAAAAGAACAAAAGAGCAGTTAGCAGTAGCACACTAGGGAAATGACAGATTTTTGGTGTTAAGGTGTTTATTAAGTAGTATCATTCCATTTGGTTTCATATAGAATTTGACCGCTGTCATTACATCATTTCATTAATTGAAACTACATCGTTTTGGCCCGTCGCCGCAACTAGGTTGCCTCAGTCAACTAGCTGCGGCAACCAGAATAATTTTTTCTGATCACACCTATGGAATCCTTTTTAAGAGAAGAAAAGCACTCACTTGGCACTCCCCTTGTTACTATCATCAACAATGCGTAATGGACGCTTTCTCTGAGGTCGACTCTCAATCTGAGTATAAATTTGAAATAGAAGCAAATGTCAGTCTTTTCTACAAAAAGGAAGTATTAGCAGAACAAAATTTTAACTTAAATTACCTTGGATAAATTAATGCCTCTCAAAGCAAACACTGCCAAGGCTTTGAATAATATCCCAGGGCCTTCTTCAAGAGTGAAGACAATGCTCGTCTTGAAGGAAAAACAACAGATTGTTTAATCTGCTTATAGAAAGTAAATTTAACTATAAAAACATAAAGACCTCTACCTTATGGGGCCTCTCAGTTCCTGGGATTATAGGTTCCCTTGCGAGTATCAGAAAACGGGTGACATTATTGGAGTAATCCTGGCCGTTGCATTGTAGAAAGAAACCAAATCAATAAATAATGATAGGGAGTTAAAAAAAACTAGCATTTAAAAAATAATGAAACAGTAAAATAATTATTTGTAATTAAAATTTGTATGAAATTCCATCACTACCCCATCCTTTATGAGAAGTAGAAAACTACTAATACAAGATAAAAAATTTCTTGGGACAATGAGAGAAGTTGGGGGTGATATAGGAAAGTAAATAATTTTTTCTCCTAGAAAGTTGTAACGACAAATAAATGGACACATTTTTTCTTCTAAAAAGTCAATTATTATGGAATGGAGGTAGTATTCGATAAGAATGGATATTTAACATCCATTTTATCACTAAGCACCGTACATCTGCATAAACCGGACCCTTATAAATCTATGATATGAGGATATAAAAAATTATTACCTGGATTCTTTCTGCAAGAATATCAAGCCCATAGATTTCTGCAGCTCGAGAACTTGCAACTGCTCCAGTATTTCTTATGCCTTCAGAGGCTACAATCTGTTGCAAAGTTAATACTTTATACAAAAATTAAAACAGGCTACAAAAACTTCACAAACTACCTGAGCAGCACCGGCAGTATCATCAGCATTGACGCTGACAACACCGAAATTGTTTAATGTCATCTCACATTGATCAAGTGCCTAAAAGTAAGGTAAATACCCCATTTTCAATTTCTTGAATATCAGCACAGCAAAGGAATATGCTTATGAAACTCAACTTTATGCATCTTTCAATCCACATAATTCAATGTCAAGTAGTCAAAAATGATTCCTAGAAACATTTATACACCATCTACTTACTTCCTTTTCCAACACTTGCCTATTGTAGAGCTCAAGATCTATCTATCTCTGTTATGCGGTGCAGCCTTTAGAACTACAACTACTTTTCCATGTCATGTAAAAAATGTTAGTGACATACATGCACTTAAAGCTACAGAAGCAAGAGCATTTCACTGATCATTTTGACATGCCTTTGAATATAGAACAATTAAAATGGGACATTGCTCAGTTTGTTTTTTTTTCTCTTCACTAACATGAAATCTTCATATATACAATAATAGATTAAAGAAAATTGCTCAACCTGAGGGTGGCTTAAAACACGCTTTAGCTCCTCCTTCCTTGCCCCAGGCAAACCTAAAAGACAGTGGTTAACAACCAATTGCACTTCTCCTACTATGTGCAACCTATGGCAAAGGAGTAAGTCATAGTTACGATGGATGCTTCCACCCACAGAATGCTCAATCGGGAGTACTGCTTTGTCCACTAACCACAGCTCAACTGCCTGCAAAATAAATCACTATTAATAAGATGGTAAAAACAGGTATACTTGCTTGAGAAAGTTTAGTTGTTCTCTGTAAAACAACTGACCTTGAATGCAGCTTCAAACTGGTCACATGGGACAGTCTCACACTTTGGATATGCTTTAAGTGCTGCACCCTCACTATACGCACCGGGAACCCCCTATGTTAAGCAACAAGACTAACATAAGAATAACAATAAAGCTGCCAGACATGATTAGAAAAAGAAGAGTTTATTTACCTTATACGCAACCCGTACCCTTGAACCGTCATTAGGAGAAGACGAAGGATCCGTTGCAGATAAAGGCCCTGCAATTTATAATGTCGCAAGTCATTAAGTTGTACATGGACAAAGAGGAAGCCGAGGAAAGAATAAAGGATGGCTGTTTAATAGTACAAAAAGGTAAAAAGTCGATCAATAGTATTATTATGCTTGAAATTTATTATAGTAGGAATAGAGCATTATGGAAAACATATCATCAAAGTATCTAGGTGGTACGAATTATCAACCATGTTCAAATTTTAGGAGACATCCCAAAGTAGTTTAGTTGAATGACAGGCATCTTCAGTTGTTGGATTCCAAACCAATAAAAGGCATCCACTTTTTATCAGGTTTGCAGAATGACAAGCTCTGCCTTTTTAACCTAGAATCTTAAAAGTGCATACTCATCATTATCACCATATTGGAAACACTTATAATGGAGTAATAAATGGAATTCACAAACCACTAATCAAGACTTGTAGTGCCTGCTCTTTCACGACCATAACATAAGCTGAATGGAAATGTATCACCAATCCTTCTAAATTTAGCAAGCGAAATCAATCTCAATGCTGCCAACTAACCGACAATGATTTGGTACCCAGTATCAGACAAAATATATAAGCTCTTTTTATAAATCAAAATCTAGAAGCTCTTCAATTAATAATCCTAACACTTATATGGCTCCAAATAGCAACGAGCATTGTCAAACTCCTATATTTGGTAATTCGATTGTGGGAAAAATCTATTAACTCTGCGATTAAAAGATCCTATCTTTAGGGAGAAACTGCAAGTATGCAACAAGCATTATTAAACTCTTATCTCCATAATAAAAACAAAAGCAATTGCATAAACATGAGCTATCAAGAACTGGGGATGGAATTAACTCACTTGGAAGAGAGCTCAAATCTTTGTGAAACCCACTTGATTCAGTGATCTGGGTCTGATCAATTCCAGTAGAAGAAGCTAACGCAGGTGCCAATGGCTTCTCATCTTCAACAGGGGTTTTGCCCTTCGCGCCGACAAAGCAAAACACTCCCATTTTCTACACCTACCAAAATCAATCCTCAAAATAAAAGGAGACCCAGAACGTTTATGAACCAAATCTGAAACACCGAATTGAGAATGCGAGTGATTGGCACAAATCCAGATTGGGACAGCTTTCAGAGACATATTTTGCACCAATCTGTAACAACTTCAAAATGTGAAGAGTCATACAATCCCAGAGTCATGACTTTTAAGAATTTCTGGTGAGTTTTGGAGAAGCCAATAGCCGCATTGTGAAACGGGCGTTGAATTACAAGACAGAGAAAGAGGTAGGTGAGCAGAATGTTGGAAACACGTTTTCACCAGAAGAGGGAAAGAAAGAAAGTGAGGCTTTAGAGACAGAAAAACTGGAGACAAGTCTTTGTTAACAACAGTCTCGTTCTTGCGAGGGACGGAGACGGCGGAGAGAGTGAGAGACAGCGAGAGAGAGAGAGATTAATTTTGTTCGGTGTCCATATTATGCATACCACTTTTTATACGTACAAAACATGTATGTGAATCTACTAGATAATCTGAAAATTAAATGCAAATAACTAGAAAGTCAAATATATTTAGAGAATTACTATTTTTACAAATAAAAAAATTATTTTATTAAAAAAATAATATTTCCACATTGTCCGAAGGTTATATGGATCGATCAAAATTTAAGATAAATTTTATCATGTAATGTCACAAGCACAGGAGACAGAGAGTATATAAATATCAAGATTGATGGGTTGAGACTGATCATGCATTAATTAATATACATCTGGATCCGATAGGGAAGTAGGAAGCCGGAATAGGGGAAGTTTTGGATTTGGCTCCATTAATATTAATATCCTCATCAATTTAGGATTGTAACTTCTGAGGACTGGCAACCGGAATAGGGGGACCATTTGCATTTAATTTTAAAAAAGTATTAATGATTTAATTTTTTATATTATCTTTATATTAAATGTCAATTTCTTTCTTTTTCAATAATTTTTTTTAAAAAAAACAGTATTAAGATTTTATAACTATTTTGGTACAAAATATTTACTGTTTTTATTTTTTTACTAAAACAACAAGTAAAAATAACGGAAGGAATAGTTTTGAGTGCTAATGCGAGCTACCAACATAGACTTTTCTTGTAATAGCTACCCATTTCAATTATACCAATTCATAAATTTATTCCCTTTCGGTAACATTAATAGGTGCCAGCCCAGGTGATAGGCTACGTCCATCTCATAATAATAATTGATTTTTAAGAAGAAAAAAAATATGTTCTAATTTATTTATCATTTAAGAAAATAAATTATTTAATTTTTTATATCATTTTTTAACTTTTTTCATTGTCTCAAGAGATTTTCTTTCTTGTATTAATAGTTTTCAATTTCCTGTAAAAGATTAAACGACTTTTGTGAAACCCCAGATTTTATCAATAAAGATTTAAATTTTGTCGAAATAATTTTTTAATATTATGGTGTGAATTTAAGATAATATTATAGTTGTGGGTAGTATTTATAAATTTTGCAAAAGATGCAAAGTTTGTTATAAATATTCGTTTGGTCGGGAATATTCTTTTGTTGGGGAATATATTAAATACGACCAATTTCAATCGTTATTGGGCCATAGCGGAAGTATTGTCGTAGTTAGAAAGCGACAAAATTATCTTTCTATAAAAATAACGGCGAGAGGTGTTTCAAGAATTAAAGCTGTTGAACTACCCGGTAGAAAAAAATACAAGATGTCTGGCGTAGTTGTATAAAGTACACGATATTGATTATTGATCTTTACGTGAGAAGTTCTTTCGGTATGCTTAATTATTCTTCTGATAATTTAACGATCATATCTCTTATATTATTGATTCAATTCATCGCCAGCAATTATCATCGTATAATATGTTATAGTATTAAATCAATAATTGAGGCGACAAGTTATAAATGATTAATAATTGTTGAAAGATTAAATATGTGTTGATTAAAAATAAAATGATTTGTGGTAATATTTATTCAATCCTTGATGTATATAAAGAGTCATTATGAGACATTTGTGGTAAGTTTGATTATTTTATGGGGGCTCGTATATGTCATCATCTAAGAGTCTCTTCGTCGATAAGTAATTACCTTTGTGAATAGTAATTATCTTCGTCAATAGTAATTACCTTCGTCGATAAGTAATTACCTTTGTGAATAGTAATTACCTTTGTGAATAGTAATTACCTTCGTCGATAGTAATTACCTTTACCGAGCGTCGAACACACTTGTCGTTTTTCACATTCTGGCGATCGAACCACTTGTCGTTTCACATTACTGGCGTCAAACCACTTTTCTTTTCACATCATGCGGTCGTCAGCCACTTGCGCTTTTCACAATGCGGTCTTAAGCTAGAAATCTTCTATAAATAGAGGCCTAGTGCTTCATTATTTTCACGAATTATTTGAAACTCTAGAGAAAACTATAGAGAAAGAAGAAAAGATTCTCGCTACTTCACCTTTCGCCGATATTCGGTTCTTCTAAGGTAAGGGTATTATTTATTTATCTGTAAGTAAGGGGTGTTATTCTTTCTTATTCATGAAGAGAACTTCATTATTCCATTCATTATTATTCATTGGAATAACTTTTGTAAAAGTGGTATACCCTATACATAACCTGTATATGCAGGCGTCTATATCTTGGTGAAATCCTTATGTTATTCCATTCTTATTTATTACATTGGAATAACTTTGACATGTGAATCCCCTATACTTGGTGATCTTCTTCTATTATTCCATTCTTTATTATTCATTGGAATATCACATGCGTGTGTTTTACAGGACTGATTAAAATCTTTATCATTCGTTGGAATATCCTATCTCGTGTGTTTTACAGGATCTGGTTCCATCTTTATTATTCTGTTGGAACATCCATCGGTGTGAATTTCACGACTTTGGTTAGATTATTATTATTCTGTTGGAATAACTTTTCTATACATCACAACCGCATGCGTGGTAATTTTTTTGTTATTCCATTCTTTATTATACCCGGTTGGTTAAAACTTTGACTTCTATACTCCATGAAATTAGTAGAATATCCTCGATATTTTGCGTTTCATCCAAAGATCTTTTCATGAAAATATTCTTTCCGATCATTCTTGAATTTTACTCTACAAAGCAAGATCATTTTGACAATTTGGATGTTAAAAATTCACGGATAAAATAATTTCTTGAACTTGTTTTATTGAATTATTATGTCGTCATAAATCATCATCCTCATGTTATATTATGTTATCTTGAACTTACGTGTATAGATGAACTTAGTATGATTATGACGAGGATCATTCGGTATAATCATGGCTTGTTATAAATGATGTGATAAAAGTCCTCGGTGGGCCTGTAATGCGTTGATGGATAGTTTTTGGTATGATTATGACCAGGGGTGATTCTAGATAGTCACGACCATTGATAATTTGATGAATATCCTAGTGGTCGTAGTAAGGGGTGATTCGATGATGTGGATTATTTATTTAATTTGAGTCTCAAATTTATAATGATGATGAAAAACCTTTTAAAACCTAAAAGATAGTAGACTTTATTCTCTCTTGACTCTTTTAATGGATCGCTTATTCCACTGCAGATTAAACTTGTTGTCTATTGTATTTTATCGGTTTAACAACTTTGTTGAAGGCTAATGATAAATTATTACGCATTATCTTAGTCATAATATTTCTTCTTAGGCTAGTTGAGCTCACCCTTTCTTTTTCATTCTCTTCTAGGAAATGAGAACATAATTTGGGACGAAGTCGGGAAGCGGAGTAATGGTCCGGAGGATAGCATTAGTAGTCCTCACTATTACGTGAAATAGTGTGATAATAGTTGTAATGAAGACTCCTTTTGAGTTTGTATAATATCTAGTAGACAATATTTGTATTCAAACTCACGGTTTATGTCGTATTGTATACAGCAGCTTATATTAGTAAGTTGTATTTGAATTTATGTACTACCGTAAGTGGCGACCCAAGATGGGTGACGATACCTAATTTTGGGGCGTCATAGTTGGTATCGAGCTTAGGGATATGATCCCTGGCTAAGATGTGAGAATAGTACTAGAGAGGGAGAGGCGGAAATACCTTCGCTAGTATGACCTACCTAAGTTTATTTGGTATTTGATTGGTGGATTGAGTATAGTGATAATATGTTGCATGTCAATTAACCCTTATTTTGTGGCGGTGTTTGAAAATGGCATCCGAGAATGTTGAGAATAACAATGGAGCACGAGAGATCTATTGATTCTCCACGGATCAATAATCAGGACAATGTGCAACGAGGATGGCGATAATCCTCCCGTAAACAACAACACCGATCAATTGACGAACGCGAGATGACGTTTAAAAGGTTTTAGAATTCATGCAACATCGGTAAAGCGACTCTGTCCAAAGCGTAGGTGGAAACACGGAAAACTCTCGGCGATCACCATTAAACAATTCAAGGAGCTGGGACCACCGGAGTTTAAGGGAGAAGCAAAACCACTTCGGCGGAAGCATGGATAAAGCAGATTACCAAGATATTTGATGTCTTGGGATGCTCCAGAAGCAAAAGGTTCCCTTTCACGCCTTTTATGTTCATGTGAGAGGCGATTCTTGGGGGGAATCCAGAAACGTACTCAACTTCTTCATCTTGAAGATATCTTGGGAGAAGTTCGAGAGTCGTTTCAACGACAAATACTTTCCGAAAGTATTCGCCACATGAAGGAGGTGGAGTTTATCAAGTTGGAACAAAATAATATGACCGTGTCGCAATACGAGGCAAAATTTATGGAGTTATCACGGATCAAGGCCCCACTTGGTGGATAATGAAGAGAATGGCGCGAATGTTTTTAAGAGGTTTGAAGCCAGAGATCGTCAACATCTTATTTCTCATAAAGCGTGTTTTTATTCGGATGTTGTAAATAGGGCTCGATTAGTGGAGCGCGATAACGAAAGTCAATGCAACTAAAAAGAGAAGCGTGGCAAAATTATAATACCGCGTGAGAGTAGTCATGGCGGTGACAACAAGCGTGGAGGGAATCAATGAGGCCAAATATGGTAAGCTGTGGCGCCCCCAAAATAGGTATACATCACCCATTACGAGTTGTGTCAATACATGGTGCGTAAACAACTACAACTTTATTATTACAACAATAAAAGCGTGGGTTTAAATACAAATATTATCTTCTAGACAATATCTATACTCAAATAAATCCTCATCACATTTATTGATACATTATTTTACAAAAATGGTGAGGACTACTAAACAATCCTTTCTAAAACCTTCATTCCATACCCAGGCTACGCACTGCATCATTATATTCTCGCCTCCCGAGAAAAATGGAACAAAAAGGAAAAGGGTGAGCTCAACTAGCTTTCGATAAAGAATATTATGACTAAGATAATATACAACAAATTATCGTTAGTCTCAACAGGAAAAATATAATAGAATCTGATAGACAACAAATTTTAAATCAATATTCGCAATGAAAATAATAATTCATTAGAAGAGTTAAGTAGAGAATGCAAACTACTATCTTCATGTATGAATTTAAAAGTTCATAAATCTATCTTTTATCCCTCTGTAACATCAATCAATATACATACGGAATCAAATATTCATCTTTGCACTACAGCCAAAGATATTCATCATTGATTAGTCATGTTCATTTAAACACTGTTCATCTTTGTGACTACGGGCCAAAGATATTCTTCAGAAATCATTCATCTTTGCACTATGTGCCAAAGATATTCTTAAGAAATCATTCATCTTTGCACTATAAGCCAAAGATATTTCATAATATCATCATTTAAAGATGAGGATGATGAAAATATTATTTTTTAAAGAAACGAATCCGGTGAAACAAAATGACAAGGATTAAGGATTAAGGATTCGTACTTGGTTTTATCCACGTCCAAAATACCTCAAAAATAATCATAGTGGTGTAAAATTCAAGAATGATCAAAACATGGATACAATCGAGTTAGTATCCGAATAGATGTTTTGGACGAAAAGAAGAAATTTTATTTTTTTAGATTGAATAAGATCAGTATCACGTGAATAAGTGTCGATATCGTGAATAGGCCGATATCGTGAATAGTAACTCAGACACCAAAAGATAGAAATTCCACAAAAACATCTTCACGTTTCATGAATAGTACTCGTGAATAAGTAACTTCGTGAATAGTAAATCGTGAATAGTAACTCATGAATAGTAACCCATGAATAAGTAACCCGACATGAAAAAGTTTCAAATTTGATAAAAACTTCAGATCAACATTTCAAAGATAATGATATTGAAGAAATAATATCATTACGAAAAAAATAATATCCCTTACCTCGAAAGATCAAGTCTTAAATTTGAAACAAGAATATAAAGGCTATGACTTGGACTTGCATCAGTATAGCAATACTCAAAGTATACTCAAAATACTCACAAGAATAAACTTCGATAATAGAGAGAGAAAACTTGATTTCGGTGTGATTTTCAATTCTAACCTAAAGACTTATTTATAGGAAAACGCTTAGAACACCAAAAGCAGTAAAATTTAATAAAATAATAATATTATTAATAAATTTCCCACGCCTCTTTGGAAATCAGATTCCAACATTTCCCACATGCCAACCTTCTAGAAAGAAATGATAAAAACGTTTTTCATAAAATAAATAATTAAAACTTATAAAAATCAATTATTTTGAGAGCTTGAACTTCAATAATTCATAATAAATAGCCCTTTCATCAGAAAATTGAATCTTTGCGAGTTTTTATAGGAAATTCAATTCTCTACAACTTTGCAGAAGAAAGTTTTTCCAAATTCCAAGCAGAAATTGATCGAAATCCACAAACAGACGATTTTACTGGTTATAATCAAATTTCGATCAATAAATGGGGTCCACCGACATGTTTAACATGTTTTAAACATTTATTGCAACAAAAATACTCTTCCTCCTCGTATACTCATATATCCCACATTCGTTGTAAAAATATCACCGTTAATATATTATTAAAATAATATATTTAAATGAATTATTTTATCAGAAAAAGATAAAATATTAATTTTCAACAATTGTCATTTTAAAATTTTCTCCATCTATATCCACATAAAATCAATATTTTCCTCATCATATAAATCAATAATTAATTATTCACAAATAATATTACAGAATCACAATATTGACAACCAGGCAGTTCCCAGGAAAGAGGGGGCTTTCCAATAAGAATTTCTTCTTACTGGCGCGCAATTAGGTGACCAAACCTCTCCCTTATGCAGAACTTTCTAGACATTGCCAATAATGTTATCTAATAATATTATTCAGATAATATGAATTATTGCTTCGATAATGAAAATCTTTGTGTAATGATAATTATTGAAACAACAAAGAATATAAAATATCAACGCAACAATTATTAACTCAATAAAATCTTTGAGCAGAATTTCTTGTAACCATTATTGAGTAGTGCCTTTTACGTAAGAATCAATAATTGGTGCAACACTGGTGTCTTCTTGTTCAACAACGCGTATTAGTGTGTTTTAACCACGTGGTATTCCAATGAAGATAATCTATGAATAACTAATACACGTAGTTATTTAAAAACAACTTATATTTGTCGTTTTCTTCATCCAATCGCTTTCCGTTATGGGGCCCCACATGGTCATTTGCTTGGCCAGTAAATACGAATATTCCCCGACAGTACGAATATTCCACGACCAAACGAATATTCCCCGACAACAATGAATATTTTATAACCACTTGCTTATTTTGAAATATTTGCGTATTTAACCCTTAACTATCCACATTAATCAAATCAACCCTTACTATTTCAAAATAATAAATAAAGGAAATTCCTTTTTATTTAAAAATTTCGGGGTCTTACAACCTCCCCTCCTTATGAAATTTCGTCCTCGAAATTGACGACGTCTTCAGTGTGTTTGAAAAGGTGAGGATACCTCGCTTTCATTTCCGCTTCCAATTCCTGTGTCATTTCCTCTATAGCATGATTCCTCCACAAAACTTTAACTTGTGGTATGACCTTTACTGCGTGGGACATGCTCCTTCCTATCCAAGATCTTGGCAGTACCTCCTCATACGTTAAGTCTCTTGGCTATCTCGTGGGTTCTAACTCTATAACGTGATTCGGGTCTTTCACATATTTACGAAGATACGGATATGTGAAACACATTATGAACACGAGACATACTTGGAGGTAACGCAAGTCTATAGGCTACATTTCCTACTCGGTCAAGAATTTGAAATGGACCAATAAATCGTGGATTGAGCTTTCTCTCTCTTCCCAAATCTTGTAACTCCCTTCCATGGAGCAACTTCATGACAATACATGATCCCCTACACTAAATTCCACGTCCTTTCGATGAAGATCCGCATAACTCTTTTGTCGATCTTGTGCCGTTTGTATACGTTGTCGAATCATTTGGATCTTTTTCGGTGAGTCATACGTCTTAACTTCGGGTCCCAACAATGTTGCTTCACCCACCTCATCCCAACATATTGGAGAACGACATTTTCGCCCATATAATGCTTCAAATGGAGCCACACCTATACTTGCCTGATAACCGTTGTTGTAGGAGAATTCCACCAATGGTAAATACTTATCCCAACTACCCTTGAAGTCTAGGACACATAGTCTTAATAGATCTTCAAGAGTTTGAATAGTCCTCTCTCGATTGTCCGTCTGGTTTGGGGATGGTATGCGAACTAAATCGTAAAATCCGTGCCCATAGCTTTTTGCAAGCTAACCCAAAATCTTGAAGTGAATCTTGGGTCACGATCCGAAACTATGGATACAGGCATGCCATGCAACCTCACAATCTCATTCACGTCATACTAGCAAGACGTTCGAGGAATAAGTCTCCGTGTCGGCAAAGAAATGAAGCGGACTTGGTTAATCTATCAACAATAACCCAAATAGCATTGATGCCTTGAGAAACCGTAGGAAGACCCGTAATCTGAAATCCATAGTAATGTGTTCCCACTTCCATTAGGAATCTCAAGTGGTTGCAACGGACCCTTAGGTACAAGATGCTCTCCTTTACACATTTGGCAAGTTAAACACATCGAGATAAACTTTGCAATCTCTCTCTTCATATTGTTCCACCAAAATGTATGTAGAAGATCACGATACATTTTAGTACTTCGAGGATGGATTGCAAATGGCGTATTGTGTGCCTCCATCATAATCTTGTACTTCAAATCAGTCGTTAGGAACACAAAGTCTAGAGTGGACTCAAGTATTCCTTCTTCATCAATTCTCGCTTAGGAATAGCTCATTCTTGTACTTTCTTCTTCATACGCATCATTTCCGGTCGGTGGCTTGAGCAACCTTAACTTTTTCTATTAAAGTTGGCTCTATCGCAGATATCTTGACATCATCGCACTCGTTCCGCGATATGATCTTCTACTCGATGCGTCGCCTACCACGTTCACTTTACCAAGATGGTATTGAATAGTGTGGTTGTAGTCTTTCAAAAGTTCGAGCCAACGTCATTTGCCGCATGTTGAGTTCTTTTGAGTGAAGAAATATTTAAGGCTTTTATGGTCCGAATATATCTCCACTTTCTCCCCATATAGATAGTGCCTCCATATCTTTAGCGCAGCGAACGATCGGGCCGCTAACTCTAGATCATGAGTAGGATAATTCCTCTCATACTCTTTAAGTTGTCATGAGGCATAAAGGCTATGACTTTCCCACGTTGCATGAGAACACATCCTAACCCTTTGCACGAAGCATCATTTGTGAGATAACAAATCCATCCGAACCGGATGGTATTGTTAGAACAGTCTTAGAAATAAGTCTCCTCTTAAGCTCTTGGAAACTTTTCTCGCATTCTTCGCTTCCAAACGAATTTTGTATCCTTCCGAAAGATTTGAGTTAATGGAGTAGCGATTCGAGAAAACCTTCCACGAATCTCCGATAATAACCAAATTTAAGCCCAAAAGCTCGTCTTGATCCATCAGAGCTTGGTTGCTAACAACTTTGTATTGCTTCAATCTTGGCCGGATCAACGGATACTCCGTGTTTTCGACACCACGTGCCCAAGGAATGCTACTTCCTCAAGCCGAACTCGCATTTCTTCAATTTGGCATATAGTTGGTTTTCACGAAGCCTTTGGAGTACCGGACAAATGGTGCTCATGATCTTCACGGCTTTTGGAATATATGAGGATGTCATCAATAAAGACAACAACGAATTGATCCAAATATTCCTTGAATACTCGGTTCATCATATCCATGAAAGCGCAGGAGCATTAGTTAGTCCAAAGACACGACTAAGAATTCATAATGCCCATACCGAGTTACAAGGCGTCTTTAGAATATCCTCGTTCTAATCTTCAAATTGATGATATCCGAATCTAAGATCAATTTTGAAAAGAATTGTGCCCCTCAGAATTGGTCAAACAAGTCATCAATACGAGGTGAGGATACCTATTCTTGATGGTGACATGGTTCAATTCCGATAGTCAATCTGAAAGTCGCATACTCCGTCTTTCTTCTTTTTACAAATAAAGCAGAGCACCCCGAGGAGATGTACTAGGACGAATGAAACCGATGTCCAACAATTCTCGTAGTTGGACCTTTAACTCCCCGAAGTTCAATAGGAGCCATTCGATATGGGGTTTTAGAAATGGGCTTTGTGCGAGTTCAAGATCAATAAAGAATTCAACTTCACGTTACGGGGTAGGCGGGAAGTTCTTGAAATCGTCGGGAAAGTCAATAACAACAGAATATTATTCAAATTTGGCGTGTCTTTATTCAAATCCATAACATGGGCTAGGAAAGCTTGACATCCGTTTTTAATAAACGAATAGCTTTATGATTAGATATGACGGTGATCGATTTTAATGGTTTAGTTGCTTGAATTGAATACAAAGTTGGTTAGGAATATGAAAACTAACAACCTTACGAAAACAATCAATTTTGGCATGATGAGTAGTTAACCAATCAATCCCTAAAATCACATCAAAAGCAAGTATCTTTAAAGAGATAAGGTCAACGGTAAAGGTAATGGTGCCAACTTGAATCAAACAAGATTTATAAGCAAATGGATGTGATGAAAGTTTCTCTAACGGAGTTTCCATAGATAGTCAAAGTCTAATTTCTCTGGAGTCAAGTTTAAGCGTTGAGCACAAGCAGGAGAGATAAATGAATGGGTAGAGGTGTAGATTAAGTAAGGTATAAACTTCGCAAGAATTTATAAATAGCTTACCCGTGATCACCTCGTTTGGGTTTCTCGATTTTGACCGATCCACAACAAACGCTTCTTCCGGAATCGTTGACTTTGACTTTTACGGGACGATCTTTTGAGTCACCGTCCCTCATTGAACTAGGTTTCACTACCGTCTAATCTCGAAGCGATATGTCCTTCCTTTCCACAATTATAGCATACCTTGAAGCTGACACAAGGGCGGTTGACCGATATGTCCCTCTTTTCGCATTTGTAATATATGACCGGTGGTCGTTCTCCTCCTTAGAACCGGTTATTGTCACGCAGACCGTCGTCTTCATACGGTCGTTGTTAAATGAAAACACGAATATCCTCGGCGATGGTGCATTGGATAATTCGTGGTCGTGATACTATTAAGTTGCGCCTCAAAGATTATTGGTTTCTGATTGTTGTATATCTTTGGCTCAGTAGTGCAAAGATGAATTGTGAATAAATATATTTGACCGGATTGCAAAGATGAATTTAATATTTTCAACGATAAAGGTATTCAAGGTATCCTCACCTCTTTATCATACTAGTACGTACATTCTAATTTCGAGGGCGAAATTCCATAAGGAGGGAGATTGTGAGACCCCAGATTTTATCAATAAAGATTTAAATTTTGTCGAAATAATTTTTAATATTATGGTGTGAATTTAAGATAATATTATAGTTGTGGGTAGTATTTATAAATTTTGCAAAGTATGCAAGTTGTTATAAATATTCGTTTGGTGGGGAATATTTTTTTTTTAGGGAATATTAAATGACGACGGCTCGATCATTAAGTGGACCCCATTAAGCGGAAGTATTGTCGTAGTTAGAAAGCGACAAAATTATCTTTTCATAAAAATACTTGGCAGAGGTGTTACTGAATTAAAAGCGTTGAACTACCCAAAGAAAAAGTACAAGAATATGGCGTAGTTGTATATAGAAGACACGATATTGATTATTGATCTTACGTGAGAAGTTACTCGGTATGCTTAATTATTGCTATGATAATTCACGCATCATATCTCTTATATTATTGATTCAATTATTGTCACAAGATCATACGTATTGTGACGCCCCTAAAATTAGGTATCGTCACCCATCTTGGGTCGCCACTTACATGGTACATAAATTCAAATACAACTTATTAACCTAAGCGTAGGTATGCAATACGATATAAACGTGAGTTTGAATACAAATATTGTCTACTAGATATTATACAAACTCAAAAGGATTCCTCATTATAACTATTATCACACTATTTCACGAATAGTGAGGACTACTAATGCTATCCTCGGACCATTACTCCGTTTCCGACTACTCGTCCAAACTATGTTCTCATTTTCAAGAGAAAACGGTGAAAGAAAGGGTGAGCTCAACTAGCCCGAGAAGAAATATTATGACTAAGATAATGCGAGAATAAATTATCATTAGCCTTCAACGATGTTAAAGCGATAAAATACAATAAACAACCGGTTTAAGCTGCAGTGGAATACGCAATCCATTAAAAGAGTCAAGTAGAGAATAAAATCTACTATCTTTTAGGTTTTAAAAGGTTTTCATCAATTTTTATCATTTGAGACTCAAACAATAAATAAACCACCACATCTAATCATCCTACGCACCAGTCAAGGATTTTCATCAAATTATCAATGGTCATGACTATACCGAATCACCCTGGTCATAATCATACCAAAAACTATCCATCTTTGCATTACAGCCATCGAGGACTTTTGTCACATCATTTATATCAAGTCGTGATTATACCGAATGATCCTCGGTCATAATCATACTAAGTTCATCTATGCACGTAAGCAAAAGATAACATAATATAACATGAGGATGATGTGATGACATAGTAATTCAATAAAACAAGTTCAAGAATTATTTAATCCATGAATTATTAACGCCCAAATTATCAACATAATAATCTTTGTTTTGTAGAGTAAAATTCAAGAATGATCGGAAGAATATTTCCATGAAAAGATCTTTGGATGAAACGCAAATATCAAGGATATTCTACTAATTTCATGGAGTATAGAAGTCAAAGTTTTAACCAATTTGGGTATAATAAAGAATGGAATAACAAAAGAAATCACCGTGCATGCGGTACTTCACATAGGCGAGGTTATTCCAATGAATAATAATAACGGAACGGTCGGTGAAATTCACCTTTGACGGGATGTTCAACAGAATAATAAAGATGGAACCGGATCGGTGTAAAACACACAGATAGGATATTCAACCGTAATAATAAAGGCGGAACCAGTCGGTGTAAAACACATGCAGACAGGATGTTCTAACGAGAATAATAAAAGCGGAACTGGTCCGGTGTAAAACACATGCATGCATGGATGTTCCAATGAATAATAGAAGAATGTCACCAAGTATAAGGTAAACTGCCAGCGTATCTGAGTTATTCCAATGAATAAATAAGAATGGAATAACATAAGGATTTCACCAAGTATAGGATACGCCAGTATGTCTGATTATGTATAGGGTATGTCACTTTTACAGGTTATTCCAACAGAATAATAGTGAATGGAATAACAGAAGTTCTCTTCAAGAGGAAAGAATAACACCCCTTACGGGTACAACAAATAATACCCCTTACCGTAAAAGAACTGAATATAGAAGTAGTGAAGTAGCAGAATAATCTTCTTCTTTCTATAATTTTCTCTCTATAGCTTCTCTCTATAATTTCTCTATCTAGAGTTTCAATGAATTCGTAAGAAAATAATGAAGGAATGAGCTTCTATTTATAGGAAAATGGAATGCATAAGAATTAATCCATGAAGCGGTCCAGATTGATTTACTTTAATCGACGGTCCATATTTAAAGAAAAATCTTTTAAATAAAATATAATATATTCTATTTATATAAAAACATTTTACTATGCAAACACTATGCAATACTATGCAAAACACTATACAAAATACTATGCAACACTATGCATAATAAAATATAATATATTCTATTTATAGAATAACTTTAATAAAGTATTCTATTTTATATAAAAGATGTTTCGTTTTTATTACGTTAATAATACTGAATAAAACAAAACGTCATTATCATTATAATAATTCATATTATTAATCGACAATAATGGAATCAAACCGAGTGACTTCTCACATAAGCATCAATAATCAATACCGTGCTGCTACTACGCAACCACACGTATTCTTTATTTTTTACTACCAAGTAGTTCAACAAGAACTACGGTAAAACTTCCGCCGTTATTTCAATAAAATATTTTTGTCGTTTTCTCAATCAAAGCAATAATTACATTTATTAGGGTCCACCAATGATTGAGTAGTTATACGAATATTCCTCGCTAAACCGAATATTCTCAGACCAATCGAATATAATATAACCACTCAGATACTTTGCAAAATTTATAAATACTACCCACAACTATAATATTATCTCAAATTCACACCATAATATTAAAAATTATTTTGACAAAATTTAAATCTTTATTGATAAAATCCGGGGTCTCACATGTATAATATGTTATAGTATTAAATCAATAATTGAGGCGACAAGTTATAAATGATTAATAATTGTTGAAAGATTAAATATGTGTTGATTAAAAATAAAATGATTTGTGGTAATATTTATTCAATCCTTGATGTATATAAAGAAATTGCATTATGAGACATTTGTGGTAAGTTTGATTATTTTATGGGGGCTCATATGTCATCATCTAAGAGTCTCTTCGTCAATAGTAATTACCTTTGTGAATAGTAATTATCTTCGTCGATAGTAATTAACTTCACTAATAGTAATTACCTTTGTGAATAGTAATTCCTTCGTCAATAGTAATTACCTTTACCAAAGGCCGAACCACTTGTCGTTTCACATTACATTAAGGCCGAACCACTTGTCGCTTCACATTACAAAGCGCCGAACCACTTGTCGTTTCACATTACTGCGCGTCAAACCACTTTTCTTTACACACATCACCGGTCGTCGAGCCATTTGCTTTTTACATGGCGGTCAAAAGCTAGAAATCTTCTATAAATAGAGGCCTAGTGCTTCATTATTTTTCATTTAATTCACCGAAACTCTGTAGAGAAACTATATAGAGAAAGAAGAAAAAGTATTCTCGCTACTTCACCTCGCCAATATTCAGTTCTTCTAAGGTAAGGGTATTATTTGTTGTGCCTGTAGTGGGTGTTATTCTTTCTTATTCATGAAGAGAACTTCGTTATTCCATTCATTATTATTACATTGGAATAACTTTTGTGAAAGTGGTATACCCTATACATAACTCGTGATATGCTGGATACCCTATACTTGGTGAAATCCTTATGTTATTCCATTCTTATTTATTCATTGGAATAACTCGTAGACATGTGAATCCCCTATACTTGGTGATCTTCTTACATTATTCCATTCTTTATTATTACATTGGAATATCACATACATGTGTTTTTTACGGACCGGTTAAAATCTTTATCATTCTGTTGGAATATCCTATCTCATGTGTTTTACACCGGATCTGGTTTCATCTTTATTATTCATTGGAACATCTCGTCGGTGTGAATTTCACGACACCGTTCCGTTATTATTATTCTGTTGGAACTCGTTTACATGCAAGCACCGCATGCGTGGTGATTTCTTTTGTTATTCCATTCTTTATTATACCCGGTTGGTTAAAACTTTGACTTCTATACTCCATGAAATTAGTAGAATATCCTCGATATTTGCGTTTCATCCAAAGATCTTTTCATGGAAATATTCTTCCGATCATTCTTGAATTTTACTCTACAAAACAAAAGATCATTTTGACAATTTGACGTTAAAATTCACGGATAAAATAATTCTTGAACTTGTTTTATTGAATTATTATGTCATTGTCATCATCCTCATGTTATATTATGTTATCTTCGCTTTACGTGTATAGATGAACTTAGTATGATTATGACCGAGGATCATTCGGTATAATCATGGCTTGTAATAAATGATGTGATAAAAGTCCTCAAAGTGGCACTGTAATGCAGTTGATGGATAGTTTTTGGTATGATTATGACCGGGGTGATTCGGTATAGTCATTTGACCATTGATAATTTGATGAATATCCTTGGTCGTAAATGCGCAGGAGTGATTCGATGATGTGGATTATTTATTTGTCGAGTCTCGTCTATAATAAAGTTGATGAAAAACCTTTTAAAACCTAAAAGATAGTAGACTTTTATTCTCTACTGACTCTTTTTAATGGATTGCTTATTCATTGCAGCTTAAACTTGTTGTTGTCTATTGTATTTTATCGTTTTTTAATTATTCAAGGCTAATGATAAATTATTCGCATTATCTTAGTCATAATATTTCTTATGGGCTAGTTGAGCTCACCCTTTCTTTTCACCGTTTCTCTTCGTGAAATGAGAACATAGCCGGGATTTAGCCTGGGGAACAGAGTAATGGTCCGAGAGGATAAGATTAGTAGTCCTCACTATTCTGTGAAATAGTGTGATAATAGTTGTAATGAAGACTCCTTTTGAGTTTGTATAATATCTAGTAGACAATATTTGTATTCAAACTCACAGTTTATGTCATATTGTACATACTACGCTTATATTAGTAAGTTGTATTTGAATTTATGTACCATGTAAGTGGCGACCCAAGATGGGTGACGTATACCTAATTTTGGGGGCGTCACAACTTTAATTGTTAATTCACGTGCATAAAATTAAAAGAATTATTATTATGTAGGAATGAAAGTAGTATAAAATTAAAATGAATTCGTCAGTTGTCTCTGGATAATTTTAGCCGATATCATTTGGGAAAGATTTACCTAAAAAATATATGAGAGAGTAAGGGAGAATATCGGATTTTACTAGTTGACTAATATATATTTGATTATATATGGTAATTGTGATGAATTATCAAACTTATTTGTTGTTGGCCTCCTTTTAACAACAGTTGAAATCATGTCATTATATTTTTATTTGTTATCTTAATGGATTACATTTTAATAATTATTTATTTTTAAAAATTTAAAAATTCAGATACAGATATAAATACAGACCCAGATACTCCTTATATTTGCACCACTACTCTTCAAATTAAGCAGAAATTAAGGAGTGTTTGAAATATACTTGCTTGCTTTGTTCCATTTTAAATGTCATAAGTACTTTATTTTATCCAAACGTCTAAAACAGAATTATATATGTCATAAGCCCCAAATCTTTCAACTCACTCCTTTTACGTCTCTTTCATCAGCCTGAAAAGTTTATAACCCCCCAAATCTACAAACAAAACATACTACTACTAAAGTTATAAAGCTTCTAAATTTCTTAAACTATGTGAACAAATAATAAAAAAAAAAAGCTGGGGGCAAATTAGTATTTACACACCCATAACATTGCCTGTAAAAAGTTTCTATTGATATTAATTAGTATTTACTTTGTTGCATAATCCTAATAATTTGCCTATACAGTGCTCATTAGTAGTGTAGCGCCCTCAAATCCGGGTATCTTCTAACTCGACAGATGGTGCTATACTATACAAATTTTCATACATTCATTCCATTGAAAAGTCTCAAAGAACGAACATAACGTCTATATATTAAAAGTAATATTTACATTTGTCAGGTTCTATACCCGTTATAAAGGTTCTTTGTCATAATATTCATTACATTACAAACAATAGACCTATATTTATTACAAGACGACTTAATAATCCGCTTTTAGCTTTTCTTTTTATCCTTTTTCGATCCTTGGGACGTTTCGGTTTAGTTGTATTCTATATGGTTCAAGCAAGAGTGAGCATAACTAGCTCAAAGAAGTATAACAATTTCAATAACAACATGCTTGATACCTATGAATCGTATATCTTCGATAATCGAACAATAGTTACGCAAAGATCTTATTGATAATTCAAAATAGCACTTCATCTTTCTTTCAAAATGTTTCACAATGAATAATATTCAAGAAAACATTACTCCGGTCAAAGACCTCAGTATTCATTCTTTCTTTGAAAATGACAACCCTAACTAAGTCCGTAAGCTCGATATTATTACTTACGAGCACTTCTAGGTGATCACTTATATTGTACTCTATGTTGATCAACACTACATCCATTAAACGTATATACGTTTAATCATTTGGCAACCTCACGTGCCTGTCGTTTTACCGACAAAACATTTGTTTAACATTTCAGTCTTCTTTTGAAAACCATATCAAGTAGTTGACAAAAGATAATCACATTTGATAACAGATGAATAGATTATCAACAATCCACTCAATATGTCAAGTCTAGCCAAAAGAACTGGCTTTAACTTCATTGTACTTCAATTCATGCGTAAGGATACATGAACTTTAAAAAAACTTATTCAGATTGAACTGAGACAAGAGTTAGAATACTTGCCTTTAGCGTCTGCTACTATGTAATTACTTTACGTTCAAGTCTTTCAAGTCTCTACAATACATGATCACATAATGCCTTACATTAGATCACATATAATCAAGTATGTATCTGACTATATCTTACCCTTCATCTCAATCTAATTGTGTATTAGATTTCGTTATTACCTGATCCGGCTTTATCATTCTATTTGCATTCATAAATGGATAAGTTATTATCAACCTTTACACATTACTCTTAAGGTCTAACAATGTTTTAATAATGTTACTTCAAGTTCCTTAAGGTAGGTTTACTTCAAACTAATTACATTTTCTTGCTTTGCATTCATGTCTATTCTTCACTATCTTCCATCAAAGATTGGCCATGTACGCCAACTTTATAATCTCACATATTTCGTCATGGCCATGAAAGTTACGAGAGATGGGAGTCTGGACTCAGCCGCTTGCATGAGTCCTTACTTAATGGGTCGTATTTGTGGCTGAAGTTTCGATGATCTTTCGGACACCGCTTCGGCTACCGCATGCATGACTAATTTGGTCTAGGGTTTGCCGCAAGTGCCAACTCGTGCACCAGAAAAAATTTAGTTTGTGAAATTTTGTGAACTTCTCGGACGCATAACTCCTTCGTTATAAGTCCGAATTGGCTCGTTCAAAAGCCCATGGTTCACAAATTACGTAATCTACGCGTTCATGCAAGAATTTTATCTATTCGACTTCATTTGCTAAAAATTCGCCTATTGGTTCATTTTTAACGTAAACGATAAACGTTTGTGAACGTCCAACGATCGTTTCTTCGTTCTAAGTCGGAATTCGCTCATTTTCGAGTCCGCAACACTTAAATGACGAACATGACTTGTCTCCATTAGAAAATAACCTTTCGAGTTCAAACTCAAAATTTGACTTCTAATCTAGGAATTTCACGAATTCGACGATTATCGTCTAATCGTGCGATTTCCGGCAAATCTTCATTCTTATGATTTGTTCAACATTACAAATGAATTCCATTCATCATGTGAACATCTTAATATACCTATACCAACAACTTATATTCATGGTTGGATTTTGACTTTATTTCTTCATAAGCTCATAACTTGATAAATTATAAACTACTTATGAACTTATCATTCATGACTTATGATAATTAAAGTTTCTTAACATCATACCTATATGTTCTCAACATATAGCTTTACTTATGTATACTTGATACATATGATCATACAAGTTCTTTTTCTTCCATATTACTTCACTAATAAACTTATTACAAGTTCATAATACTTTCACATAAGTTTATAACTTATGCTAGCTTAAATGACTTATTACCAACTTATATGGCTTAAGTTCATTACTTACACATACTTCTTACTTTTTATCATTCATGTTCCTTAATCCAAACTTTTCTTATCAACCTATCATGATAGAGATGAAGATAATTGGAGAAGGAGTCTTACATTTGAAGTCTTTGGTAAATAGTCTTCTTCTTCTTATATAAGTAGCTTATTTGCAACTTAATCTTCCTAACAATTAAGCACTTTGAGAGAGAGTGTTTGGATTATTTGAACAACTATTAAATGACTTGCCAACCTTCACTATTTATAGAATTCCTAAGGTTAGGGCAATTTAGTCAATTCCATCATCCCACCTCCTTTTGCAGACCTCCTTACTATTCATTACTTGTAAGGCACAAAACTTATCCCTCGCTTGGTCATTACTCATTTAACTTGGTTATTACTCATATAACTTGGTTACCACTTAACTTGGTCACCACTTTTAATACTTGGTAACCACCACACATTTACCACATTAATATGATTTACCCCATGGGTTTGCCAACTCATGGATTCTAGCTTGGGCTTGGATTACATAAATCCTTGGGCTTTGCTTTAACAAACACTCACTTGCTTATTAACTCAATAATTGGGCCTTAACCTTAATTGACTTGGGCTTGTACAAAATCCTAACCAATCTTTACAAGTCCATTAATATTACATAATACATATACATATAGTTTATGCATCATTCTCGTATTCTAATTCATAAAGAATTTATATACAATAATTCATCCTTCATACAAACTCGTATAATACTTTGTATTACACTTGTTTTCATTCCTTTGCACAATACCAAAGTATTGTACAATTATTACTTTACTCATTCCTACTTCGCTTTTCTTAACGTTTATAACTTAAGTCCGCAAGCGTATTACGTTTTTCATAACTAGATTATTATTACATAATCCATCTTACCTTAATATTCTATCATTACGTATTTCTCGGAAATTCAAAAATAACTCCCGAGCAAATACCGATGAATAGTGTTTTTCAAAAAAATTCTCGGAAAACTTTCATTTTCGTCTTAAAAATTCAAACACTTTAATTCCTTCACGTATCTCAAATACTACAACATTCCAATATCAATAGGTTATAGAATGACAACCATCTTGATAACACATAGAATATAATTTTATTATTATTTAATTTAATAAAATTATTTTACAATAAGATCCGAATTTCTCGGTCGTTACATTCTTCCCCCCTTATAAAGATTCTGTCCCCAGAATCTCGTCTTACTTAATCAAATAGATGAGGAAAATCTTTCTTCATCTTTTCTTCTAATTCTCACGTTGCTTCTTCGGTATCGTGGTTCTTCCATAATACCTTCAACCGACAAAGATTACTTTGTTCCTCTAACTTGCGCTTCACATCGATGATTTGAATCTCCACGATTCTTCATATGATAAATCCTTCTCGATATGAATCGGCTCATACTCGATTACGAACTTATATTCCGGCTTATATGGACGTAATACAGATACGTGAAACACGTTATGTATTCTTTCTAGGTCTGGAGGTAATATTGAAAGTAATATGCACACAAGCCAATCATGTTTGATGATAAAGCATATACTTTGTAACAATCTTATTCATTTATTAATAAAAAGTATTAATTTATTAAAGGCTTTTAATTATCTACATGATGCTGTTTTATAATATGTGATAAACCCATAGTTTTAAGCAATGCTTTTAGAATAATGATGATGATCATTCTAATGAGATCTAAATTCTTAGAAAGCTTAAAACTAAAATAGTTCCCAATCATTGGATTACTAAATTGGGGATTAGTGAATCCGGGATAGATTGGTACATACGTTCTTGCTTTCATTGGATGAGGATGATTGATCTCACGATCATTTGTGTGGAGACACTAAAGCAAGTATGTAGGTGCTTATTAGAGAATAAGTTCATCGAAGCATTGGCTCGCTAAGGAATACCTAATGGAGTTTTATT
Organism: Panax quinquefolius; assembly: GCA_020205615.1. NCBI lineage: Eukaryota > Viridiplantae > Streptophyta > Magnoliopsida > Apiales > Araliaceae > Panax > Panax quinquefolius. Next base: position 12,022,990 of record CM035163.1, read on the forward strand.
TGCTCTGTCAATAGGAATTCTGTAGTGATAGTAAAGACAAGTAATCCTTGGACTTGAGATCATCATAGTATCTTGTGTATGATGAGTTATACTTTGACTTTATTCCTTAAGACCCTTAGGGTATATCAAAGGGTATGCTTGGGTATAATAAGTCAGTCATATGGAGATAATGTATGATCAATAAAGAATCTACCACTTCTAATAAAAGAAGAGAAATGTCCTATGTGATTCGATAAATGACAACCCAAAAGAGTCCTCGGGTTGGTAAGGTAGAATGAAATTAGAAAGGAGTTTCTAATTTGCATTATTTGAGTTGTGCATTTAAGGATCGAAATACATATAATTAAATAAAATAAGACTTGATGTAAATTCTATGTCTTATATTTAATTGGGACATCGTATGGTGGAAGGATTGAATTGTATGCGGTAGACTATTTACTCAAAGGTTCTTTAATGATTAATGTTGAAATCTATATTATCCGGAAAGTCGTTGATCGCTAGGAGGCTTATCCCTATCAGTAGAATAAATATTATTTATTTAAATAAATTAATTGTTTAATTTATTTATTTAAATAAGATTAGAATTGTTCTAATTGATTTATTCACAATAGGTTTAATATGGAGAACCCAAAGGGTCACACCATAAAAGGAAGAATAATTATTTAAGAAGTTAATGGCATAATCGTAATAATATAGTTAAGTATATTTAATTTAATCTATGGTGATAGAATAAATTAAATAGCTTAATATTTATTATTTAATATTTTAGAAATATTAAATATAAATTAATAAGAGGAGTCTTATTAATATTATTACAATTATTATTATTTTAATTTCTAAAAGAGTTTAGGAATTAATTTAATATAAGTACTCTCGTTTATTCCTAATTGGATTAGGAAGGAAAATTAGTTAAAGGAGTTTAATTAATTATCCCTAATAAGATTAGGAGCTTAATTAATTAAAAGAATTTAATTAATTAAAACCCAATTCCTTAATTGTTAAGGTGGGTTGCCCACATCTATAAATAAGAGGAGTCTTATTATGGGTAAGGTTGTTGTTGACTTTTACAACATACGATATATAATTCCAATTTGTTGGAGAGCACGCCTTTTATATGAGATAGAAAACTAGGGTTGAGCCAATACTCTTCTTCTTTCAATTCCTATTTTTCCTTGGTGGATCACCTCAGAGGCCAAACATATGGGTGGCTAACGTTGATCAAAGGAAGGAACAAAACCCCGGAGATTCAAGTTGAACGCGAAAGGATTTGGAGGTGAACTTGTACCGAGGAAGCTCGATCTTCAAGGGTATGATTTTATTCTTTATCTTTTCGTTTAATTAATAATTATGCATAAAGGGTGATCCCGTATATGGTTTGTAAATTTTTAAAACTCGATTTTACACGCTCAGCATTATTTTTGCAATTTGATGCGACATGAATATTACAAACCTAATAAAGAATGCTATCATATACGCTTACCTCTTCTACCCGCTTTTAATACTCAAAAGGTCCTATAAACCTTGGACTTAACTTCCCTTTCTTTCCAAAGCGTATCTTTCCTTTCCAGGGAGATACCTTTAGAAACACATACGAACCTACTTCAAACTCTCGATTTAATCTATGTGAGTCCGCATATTTCTTTTGTTTGTTCCGAAAGTGAAAACAAGACGCATCCGAATTAACTTAACCACATTTGTCCGTCGCGCGCACCACCTCGTCCTAGCATCCATGCTGCTTCTCCCACCTCGTTCCAACACAATGGTGTTCTCGCACCTTCTTCCGCATGAGCTTCATATAAGGCTAAGATACCCATGCTTGCATGATAACTGTTGTTATATGCAAACTCTACAAGTGGTAGGTGATCATCCCAACTACCCTTGAAATCCATGACGAAGACCTCAACACGCCTTCTAACGCCCTCAATTGTCCTCTCGCTCGCCCATCGGTTTGTGGATGATAAGATGTGCTTAACTTCAATGTGTTCCCAAATGTTCTTCGGTGAACTTCTCCAGAAATTGATGTGAATCGTGGATCACGATCGACACAATCGACACTGGTACTCCATGTCTAGAAATAATTTCTTGATATAGAGTTTAGCTAATCGGTCTAAGTTATACTTGACCCTAATTGGTAAGAAGTGAGCCGATTTCAATCGATTAGTCGACTATTACCCAAATCGAATCGCACCCTTTTGCCGTTATTGGAAGTCCCACCACGAAATCCATCGAGATATGCTCCCACTTCCATTCTAGAATCTCCAACGATCGTAATAAGCCATTGGGTCGTTGATGTTCTACTTAACTTTTTGACAAGTCAAGCACCTACTCACATACTCGCTATTTCTCTCTTCATGTTTGGCCACCAAAACTCGTCGAAGGTCTTGATACATCTTAGTGCTACCGGGATGTATCGAGTACCGGAACTATGAGCTTCTTGTAATACTTGCTCCTTTAATTCTGGTCTCATTCGGAACCCAAATTCTTCCTTCAAATCTTAATAATCTCTCATTATCAAGACTATACTTAGCAGCCTTCCTTCTCGAGATAACCGCTTCTTCATTTGGTTACACTCATCGCCTCTTGAATTGTACTCTCCTTGACTCTCTCTACGATGGTAGTTCAGATCTCCGTCGTAAAAAAGTATCCGCCTCGAATCACTTGGCGACTTACTTTATTTCCATCCTAGCCATCTCTCGTTATCAACTCATTTTGAGTCGTTAACATAGACAACTTTTCCGAACCTTCCTATTTTAAGGCGGCAAGAATTCACATCAAGCTTTCCTAAGGTGATACAGATTTCACAATCGTAATCCTTTATCAACTCTAGCCATCTTCTCTCGCTTCATATTCAATTTCTTCCGAGTGAAGATATACTTTAGACTCTTATGGTCCGTGATATATCTCACATTTCTCCCCATAAAGATAATGTCTCCATATCTTTAGGGCAAATACTACCATGCCGGTTCAGGATCATGAGTAGGATAAACTTTTTTCATAATCCTTCAACTCGCCGTGATGCATACGTAATGACTTTGCCATGCTATACGAAGACGCAACCAAGTCCTCTATCGCGAAGCATCACTATATACTACGAAATTTCGTGTCATCCGGCAATGACAAAACAAAGGCTTCACTTAATCTTTTCTTCGCTTCTTGAAAACTGTCTTCACATTTGTAAAATCCATACGTATTTCACCGTCTTCCTTGTCAAGTTAGTCGGCGGGGTAGCTATCTTGAAAAATCTTGGATAAATCTTGATAAGATCCCGCTAACCCTAGAAACTCCGTACCTCGATTTCGGTGTTTTCGGTTGTTCTCGATTCATCACCGCTTCTACCTTTCTTTGGATCCATCGAAATCCTTCGTCGGTCAATGACACGACCTAAAAGCATGTACATTTTTTAGCCAAAATTCACACTTGGTGAATTTCGATATAACTTCTCCTTCCTTAGTGTTTCCAACACTAATCTTAAATGTTCAAAACGTGATCTTCAGCGTCTTAGAATAGACTAGAATATCATCGATAAACACAACGATTTAACTTGTCCAAATATGGTTTGAACACTGCATTCATCATATCCATAAATGTAGCTAGTGCATTCGTCAACCCAAATGATATCACCAAACTTCGTAATGACCATAACGAGTCCACGAATAAAATCTTTGGTACATCCTCCTTCCTAACCTTCAATTTGGTGATACCCGTCCGCAAATCTATTTTAGAAAAATACTTTGCCCCATTTAAGCGATCAAAGAGGTCATCGATCCCGGCAATGGGTATTTATTCTTTATCGTTAACTTATTCAACTCCGATAGTCGATCTAAAGCCTTAACGATCCGCCTTTCTTTCGACAAACAACACCGGTGCCCCCACGAAGAAACACTGGGTGAATGTAATTTCTATCCAATAGTTCCCGTATGAATCGAACCATTAACTCCTTCATTTCCACAGCGCTTATACGGTATGGTGCCCTCGAGATCTGGTGCCGCTCACGGCACAATGTCTATTAAGAATTCGATCTCCGATCCGTGCCAGTAAACCCAGAACTCACTTGGAAATACATCCATGAATTAAATCTCTATAGGTATTTGTTCCATGGTTGCTCCCACTTTGGGTGAATGTAATTTCTTTCCAATAGTTCGTGAATCGAACCATTAACTCCTTCATTTCCACAGCGCTATACAGATGGTGCTTGAGATCCGGTGCCGCTCCGGCACAATGTCTATTAAGAATTCGATCTCCGATCCCGTGCAGAACCCGTGTAACTCACTTGGAAATACATCCATGAATTAAATCACTATAGGTATTTGTTCCATGGTTGCTCCCACACGCGGGTATCAACAACATGGCACGGATAACCTACACACCCCTTCCTTAAAAGTTTTCTAGTTTGTGTCATCGTAAGACAACACGAACGTCCGTGATTTATTACCGTAAAATACTACGGGAGGTCGCTTCAACGCCCCGATGCTCACACATTTCTTTTGGCAATCTATAATGGCTCCATGGTTAATCAACTAATCCATTCCAGAGAATCACATCGAATTCTCCTAACTTTATCCAGTATTAAGTCTCACCGATAACTTACAACCACGTACATCTACGCAACAACCCCTATGAATACTTTCAACAGGAATTATCTCTTCGTTTGCTACCTTAATGTTCAAAGGTATATGCAACTTTTTGGGAAGTAATCCTAGTCGTCTAGCAAAATCACATGCTATAAACGAACAAGTAGCACCCGAATCAAATAGCACGTATGCATTTATGTTATTGATCGGAATAATACCTGCAACTACATCCCCTGATTCCACCGCATCTTGGACCGTCATATTAAAAGTGCGGGCCATTGATCTACCCGACTGAGCTGGACCACTAATAGCCAACTTACCGCTATTAGTGCCCTTATTTCCTTCCATACCCTTCTTCGGGCAATTCTTCGCTATGTGGTCAGTTAATCCACATACAATGGGATAATAATGGTCAGTCTGAGGAGAAATCAGCTGGGCAGATCAATGGGGCGCTGGAGGTATTGGCGCCGTAGAAGAGAGTGACAGCCTTGAAGATAATAATGGCAGTAAGAAGAAGGTGACAGCTTCTTCAGCAGGATTGAGTAAAGCCAAAGCAGTAGCAATTGGAGGTGCACAAAAGGTCAAGAATGGAACAACGATGGGCATCAGATGGATCAAGAACAAATACCAAAAGAAAACCTCTCCCAACTGAATGCATTTGATTATATCACAAATTTCTGTCGTATGAACAAAACCAGATTGATCCATCAAGAAAACTTGTCTCACTATTAAAATAAACATCAAATGCAATCCCCAGTAGTTTAACAAGCTTTCAAGTGTATTCCTACATCAAAACGAGCACGCACCCTCCCTGCACATCATAATAGTCTGTCTAGATAAGCAAAAAATATTGAAATAACCATACCAACATGGTGACTACAACTAAGACCAGCATACCCTGTGAACTCCAAATCTAAATATATTTACAAGAAACATGTTAATAGATTGTAGATATCTCCGCAGTTGAATGATTGATCTTAAAAGTTCATACTTTCTGGCGGGGAGCCAGAAAGTTATGCCCTAATAGTCCTTTACCTTTACCTAATATTTTGTTGGTAACAAGGCCCTAGATTCTACACAGGAATTAGCAAACTTTGAGAAAATGTAGGATTCATTACAGTATTATATGCGTGTTCCTTTATTTTTAATTTATCCCCCTAATTTTTTCCCAGAGGGTAGTCTGGGGGAATTTATCCTGAATATATAAAATCTAATCGGTGTTCACACAACAATGACCAGCAATATATTCCAACAGCCATCAAAAACTTGAAAAGAATTGAATAATTACTAAAACTCAAATCCATGTATGAAATCAAATCTGTTAATTAAGAATCTAATGAAATACTCCTAATATAAAATTATTACCAATGATCACCATTAAAAACAAAAGTAAATTGTAAGAAAAAAGACAATGCTATTACATAAAATGGGGGGTGATGGAGAATTTACATTTTGATAACTTTATATACATACTGATGCCATTACATTGCCAGGGATCCAAATGTGTTCTCGCCACTGTAAGTCATATAAATGAACCCATCATCTTCCTTGTATTCCTCGTAAATTGCAGACATCAAGGCAGCTGTAATAAGAGAAGATTAACAAATGTTCAGCTTAACATAAAATATTAAAAATTAAACTTGCCCGAATTATTTCAACTCACCAGTCGGAGGTAGAATGTCTTTGACAAAGACAAATATAGCCTTTTCAGCGTTAATCTTGATCCTCTTCCGGATCACATAAACAAACTGTCCAACAGTCAAATCAGCTGGGACGAGGTATCTACATTCAAAATAAGAGAAAGATGAAGATTACGAACACATTTCTAATTGGGAAAGTTTCTTCACTTCCTACATTGTTAATCACTAACCTTCATTGCATCTACTTACCACAGCAAATCATAGTCATGATTGAATCATAAACAGATACCACAAATATGAAACAAAACACTGCATGCACACGCGGATTCCAGAATGTATGTAGTTATGCACATGTCAATGAACTTGAATAGAGAAAACTCCAATAACATCGGTAGGCATCAGGCTTTAAACACCAACATTAATGGCCTGTTTGTGTGTTTTATTTTTGTTGGAAGGGAAGGGAAGGGAAGGGAAAGTCTTTCCTTCCATAAAAATTAGAGAGAAGAACGTTCCCTTCCCATCACATCCCTTCCCCCAAATTAAAACTCATAGACCCTAAAAGTTTCCTAAGAAGTAATTTGTCAAACCAACCACCTTTAAAACATGCTAGTATTAATACTAATCCATGTATTTTTTGTTGTTAGTAGTAGAAAAGAGAATTTTAAAGTGAAGAGAAAGAGAGGATACCATGGTTTGAAACAACAAAGTGGCTCATACCTGCAAGGGAGGAACACCACTGAGGCAGTCAAAGCCTTAATTTAGACCAATCTTTCTTTCCAACGAAACAATTTAGAAGTACAGTGCTTATATATGTCTATGCATAATAGTGGACATTATAGATCAGTTAATCTTATCAACTGCTTCTATTATTAAAAATGTAATGTTACTGTTATTTAAGCCAAAGTTAAAAAATACAACCCACAGAGTAAGTTAAAGAGGAGGAACTACGTAATCACAGTTTGATGAAAGAAGAGAACTATAAGCTGAAAGAAATCACTAAGATTTGCGACTGACTAATAAGACATTGCTACATACACCATAAGAGACTGAATACCAAAAAACACTAAAAACCAACTTAAACAGGAGTTTATAAAGATGATGAAACAAGTGCAATTAGTTTTAAGAAAAAGAAAACAAAATATGGGAATAAAAAAGGGTTAATCCAACATACTTCTTCTTATCAATGTCAGGAATGTCACTTTTTTCAGTCTTCTCCACAATCACCTACCTGCACAGGAAATTCAGAAGTCAGATAAAGATGAAAACTATAAATAAATAAAATATAATAAAACCACAAGTTATTAGGCTTGTGCATTTAAAATACAACATCTACTTACGGGTATTCTATCAGGATACTTCTCTCTGATGCGAGTAGATTCCGCCTGCCTTTTTTCTGCATATAAAAATGAGAAATAAATATGCATGAAACATAGTGCAAAGAAGATCTTACTCTATTGATTCAAATCAAAGAGATAATGTCAAAATAATAAATTACCAAAAGATATAAAGAAGGAACACAACTCTCCCTAAGAGAGTTTGAAAAGAAAGAGAATAGAATAAAACTCTTAGTTCAATTGGGATCAAATACAATAAAACAAAATATGACTACATTCACATGCACCTACTGCTTAGAAGGTCCAATAATATCAGTAGGGCTCCCATTATTTACACAGCTGGGACAAGTCTTCTAACTTTCACTGCATGAGACATGAATAATACAAGTAGGCCATGCCTATAATTTGACGACCAAGAACATGGTCAGCCAACTGAAATTCAATTCTGTGCAAATGAGGTGTAACTGAAAGCTTTCACCGTGGATTATTGTACTAAAGAGTTCACAAAAACATGATTGTGCAACCAACTACAAATTTAAACAAAAATGATACAATTCTAACACTGCACAACTTGTATGAGCACAGAAGGATTTCCAACAAATGGGCATAGCCTCCTAAACAAAGAAGCACACATTCGATTTCGCGCAATCAGCAAAAAAAAAAAAAAATCTTTTGTGAATAATATATGCTTCAAAGTTACAACCAACACAGAGGGGCACAAAATTCCAAGGGATTACCCAAAATTCCATCCTTTTTACTACAAAATCATCCTCAAGAATCTAAACCCACATAATTAATTTCATCAATGAAAATTCATAAAGTAGTATAGTAATCCCAACAAGTAATTAACCATCAAACCAAATAACACAGCCACACCCTTTTCAAAGAATAACCAATTTATTTTGAAGAATATGAATAGGAAAAGTAGGCAAATAATTATAACCTAAAATCAAAGTAGTCCAACAAAATTTAATGTGTAGAAGTGTGTTGACCCTCAACATTGAATTTATAGATCTGCTCATGGGCACACCACTTTCCTTAATTCAGTTAATTGTGAGCACCCGGCATGTCCACTACATATTGTTTGGTGCCGTGAAGAGGTCACTTCAATATCTAAACAAACAAAATAAAAAGATACACAAATATTAAATTGCAAGTGAGAAAATTTATGATCATGCTTACCATCAGTATACCACCAGTCACCATCCTTTCTCTCAGAACTTTCAAGCCTTGCAACCATGGACAACCCATCCTTCCAATTATTATACCCTCCATGTATCCATATTTCTTTAGCATTAGCAAGTGGACCTGAGCCCCTTTTATAAAATAACTTCACCCAGTCCTCGCCTTTGAACTCTTTAGGCTCTATGAACCATAAATTATCAACAGAGCTCACAGCCTTTTTCATCAGTTCTTGCAACATTCCCCTTCTCCTTTCAGCCTCCCCTCTCGCCTGTGCTCTGTCAGCTTCACGTGCTACCTTCTCTGCTTCTATCCGCCTCTGTTCTTCTGCATGTCTTTCCCTTTCAGCTTGCTCCTTAGCAAGTTTCACAAGTTCTCTACGTTTCTCCTCGAGTAAGAAGTCTTCAAATACAAGCACATCGATCCCACCTTTCACAATCACACAGAAATCTTTTTTGTCATTATTGTCATAGACATCTTTTCCATTAAAGAACACAAAATCCATTTTGTAAGCTTCCTTAGGAACATGAACTTGGCAAGACCACCAATCCCCATTGAGATTAGTCTTGTTCAACTTAATGGTAAAAGATTTCCATCGCCAGTCATTAAATGCTCCCATGATTATGACATCAGGTTCATCATTTAAAGTAGAAAGACTCCTATTGAGGAACACTTCTATAGTTTGATCAGGTTTCACCTCCTCGGGATAACAGAATATTCTGTTCCCTAGTGAAAAGTTCACCCCAGCAAGTCTCTGAAGTGCCTGTTCACGTAATTTTGCTTCTATCTCCAACTTTTTTTTAAGAGAAGAATTGTCATAATCTTTTCCTTTACTACCGAATGTGTTATCGTCCTTAGGTGATTCAGGTTTCACCAACTGACTTCGGACTATATTCTCATCAATGTCAGTGCGATCAATCAGTTTGGAATCACCTTTCTTCACAGTATCCAGATTCTTACTTTCTAGACCTGTTTTATCTACCCCATCAGCAACATTACTCTTTGAAATCTGTTTTTTATGATGTGACTCTCTATTGACCTCTTCAACTATGCCGATTCCTCCAGTTTCTGTCAATTGACCTAGTGTAGCAACACCGGATGATTTTCTCACTTCATCAACAATACCATCAATAGCATTTCCTTCTTCGACTATATTAGCTCTATCAATTTCAACAGTCTGTTCTTCATCAGTACCAAAATTCAGTTCAATTGTTTTCTTGTTGGGGCCCGCATACTCTTTGGATGCAGGAGTCACTGGACCTTCTTTCTCTTCATCATCCTTCTGATCCTTCCTCTGGTTGCTTGTTCTTACCTGCATTCTTGGTACAAACCCCTTTGCTGTGGAGTCTTTGGGCCTTGGAGTTGATGCTTTTCTTTGTCTTCTTCTTGAAAAATCTACATTACATAGAATGCACAAAATCAAGTTTTCCTTGAAGCATGACTGGCATAAAGTTTACAGCTTTTCATTCAAGGACTATCAATTAAATTAACTAACCTGCACTTGCAGATATTTGATAAGAGACACCAGCTACCCGATAATCTTTACAGCATGAAGAAGACTGCAATGATAAAATGACAACTTTTTACAACAACATGGATAGTGAATCAATTAAAAATCAGTGGAAAATATAATCCCCCGCTTCACCCCACCCCTCAAACACACACACACACACACACACACACACACACACACACGACATGGACATGCATAGTGAAGTGAATTAGTGATTATTCATCACTCAATTACTACTAATTTTCCAGAAAACAGTCTATTACACAATGAATTGACAAACGAGAACATATCCACCAAGGAATACCAATAAACGAAGTACATAATTACACACACCCACAAATAGTAATTCATCATTCAGTTGAACTGTTAACCAATAATTTAGAAACCCAGAACAAAATCACTTCAATTTAATCAAGAACGGATACGGGTATGCTCAATCTCAAACCTTATATATAACAAATATAGATTAAGATTAAGGGGGAAATTACTTGTGAGGATTGAGTTGTTGTCCTAGGAAGAAAACCCAGAAAAGGTTTGATCTTGAAATGGGGTCCATCACTAAAGATAGTTCTGCTGCAACAAACAGGTCTCTGGACTTGTAAACAAATTTCCATGGCCGGCCTTCTTCAAAATTTGTTCTTCACCACAAAATCTGCTGAAACACTACCCACTCAATGATCCCCTTGCTCCTACTTTCTCAGTCTCTCTCTCTCTCTCTCTCACTTTCTCTCTCTATATTTATATATCTGTGCACATTAATATATGATGATTCTATTAATTATTAACTGTGAATAAAATCAAAAAGAGAGAATGAGGTGTAAACTACACAGTACACAGTACACAGTACACAGTACACACAAAACTCTGATAACAGCTTGGAGAGTCCCAAGACACCCCCAACACTCCCAGCCATTAGTCCGTATTTTACAAATATATGCAGTAGGTTAGAGTGTGCTTCAATATTTTTAACGGGTGAGATCGTTTGGGACTTGTTGACCGTGTTTAATTGACGTTGGAAGTAAGGTTTTTAGACTCCAATAGTAATAGTTACCGGTTAGATAGATATGATTCAACTGCTCTCTCCGTTACGGATTTTTGCATATAGATTAAAAAAATTATTTATTAATAATTAAAATTTATATTAAATTTTATCACTATCTTTTTATGAGAAGTTAAAAATTATTAATATAAGAAAGAGAATTTATTAAGACAATGAAAGAATATAAGAGTAATATAGGAAAATAAATAATTTATTCTCCTAAAAAGTTATAAACGATAAATAAATTAGAACAATTTTTTTTCTTCTAAAACGTCATTTATTTAAAAACGGAGTGAGTAGTAATCTAATCATTATTGACTCAATTACGTCATTAATACTACTCAAATCAGATCTAACATTGAACCGGTTCTGATTTAACCGATTGAACCGGCAGTCGAGTTTGAGTTTCAAAACAGTGGTTGGAAGTCTAAATATTAGGGTGCCGTTTGGTTGGACGGAATGGAGGGTGAAAAATAAAGCTGGTTCATTTCTATGTTCGGTATTTAAAATGGGTCGGAGTTGGCATTCGGATGAAATTCTGTTTGAGGGGACTTGGTGTCACCATTCTTACGAGTGATGAAATGAAATCAAAGAAATTTAGACTAAAATGTCATCTCATACTTGTATGTGTGTGTAGGAGTCTTATTTGACTTTAATTTTAATATATAAAATTCTTAAGAATTCTAATAGGAAAATTAAAATATTGTATAAAAATATCAAATTCAAATTGTGATTTACACTTAATTTAAATTTTTGAATAATAATTTATACTTTGTGATACTTTTCATTTAGTTATAATATTAAATATTGTATTAACCTTAATTATAAAGAATTCATATCAATTTTAATTTTTTGCAAATTAATTAAAAGAAAATAAATGTGATTTTTTTTTTTTTTTGGGGGAATGTTCTACATAAATAAAGTTGACATTAAAAAAATAAATTTGATATTTTCACATGAGTCTCTCTCACATAAATGTGAGACCCACTCATTATTCATGTCGTGTAAAAATATCATTTTAACATACTAAAATACCAATCCTCTTAAAAAAAACATTGATTTTATCCTCTCTTTTTGCCCGATACACAGTGTAAGACCCCGAATTTTTTTTTAAATAAAAGGAATTTCCTTTATTTATTATTTTGAAATAGTAAGGTTGATTTGATTAATGTGGATAGTTAAGGGTTAAATACGCAAATATTTCAAAATAAAGTTAAGTGGTTATAAAATATTCATTTTGTTTAGAGAATATTCGTTTGGTCGTGGAATATTAAATCATTTGATCGTCGAGAATATTCGCACGACCAGTAGCAGACCATGTGTGGGCCCCATAACTGAAAAGCGATTGGATGAAGAAAACGACAAATATAAGTTGGTTAAAAATAACTACAGAGTTAGTTATTCAAGATTATCTTGTTGGAATACTTAAATTGGTTAAAATATAGTAATACGCATTGGTTGCAAAGAAGCACCAGTATTGCACGTAATTGTTGAATTATCGATCCTTTACGTGATAAGGCACTACTCAATAATTTTCACAAGAATTATCGTTCAATATTTTATTTTATTGATTCAATAATTCTTTGCGTTGATATTTTATATTATTGTTGTTCAATAATTGTCATCGCACTTTATCTCCATTATCGATCAATAATTCATATTATTTGAATAATATTATTAGATAGCATTATTGGCAATGTCTAGAAAGTTACATCAAGGAGAGGTTTGGTCACCTAATTTGCGCCAAGAAGTGAGAAATCCTTATCTGAAAGCCCCTCTTCCCGGAACGGCCGGTTCATATAATCAAGGATTTCGTAATATTATTTGTGAATAATTAATTATTGATTCATATGATAAAGAAATATTTATTTTATGTGGATATAAATGATGGATTTATTTATGTGGTTATAAATGAGGAAATTATTGTTGAGGTGTTTTATCAATATTTTACCGGATTGGAGATTAAAAATTAAATCGGGTTTTGAGATATATTGCGGGGTTATAATTTTTAATCCGACCCGTTGGATTGTGGTAATTTTGGGTATGTTATACATACATAAGTTGAGTATATGTCCACAAATTTTGAACCGTTAAAAATGCATTTAATGATTTGTTGTGAATTTTAAGAGGTGTCGGATTCAAAATTAGGTTTATAATTGATTTTGGTGGAAAATTCTAGAATTGAGTGGGCCCCACTTGTGGTTGGTGAAGAAATGTGCTGAATTTTATTTCAAATGTGGTGGGTGGCAATAGTAGTAGGTAAAGCCATCAGTGGCAGTCAAGTCCGTCTTCTTACGGGCTAACATTTTCCTATAAATAGAAAGGCTAAGTTAGAATTGAAAATCACACCGAAACAAAGTTTTCTCTTTCTCTCTATATTATTGAGCGATTTTGTGAGTATTTTGATACTTTGAGTGTTGCTTTATATTGAGCGAAGTTTCACAAGACTATATTCAAATTCATCAAGAAATACTATTTATTTTTGAGGTAAGGATATTATTTTTTTTCAGAATGATATTATTTCTTCAATATCATTACGAAATGTTGATCCAAGTTTTATCAAATTTGGAACTTTTTCATGTGGGGTTACTATTCATGAGTTCTTATTCACGAAGTTACTATTCATGAAGTTACTATTCACGATTCTACTATTCACGAGTACTATTCATGAAAGCGTGAAAATGTTTTTTTGTGGAATTTCTATCTTTTGGTGTCTGAGTTCTTATTCACGATACTAAGACTATTCACGATATCTGACTATTCACGATACTTAAGACTATTCAATCTAAAAATGAAAATTTTTCTTTTTGTCAAAACATCTATTCCGGATACTAGCTTTGATCAGATCCATGTTTTGATCATTCTTGAATTTTACACCACTATGATTGTTTTTGAGGTATTGTTGGACATGGATAAAACAAAGTACGAATCATTAATCCTTAATCCTTGTCATTTTGTTTCAATGGATTCGTTTTTTAAAATATTTTCATCATCCTCGCCTTAAATGATGATATTATTGAATATCTTTTGGCCAGTAGTGAAAAAGATGAATGATTTCGAAGAATATCTTTGGCTCAGTAGCAAAAGATGAACAGTGTTTAAATGAAACATGACTAATCGATGAATATCTTTGGCATTCAGAGTGCAAAGATGAGCAGGTGTTGAGATGAACACGACCGATCGATGAATATCTTTGGCTCAGTAGTGCAAAGATGAATGTTTGATTTGAGATGAATATTGATTGATGTTACTGAGGGATAAAATATTGATGATGGACCGTTAAATTCATAGATTATAGTAGATTTCATTCTCTACGTAACTCTTCTATGAATTATTATTTCCGCTGCAGATATTGATCCGAAACTTGTTGTCTATCAGATTCTATCGATTTTTTCTCATTGGAGACTAACGATAATTTGTTGTATATTATCTTAGTCATAATATTCTTTCTCGAAAGCTAGTTGAGCTCACCCTTTTCCTTTTTGTTCCATTCTTCTCGTGGAGGCGAGAATATAGCGAGTACGTAGCCTGGGGGTATGGAATGAAGGTTTTAGAAAGGATTGTTTAGTAGTCCTCACCATTTTTGTAAAATAATGTATCAATAAATGTGATGAGGATTTATGTGAGTATAAATATTGTCCAGAAGATAATATTTGTATTTAAACTCATGCTTTCTTGTCGTAATAATAAAGTTGTAGTTGTTTACGCACCGTCACGTATCGACAACTCGTAATGGGTGATGTATACCTATTTTGGGGCGTCATGAGTTTGGTATCGAGCTTAGGGATATGATCTCTGGCGGAGATCGGGGAATAGAACTAGGAGGGAGAGATGAGTAAATCCTTCGCAAGTGTGTCCTACCTAAGCTTATTTTGTTAGTTGGTCAAGATATAAGGATATTATGTGATATATTGATTTCCTTAATTAACCCTTGTTTTATGACGGTGATTTGAGAATGTCGATCGAGAATATTAACAAAGGAGTAAATGAGACCGTGGAGATGCTCTGATTTACCAACGAGGAGAACGTGCAACAGTCGGCAATGTTCCTCCTGTGAACAACACCATGGAGCGAGATGATGAACGAGGGATGTTTAGAAGTTTTTGCAGGTTCATGCAAAATCGCACGAGGAGACTCGTGTTCAAAATACTGAGGAGGAAATGATAGCAATTCACGGGTTGTCACAACCCAAGCGATTCAAAGAGTTGGGACCACTGGAATTTAAGGGAAAGCCGGATCCGATCACGGCGGAAACACGGGTCAAACAAATTACCAAGATATTCGATGTCTTGGGATGCACGGAGAACAGAAGGTTCCATTCGCCACCTTTATGTTCCGTGGGAAGGTACTCATCGGTGGGAGTCGTGGCGTATCCATCAAGACTTTTCGGCATGTCTCTCGGGAGACATTTCAGAGACTATTTAATGACAAATACTTTCCGAAAGTGTTCGCGTATGAAGGAAGTGGAGTTCATCGATTAGAGCAAAAATAAATACGATTTGTCTCGATGACGAGGCAAAGTTTGCAGAGTTATCCGTGTTTCACCTCATTTGGTGGAGAATGAGGAACGTATGACGCGGATGTTTCTTAGAGGTTTGAAACCCAAGATACGCCAAGATCTCATTTCTCATAAACTTTCTCTTTATTGAGATGTCAGAACAGGCTCAATTATTAGAAGCGAGATAACGAGTACTACCAATCTGAGGACCATAACCGAGGATCGTATCGTAGATAAGAGTCAATGAATAATGATAACTCATGAGAGAAAGAAATGAGACGGACAGTAAATGGTAACCACTCGGTGGTAATCATGGTCATGAAAACAGAAGAAGCGAAGTGAGGAGATTTTAAAAAGAGGAGATTTAACAACGACTATGTGAAGACGATAAAGGTCTTAAAAAGAATCGGTTCTAAGGGAGGAGAACGACCACCCATTATATGCTACAAATGCGGAAAAGAGGACATATCGGTCAAACCGCCCACAACAGTTCAAGGTACGCTATAGTTGTGGAAAGGAAGGACATATCGCTCGAGATTATGCAGATGGCGAAACCTAGTTCAATGGGACGGTGACTCAAAAGATCGTCCTCGTAAAAGTCAAAGTCAACGATTCCGGAAGAAAGTTTGTTGTGATCGGTCATAATGCGAGGAACCCAAACGAGGTGATCACGGGTAAGCTATTTATAAATTCTTGTAAGTTTATACCTTACTTGATACCGGGGTCTTTACCCATTCATTTATCTCTCCTGCATGTGCTCAACGTTTAAACTTGACTCCGGAGAAATTAGACTTTGATCTATCTGTGGAAACTCCGTTAGGAGAAACTTTCATCACATCCACTGTTTATAAATCTTGTTTGATTCAAGTTGGCACTATTATCTTACCTGTTGACCTTATCTCTTTAAAGATACTTGCTTTTGATGTGATTTTAGGGATTGATTGGTTAACTACTCATCATGCCAAAATTGATTGTTTTCGTAAGGTTGTTAGTTTTCATATTCCTAACCAACCTGTTGTATTTAATTCAGCAACTAAACCATTAAAATCAATCACCATCATATCTAATCATAAAGCTATTCGTTTATTGAAAACGGATGTCAAGCTTTCTTAGCCCATGTTATGGATTTGAATAAAGACACGCCAAATTTGAATAATATTCCTGTTGTTATCGACTTTCCCGACGATTTCTGAAGAACTTCCCGCCTACCCCCGTAACGTGAAGTTGAATTCTTTATTGATCTTGAACCTGGTACAAAGCCTATTTCTAAAACCCCATATCGAATGGCTCCTATTGAACTTCAGAGTTAAAGGTCCAACTACAGTGAATTGTTGGACATCGGTTTCATTCGTCCCTAAGACATCTCCTGGGTGCTCCCTGTTTTATTCAGTAAAGAAGAAAGACGGGAGTATGCGATTTTGTATCGATTATCTCGGGAATTGAACCATGTCACCATCAAGAATAGGTATCCTCACCTCGTATTGATGACTTGTTTGACCGATTGTAAGGCAAGTACAATTCTTTTCAAAATCGATCTTCGCTCGGATATCATCAAATGAAAATTAGAATCGAGGATATTCCAAAGACCGCTTTCGTAACTCTTCAGATGGGCATTATGAATTCTTAGTCATGTCTTTTCGGACTAACTAATGCTCCTCGCGCTTTCATGGATATGATGAACCGAGTATTCAAGGAATATTTGGATCGATTCGTTGTTGTCTTTATTGATGACATCCTCATATATTCCAAAAGTCGTGAAGATCATGAGCACCATTTGAAGTCGGTACTCCAAAGGCTTCGTGAAACCAACTATATGCAAAATTGAAGAAATGCGAGTTCGCTCGAGGAAGTAGCCTTTCTTGGGCATGTGGTGTCAAAACATGGAGTATCTCGTTGATCCCGCCAAGATTGAAGCAATACAAAGTTGGGAGCAACCAAGTCGGTGGATCAAGTGCGTAGCTTTTGGGCTTAATTTGGTTATTATCTGAGATTCGTGGAAGGGTTTTCTAATCGCTACTCCATTAACTTCATTTAACTCGAAAGGATACGAAATTCGCTTTAAGGCGTAAGAATGCGAGAAAAGTTTCAAGAGCTTAAGAGGAGACTTATTTTAAGCACTGTTTCTAACAATACCATCGGTTCGGATGGATTTTATATTCACAATGATGCTTCGAGCAAAGGGTTAGGATGTGTTCTCATGCAACGTGGGAAAGTCATAAATTTTACGCCTCATGACAACTTAAAGAGTATGAGAGGAATTATCCTACCATGATCTAGAGTTAGCAAAGATGTTGCCGCTTAAAGATATGGAGGCACTATCTATATGGGGAGAAAGTGGAGATATATTCGCACCATAAAAGCCTTAAATATTTCTTCACTCAAAAGAACTCAACACGCGGCAATGACGCTGGCTCGAGCTATTGAAAGACTACGACCACACTATTCAATACCATCCCGGTAAAGTTGAACGTGGTAGGCGACGATCGAGTAGAAGATCATATGCGGAACGAAAGTGCGATGATGTCAAGTATACGACAGAGCCAACTTTAATAGAAAAAGTTAAGGTTGCTTCAAGCCACATGGGCCGGGAAATCGATGCGTATGAAGAAGAAAGTACAAGAAGGAGCTATTCTAAGGCGAGAATTGATGAAGAAGGAATACTTCGAGTCCACTCTAGACTTTCAGGTTCCTAACGACTACGATTTGAAGTACAAGATTATGACGGAGGCACATAATACACCATTTGCAATCCATCTCGGAAGTACTAAAATGTATCGTGATCTTGACATACATTTTGGTGGAATAATATGAAGAGAGAGATTGCAAAGTTTATCTCGATGTGTTTAACTTGCTTAACGTGTAAAAGCGGAGCATCTAGTACCTAAGGGTCCGCTGCAACCACTTGAGATTCCGGAATGGAAGTGGGAACACATTACCATGGATTTCACACTGGGTCTTCCTACGGTTTCTCAAGGCATCAATGCTATTTGGGTTATTGTTGATAGATTAACCAAGTTCCGCTTCATTTTCTTGCCGATACGGAGACTTATTCACTTGAACGCCTTGCTAGTATGACGTAAATGAGATTGTGAGGTTGTATGGCATGCCTCAGTATCCATAGTTTTGGATCGTGACCCAAGATTCACTTCAAGATTTTGGGTTAGCTTGCAAAAAAGCTACGGGCACGGATTTGCGATTTAGTTCAAGCATACCATCCCCAAAACGGACGGACAATCGAGAGGACTATTCAAACTCTTGAAGATTTATTAAGACTCGTGTCCTAGACTTCAAGGGTAGTTGGGATAAGTATTTACCATTGGTGGAATTCTCCTACAACAACAGCTTATCGTGCAAGTATAGGTGTGGCTCCATTGAAGCATTATATGGACTAAAATGTCGTTCTCCAATATGTTGGGATGAGGTGGGTGAAGCAACATTGTTGGGACCCGAAAGTTAAGACGTATGATCACCGAAAAGATCCAAATGATTCGACAACGATACAAAACCAGCACAAGATCGACAAAAGAGTTATGCGGATCTTCATCGAAAGGACGTGGAATTTAATGTAGGGGATCATGTATTGTCATGAAGTTGCTCCATGGAAGGAGTTACAAGATTTGGGAAGAGAGGAAAGCTCAATCCATTTATTTATGGTCCATTTCAAATTCTTGACCGAAAGTAGAAATGTAGCCTATGTAATTTCATACATTCTCCTCGAAAGTATGTCTCGTGTTCATAATGTGTTTCACATATCTGCATTTCATAAATATGTGAAAGACCGAACCACGTTATTGAAAGTTAGAACCCATGACGAGATAGCCAAGACTTAACGTATGAGGAGGTACTGTCAAGATCTTCGATAGGAAGGAGCATGTCCTACGCCAAGAAAGGTCATACCACAAGTTAAAGTTTTGTGGAGGAATCATGTTATAGAGGAAATGACCAGGAATTGGAAACGGAAATGAAAGCGAGGTATCTCACCTTTTCAAACACTGAATACGTCACGCCAATTTCGAGGACGAAATTTCATATAAGGGAGGTCAGAAGACCTTAATTTTTTTAAATAAAAGGAATTTCCTTTATTTATTATTTTGAAATAGTAAGGGTTGATTTGATTAATGTGGATAGTTAGGGTTAAATACGCAAATATTTCAAAATAAGCAAGTGGTTATAAAATATTCATTTTTGTCTGGGAATATTCGTTTTGGTCGTGGAATATTCAGATCGCTTTGGGAATATTCGTGACGACCAAGCGAATGCCATGTGTGGGCCCCATAACGGAAAAAGCGATTGGATGAAGAAAACGATAAATATAAGTTGGTTAAAAATAACGGCAGAAGTTATACCGTTAATATCGTTGGAATACCCTTGGTTAAAATATAGTAATACGCGTGGTCGCACAAAGAAGATTACCAGGTATTATTGCACGTAATTGTTGAATTATTGATCCTTACGTAAGAAGGCACTACTCAATAATTTTCACAAGTAGAATTATGCTCAATATTTTATTTTATTGATTCAATAATTGCTGCGTTGATATTTTATATTATTGTTGTTCAATAATTGTCACCGCACTTTATCTCCATTATCGATCAATAATTCATATTATTTGAATAATATTATTAGATAGCATTATTGGCAATGTCTAGAAAGTTTTGTCAAGGAGAGGTTTGGTCACCTAATCATGCCGCCAAGAAGGAGAAATCCTTATCTGAAAAGCCCCTCTTTCCGGAACTACGGTCATTATAATTGTGATTCGTAATATTATTTGTGAATAATTAATTATTGATTCATATGATAAAGAAATATTTATTTTATGTGGATATAAATGATGGATTTATTTATGTGGTTATAAATGAGGAAATTATTGTTGAGGTGTTTTATCAAGATTTTACCGTGATCGAGGTATTAAAAATTAAATCGTGGTTTTCAGATATATCATGGGGTTATAATTTTTAATCCGACCGTTGGATTGTGGTAATTTTTGGGTATGTTATACATACATAAGTTGAGATATATGTCCACAAATTTTGAACCGTTAAAAATGCACGAATGATTTGTTGTGAATTTTAAGAGGTGCTTGATTCAAAATTAGGTTTATAATTGATTTTGGTGGAAAATTCTAGAATTGAGTGGGCCCCACTTGTGGTTGGTGAAGAAATGTGCTGAATTTTATTTCAAATGTGGTGGCAATAGTAGAAGTAGTAAAGCCATCGTCAGAAGAGTGTCAAGTCTCGCTTTACGGGCTAACATTTTCCTATAAATAGAGGGCTAAGTTAGAATTGAAAATCACACCGTAAACAAAGTTTTTCTCTTTCTCTCTATATTATCGAGCGATTTTGTGAGTATTTTGATACTTTGAGTGTTGCTATCTGAGCGAGTTTCACAAGACTATATTCAAATTCAAATCGTAAGTACGGTTATTATTTTGAGGTAAGGATATTATTTTTTTTTCAGAATGATATTATTTCTTCAATATCATTATCTTTGAAATGTCGATCGAAGTTTTATCAAATTTGGAACTTTTTCATGCTGGGGTTACTTATTCATGAGTTACTATTCACGAAGTTACTATTCACGAGTTATTATTCACGAAAGTTACTATTCACGAAAGTACTATTCATGTAAGCGTGAAAATGTTTTTTGTGGAATTTCTATCTTTGGTGTTTGAGTTACTATTCACGATATTTCAAGACTATTCACGATACCAAGACTATTCACGATGATATCGGACTATTCAATTTAAAAATGAAAATTTTTCTTTTTGTCCAAAACATCTATTCCGGATACTAGCTTTGATCAGATCCATGTTTTGATCATTCTTGAATTTTACACCACTACGATTGTTTTTGAGGTATTGTTGGACATGGATAAAACAAAGATTTAATCATTAATCCTTAATCCTTGTCATTTTGTTTCACTTGGATTCGTTCTTTAAAATATTTTCATCATCCTCACCTTAAATGATGATATTATTGAATATCTTTACCAGAAAGCAAAGATGAATGATTTCAAGAATATCTTTGGCCCAGTAGTGCAAAGATGAGCAGTGTTTAAATGAATACGAATTAATCGATGAATATCTTTTGGCCGTAGTGCAGATTAAGCAGTGTTGAGATTAATACGACCGATGATGAATATCTTTTGGCCGTAGTAAAAAGATGAATGTTTGATTTGAGATGAATATTGATTGATGTTACGAGGATAAAATATTGATGATGATCGTTAAATTCATAGATTATAGTAGATTTCATCTCTACGTAACTTCTTACATTAATTATTATTTCACCGCAGATATTGATCCAAAACTTGTTGCCTCATCAGATTCTATCGATTTTTCCGCATTGGAGACTAACGATAATTTGTTGTATATTATCTTAGTCATAATATTCTTTCTTGAAATTTAATTGGAAGCTCACCCTTTTCCTTTTGTTCCATTTCTTCTCGTGAGGCGAGAATATAGAAGATGCACGTAATGCATTATGGAATGAAGGTTTTAGAAAGGATTGTTTAGTAGTCCTCACCATTTTTGTAAAATAAATGTATCAATAAATGTGATGAGTGATTTATGTGAAAGTATAAATATTATCTGTAAGATAATATTTGTATTTAAACTCACGCTTTATGTTGTAATAATAAAGTCAGAATTGTTTCGCACTACGATTGACAACCTCGTGAATGGGTGATGATATTTATTTTTCAAAGCACACACACAATTGCCTATTTAGAGGATGACGTGGCATGTGAACATTGTGCCCACTGGACATAGAATTGACAAAGAGAATGAACTAAATTGAACATGAATATATTTGAATTTTATTTATTTATATTTTGACCTCTTTTAATGTTCACGTACAGCTTTTGATTTAGAATATGCCCTAGTAAAATAGTTGGTTCTTTAGAACACAAAGTCTCGTAATTTTGGATAAAATTAATTTATTGGACAATTCCAATTCTAAACATGTTCTCTTTGTGGCTGGATGTGTTCGTCAAATAAGCAGTGCTGCATATGGTTTTAATTATATATAGATTCTTAATTTTAAATTAGATATGATTTCAATTAAATATGTAAAAAGTTATATTATATATTGATAAATTTATGTCTAGTTATAATTATAAAAATTTTATGCGAATTACAATTACTCCAATTAATGAAATTATTAGAAATTATTGAATAACGTTACTTATTACACATCTCTTTAAAAAATTATTATTAATATTTATCTATTTAACTGATAATAAAAAAATGGACTCAAACTTTTGTAATAAATATCATTTTTCATATGTAAATTATGAGGCCGAGTGATTTGTAACTAAAGAATTATGATAAAATTCATCGATAATTAATTCATCTAACCGATCATTCTAAAAAAATAGTTTTAACATACGACAATGCTACGTACGTAAAAGAACTTTTCATGCACACCATAATGTTGCTTATGATTATGTTTTAACTATAAATCACTCCCTAATTACGATTTACCAATTTATATAATTTTAGATTTTAACAAGTTAATTAAAAAGTAAACTCGTAATTCCTTCAAATAAATCTATATATATCTAATAAAACTAATATTTTTATATATATATATTTGATATTTTCATATAATATTTAAAAATAATCATATAAAAATAGTGCTCCTTTCAATAATTTATAACAACTTATATTATTTTATTTAATTTCAATCATAAGGTTTATGAGAAAAAATGAGGGAAGAGAGAATATAGAAAAAACAAAGCCGCGTGTAAAACTACACAGGACCACAGTGTACCTATTCCCGCCTCAAACACATTATTTAAACCCCCAAACACCACTTCTCCTTCTCAAAGCCATATCTGTCTAGGGTTTTATCTCTCTCTCTCACACACATAGTTTTTCTCCTTCTCCCTCTGCAACTGGTAAATCTAACACCATGAATCCAAGAGTTAGAAGCACCTGCACATCATCACCAACAAAGAAAGAGGCACCATCATTTCACAGATATCTAAAGCCAGGAGCTTTAGCCCAAATCAGAGACTCCAAATTCACGACCAAATCAAGAAAATGCAGACCCAATTCACAAACTCTGATGGCTTTGCAATTTATCAACAACCCCTCTTCAACAGCAACCCAACACCCCATGGAAGATGCCCCTTCTTTCCCTTTGAGGATTAGTCATCCTCGATGCATTCAAAGGAAGAAACTTTCGGCCTTTGCGCCGCCTGCTTTTTCTGCTATCCAGTCTTAAAATGGTTTAAAGTAAGAATTTTGTGAGAGGGGTTCCTGTTTCTCATCTTGTGTTTTTGTTGTAACTCTTTGTTTATTGAATTTCTTCATATTGATACAGACTCAAATTTATAGAAAGACGTGAAATGAAAAAACATACTTATGATTCATTTTATGTGTTGTTGTATACCTATTTTATGGTTTGTTGATTGATTCAATTCTAATTTGTTACAAATGGTAATTAGAAGTATTGTAGAGATTGGGTTTGATATTGATGGAGCTACTTAAATTGAAAATTCTTACTCTTTAGGTTGATTGAATTTAAACAATTAGAAATGACAGATAAGGTTATTCATTGAATAGAAGTGAGATCATAGTGTTGGCTTTGCGGCGCCTAAGTTATATATATAAATATATATAGGGGTTAATGGAGGTATACATTTTATTTTGAATTTAGTGTATATATATATATTTTTAACTATTTGGTTAGAATCTGTAGCTTGGGATTTCTTTAATACACAGGATTGTGCCATTGTAACATTAGATTTGTTACCCTTTTACTGTTCAGACTTATTATATTATATTGTTCTGATTTACCATTCAGCGTTTTCCAAATACCATATTTTTTTTCCAGTGTAGAACTGTTACATATAAAGTTTATGATTCTTCAAGCTCTAGTTGAAATCCAAGTTTTAAGAACTGTGTTGGCTGGAAAGGGAGGGATGGACTAAAGAAAAAATTAGTACCAAAAGAAATTGGTAGGGAACCTTTACAGCATCAGTGTTTCCTTACAATTTTATATGTTCTCTAGGAGATCTTTGAATCAAATTAATATACTTTTACATCTCTTAAATTTTTTCCTGCTCTGTTCCATACATTTACCAGACATAGGATAAATAGATTGAAGAATGTTCTTTCTTCAAAAGATTTATCCACATCCTTTCCACCTTTCTAATCCATAAACCGCAATTCTACTCATTTTAGGTTGTCTCTGTTTCTCAAATTACAACAATGTTGTAGTTATGTATAGTTCAGGAAATTGGTAGTGATAATATAAACAAACAAAATAATAGAACTATATGTATATATACAATAATCTCACATCAGCAATCCTTGTTCACAGCTAGTTTTTACGTTTTCAAGTGCTATTGTTTAGACATTTCATAATGTATTCGATGATAAATTAGTAATACTTTCATTTCTTTTCAGGAATGCTTTCTGTTATAAACACTGAATAAGTAGAACCTGACTACATGTATTTGGTTTTTCTTCTTATGGATGGTGCTATAATCTTCCCTTAAAAACTATTGCAGATAACGAAACCTTTTGGGAGATTAATGATGCTTAGTTTGTTGTTACAAACTTTTTCTACTGATTTGTTTTGTTATTGCTGTTTTACTTGGATCTTAATTTCAACTCTTTTTCTTTCTTTCTCTGATTGACTACGTACTTTTATAAACTGCATATTTGGTTGTTACATATACAACTGTTTTTGGGAGATTAGTGATGCTTAGTTTTATTGGTTCTATTCCACTCATACAGAGGTATTCAGATGCATTGAAATGTTCTTCTTAAGAAAACTAGAGGCTTCTAAGGCTTCATGCCAAGAGTTGAAGAGTCCACAGAAGTGGTGACATGATACATTTAAGGCTACCTTTCTATCATAATTACAGATAGTAGGCTGCAAGAACTAGGGCAAAACTATGATGGAAAGACTTTACTGTTGCATATTTTCCTCAACAAACATAATGCTTGTATATATTTACCAATAATGGAACATGGCTCCATTGGAGAACATACTGACAGAGATAGGAAGAAATTTTATTGACCATAGCAGTTAGAAGGTGTTAGAATAGAAAATTTGACAATAAAACTTTAAATGATGAAACATGACTAAAAATGATGCCTTATGAACAAAGCAGACTTAATGAAGCAGGACTAGGATTGGAAAGTTTAGGATGGAATGGGTTCAGACAGTCAGCTCACTCTACTTCTCCGTGACCAATACGCATGACACACTTTAAATGATATCTTAATGAACAGGAAATTACTTTCCAAATTTATACAACTTCCTTACCACACATTTGATAACTTGAAATGCCAAAAGCACCAGTTCGGTCTCTTCACTGAATTGCTTCAGACTCTATTTAATGAACTCGAATAGATTTTAAAAAGTTATATACTTTTTAACTGTTAGGTTTGCTCTTGATAATGTGGAAGTTCTAAGTTGCATTAACTGGTGCTCATGCTTTAGATAACACTACTAAGTCAGCAATATCAGTTCATAGAAGTATAGAACTGTATATCTTTCTTTTTCTAGTTTTAACATACAATCGATATCTCCTTGCATACGCTATTTGGTGCACTTATATGTATGCATTTATGTGCCTATTGTGAGGATTTTCATTAGATAATAAAGCTTGAAAGCCATCAACATAACAGAAATTTAGGCTCAAAATCCAAAGAGTACACAATCATAAAGAAGCAGAATCTTTCTATGAAATTAATACAACATTACAATACATGTCCAATAAGTAGTTGAACACAGAAACACAAAAAGGAACGTGTGGAAGTGAACTCTATAAAAATTAGTAATTCAAGTATTACAAATACAAGGGAAAGATTTAATACATTATATATAAAGATGAATGTAATGCTCTTTATGTTCGGAAATACATTCAGTGTTCTCATCATACAAGTTTGTACGGAACTGGAAAGTGCCTACTCTGCTTATTTGTTATAAAAACAAGCATCATTGAATGATCAAGGGTCACCCAAAAAATACATAAAGATAAACAAGTAAACTTGTTAGACTAAAGCATCGGCTCCAGCAACAATCTCCAATATCTCACCTGTAATTTTGGCCTGACGCTGCCTATTATAGACTTGCGATAAGTTCTTCTTGAGCTCCTTGGCATTGTCGGTTGCACTGCTCATGGCACTCATCCTAGCAGCAAGCTCACTGGCTAGTGATTCCTGCAATGATCTCAGAATTTGGCTATTGAGATAAAGAGGCAGCAAAGCATCAAGAATTTGAACAGGGTCTTGCTCAAATTGCAAAACAGGAGAAAATTCAACTGTTTCAGTCCTCACAGTATCTCTCTCCACGGTTAATTTCCCTTCCTTTGTTGTCAGCCTGAAGAACTCATCTTCTGCTGCATCAACACATGTCCCATTTATGTCACAAATCTCTCCCTTAGGTGATAATGGAAGCAAGGTATGAATCACGGGATTGGATTTAACCAATGAAACGAATTTCGTGTACAAAAGTTCAACTTTATCAACCTCCTCACTCACAAAAAGTGAAAAAACATCATCTGCTATTGCCTGAGCTTCTTTTGCAGTTGGGAGATTACCCCCTTCAAGAAATTTATCTACTGGTATATAAGGCCTACGTTGAAAATACGTGTTACCCTTTTTACCAACACTAATTACAGTGTAATCTAGGCCAAGAGCCTTCAATTCTCTGATCCGGGCTTCAGCTTTTTTGATGATTGCATTGTTGAAACCGCCACAGAGACCGCGATCGCCGGTGACAACCACCAAAGCAACCTTCTTTACCGGCCGGACATTTGTAAGTGGGACATCAATATCCTCTGTTTGGAGCTGCTCATTGATACTGTAAAGAACTTCAACAAGAGTTTCTGAAAATGGTCTGGCATTGACCACAGCTTCTTGTGCTCTTCTCACTTTAGCAGCAGCAACAAGCTTCATAGCCTCGGTAATCTTCTGGGTATTCTTGACTGAATCTATACGTTCACGAAGATCGCGAAGACTGCAATGAATTGGGGTGACTGATGAGGATCTAGAAGAGGGATTCGAAATGGTTGAATTTTG
The DNA here is from genome assembly GCA_020205615.1 of Panax quinquefolius. Taxonomy (NCBI): domain Eukaryota; kingdom Viridiplantae; phylum Streptophyta; class Magnoliopsida; order Apiales; family Araliaceae; genus Panax; species Panax quinquefolius. Next base: position 12,050,810 of record CM035163.1, read on the forward strand.
GTTTGAAATCTGAAAAGGGTTGATGCAAGAACTGAAGGAGAGTGGAGAAGAGTCAGAAAGTGAAGATTTTGATGAGACCCACATGGTTAGATTTGAGGAAGCCATGGAAATTTGGGGCCTCAGCAAGAATTCTGGCAATGGGAGAGGAGAAAGATAAGAGAGAAAAAGAGAGAGAAGAAGAAGATATGGGTGTTTCTATTGGTATGGAGGAGAGGAGAGAGGAGAGAAATGAGAGGTGGAGGGAATGTTTGGATGATGTTTGGGGATAAGGATTTTTGAACGTTAAAGTTTGAATTGCGAGAATGAAGTTTGATATGACACTTTAAAGTTTTATCATCAGTAATTTTAACTTGATAGTTTTTGAGGAGAATATCATTCGGTACGCCCACTTGTTGTTTATGGAATATGCGGCTACGTGGAATCCGGTTACGTTAAGTTAAAATTACAAACAGTTTATAATAAATTGATTAATACCAAAATTACGCTTAATCGTTCCCATTCTCAATATGTGATTGGAATAATATATACTACTGAAGTTTAATATAGTACATTTAATTTTAAAAATTAAATTGTATTTCTGATTTTAAACGAAACGGGATGGAGTAATAGTTGATAGAGATACAGAGTTCATATTATGGGCTACACTTTCCATGAAATCATTGTTCAAAATAGAAGAATGCGGTGATTGAAAAGTCACAAAAACATCCTCTTGTCTTGTGCATAAGTTGGTTTGGTTAGGATGTCCGCCACCATATCCATATAGCTTGAATTTTCCATATTAGCCGAACTACAAGGGAAGGGAAGAGGGTATTTTCCGAAAAGACATTCAAGTTTCTGAATTACATTCATTTTTTTCAACTTTTCTATAAATAAAAGGTTAGTATTTTAATTTTTAATTTGATTTTTCTGAATTTAACGATCTTTTTTAATAAGTAAAAATATTTTTTTCCTTCAACGTAAAATCAGTTTTGGCGTTAGATTTTGATTAAATGATGTAATTATTTTTTAAAATTTATTTTATTTAAAATTGGATGATAAAATAGGTGAGGTGTTTCAACAAAATTTTGGCCCAAATGATGTAAATATGTTATGGTTTTTTAATTTGAATTTCATTTTTGTTTTGATTCAAAATATAGATTTATTTAAAATATATTATATATTTGTGTATGTTTTTGTATATATGTATATACACACATAATAATTATATATGTATATTGTGTAAAATGTATAAATATATATATATATATATCGTGACTTAAAATTTCAAATTGAAACATTTCCAAAATTACAACAAACAGAATGCAAAAGAATTGCTTCAATCTTGAACAGGTAGGTGACCCCATTTAATTTAATTATTTCTTTCGTTTCCTGCTTGGAGTGTAAAAGTAAAAGCCAACTTCCTTCTAATAATGGCACCGCATCAGACCGACCAGACAGACCAGATACTTGAGCTTCAACTTCATGCATGACTTTTTTCTTTAGGTCTTTACACTTTAGTTTTACCCTTTTGGTGTATTTATTTATATACAAATTAAAGTTTTGGCATAATAACTTATTATTAACCTTAACAAAGGTGCCCTCGAAAATGATTTAAATGTGATAAATTTTATGACGAATTGGATTTTGAATTAATGATGAGAAACAAGTTTTAAATCCAATCTCTTATCGTACAATTTTGGAAGATAAATCAAAAGGCCCTTGTCTTTTTATTCAATCATCTAAATTGTTTTACAATCATAATTAATTCATCTTTTAGTTCTTTGACTTAAACTCTCTCTATGTGAGCGTTGATGTCCTTAAACTTAAATTTATACGTTACCCCTTCAATCCTTGCAACCAGTGTTCAACTTGTCGGTGTTAACATAATTAATCTGATTCAACATATGGGAAAAATTGAGTTAAGATAAAGTTAATTTCGATTAATTTTGATCGATTTATTCGATAAATAGAAGGTGATTTATCTGCTCAAGACTATAATAATCAATTAACTTACCAACTTATCTTATACCCAATTCAACAAAAATGGTACTCCATATTATCACAAAAATATATGATTAATTTTGCGTAAGTACAATCTTATTTTATAAAAAATATATAGTTCTAATTCCAAACAATATAAGTTAAGGGGAACTAATTTATATGAGGACAAATATATGATAAATTTGAATAGTGTCTATAAATACAAGTCATAAGATAACATAGAGCTGAGTTCCATTCTTTATTCAATCATTCCATGTATATTTATAAATTTATCGTCATATATAACAAAATTTGCACAAATAAAAATGTCAAGGAAGGTATTACTTCATTTGGAAAAGAATTATTATTATTTTTAATCTATTGCCCAAAAATAAACTTCTACTTGCACATTATTTGGAAAAGAATTATTATTATTATTAATTATTATTTTTAATCTATTGCAGACCTCTTTGCACATTATTTAAGAAGTAGCCTAGCCAGTGAGCCAAAGTCGGTAACCTGTTTGGTTAATTGAGAGAAATGGGTACTACCAAAACTCTCTTCTTTCTTGCTCTCTTATCCTTCTCAGCTGTATCTGCTTTTGCAGAGAATGAGGCTGTTGAGGCTGAGGCTGATCCAGGTCTTGTTATGAATTTCTACAAAGATTCATGCCCTCAAGCTGAAGATATCATCAAAGAACAAGTCAAGCTTCTTTACAAGCGCCACAAGAACACTGCTTTCTCTTGGCTCAGGAACATCTTCCATGACTGTGCTGTTCAGGTATGTGTGTATATATATATATATATATATATAATTATAATTATAATTATAATCTTCTTGATGATTTACATATTTCTTGCTTTATGTTTTGTGGGTTAATTCAGTCATGTGATGCTTCTTTGCTACTGGACTCAACAAGGAGGACTCTGTCTGAGAAGGAGACAGACAGGAGCTTTGGCCTCAGGAATTTCAGATATCTTGACACCATTAAAGAAGCTGTGGAGAGAGAGTGCCCAGGAGTTGTTTCCTGTGCAGATATCCTTGTCTTATCTGGTAGAGATGGCATTGTTTCTGTAAGCACTTGTATCTTTTTCTATATGGGTTTTCAAGATTTACTCTGTTTAATTTCCTTATGTAGTACTTGTTTGGTTTAAAAGATCTAATTCTTGGATCTATTTTTCTCTATATAGAATTGCTTTTGTGTTTACATAGTAATAGATCTCTCCAATTATACCTGTTAATTGTGTGGATAAATTGATCGGTTAGGGTTTCAAAAGGTTCCATTTTTGAACAAACATGTTACTCCATTGATGTGAAATTAACTCAACCCAACCTTAGTTTGAGACACCAATTTTCTTGTCTATTCCTCTTGAATGCTGAAGTCTTCAAAAGTGGTGTTAAAGAATTGTGTTTTTTTTTTCTACTACCTCCTTCATTTTAATGTTTGTTTGTGAATTTTAAAGCATTAAAAAAAAGGGGCCAACTTTTTCTTCATGTACTAATTAGAAAAGTTGTTTGCAGCTTGGAGGCCCATATATTCCTCTTAAAACTGGAAGAAGAGATGGAAGAAAGAGCAGAGCAGATATACTGGAGGAATACCTCCCTGACCACAATGAGAGCATGACTGTTGTTCTTGACAGGTTTGCAGCCATGGGTATTGACACCCCAGGACTTGTTGCCTTGCTAGGTATTTACATTCAGTATTTTTGACACGAATTTTAAGATATTATCAAAATATTTTTACACATCATTAATCTGGTGCTTGTTTTCTTTATAGGTTCTCACAGTGTGGGTCGAACCCACTGTGTCAAACTGGTGCACCGACTATACCCGGATGTAGACCCGGTACTGAACCCAGGCCATGTTGAGCACATGCTACACAAATGCCCGGATCAGATCCCGGACCCAAAGGCTGTGCAGTATGTGAGAAATGATAGGGGCACCCCCATGGTTCTAGACAATAACTACTACAGAAACATATTGGACAACAAGGGCTTGTTGATAGTGGATCACCAACTAGCCACAGACAAAAGGACAAGGCCCTTTGTGAAGAAAATGGCTAAGAGCCAAGATTATTTCTTCAAGCACTTCTCAAGAGCCATCACCATTCTCACTGAGAACAATCCCCTCACTGGCACCAAGGGTGAGATCAGAAAGCAATGCAATGTTGCTAATAAACACCACTAGATATCAGTAATATTTAAGCTAGTTAAAGCTTTGTATATAGAAAAGCCCACCTCACAATTTTTCTTCTTTATGCCATAATATAAGGAAGTAAGAGATAGAGGAATAACAAATAAATTGGATTTTCTATATGGCTTATTTCTAAGCTTTCAAGCAGTGGCTGGCTCTTTGTTGAAGTGTAGATTTCCCTTTAGTTTGATGTGTTAATGGTGATGGGTAGTGTGAATGTACAGATGGGTGGGTGGATGGTGTTGATGATGTATGTATGATGCAGTAATTTATATTGTTTTACTATAATGTGTTTTTATAATGTAGCATTGATGTATGCATATGTAGATTATAATTCCATGAAAAAGAGGAGTCATTTTCCCTAGAGAAGGCAATAGAGCACTTGAAGTTAGGGATATGACTCCAAACAAAGACATACTATTAAAAATATGTGTAAAGGTGAGAAAAATTATACAAAAATAAGATTCCATTACATAAGCAAATATGACTTTATCCAAAATTTAATGTAATGGTAGGTACAAAGTTGTAGTAATGAGGTCCGGACAAAGTGGGGGTCTGTTTGCTTTGTGGGGGAGAGTAAAAAAGAGGAATTATTGATGATGGAAAATTTTGAATTAAAACAACACAAATTGACAACACTGATAGTTACACCCTTACAGTTGGCTATTTTAGGAGGATTAGTGAATTGGGGAATGTTGATATTATTCCCTCCTCCGTTTCAAAATTGGAAATACAATTTAACTTTTAATGTCAAACGACGTCATATGAAATTTCAAAATTTGGTATGACTCATAAAAATTTAGAATAAAATTTTGTTATATACTATATAATTATAATAATTGTATCAATTAAAATTAAATAAATTCACATCAATTTAAAGTTTAATTAGGAGTACCAAATTAGGGATATTATTTCATTTCTTGAAAATGAAATGGCAGAGACCTATCATAGTGTTTGCTTTACACTAGTGTAAATTTTAAAGGAGGATTTTTCATAGCTTTCCGGTTACTCCTATCCATCCTCAGTTGAGTTGATAAAACCCAAGGGCTTTATAGAGGACTTTATTCACAAGATTGTTTGATTGTCTTCATGATTTGGAGGGAAAAAATGGATCTTAATTGAGGACTAACACTAATGACTTATTTCTTGATTGACAAAACACAAGATGAAGAGTGTCAATGTTATCTAAATATTATTTGTAAAATTCCATCATTAAAGATGCAAACTTACAAGTGATCGCACTGGCCTCGAAAGGAAAGGCTAAAAAATGCAGGAAGTTGCATCGTTCCTCGTACAAATCATATTCTGGGATGAAGAATTGCATAAGATCCCATACATTCTCTTATTCAATGATCAGTTGCTCATTCTTCTTTTGGTTCTGCTGTACTACTTGAATTGCTATTAGAGTCGCTATCTGTTTCTGCTGAGGCTGCATTATTCTTCTTTGTGCCTTCAACCAATTTTGAATTCATAGGACTGCATGGGGAATGGCTGTAGTAAGGCTGCTGATGGATGGACATGTAACTCCCAGATGCAGGAAAAGGTCGATAACCATATGAAGAAGGGCAAGGACAAGGAGGAAAGGCATTTGGGGGAGGCCAATACATCATAGGTACAAAGGAACTTGATGAATATGGTGGTAAAATAGGATATGAATATTGATTAGGATGGGAGATCTTAGGATCAGAACAGCTGATCATGGGATACGAGATTGGTGAGGATTCTGCTAGAGTGCGAAATGGAGTTGTTTGAATCATTGCATGAGTTTGAATGGAGGTATAACCCATAAGCCCAAATTGTGTAGGATGTGCAGAGCTTGAGGGGGCATACTGTAGAATTGGGGCTTTTTCTGAATTTTGAGACTTGATGACTGAACTTGTGTATTTCTTGCCTTTTGATTTTGTGAAACTTGTCTTCCCCAACAAATGCTCAGAATTAGGACTAGCGGCCTGTTGAAAGAAGAAGATAATACATTGCAGTTAAAACTACTGCATTATTTCAACATGAAAGCATGCCATCATTACTAGATCAAAGGTTTAAGGTCATAATATGATCTAAATGTTGTAGATTATTGTCTTTCTTCAGCAATGGCTCAACCTTTGTAAGCAATTACGTACATCTCTATTTTACAAAACCAATAAAACTAACAGCACTAGTTTCATATTATTACCAAAATATAAAGCACCTGAATATGATCTAGGAATTGTTATCTTACACTATCGCAAGTGATGGGACACCAAAGAAATAATTCCTCCCCCACAGCATCCTCATCTGTCCTGCATAATCAAGGTTGTGCATTAAAAGAAACAGACAACCAGTTGCAAATCTATCCGTAGATGGAGCACAGTCTTGGAGAAGAACCGATCGAAACAAACAAGAAAAATTATGTGATCCAAAAGTAAAGCGAACTACATGATTATAAGTTTGAAAACATTTACAGTGGATTAATGAGAGCAAGAGGATGCATGAAGTATACCTGTAGTACTTCTGAAGGAGGTCCAAGTTCCTATATTTGGTTTCCTTTTGAACTAGGTCATCAGGAAATCCAGCCATGAACAATAGTGTAATACCCAAGGCCTTAAAGAAGAAGCTTCGATGCGAATGTGCACTAGCATTGCCATTCTACATATAAAAGGTCCGAAAGACTTCAGTTTATTTCTTCCCATTTTCTGCCTGACATATCTGGAAAATTTGAATGCACATAAACTTCAGAGTATCTGAAAGGTAGATCTCAAGTACTTTCAACTCAATAAAAAGGGTTTAAAAAAACTTGTCTTGATCTATGGTAGCTGCAAATGATGAAATCTTTTTTAAACAATGACGATTATCAGCTTCATTTGTTTAAGCATTTAACTGTAAAATATCATAGACATCAACTAAAACAAGGTATTTCTGTTCAAATAATTTCAAGATACACTCAAAAATAAACAGTATACATAACAAGTACAATAACAATAATTAGAGAAAGGGGAAAAAACTGCAAATCAAATAATAAGTTGTACTTACTCATTCTGGGGAAGGTTTCTAGTCCTTCCTCCATACTTAATGCAGAGAAACAAGCATGATGGGCAGCCAGCATCAAATGGACGCATAGCCTTTTCTTCTTCAAGTATCTGAACGGGACAGAATGTAGGGTTCTGCCGATTGGGATAGAAGACCTTCCTTCGAATAGCGGGATTCTCATATAAAACATGCTCCTGAGAATTTAAAATGATGTTAGTTGAATAGAAACTAAAAATTTGAATCATGAATTTAACCCAGTTATAATACTACACCTAACAATCAAGCCCCAAAAATAACACAATAAAATTCTGAACCGACTCATATTAAGTAATGGCTTATATTCTAGCAACTAACACCAAATAACTGAAATTTACATAGTAATGTTTTTAGAAAAGTTAAACAGCTTTACCCCACGATTATTTAAGGACACATATGGCTCTCCCTTCCTTAAAATGCTAAAATGATTGTAGTCTAGCTCATACATATCTTCACACCCATGCCTTATTCCAAGAGATGCAAAAACTATGATTTTCCTAATGGTGTGGGACTGAGAATTTTAAGTAGAAGTTCTTCCAACTCAATTATCCTCTTAACTTCCTTCGGGCAGAATGCCATCTTTTGGGGCTTTTTCTGAGTTACTATACTCCCCAGACCTTCTAAAATCCTGTCCGGAGATGAAATTATTCAATGGCACCTGACATCCTCCAATTGATTCCATTTGTTTCCTGTCTACATGCTTAAGTTCTTTATCCATATTAAGAGGATTTATATCAGGTAGTAACCCGATTTTAGTTTGATCTTCACTGGATTCTTGGCTCATATATAGAAATGTTGCCTCGCCCTGACCACCAGAGGAACTTTGCTCGAATGATACAATCATTCCCTTATCAGCTTCTTCCAGAAGTTCATCTAAATCATTAGCAACATGTGCATTCTCTTCATTTTGTCACCTTCATCATCAATATCATCCGTGTCAGCACAATTAGCAGCAGAATCGCCTTCATTAAATTTTTCAAGAAAAAAGTGAGTGTCTTCCATGCTCATCCAGTTGACTAGGCGGTTTAGACTCAAATTTTGGAGTGGCATGCATCGAGTCTGTGGGGCCATTGGGATGCTTCCATTTTCAATCTTCTCATTACTTTGTTCTTCCACCTTTTGTTTCTTGAATTTCTTGAAGCTTCTTTCCCTTAAACCGGGAAGACTTCCCTGAGAGTGTAAAATTGGACATCAGCAATATGATTACTTCCACCAACAGTGGATTTTTTTGGTAATCCATATATCTTTTTTTACTACCATAATTTAAGTCTTAACTATATGAATATATTTACAGAAACTTTAAGGAGCATCTTCACTAACGAATGGCTTCTAACAGCCATTATTAGCTTCGTAAATATATAGCACATAATCAAAAAATGACTTTGATTTGGATCAAAGAAGACTCAGAGACTCTCTAGTCTCTATACACCAAATTAAAACTGTTAGCAACTAACAATGCAGCGAAATTAATGGCGAAGATAAATAAAAAAAAAACACAATCACACAAGACACAAATTTTACATGGTTTACCCCCAAATATTGGGTTACGATTCATGTCCAACGACAAATCATTTTCTTTATCTCACAAAAAAGCTTACATCATACAAATATACAATGTAGGATCACCTATTGGATACTGTGATACAAGAAAATCTAATTCACCCAAGCAATACAAAACTACCACAAATAATTTGGGCTGCAATTGGGTACCTTTGACAATCATCTTTAAATTAAATCGGACCGAGCTTCACCAATAACAAAAACAAAAATAACTCATTTGAGTGCTTCAACAGAAGTAACAAGATATATTATCAATTTAGTACAAAATCAAAGGGATTCCAGCAGCAAGAGCAAGTTAAGTGAATCCAAGAAACAAGTAAAAATATAAAATGAGAAAGTAAATTAATTTAGTACTTGTCCATTTGAGTGCAAAAGGCCCTTGTCTTGAATTTGATCTTCAAGAATTGATATCCTGTCCCTAAGCTCTGCATTTTTCTGCCTTTCACTTTGTAACTCAGCTAAAATATCTGCAATGGCAAAATGAGTGGCACTACTTTCTCCTTTCACTACTTCTTGCTCAATACCGCATAATGCAGAAGCATTCATCAAGCTTCCACAGGATTGGAGCTCCACCATATATAGGAATTAACAATAATAAGCTGATTATTTCCAAAAATTAGTATTCTTTTTTGTGTGTGACTTTAATTTGACCCAATGCCTATATACGGAAAAATGATCGATACTCACGAATCAAAACCTCAAAGAATTGGTTCCAAGATGAGCAATTTTTGAGGGGAGATCAGATTATGTACTGGGCATGGATTGTTGAGTTATATAGAGAGAAAATATGGTGTTTTTGGGGTTTGTTTTCAGGTTTCTAAAAGAAAAGTGAGCGACGAGGAATGAGGCATGCAATACCACCACGTGCTCCATCTTTCTTATATGCACTCCATTCTCTACTATTACAATCTCAATCATTTTTTCTTTTTGGTTTATACATCATATGTCGAGTGAGTTCATACTAAATAATGCATCATTTGTTTACACTGAATTTTTCGTTTTCGTTTTTTATTTTATTTCTTTGAAAAAATCATGGATGATTATTTGGAGCATCTCCATTTAAATAAATTTCCTCATTTATTTAATTTAATTTGGACTGCTTGTTAAAGTAGCAAAACCTCTTTTTGGGTATGTTGTTGAGAACAATTAACAGAAAAACAAGCATTATTTTGTAATGTCTACAATAATATTCATAAATGTTATCTTGAGTTAAGATTTCATCTCTGCTAATCAATGTAATAGCTAAAACCTCACAATAACAGATTTAAGGTATGTTGAATAAGAGAACAAGGTTTAACATGGAGGCTTAAGTGTAGTGCTCAAAGATATAACCATTATTTTGTATTTATAGTACTCTCACCACCTTAGAATCCTTCTAGAATAGGATCCTAAATATTCATATTTGGGTATAATCCTTTAGAATCCTTTCCAATACTACCTTTTGAGTTGTCTTATTATGATTAGGGTTAAATCAAATAAAACTTTATAATTAAAAGTGGTTGATCACAACCGATCTCGCCTATTTTTTATAGTAAAGAACCCAAACGCCTATTTCTATACTCTTTCCTCTCGGCCCAACCTCATCGAGTATATCACAAGTTTCATCAATACATGGCAGTCTGTAAAAATTTTGACTTTATAATTAAAAGTGGTTGATATTTTTTATAGTCAAGCATGCCTATTTCTTACTCCTCCTCTCTTTACAAGTTTCATCAATACCTGCAGAGTGCAGTCTGCGAAATTTTGATTAAATAAGGTGTGAATGGAGATTGCTGCCGCTAGGTAGCTAAGCTGGCACGGCACCCCTATGACAATCAGAATATTAGGAGCATCCGAGGGTGGGGATGTTACTATTATAATACAAGGTCTAATATCTTAAAATATAAATAAATATGATAATCCTAGCTCTTTTATTCTAATTTTAGTTACTATATATGGCTGGTGTGTCTTTATGCCTCGGGGAACAGGTCATACATGTCCTTAAACTTCATATTCAAATATGAGATGTATGAACAACTTCAATGATTGTAGCAATGGAATCCAATAAATACTCCTCCTACATCTGCTTTTGTATTGATGAGTGACAAAAAAATTAAATTCCATATATTCGAGCGTCTCTTATTTCTTATAGACGGAATACCACCTAATGTTTCTTGAATTATAATAAATAGTTATTCGTGATTATACTCGATAATGCATTAATACAACTATTAATGCATTTTCGATAGTTTTCGGGTGTTAAATTCCCGGCCTCTATTTGTTCTCCGCAGCCCCTGGCCCTGGATAATAAACTAGTGTGGGCACACGTGCATATGATATATTGAAATTTGTAGTGGGCAGTAATAGTAGAATATAAGCTCACGTGCAATGTGGGTTAACATAAATGATTAACATTATTCTCAACATTGGATTCCATATTTCCAATATCCTTCTTCTTATACTCTACTTTACCCCCTTCACTTGATTTGGGCACCCTTTCATTCATTTTCTTGACAATCTGTCCAATTATAAAATATATAACTTCACTTATATCGTTGTTTTGTGCACTAGCACTAGGGATAACACTTGATCAAGTCCGAGTCAAACAGTAGTTTGTTCAACCTCAACACATTAAAATAAAATTTTTAATTAGATATTAAAATTTTCAGCACAATGTTAAACTTTTGTTACACGCCCTTACTAAATATATTACATTGATAACATCACTTATTGGGTTCAAATTATCATTATCCTTAAAAGTTGTCTTACAAGTTGGATCAGAAATGCCTCTATAATTAGGCAAGTTCGAGTATCTAAGAATTTTAAATTGTACTATTCTGTCATTTACTCTTATTTAAAAAAGGACTTGAGTTACGTTTGAATTGAATGAATGAAATAAGTGAAGGAATGAAATAGATGAGAAAATTGAATGGACAGCTTGAATGAGTTATTCTATACTCTCCCCAAAAAATAAGATTCTTAAAAATTTGGGAGGAATGAGAATGATTCATTGTACAACCAACTATTCATGGCTGGGAATATGAGGACCACCCAAGAACACGAGGATGTAAGGATTTTGAGGAGGAGGTTTAGTAGATTGCTGCCCTGGAGAGGGGTTCCGGCGGCCCCCATGTTGGAAAAGGTTAGACTAGGGGAGGAGGTACATGATCATTTGTGTGCCATTTACCAGAAGAAGCCTTCCCCTGGGGCCGAAATTGCCCGCTTGTCCTGCTCTCATACGTATCACTGGTTTTGCAGTGTTGGCTGGCTGGCTGGGTGGCTGTACAAGAGTAACTTATGCCCCTCCTGCAGCCAACCTGCTGATTGAAGAATCTGCACAAAACTTTCCATATGGTACTTGGGTTGGGTTGGGTTGGGTTTACATACTTGCATTGCATTGTGCGTCTCTAGTTTGTAACTTAGCTAGCTATTATTCAACCTTCTTTAAAACCTTATGGTATAATTAATCTTCCTTATTCCTCCTTGGTAGTTGTGGGAGGGAGATTATTTGGGTTCTTAAACTAAACAGACGTGAGAGGGAGGGGGAGGGGGTGAGAGAGAGAGAGAGAGAGAGAGAGAACTCTCGTTCACTATACCAAGAACGAACTACTTCATACTTTTAGTTGAAAAACAGAATTCCCTTTTTGTCAAAAATCAACAGTAAACTTCATTTGTTTTGTTAACCGAAAAGAAAAAAAAAGGTTTAACACGACGATATCTCACCATATCTTTTCATAAACAGATATCTTGATTTGAGTATAGATGGACAGAAGAAGGTAAACAAAACATGGAAATCACACTGCAGAATTCATAAAAAAAGCAAAACAAAAAAAACTGTAAAAATAAAATATGCAGAAGGCAATACTTTCAAATAGCACCTCACACTTCCTATAGCGAAACTAGATAAAGAGCACGGGAAACTGAATACTTTCTAGCAAAATTGCATTTTATCCTGCTGTCCCCTCTTAATCACCCAACCAGAAGTGAATGATAAAAATTCTTTTTGCTTGTAAAAGATTAGTGCCGCATTGTTAAGAAAGCTTTCCTTGCTGTTGTGTTGTTCCGCTTCTCATCATTGTACAGAACTCCTCGTAATTGATCCTTCCATCCTACAAATTACAAGACAATCAGAATAAATACATGTTTCCATAGAGAAATTACAAGACTTGACTGAAATTACTTACATTATCTGTATCCACTTCTGAGATTATTTCCTTGATGGTGGCTTCATCACCCATTCCATACTCCTTCATTGCAGATTCCAATTCATCTCTAGTAATGAAGCTGTAAAAATCATAGTGATAAAGTTAATACTTCCACTTATACCTTCCATTTTGTTTCAAACCCAATTGATTTTGACTATTTCACAATCAAGGAAGTGGAATTAGTAAATTTCTTGGATAAATTTCCCAGAAAACTACGTCAATACTTCAAACATGCACAAAACAGTAAGAGAAGAACCATTAAGCTATGAACAACTGAGACAATCCTATTTTCACAACATGATTCAAATAACGGTAGATACCCATATTTTTAAAAAAAAGACCATATTTAAAGAGAGGATTCAAGTTTCCTTTTTTTCTTTTTTTCCCTCTTAGTAAAATATTAAGCAGTAATCCGCACAGTAGTGATCTTACATGCCTCAACTACTGGGTTCTAGCCAAAGCAATGAAAATTAAAAGTCAAAACTTCAGGATAAAATGAGTGGTACCATAACAGAAAAGTTGTGAACTCACCCGCTACTATCCTTGTCGAAATATTGAAATGCTTTATATAGATGCTCGTCTCTTTCAAGCTTGTGCCTATGCATAGTAGCGGTAATAAATTCAATGTAGTCAATTGTGCCATTCCCATCCACATCAGCCTGAAATGCAGAATAAGCTTAAATTATATGCAATAAAGCAGTTTAACACGGGAGCAACTAGATCCAAGGATCTACACTGAGTCCAAAATAACTTACAGCTTCCATAAGCTGCTGGACTTCGGCTTCAGATAGCTTTGAACCTAACCGTGCCAGTCCTGACTTCAATTCTTCATAGGTGATTGTACCACTATTGTCAGTGTCGATGTTTGTGAACATTGCTTTAAGACCTTTGATTTCTTCTTCAGATAGACTTTCCGCAATGACCTGGAGAAAGTTTTAAAATGCAGCAAAATCATCACAAGATTGACTGAGGAGAGAAGATTAAATGTGGTAACTATTAACATGCAACGATTGACTAAAGAAAAGATCTGTATCTAGTTTTTTGGATGAAAACTCAGCATGTGAAACAATTGTTGAAAATATAAGCATTATGGCTTCTCTGGGTCAACCGCTACTGGGCGAATGATCAAGTTAAACAAAACTGATGACAAGAAGTACATCTAAAAAGGTCTGACTAAAAGGTTATCTCAGAAGGCTAGTAAACACCAATGATGGTCATTATAATCGATTCAAAGAGATGTTTCCCTCAGAATTTTCCAAACGTAACAAAATACAAAAACATGATTTAGGAAATTAAAATAGCCTACCTTAAGTGCAAGTTTCTTGAGCTTGTTCATTGCCCTAAACTGCTTCATTCTAGAGAGAACTGCACTATCTATTGGCTTGTCTGATGCCTCTCCGCCTTCTCTCATCCATGGATGTTCTGTATAAAACAAATAAAAATGAGGAATTCTGGAGATGTAGTTCATAAGCCCATAAAGAACAGATAGCCAGCTAATAGGGGACATTGGATCTGAATGGCAGGGGAACATACTTTCATTTATTTCATTGATCAGAAACATCGAGTAGTAGAACTAACTAGAGTAAAACAATATGCTATGGATTTTCCAAAAATAAATGCAAAATTTGATTAATTTCTTAAGCCTTTAAAGTTGGATTTGTAAACACTGTCAGGTACTACGTGAGCAACGATGCAGCGAGACATGTGAAACCCAACTTAAGAGAACAAAACAGATCTATTATAAGCAGGCCATTCATAAATCAAACTGCCAGGCTCCACATTCAAATAATTGTCGTTATTTCAATCTAACAGAATGTAGGCTTATTAAATGTCTAAAAACTCACTTTGACTAAAGCTCTCTTTTTTCTCTTTTTATAAGTAATTTATTTTAAACACCAAAAAGGGAGGAACCAACTCAACTCAGCTCAGCAACGCCTTCTATCCCAAACTAATTGGAAAATGAATCCATATGAAAGTGTAAATTATAAATATCCCCTACTCAGTGGCATCAAAGAATCAACTAAAGAAATAATCGGAAAACAAATCCATATGAAAGTGTAAGTTATAAATGTAACCTAGTCAGGTGGCATCTAAGAATCATCGAAAAAACGAATGTAAGGACCCCGGAAAAAGAGTCCTCAGTTCAAATATACAATAAATTCAGTAAAAAGGCCTTCAAGCTAGCTATAACCATTTTATTTACTTCCCCTCAAAAAGGCCATTTCATTTTCTTTTTAATTTGGGTGACTAAATGAGAGAGATGTCACCTGACAGGATCAAATACATCTAAACACTAATTAGAAACAAATCCTTAAGAAAACAAATTAAGATATAACAACCCAAATATAATAAGATGCCATAGTAGATGACTAAGTGTTAACTCATGTTATTAACTTATTATGACATACAAATATAAACATACTATGAAGGAAACAGGAGTAAAATACCAAGAACTTGTGCAGAAGTAATCCTTCTTCTTGGATCCTGCGTCAGCATCTTTCTTACAAGGTCTTTTGCACTGTTCGAGATTGATGGCCATGGTTGGCTTTCAAAGTCAATTACGCCTTCTAGTATCGCATCAAATATTCCTTTTTCATTTTCTGCAAAAAGAAAGTTAATGAATATCTTTCATATGCCCAAGACATTCATAAAAGAATCTCCAAAACAAAGAAAAACAGAAATTTAGAAAATTATTAATGTTGTTTTTACCAGCCCAAAATGGAGGTACACCACTTAGTAAAATATACAAAATAACTCCTGCGCTCCAGATATCAATTTCTTTTCCATAACTACGCCGCAACACTTCAGGAGCAACATAGTAAGCACTACCAACTATATCACGGTATACCTTCCCTGACATTAGATTTCTAAAAGGTTAGTACCTTGAAGATTTTATTTCAATAGACATGGCAATATGAAAGGTGAGCCAGTTATTTTGGAAGTCAGTATGACACGAAAAATGTATATAAGTGGAAGAAAATTAGAAGCAATAGATAGGTTTATCGTTTTGATATACTTCTAAAATTGATGTGGGAAAGAATTGTAAATGGTAATTAAATTAAACAAGAAATCCATAAGAAGGAAATAGCTCCCCTTTCTGTCAAGTAAATTGAGAAGAGGTCGGCATTATCTGACAGGTTACTCAATTCTTAAAGTGGCAAGTCAGCAGCCTTCACCAGATAATATGTCAATATTTGCTGTCACCATTCTATGGTTGGCTGGGAGTAAACTATAGACAAATCACATGTAGGTGAAAGAACCAGGATACTGCAGTGCGCGAAATTAAGGGTGATGTTTTATAATACCCAAAAAAAATGCAATACCATATATAAGACAACCCAAAAAAAACACACATGTATGAATAACTAGGTGTAAATAAAATTATTATTTCTTCTTCTTGATTTCAATATTCTCATAGATTCTGCATCTAGACACTAAATGGAGATAACTGTCTTTGGGTTGTCTGATTGGTTGAAAGGGAATACCCCTCGAGATTTACACATCTAATGTCACCCTGAGCATATTGGATGTGTACCATTGGCCTCATGTTCAATTGAAAACATGGCAAAGCCATAGACAGCTAAGATACACACAACTGACCAATATTTTCACTCTATGCCAGTTTGGATGGGGGACCTTCATGGTGTTAATGTGAATGTCTTATAGCCCTACTAATTAATTAATCAATACTGACTGGATAAGTTTTCTTGAATGATGGTGAATTGGCATCAGTGTTGAAGAGTTCAACACAAGATCATTAAAACAATCAAAATAGTTGACAGTGATCAGTGATCTGAAAGCCTAAGCCAACCGTTAAGGCTAGATGAATCTAATCAAGTAATATCCACCAGAAGTAAAATATGTAATCTAAGAATAATTTCTAATGATGGGAATTTACCTTCTTCTATGAAGACAGACAGACCAAAATCGGTTGCCTTTAGCATTGCTCCTTCATTCTTGCTAGAAAGTAAGAAATTTTCGGGCTTGAGATCCCGATGCATCACACCCATAAAATGGCAGACATGAACAACATTCACAATTTGCCTACAAATTGTAGCAGCAGCTCTCTCCGAATAATGACCCTGAGCAATAATCCTATCAAACAGCTCCCCACCTGCACAAAGCTCCATCACAAGGTGCACCGATTGCCTATCTTCATAAGCACCCTTAAATTCCACAATATTTGGCTGCCCACTCAAATGCTGCATAATCTGAATCTCTCTCTTCATATCCTCCTTGTCATTTTTGCTAACCAGCTTCCTCTTTAAGATTGACTTACAGGCATAAAAATGCCCACTTGAAATTTCAGTACAAAGATATGTCACTCCAAATTGACCCCTACCCAATTCTTTTCCAAGGGTATAGTGTGCTCTAATGTCTTCAAATTTCTTGCCCAATATGGTGTTCGGCTCTGGCTTATGAACAGGCCTAGGACTAGGGTTGTGGGCTGCAGGCTTCAATGGAGATGGAGCTGGTTGTTTAGGCTGTGGCTGTGGCTGTGGCTGAGTTTGGTGGGGTCTTTGTGGTTGGGTCGGGTTGTATTGTGTTGATGGTTTTTCATAACCTTGGCCAGAAACAGTTTGGTACCCAGTGCCACCACTTCTTCCTGATCTATACCCATTAACATCTCCTTGATAATCCTGTTTCTTACTGAAACAACCACCCATTTTTGCTGCTTAAAAACCCAAAAATTAAGAGATAATACAGTTTGGATTCTCCAAATTAACAAACAGATAATTATGGAGAAACTAATCCAGTGGATTGAACTAAGTATCACAAAAACAGGGGAAGAAAAATTGAATTTTTGAATAAGAAATCACACAAAATTCAAGATTGGATTTGAGGCTCTGAAAGGAATTGTGCAGAGCATATTCATCAGATGAGTAAAGTTACAGAACCTTGTCTGTTGACTTGTCGTCAGCTCATTGATTTGCGTTTTATAGTTACTACTAGTATTTTACTAATTCTAAAAACCGCGTGATCTGAAGACTGCATAACTGGTTGCGGAAATTCAGCTTCATTCGTAGGAAAGTTAACGAAATGATTTTAAATAGAAAATAAATTATAACAATCAATAAAAAGATATAATAAGTCATTTAATTTGTTATTAAACACTCAATGTTTACTTTATATTTATATTATATTCAATTTTTTTTTCAAAAATATTTTACAATAACTTTAGTTTTCCCAATCCAAAAAATAATATGAAATTATTTCATTCAACTTGTTCTAATATATTATAAATATAATTTTTTTTAAAAAAAATATACCATTTCTAAAATTTATTCAATATGTAATTTTTATTATTTACCATTACTTTTCACATGTTATAAAATTTGTAAGGATAATAAGACGAGAAAAAACAGGTGGGGTTGGGGGGGGTAGAACTGGACACGTAAGAATACTTCATGCAAGCAAGTCCTATTATCCTATATCGGTGTCAAGAAAAGGCTTTTATTTATAAAATTTATAAATACAATAATATATATTCATCTTTTTTCTATTTTTAAAATAATAAATTATTAATTTATGAGTAAAATACATTGACACTCCCTGTAGATAATGATAATAACACTCAACATCTTATCAAGTACTACCAGTTAGTAACCCTCTAACCTATAATATGTAACATTCACTACTCCTAGTGTGGTTAACCAACTAATATTAAAAAATATTTTAAATATAATGACTAATATACCCTTCAAATTATAATATTTAATATATCTACTAAATTAAAATTTGTATGTTATAATTTTTACTTAACTTGATCTAAATATATATACACACACACGTGTGGGGATTTTAGTGGGTTTATTTGGGATGTCTATTCTATAATATAACGCGTTTTCAGCTCAAAACCGTTTTAAAACTTATTAATGAATCGATTAGCTTCCTATTAGAGATATTTTTGTCCTGTTAATTATAGGTTTGAAATATTAATGACATTCAAGCTTACACTTTATTCTTTCGTTTTATACGCAACCCTTTTTATGCGGAACCCATAAACCATAATTAGGTTATATAAATTTATACGCTTATATAAAAAATTATGTAAAAATATCAAAAATACATATAAAAATTGTATTCTCTTTTGGATAGTCTCAAAAGATATTTTAATTTTGCACAATATTAACATATATAACCTAACTATTCCTTAAATACGTACGTACATACTCTCTCCGTCCTAAAAACCGAATAAATATATAATTATTTTTATCCTCAAAATAATACATTAAGTGTCAAAAATATTTTAATAACAAATTTTATAATAATTTATAAAAAGAAAGCTTTAAGGATGAGCGAACATTACCAACTCTAGAATATACTCGTACAAATTTATATTTGAATTTGTCTTATATACAACTCTTGTGCGTTCGAATACTCATAATTATTTAAAATATTTATAAAAAAAAAAAACATATTTAAGAACAATACAATATAATGGTTATTAACACCTCGTCGATAACTGTGCTAAATATAAAGTGTGTTTTAAAAGGAGGAAATTAAGATGAAAATAAAATTTCTATTTTTAGTTCTTTTCATATTATCACATTCTCTGTTCCTTTTAAAAATATACACGAACCAAACAAATATGTTGATATTTTGCAGATAAATGAGTGGAGAAAATTTTATTCTTCTTTGACCATTTTATTTAGGGAGCTGATATTATTATATGTATTTTTAATATTTTTATACGATTCTCTCTCACATTGAATTTCAGATTCATGTGAATTAGAATTATGTAAAAATATTAAAAATACATCCAATTGATCAATACATTATCAACACGCAGACGGAAGTTGATTTTTCTCTGCGCGTCAATTAGTCAATTAATCAACTTATTATAAAATTAACTTTATGATAACCGGATTCACTGCTCGGCCATCAATAATTAATGCCCAGAACTTTCACTGAATTTTTGCCACGCATTTTATGTCGTCTCCCTCACGTGCATGACTTGATCAACTACTACCATGTTTCACTCACGTGATAACATCAAATTATGGACAACAAAATTTCACGTGTTTTTCAATGTTAAAAAACAAACCCCAAAAAATTGGATTGGTAATATGCATGTGCTGTTGTTACATGCACCTAGGATAGTGAAGCATGGTAGTTGAATTTGATGATTCATGTGGTTTATTACGTGAATATCTACCTCCTTTCTCGTGCGTGCATGCATATATATATATACATACTTTGAGTCTGTGATATTTTATACTCTCTCCGTTCTTTAATATAAGTCATTTTAGAGAAATATTTTTATTCTTTAATATAAGTCGTTTTAGAATTTCAAGTAAGCATTAATTGCTTAGTTTTCAATATTATCCCAAATATTAAATGTAATTTTGGTTCTCTCACTATTTTTTATCCAATAAATAACAATCTCTTATTCCAATACAACATATAAACAATTAGTATTATAGTTAATGTTATACAATCATTACCTTAATACCTATATATTAAAGAACAGAGAGAATATATTTTAAAAAGGAGTTTTATATTTAATTATTAACTTTTCATATATATTAAAGAACCAATAAATTACTACCTTTTTTATTTTAATGCATAAAATTATTTGTCTTTCATGTATTTTACAAGTCAAATGAAACACAAAGTGTTATATATATATATATATATATATATATATATATATATATATATATATATATATTGGAGAATGATCCATAGCATGTATTTGTTATGGATGAAAAATAGACAAATAATATCGTAACCATACATTAAATAAATTAAGGGTTGAAATTTAAAAAGAAAATACGCCATCCGCTAGTTTAACTGCACTCATTTATCTGCAAAATATCAAATTACCCTCAATTTGACTAGCGGATGAAAAAAAAAAAAATTCACTGGGGTTGAACGCGTTCATCTCCATTAAGTCCAACTGTACTCATTTATCTGCACTCATCCACTGGGGTTGAACGCGTTCAACTAGCGGATGAAAAAAAATTACCCTCCTCAAGTCCAAGTCCCATCAACTCAAAATAATTGTTTGATGTCATCCGCTAGTTGTATAAGAAACAGAAGTTCCAATAGGCCAATATGAAACAAACAGAGGTTCTAATAAGCAATTTAAAGTCATCCACAAATTGTTTAGCTAAGTCGAATTTTCATATGTTAAGAAGATAATTCTTCCTCAGAAAGCAAAAAGGGTTGGTTGCTCTTGAATGCAGGAAAACATTAAAACACCAAGAGAAGTTTTTCACTTTAACTTCTCTTAAGCAAGTGGAATCATTAGCTAGAAAGATCGAAGAAAATGGATTTGGGCCAAACAATTAGGGAAAAAAGGAAAAAAATTTGTACATTTCTCTATATTGCTCAATTTATTTTTCATCATCTCAAATTTCTGAGTGCCCAAAAAACTAAATCCTAATAACAGATCAAAACAGAAATGTGCAACTAACAGGTTCTATTTTTTGGTTGTTTCAGCTTCAGTCGTATATGTGATTTAGTGTTGCTTTCCTTCCTTCTGTCATTCCACAGCTCTGGTATGACGTACCTACCACTGGGGTTGAACGCGTTCATCTCCATTAAGGCAGTAGTCACAGCCATGAAAATTTCATCGATCAACTCAACCTTTAGATCTTTCAGCTTCTCATCATCCCTTCATCAATAATTTCCAATGTTGTCATGCTCAAATTAACCAAAAAAAAATAAGCTCAACCACAAAACTGAAAAGGAAGTAAAAACAGATCGAATTTGGGTTATAAGAAGGAAATAGAATATGAAACCAGTAATTAAGGACTCCCCATTAAAGTGGAATTTGTAGAAATTGCTGATAAACTCAAAATGACAGTTTGATTTGAGGAAAACAAACCATTTTAAAAAATACCTAGTCAATCGCATCAGGGTTTTGACGGTTTGACAGGGGAATCGCTCGAAAAAGGAGAGAGGCGCGCAATCGGACAGAGGAGGACGATTTCACAAATTGCGAAACCCTAATTGAAATAGCAGCAAGTTTTCGAAATCAAAATCGCAGCAGGGTTTGGATTTCACAGAGGAGGTTTTCGCATGGAGCAGGAGGGAGGGTTGGAATCAGGGTTTGGTTTTCGCAGTGGAGCAGGAGGGAGGGTTGGAATCGTTTGTTATTCGCAGAGGAGCAGTGAAGATGAAGATGAGACTTGGGGGCAATTTGGTCCAAATATTTTTTAATGCGTCCGCTAGTTCAGATGGCGTATTTCCCTTTTAAATTTTAGCCCTTAATTTATGTAATGTAATGTATGATTATGATATTATTTGTCTATTTTTTATCAATAGCAAATATATGTCGTGAATCATTCTCCTATATATATATATATATATATATATATATTTTATACACACACGTTCATATTTTCACAAAAAAATACGCTATCTACGTTTGAATATCTAGAATGAATGCACCATATTGACTATAGTTCTCCAAACTAATTGAACGACTAATTTGGGGTTCTAGAATTTGAATGGACCTTAACTAACACTAGCATTGTCAAATATTGTAGAGCAGTTCATCTCTTATACTCCCTCCCTCCGTTACATTAATTTTTAAGATCAAACGATATAATATATTAAATTAATTTTATATGAATGTAAATTTAATTAATTTTAGTTGATACAATTATTATAATTGTATAATATATAATAAAAAACTATTATTCACAAAATTTATTTTATTTTAAATTTTAATTAATCATGCCAATTAATTTTAAAATTTAATATATTGTCGTTTTATCTCGCAGAGGAATATATAGGCCTCATTTGATCGATTTGTATGAATGCAATTAATGACTAGCTAAAATTTTAAATAATTTGCAATAGTCATTAATATTGTATTGACTAAAATTAATAAATAATTAAATTAATTTTAAAAATCAATAATAATCTTATATTTAAAACAAATAGAATATTAAAGATGAGATATAACACCTAATATATAAACATGGGAGATTAGATGTGTAAAATTAAATAGTACTACTACTGTTATACCAGAATTAATTTGTACACCCATCAAGATTAGTACTGCAGTCTATATGGAGTATTTTACAACAATGAAATGAAATATGAACCCCACCCAAAATTTTAAGCAATAATTAATAAAGAAAATCAAAAAGAAAAGAAAGTAGCTGATCCTCCCTCCTCATGAACTGGTCCGTCCAATTAATTAAGAAGTAATTAGTCCAATTCCAATTAGTTAATCTCGGGGATAGTTTGAAGGACAGGCCTCCATGACCGTTGATAATGAATTTCAAAATGATCTTCATAATTCCTATCGTTGATCAAGCGAGCAAGAACTTGGTCCACAGAAATGCCGTGCACCTCAGCTCTTCCTAGCAACTCCTCTAGCTGCTTCTTTGTAATCTTAATCTTTATTTCTCTGTAAGAATTAGAAGAAGAAAGTAATGAGAAATTATGACGGTGATCAAGTAATAGGCTTTCCTTTTCTGTATTGTGCGGTGTCGACACCATTGAAGTTGATGATGCTTCACCTGATCTACAACACGAGTTTCCCATTAATTATAGATGTATATGTACGTGTTTTTTATAAGAGGATTTTAGGACCCTGAGGAGTGAGGATTGTGTTGGGACTTGCAGCTGTGAGAGGAGAAGATAGAAGGATAGAGATGAGGGGAGATGCATGTATATATATATATATATATATATAGAGAGAGAGAGAGAGAGAGAGAGAGAGAGAGAGAATTGTATATGAACACAGAATACAATTCTCACCTTTTTTTTCATTTGATTATATTATAAGTTAGTTAATTAAGTATGATGTGAGTTTATTTTAAGTTTTTAAATAATAATTTTATATTTAGTGTTATGTTTAATTATATTATAATACTAATTAAATTAATAAAAATTAATTAATTGAATGATGATGATGTAATAGATGAGATGATTATGTGGACTGCGGGAAATTGAGTAGAAAGGTTGACCAGGCAACTACCCGCCTGCATGGATACGTGTTGGTCCCTCCTTCCTAGTATATTATAATAGTATTCTCTTTATTTTAAATGAAATGAAAAATCTTCGTTCTTTCTATATTTCTTATCGTTATTTCTCTTTCAGTCTCTACTATCATAATTAATTATGTCATATTACAACACATTTTAAATTTAAATCATAAAATTGAGACTACAATTTATTTAAATGGAGAAATATTTTAGAAATATTTTAATCCCTAATGGATTGAAGAAACCGTATAGAAAGTTCCAAGTTAATTACTTTTATTTCAAAACCGTATAGAAAGTTCTAAACAAAACCGGGTTGCAAATTTATTTGAATAAACCTAATTATGCAAATGTTAAGCCGAAGACCTGGTGATCGAATTGGGATTCTAGATGTAATTTTGACCAGTAAGGAAACTCTTAAAATATCATATTTTTTTTATAGCGTGACATTGAGGATGTCAATTATTATTAAAAAATATAATAATTATTATGAAAATATTAATTCTCAAAAAATATAATAATCACAACAATCTCAAATCTCTCGGCTATATTTAATTTAAGTCGGCTCATCTTAGAATTTATGTAATTTTTAAGTGAGATACTCTTTTGAAATGGAAAGTATAATTTTATAAATTAAAATTAACATTTTAACAAGTTGAGCTTGATATTCTATCAGTCTTTCACTCAAGTATTTTATTATTTATTTGGGATATAAATTATAAATACTAAAATTTATTCAATTTAATTTTAAAAGGAAAAAGCAAAGTACAATATACACGCATTAATAAAAAATAAAATATAAGAAAGAAAGTTCAAAAATTTCAAATTTGACCTACGATTATATAAAATGATGTATATTTTTATTTTATTATATTAATAGATCTCACAAAATAATATATTTATCCTTTAATTTATGTTTTTATCTCATATTTTGACGACAAAAAAATTTATATTTTTACACTGCATTTGTAAGTTTCAAAATGGAAAGAAAGGGAAGGAGAGTGAAAAAATTTAAGCAGGGAAATAAAAATCCCTAATTTATGAATTTTTGGAGGGGAGAAAAGAAAAGAGAATGAAGGAGGTTTTTTTAAAAAATATTCACAAAATTAGAAAGGAAATTTATTTAAACACTTCAACTACATATTAAAATATCAAAATTACCCCTATAATAATAATTTTTGAAATATAATTTATAAAATTAAAATAATAATTTATTATCTAAAATTAAAATTTACTCCCAAAACTCACCCACAAAAGAAAATAAATAAATTTTACTCCCAAAACTCCTCTCAAAAAATTTTAAATTATTTTTTTCTCTCTCTCCACGCACGCCAAAACAAAATTTCTCGAATCTGAAAATGTAAAATTGAAATGGCACCAAAACCTCGTCGAACACTATATTATCCAGGTGACACAATCTCCGGCCACTTTCCAGCCGATATTACCTTCAAACTGACCGCCAGATAGAAACATTCACCGAACAGATGAACCTAAACCTTCGTCGCCGGAGGGCAGCGAAAGCGGCTGCTTCCGGTGACGTATCTGGCCAGATAAAATATGAATATCCCGCCGGTAGAGTAAGCGAATCACGCACTTCTTTCCTTCGCCGGAAGTTCGAAGAGATAAACTTTTCTGACACTCCGGCAGCCGGGCGTAGAGGTTTCCGGCAAGTGAGAAATGAGGCGGAGCTTTCTGTCTCGGCGAGGAAGCTCGGAGCCGCGCTATGGCAGTTGTTGGCTGAAATCACTGCCACGTCTGCTAGCGGTGTAAAGGTACCATTTTTTAAATATTTTTTTCCATGCATTTTGTGATTTTTTTGGTTTCTAGGAATTTTGGGTGAAGAAATCTTAACATTTGACATTAGCTTATTCACTGATATTTAATTCTATGCTTTATATTACTTTTTTTTTTGGGATTATCACCTTGTTTTAGTTAATTAATTTTGCTCTCATATTTTCTCAGAATTTTAATAGGATGAAATGTTTAGTGGTCTGAATGATTTGGTTTTGAATATAAACTTACAAAGCCATTAGGTGAGCTAATTGATTTGTTTCTGTGATAAGGTTAATCCTAATGCTTCAAATTCAGTAACTCCTATTTTCTTTTAATTGAACTACTGATTTACTCCATATGGATCTGAACTATTTTATTTATGCAGTCCATTAGAATGATCTTGCCTGAAAATCTTGCGATTGATGCATTAATATTTGTATATATTATTTGTATTCTTGAATTGCCCCGAAAAATTGAATCTTGAATTTCGGTTCCATTATTCGTGATTCAGCCCGGTGTTGGGAATTTAAGGATCACATTTCCCATTTATCAATTTAGTAGTGATTATGGTACTGAAACAAACCCTTGGTTGCAGAAGCCTCTTTCCAACTATGGTGCAAAGTGTCGATCTTTTTATAAGGTATATCTCTTTATGTTATCCATTTTATTTTACCAATTTTTTTCTCTATTGAAAGTTTGCCTGCATGGTCAAGGTTCAATGTAAAACACAAATGTCAGTTTCAAGAATTTGTATGTTGGAAGTAAATTTTAGCTTTTTTTTTTACTGAAAGAAAAATGGCCTTAGTAATGCCCCAAACCGAAGCATAAGATGTCTCTCTAATACTATTTGGTTGTGTTGACAGTTTAAATATTTGGTCTTCATGGTTCAACCTTCTAACCTCTTTCAGTTATTTATTTTTTCTTCAAAAGTACAAGTCTTCATTGCCATTTCCTATATTTGCAATGGAGGGAGTGACAAAGTGGGATCCTGGGTTCTTAAAGACATCAACTGAAGTTCGGCGAGTTTTCAGCCACATGAAGCTCCTAACAAATGGACAACTCGCTAATGTCTTAGATCTTTCACCTTTGCAAGCTGAACTGTTGCAGTCTCGAGCTGACATAAGCAAGCTTGAAACAGAGCAGAAGTTCTTCAAGAAGAAAGTCAAATTCTTCTTGAGGAAGCTTGGTGAAGAACAAACCTTGTGGATGAAAAGAGAACACCAGAAAGTACGTGCAATACTTGATGACCTTAAGCATGAATTAAACAGGGAGAAGATAATTTGTCAGAGGATGGAAGCTGCTAATTCCAAACTGCTCAATGATCTAGCTGAGGCCAAGTTATCAGCCAAGAAAGCCATGCAAGATTACGAGCAAGAAAGGAAAACCAGAAAGTTGATAGAGGAAGTATGTCATGACCTGGCGAACAAAGTTGAAGAAGACACGACTAAATTTGAAGCATTGAAGAGAGGATCCGTGAGAATTCACGCGACAGTAGAGGAAGAGAGAAAGATGCTGCAAATGGCTGAGGTTTGGCGTGAAGAACAGGTCCAGATGAAGCTGGTAGATGCTAGGTTGGTTCTTGAAGAAAAATATCAGCAGATGAACAATCTTATAGCCAATCTTGCAACTTTTCTAAATTCGAGAGATATAGCTCAGGATATGACCGAAATGAGCAAACAAGAGGAGAGTAGACTGGCTGTGAACTCGGTGGACAGAGAGGACATAAAGAGCCATTCTTTTATTCCCTCAAAATCAGGTGACATAAACTCAACTACTGAAGATCATCATGAAGATAAGAAAAAGGAGACCGTCCAATGGCATTACTGCAGTGATGCTAGTCATGCCTCTGAGTTCAGCACCATGACTTCCGCGTTCAAAAGCCTAGTCCAAAAGCATCCAAATGGCTTTGTTAATGATAGTAGTGGTTTCGAAAACACTAGTGGTTTGGAAACTGTGACTCATTCTGAGTATCAGGATTCAATCTACTCTCCTGATGGGAGTGTTTACAGAATTAGCAGAGGCATACATATTTCAACAGTTGATGCAAAGCATGAGCAAATGGTAGGTCAAGAATATTTGAATTCTGAGATCAGCGAGATTTGCTCAACATTAGCAAAGCAACCAAACAAGAGAGCAGCATTTATGCACAACCTATAGAGGCCATGTTCAAGTAATGGTGATGTACACAAGATTGTCTTGGTCGAGGAGATAGAAATGCTTACAAACCAGTCAAATTGTAAATTTGGGGACCATTTCTCCAGTTCTCCGTCCAGTTGAAGGTGGCTCTTCATCAACTATTTTGTGGGTCAGTAGAACTCCCCTACTTGGGAAACCCATATATAACTCGAGGGATAAAAGGCTGTATTGAATTGCCAAGAGGGATCCAGAGGCATAGTTTGAACTTTGAAGTCCAAGTGAATCAAGGGTAAGAAGTCTAAAATTCCAATTTTGCCAATGTACTTGACCAAAGGTGCAGAGGAGTTAGATGAATGCAGTACTTAAATGTGAACCGGTGTTTTTCTGTTTCTTTTTCAACCACGTTGAAGCTGAAATTTGCAGGACGAATCTCCATACCATGCCAGGATGAAGTTGCATCCGAAAATTTGTACAGCTGCACCCTTGTCACATTTTTTTTATCATTTCCAACATTGGTAAAAGTTTCTTTCTGTCCTTGTAAAGGACTATAAGGTTACTTCACCTTAGATACTTAATCTAGTTTCCTCTCTGCGAAACCTTCTTTCCAGGCAAAGGGAAGAGAAGCTAGCTATAAATATTATTCAAGTTTTACATAAATGAGAGTAAAAAACGAGAAAGGAAATTTCAAATTTAATTCAAATTTCAGTCATGAATTGTCCTATCCAAAACAAGTAATTAGCATTGGTTAGTACACTGTTATGTGATTATCAGGGTCTTCTCTCTACACTTACAGGACTATTGTCTTACCTCGACATGGATATATTTTTTATTCGTGTTTTTTTTAATGTTTAATGTT